>AP025051.1:31665808-32058707 GCA_036186865.1 Eustoma russellianum
TCTTTTTGACAAAAACTTTAGAGTTTAATGATAATTTGCGTTTTCCAATTATTATGTTCCATCTCCCCCGACTTTCTACAAATGAATGCCGGTTATCGCTCGAGATTTTCTTTTTATAATTCATGTTACCAGTTGTTACTTATTCCCAACTAATCCCTAGTATCCATTTGAATTGCCAATCCAAAGGTAATGTTTTATAATATGAACTTAGCACAATTATGTGTTTTGGTATAAAAAGACGTTGTCTCTTTCTCTTTACTGGTCTAGATTATTCATGTTAATCAAATTCACACCCAACAAAGGCACCAATCCTTCCCCAACCCCCCAAAAGTTGTCTTGTTTGGGATGGAAGATAAAAGACTTTCCAACTAATGGTGTGTGAGAGCCAACGCCAACGATCTGATTGAAACATCATTCTACTTTGCACGAGTTAGATTCTGATTCAGTGCCTTTCTGGCTATGCGTTGTAAGTGTCTGCAAGCAAACACAAAGAATGCAAGCATCAGAAAGTATGCAAGCAACTCGGTGCAAATTCGTTTCAAGAGCATTCTACCACTTTTTGACGACTTTCCTTCTCAACCCAGTTCGTCGCAACTCAGCAGAGAAGGGGACTGAAACAAAAACAAAAGCAAAAAGTTCCACAACACAGCCTGTAACAACTAATAACAGATGTATACTATCTTGGGGATCCATGTAAGACAACTGACCCTGAAAGTTTCAAGGTGTTTGTTAAACAGCGTACACGCGAGCAGCTGAACTGCTACTTGCATCATTACACTAGATCTTCCAACACTACAGTTAAATCAAATCAGATAAAATAAAGAAAAGAAAGAAGGAAATACAGAACGTGCAAAATCATATTGAACATCTAAAGACCTACTTAAATCCGATAATACCATCATGTCTTGACACAAAAACATGCATATTTACCAATTCCAGTGTCCATCTCAACCAACCCAAAAAGGTGTGGAGTAAACAACGCGAAAATAGAACACGTTTCAGTTAGTAAATAAGCTTGGTCATCAAAAGTACTCTTCAGAAGATTATAACCAGGCTCAGATATCCCCAAGCCTGAAGATTATTAACTTGCTTGTTTGTTGCATCTGGAACTATTTATTCAGCATCTGCTTCGGCCTCCGCTTGACCATCCTGAACCCATATTTTAACAGTCTTGTCCTCTCCTAGGGCTCCCGATGCAATCATGTTCTCAGTTGGGTGGCATGACACTGATATAACAGGATCTGTATGGCCTTCCAATTTCTGAACTATTTTCCTGGATTGGAGCTCCCATATGTACATGTTATTGTCCTCTGAACCACTTACAATGTATTTGCCATTTGTTACGGAAAAGGCAGCAGTCACGCAAAATTTGGAGTTCACGTGGCCTGTGTAAGTTTTCAGAAACTTACCCGTTGAAAAGTTCCAAAGCCTCTGCAAGCCGACCAAAAACAGTTCTCAAATACAGTCTTCAGAACATTGTACTCCCAAAATGCATCAGGTCTTGAATAGAAGCAGAAATACATGTTTTATTTACAGCAAAGAGAAACACATCCAGGTCAAAAAGAGAAGGAAAAGTGAGGGAACCAACAAATGACCGCTTACTTCCACCTCAAACGCCAGAGACAAAGGTCTAAAAAATGAATGGGTGCAAATTGATGGCTATATTTCACAATACAGCCATTAACAGGAAAGAGTTCATTGCCTGAAACTAAAGAACGCCGAAATAACAATAATGAACAGTATTATCCAATAGGCACTCAGAATGTGAATACTATCATCATCCACCCTCATTTATTTATTTTTATCAAGAGGAAGCAATTAGATTGTGTAAACGAATGATAAAATATAGTTGTAATCTTCACCTTCTTCTCCTATTGTCTGTCACACTAGTCAAGGTCCCTCTTGTTCTCCTTTTTATCCTTACTCTCTTCATAACAATGCTTCTGCTTCTTATGCTTCTTTCTTCTCCTACTTCCACTCAAGTTCCTGTGTATCTTCACCTCCTCCTCCTAAGTACTTCAATCCCTTTCTCATCCAGATCTTTAAACAATTCAAGCTCTTAACTTTAGCCATATTCTTCTACTTCTCAGTTTCTCTCTTTCCAATTTTACCCTTGCTCCCCGCTTTTAGATGACCTTACAAATTCTCATGGATTTGTAAATTATGCTCAAACAGATATATCCTTTCGCAGTTTTGGACTGAATACAAAGATTGCTAATTCATTTCACTCTGGTGATTAATTTAATGAAGGATATTTTTCAAATACTATTATATGCCAGGAAGTATGTCGGTTCTTTTGTTGCATGAGATTATCAATATGTAAAGTTCAGAATGCTATCTGAGCACCTTCAGTATGCAACTTTGATTCATTATTCCATCAGGACGTGGTTTTTAGTATAGTTTGTGAGTCGGTATTGAATTGGTGCAAAAGCGTGAATTATCCTGTTACGCTGCCTGGACAAAAAGATGTGAAAATTGTCCAATGTTGTCAGGGTTGCTGAAACCACTACAGAGAGGCTAAGCTGGAATAGCACAAGTGGAAGAGTATCATCCAAATCTTATTTCACCAATCATATACTGAGTCACAAAGTATGACCAAAAAAAAAATGTCCTTATCTGTTCATCTGAGGTTAGGTGATGCAGGGTGACACAAATTTTTCCCAAAAGAAGTCCTTATGTTTTTTTCCAGGGGTGAGGGGTACTGGGATGGAGGGCTGGTTGCGGGGAAATCAAAAGCATGTGATACACGGATACAAAGCTCCACAACAATGTTGAGCGGATGAACGTGTTGTGAGAAGGGAATTGACAAAAGAACCAAAATTGTGAATATAATGGATAATAATGCTTGAGACAGAGGAAAGATAGGGTAGAATAGTCCCAACAACACAAAACCAGGCTCAAACAAGGCAGCTTTGATATATGAGACTGGATTCCTAGTTTGAAATCTTAAAATCCACAGCAGCAAATGTGAAAGCTAAAACCACTATCCGGGCATAACCACTATATATAAACTAGCTAGCAGACCTTTTCACTGGTTGCGATCAGGTATAGCCGCAGAAACCATTACAACAGAAGAAATTGGACAAAATATTTAGTCAACAGACCCCTATTCAAGTTCCCCAACAGAATCTTACTCTATAAGCCGATGAACGAGAAAAGTTAATTTTTAATCCACGAACTGAGAGATTGTTAAACCTAACAAAGTTGGAAACTGACTAAAGTTCTTCACTATGTTCCTTAGCTTTGACAGGACATTTGCACTTGTCAACTGCAGGATCTCCTGAAGCTCCAAAACTATCTTCAATTTTTTTATTGTGTTCCCTGATGGCTACATAGACTAAAATTTAACCTTTGAATGAGAAATACAAATTATTACAGGTTTGTGGCTGAACAATTTTAATGATTGGAAAATTTTAAGTAAATTACAAATTAAAAGCACGCAACAGTCTTTTTTCTCCTCTAAATGAAACAGCTTGAATAGAAAACACAGTAAGTAGTTTCTGTTAACCATGCTCCCGTTGATGATTCAAATCACCAAAATAACAGATTAAGAAACCATAAGAATACCTTTAGAACGTCAAACCAAAACGTTTAAAGGACAAAAAAAAACCAGCTTTTCTAAACATAAGAGCATTTCACAAATTGATGGCAAAGAAAAATGAAGATAAACAAACTCACCAAAGTATTATCTAAAGTGCCCACCAAGATGAACTTTCCATTAGGCGAAAACCTAGCAAAACTCACAGGAGGATTCTCATCATCAATCAAAGTCTTCATACAATGCCCAGTAGAAGCATCCCAAATCCTGCACAAACCATCATAGCTACTCGAAACAATTAACGTCCCATCCCGATTAAAATGCACAGCCGTCACCGGATCAGAATGCGCTGGCAGAACCTTCAAACACTTCCCAGACTTAACATCCCATATCCTAACAGTTTCATCAAACGCACCAGAAGCAAGCATGTTAGACTGAGGATTAAAATTAACGCAGAAGACATAATTCGAATGTCCAGTAAGCGTTTTAATATGGGCTCCGGTGGAAACATCCCATAATCGGATGGTTTTGTCGTCGGAGGCAGTGGCGAGAAAACGGGAGTCGGAGGAAAAGGCGATATCGGAGATACCCAGGTCATGGCCTTCGAATTCTTGCAGGAGGGAGCCATCGGAAGGGGACCAGGTGCGGGCGGTTCTGTCGGCGGAGGAAGTGGCGAGGAGGCGGCCGTCGTCGGAGAATTTGACGGAGGAAATTGCTCGCTTGTGGCCGGTGAGAGTTTGTTTAAGCTTGTAGGGTTTAAAGGAATGAACGGGATCGGCTGTAGATGACATTGTGAGTAATGCTGCTGAAGAGAGAACAAGAAAGCAGGTTCCTTTATGGATATGCAGAGGAGCTTTGGGTGGCGGCGGAGGTCGGTGTTACTGATCAGTACTCTTCCGACATGTTTTTGGTTTTTTTTTTCCCCCTCTATTTGTGTTTCCCTAGGGAAAAGAGTAGAAGACCACTCTCTTTTTCTTCTGTTTGTGTTAGTATTCTAATTTTCTTTGAATAATTAGTGTTATTAATTACAAAAATTGATATATGACTCATAATTATTATGATTTATTTATTAAATATTATGAAATTTGTATATCCTTAATATGTAAGGTTACACATATTTCTATTGTTTTTTCTTTTTTTTTTTTGTTTAACGGTAAGGCATATAACTGAACATCCCTCGTGTCCTGCAATTTTTATTCTTAATCTCTTAGAACGTTGTTGGCTTTCTTATATGTGACACCAAATTTGGTATTTAACACGCTACTGGAACAGGCGCGTCATCGATTATGGTTGCTAGAGGTGCTCCATGGAATGTTTCTATCTTTTGTCCTAGGGGCAAACTACCATGGGAAGATGCAAAAAAAGGAGTATGTTAGGTAGGTATCTTCTGAAATTGTTCTTGTTCTGCGATGTTTTGTTCCAAATGATGCTCTGTATTCAGTCTCTCATTGTTCTACTTCATCAGATTTCTTTGGAAGAAAAGATGTCAACATATTTTTTGGTGCTTTCAGAGTATTTTGGAATACAAAGCAAACACTGAAGGAAATGATAACATAGAATGAGGTCACCCATGGATCCTATATTAACACAGCCTTTTGTATATCAAAAGGGGCCAATCACTTAATTCGCTAGGTGTGTGAGCAAGTGTAGGTGCTGTTGGAGGAATTGAAAGTTTTGGCTTTGGCCCATTAAGACAAGTTGCAAACTTGGTTAAGCAACATACTTTGAGTTTAATTATAATTAGTTTCTGTTAATGGAAAATAGAAACTAATATGTTCTTAATTATATACGTAACGAGTAATTAATTTTAGGCTTTGGAATCACTCAATTACGATACCGGGTGAATGAGAAATTAATGCTCAAAGTAGATGGGAAACATGATTTAGTGGATGATGTGTCATATTCTTAGGAGGTCATATCACCCTTATGAAGAAATACCACATTGGACAATTGAACTATTTTAGTCACCTTATAAATGGCTAGAATGACCACTTTAGATGTGCACTTAAGGCATGAGAAGTTTTTGACCAGAGGGAAGACTAGAATTGTGTATATGCTGGCATTTTAGGGTTGTATGAATTAATCGTGATGGATACATGTAGGGTTGAATGATGACATTATATGTATCATCAAATTAGGGTTTTTGATATCAAAACTGAGAAAAATAAATTTTGAAAAGTGAGAATTTTCATAGTTTGAGGGTAGAATATGGTTGGAAATGAGGAGAGAAGAATTCTAGTAGTCGGAGGTGGAGGCGTGTGAGGGCGCGTGGCTGGGAGTTTGGCCGCGATTTTCACGGCAGTGTGTTAAGCGTACGTGCACCGTACTTGTTGTCTATATGATTAGATGTGAGAAAACGTGAGTGGTGCGAAATATTTAATATAGTGATGAATAACAACTTTCTTGAAAATGGTGTAAATTTCAAAATTCTGATTATAACCACGGTATAAACAAATGTGTTGATATGTAAGGGGAGAAAAGGCATTTCAACTGTGGTAACTAAAATTTAAAACGTATCTAATACATACAATAGAAAGCTCTGGAAGCAATCAAGTGTGGGGTAGGGGTGGAAACTTTTTAAGACGAGTGAGAGAGAGTTGGGTTGAGCAGTTTGGATCCTTTCATTAGGATTTCCTTGCGTTAATTAAACTTCAAAAACTATACACACGTACGCACAGAGGTTGTTTTTCGATGACCTATAATAAAATTGTGTGTGTCGCTACTTCATAATATAATAAACGTAGCCATCCATAATGAAAATTGTCGTCAACTGCTCCTTCATAATATAAGAAGCGCAACTAACAATTTCATCATATTCAAAAGTTAAGAAAGAGACTCTATTGGAAATGGAAATGTTTTTATACAATCCATAAATAGAAAGCTTTAGATGCAAGGAATTCAACCACAAACGAAAACTCTTTGAGACTGAGGGAATTGGGTTGAGGAGTTCAGATTCCCTTAAGGATTTCTTTTCCTGTATACCTTCTTAAAGTGTAACACGGGTTAATTACACCTGGTATCCATTATTTTCCACGAAGTTTTAAGTAGCATCCAATGTTTCATGAAACACACTTGACATCAAGACTTATAGGGTTAATAGACACCTGGCATCCATGCTGACGTCATAAAGGCAATTTTCATTTATTTTTTAAAAGTTTATAGAAAAAATAATTCAAAAATAAAAAGAAAAACCCCACCCCCAACCCACCCGACCCCGCCACGCTCCCACCCCCACCCCCCCACCCAATCCCCAACCATGCGACCTTCCTCTCAAACCTCTCCTCTCTCTCTTTCTCTCACCACCACCACCGCCATCAAAGCCAAAACCAGCCACCCCTTTCTCTCTCCACCATCTCCTTTCCTTTCTCTTTCTAGTCCTCTCCCGGCCTTTTGCCCATTTCCCAAAATGAACGTTCGCCGGCGACCTCATCATCATCCTCCTCCTCCTCCTTAAAATGATCAAATAACGATTTACCAGGGAGCATTCACCTCTTCCTGGAACATTAATTCATAGCTCTCAGCTTTTGATTTCATGCCAGCAATGTCCGCATCATACTTCTCACAACCTTCTTTCATTTCCGCCAGCTTAGATTCAAGGTCTCTTATCTCTTCCATTTTGGGAAATGGGCAAAAGGCCGGGAGAGGACTAGAGAGAGAAAGGAAAGGAGATGGTGGAGAGAGAAAGGGGTGGCTGGTTTTGGCTTTAATGGCGGTGGTGGTGGTGAGAGAAAGAGAGAGAGGAGAGGTTTGAGAGGAAGGTGGCATGGTTGGGGTGGGTGGGGGCGTGGGGCGTGGGGGCGTGGCGGGGTGGGGGTGGGGTGCGGTTTTTCTTTTTATTTTTGAATTATTTTTTCTATAAACTTTTAAAAAATAAATGAAAATTGACTTTATGACGTCAGCATGGATGCCAGGTGTCTATTTACCCTATAAGTCTGGATGCCAAGTGTGTTTCATGAAACATTGGATGCTACTTAAAACTTCGTGGAAAATAATGGATACCAGGTGCAATTAACCCAGTGTAACACCGTATCGTTTTGTTAAGATACTCGCCATACATTTCGAAGTGTGTGGCACACGATAAGGTGTATTTTCTTGTCCTACAAAAACTAATATTATCGTGGTTGGTCAAATATCAATTAAGATTAAATTTTTAAAAATATTGATTATAATAGTTTGTCAAAATAGTGTTAGTCACCTATCAATGTCAATTCGATTTTGAATAGCATTTACCATGTATTTGATCGGATGAGATCCTAGGAGGCTAAAAGTGAAGCCTCCAATCACGCGTTACCAGGTGTACAAAAACAAGAGGGTGTTGGAATTTTTTTTAAAAAAAATAATTTTGTACACGTGGCGATGCGTGATTGGAGGCCTCACTTTTAGCCTCCTAGGATCTCATCCGGTATTTGATAGTTATGATTTTAGGAGTTTTTTCCTTTTCTTTTTTTAAGCCTATAGTTTTATAATTTTAGGAGTTTTTTTTTTTCTTTGTTAGAGGATCTCCACTCGGGTTGAGAAGGGAAACAAGGGCAAAACGGGGAAATAAAGTACATGATTACAATTCCAATTCTAAGGCCCTCAAGAAATGGTGGAATCTACTCCGTTTGCCTCTTTGAAGAAGCTATCTACTACTCTAAGCCCTTGATTTGCAACTTTGCACGCTCCGCTTGGTACTCCTTGTTCGATTCCAATATCTCCGCGTGGTAGTCCATGCTTACTGTCATCACTACAAGTTGTTTATGAAATATTAATTTTTTTTAGCTTAATTTTCGGCTCTGGGATGCGGTTACTTGATGAATTTGGATCTGAATTTTTCATCATTTATCTGGTAATATATCTGAATAAATTGAATGTTCCGCAGAAGCGGAAAGGATGTCCCTGTTCGTGTGCGCTATGTGTTTGTTTATTTTTTGCCGCCATATTTGATCACTCCTGGGTGTTCTTAATTTTTTTTTTCTCCATGGGTTATTTAGGGTTTGAGGGAAGTTTAGTGGTCATGAGTAATTGCAGTTAAGTTAGCAGGTAGTTTAAGAATTTGTTATTTTGTTTTTTTCTTCCTGTTGCTGTATGCTCTTTTCCATTCTATGCTTTTACTGGCTGACCAAGTGTTAAGATACTTCTTTAACATTGCTTTAATATAAGCAGTTGCTCTTGCATTTCAGATTTTCTGGGAATGGCCATCATATCAACTTAGCCTCAAAAACTCGATCCTTTTAGCCAAATCCTTTTTTCCTCTTGTTGTTTTAGTTCTTACAACTCATTGATTTCTGCATCAATGGGATCCAAAATTTTCTTTACCCTCTACTTATCAATGAACAAAGGAAACAAAAAAGAGGGGGGAAAAGTCGCTTGCATCTATAGAAAAAATTAGCAGCAGCATTTTGGTCCATTTTCGGTTGATTTCTTCTGAACATCTTACAGTAAACTTCATATTTGCAATCTTCTTTCGGCAAAGCTCTTATCAACCGGATCATTGCAATGTGTTTTAATATGGACACTTACATGATTGGAATTATATTTAAAACCTGATGTTCTGAATTCAAGTTTGAGGATGTTTGTGTAAGCTTATAAGCTGGTTGCAATTTTTTAGAGTTAGAGATGTTTGGTGAAGGTTCAAGGCCATTGACTTTTTCGCATTTAATGTTCTTGTAAGCTAAAAAGGCATAAGTTGTTATGCCTCAGCTTTTTTTCCCTCCTGATTATATGCTAAACATGTTCGACCAAAAAATTACTTTGTTGTGCTTGCCTTATTAGCCTTTCCATTTTCATTATTGTTAATAAATAGCTTGCATCTCTTTAGTATCATGGCTCTTCCCATTGCCATTCTTTTAACTCCTCAAAATCTGTCCAACTCCCTTCCCGAAGTCTCTGGAAATCCCAAAACCACTGCGGCGTCTGTCTAATCTATACCGCTAACAACTTGTTTTAGTAAACAAAATATTAGCTACTTATAAGCTAAACATTTTTTTATAAGCATAAGCGCTTTTTAAAAGCAATCCCAAACGCCCTTTCTTTGACGAGTGATAACTTTATCCACTTTACTTGCTTTCTAAATTAAACTGATTAGAGGTGATTAAGAAGCCCCTTACTTGTTTTCAAGTTCATCCGAAGACGTGCTATCCTTTTCCATTATCAAGTTATGTGCTTGCTGAAGCTGTCAATAGTTCAGTTTGCTAGGCTTGGATTGT
Organism: Eustoma russellianum; assembly: GCA_036186865.1. Classification (NCBI taxonomy): domain Eukaryota; kingdom Viridiplantae; phylum Streptophyta; class Magnoliopsida; order Gentianales; family Gentianaceae; genus Eustoma; species Eustoma russellianum. The sequence continues at coordinate 31,675,535 of AP025051.1, forward strand.
TATTGGACCTTTTGCTCATGTGAAGTTATTGTCTTGCAACTCCTTTTTTTTTTTTATCCTTCCTCCCTTTTACATCGGTTACATGATTGGTATATATAATGTGGGACCAGTTGTCTTAAAAAGGAAGGGCTGATGCACCACCTTAGGAGTTATACTAGTTCAAATGCTATTTAGAATATATCTCATTTGGTAGATGCTAATAGTGTTGAATCTGATTTATATAATCATATATCTGAATCATAAATCTTTTTAGATATTTAATCTTATTTTGTGGATGTCTTCCTTGATCTTAAAAAAGGATGTATTTTCAACAAGTGATTCCTACACCAAAAAACATATGCATTTAAACTTAGGTAAAGAAAAGCTTGAAATAGCCAATGATTTAGTGTGGAAATGGTGAAAATCGCACAAGGGACTTGTTAGAGGGAGTGATGGAGGTAATGTTTTAATCAATTGTGCTTTGATTTCACCCAAAGCAATGGTACTTATAAGTATTCGTTCTTGTAGGTTTTTCTTCCTTGCATCCGAAAATTATTTTCTATTTTATGAAATGCTAGAAGCTAAATATCCCTTTTCCTCTTCTATTTTTGGTCTAAACATACATTTTGAGGGTTTTGTGGCATACTTTGATCGTTACTGACATCTGAAATCTTTATGTGGTGATGTTAACGATATTTGGGTTGTTTCCCCTAGGGAACTCCCATGTTCGTACGCACTATTTCTTTCAAGATCAGGGGCATTGTTCCATCGGTAATTGGTTCATTGGTTGCTGCCAAAATAGTAAATGGGAATATAGTTGAGTATTTGGATGGTTTATTATGGTTTCTTTTGATAAGTGGCATTATTGTACTACATTTATAGAAGTGTGAGGACTGATGTTTTAATTATTGAGTTCTGCCAATGGCACGACCCTTTTCATCCTTGTTTAGTTTCCAAGGCCATGCTTCTGAAGTGATTAATGTGACAAAGTCTCGAATTTGTTAATGCCACTGGAGGCCAAATTAATGATCTTTAAGTTTAATGAGAGTTCATTCTCTTTTGTTTCAAGTTGCGCTTATCCTTTTTAAGTTTAACCTGGAACTTATATCCCTCTCTAGTTGAAGCTGCCGTAACTATTATTCTTAGTCTTTTTAGTGGGTAAGAGCACCCATCCATGCAGCAGTGAATGGAAAGGGGGTTATGGCATAGTGAGCTAGTTAATCAATACTCCTTGTATTCGCTTCCTTCCAATTAGTCTTTCCTTCTTTTCCTCTCCACCTCTTTTTTCCACCATATGCTTTTGCCATGAGTTATGGGTGTGCAACGAAGATCCCAGTAGTAAGTACTAAGTATTACGAAAGTTGGTGAAGCAAGTAGTTGGTGTTTTTATCAGGTGGGATGTAAGGCAATTACAGAATAAGTGTGATTGTGAAAGCAAAGTGAACAAAACTGTAACTAAATTAGAATGGCTGACTGCTCAAAGTTTTTAAATCAAGTTGTATCTGCCTGTCAACCATGAGGATAAAATAGTTGGTTTTGTCAATTCAGTAACTTTCACCTTTTAAAATATATGGAGGTCAACTGATGTAGTACTGTGAGGCGCTGTTACTCGTGCTTGTTTGATTTACTCGTGCTGTTTGTTTGTGTGCTGATGCTCGAGTTGCAATGTTTATGCAAATAATGGTCCTGAAAGGCTTATACTTTATCCATTGGTATATTTCAATAGAGTTATGCAGTAGTTTTCTGATTTCTGAATTTATTGTTGTGGAGTATCTGCGTTGTGCAAGTGTGTTTAAATTTTAATTTTGGAGGCAGTTATATCATTTACTGCCTTCTGAGCGAAATCACCGATTGAATATCACCAATTATAAGGATGGGGAATCTTAGGCAACATATCTGGTGTATTAGGTCATCTCACAGTAATTATGAGGCTGCAAAAGTTTTAGGGAAGAAAGTATGGTGCAATAGATGATGTATAGTTATAGCGTATGGTACATTGGTTCATATAAGTGACTGTAGGTTGTACCATTTAATACTGTAAGAGTGTGACACGTAATACCATAACATTTAACGTACAAGGTGTATATTGATGAATGACGCTTTTCCCAAATTTTCCCATTTCTTTTTACATTTTAGCCATACCTTTTAAATTGATATCATGTTTTGTGCTCTAACATTTGGGTTTAGAAACATTTAGCTTGGTCATTAACAGTGTGAAATTTAAGCGGAAGAAATTGTGTGGAATGTTTGTTCTAATGAAATAGTGTGGAGTTATACATTCATTTACTGCAGCAGTAGGACATTTCGTTGGCATGGGGGTAGTGTCCGCTATAATAAGGTATAGTAGGCGTTTGGTACATAGTTAATTAGTCTTTGAGCTTACCTAAAAGTTTCATGTACCCTATGCTGTCATAGGCTCTGGGACCTTGAAAAATTTACCTACGGGCTATAAATTTCACAAACCAGAAATTTTCTGGTTGTTTTATTATTGCAGCGGATATTCTATGTTTTAAATTTTTTTCCTTTTCTAGACTTTGTTTTTATTATTTTTGCATCAAGTAATCAAGAATTTGTTGTCCGTCTTTGAAAGTTTTGGATTGTTGTATATAGGTGTAACAAGACCAAGATATCTGATCAGGTGAAATGGATTTGAACACTGTCAAGGATGCATTTGATCGTGTTACAAAGAAACAGAAGTTATCATATTCTAAATCACAAGAAATGATAGACCTGATTGGTGTGGAAATAGAACAAGCTCTTTCAAGAGTGCAGTCCGGCGATGAAATAATGGCCGATCATCAGTTGATCCTTGGTGAATTAAAAGCTAAACTGAAAGAAATTACTCCTCTCAGCCAGCTTGAAGCAACACAAAAGGAATTAAATGTTGCTTTAAGCAAATATCCCAAAGTGGTGGAGAAATCTTTCAATCCTGATATATCAAAGGCCTATAGGAATATAGATTTTGATCTTCATGAAGTCAACCAGGTCATCGCCAGCCACTTTTACCGGGAAGGCCAGTTTGACCTTGCTGATTGTTTTCTAAATGAGGCCAGGGAACCAGAAGCTGAAGCTGTAAAGTCTTCTTTCTTCGAAATGTATGAAATACTTGAATCCATGAAATCACGAAACCTGGAGCCTGCTCTGAAGTGGGCTACGAGCAATCATGAAGAACTTGAAAAAACAGGGTCTGATATTGAACTGAAGCTTCATCGCCTTCAGTTTGTCGAGATTTTGCAGAACAGGGGTAGAGACGAAGCTCTTAAATATGCAAGAACGTATTTGGCGCCTTTTGCTGACAGTCATATTGTTGAATTCCAGAAGCTTATGGGTTGTCTGCTATGGGCTGGTCGGCTTGATTCTTCACCATACTCAGGATTGCTATCCCCAACACACTGGGAGAAGTTGTCTGAAGATCTCAGTAAGCATTTCTGTAGCTTGATGGGTCAATCATTCAAAAGTCCACTGACTGTAACAATCGCCGCCGGAGTCCAGGGGTTACCAACCCTTCTGAAGCTGATGAATGTAATGGCTGGAAAGAAGCAAGAATGGCAGTCCATGAAGCAGTTACCTGTGCCAGTGGATCTAGACAGGGAGTTTCAGTTCCATTCGGTCTTTGTCTGTCCAGTAAGTCGGGACCAGGCGAGTGAAGAGAACCCACCAATGCTGTTGTCTTGTGGGCATGTGCTGTGCAAGCAGTCGATCACGAAGCTGTCGAAGAACAGCACAAGGCCCTTTAAGTGTCCTTACTGCCCCTCTGAGGTTGAGGTTAACCAATGCAGACAGTTATACTTCTGATACGTGAAGATGCTGGGGAAGTGCTTCACTAGAATTATCCGCAAAGGAAGACATTTTGATATAAGGCCCTTATTTGTTATATCAAGAACTGGGTTTGCTAGGTTAAATTTTTTTTTTTTTTTCCTTAACTAAGCTTGCTTGTTTAGGTGTAAATTGGTGATCCCAAAGTGACTTACACTGTGTTTGGCTTATCAAATCCAGTTACTAGGTCTACTAGTTTAGTTATAAACCTTGTTACCTATGTTGGTCAATAAGTCTTATATTATTATGTTTTTTAGTGGTTGATGAGGAAGATTTACTCATCGACGATCATAAATTTATCTTCATATAAATATTTACTGCGTTCGTCAACATTCATAAGTAATTTTTGGAGGAGAAACATTACATATTTGGGGGCCTTTGTTCTTCATGGTTCGGTTCGTATTTCCATTTCCAATAGTCACTTTTTTGATTTTGAAATATGATGGAATAAAACAAAATGACGTACTAAATTGGCAGTATTTCTTATATTGTGAAGTAGCAGTTGATCGATAAGACGCAATTTTCATTATAGTTCATCGGAAAACGACCTCCGTGTTTCTAACACATGGGTATTGTTGCGTACATCCAACTAACTCATACCCTGTCATAGACGAGATCCTCTAAAACAATGGGGTAATGTTGTTGCTTCGGGGACATTAGCTTCTGCCAACAGTAAACTATTAAGGATCGCATTCCGCGCATATTCTACATTATAGCCTGTAACTAATTCAGCTTCCGCTTATGGGAGATCAAACGGAGCTCGATTAGTTTATGCTAGACAAAAAATAAAAAACATGGCCAATATAGGAAACAAGGGAATACCAGACTATATCTTCTTTTAGCGTCATGACAATCTCACTCAAATTACGGAACCTATACATATTAGTACAGTGTACCGGGGTCCCTGGCCTGGGTTCGAATTTTTACATGGTTGGTGCTATATTTGGGTTATAGAGGTTTATTAGTTTGATGCTTAACTTTCTTTAGCAAAAATAAAATGTAGTCTCTTCTTATGTAGAGGGGTGCAAATGAACCGAATCATAAACGAATAATTCGGGTTTGATTCGTTTGTAATTCGATTCGAATTCGAATTTTGCAAACTCGAATACGAATTCGAATCATATTTTGAGTTCGAAAATTTTCACGAATCGAATTCGAACTTGCTGTTATTTGGTTCGAAAGTATAACGAAGCTTCGATAAATCGAAATTTACGAAGGCTCGTTTCGTGGATTCGTTCGGCTCGACTAACATGGTATAAAATGTAATTTCCTAATCCTACCCGTTTAACCCTAGCCGCATAGCCTCTTCTCTTCTGGTTCTGGAATTTTCTGGGTGCTGCGCCTGCGCCTTTCTCCCTCCCTACTCCTTTCACCGTCCGCCCGTCCGCCTCCTCCCTCAGGCCTCAACTCTCTCATTTCCCTTTCCTTTATCGAATAACTAATCTTCTGCCTTAGTTATTCTTTTACTGCCAAATTGTTTTATTCATTTCATCAAATATACACTTAGTTGACTGCTGTTCCTGCTTCCCATCTTAAAGTTCGGTATACATTTTAGCTAATTTTAGCTGGATTCCGGATTTTGGTGGGTTCTTGTGAAAGGTCTCGTTATTTTATACATCTTCATTATTCAGTTTCGAATTTATATTTGGGACTGTATGTTATTGTTGCAAATTCTCTGGTTTTGTGTTTGTCTTTTGTTTTCTCCCTTTGATTGTAGAGAGTTATGGAAGTTTACAGTTTTCCAGCATTAGTCTTGTTTGATTCCAGTCATCTACGTTGGAAAGAATCTAACTTGATAAGTAAATTGAGTATATGGGGGTGTAAAAAATAGTGTAATCCTAGTTTTATGCTCCAGTTTGTCGTATTTCTGAATGTGATCGCCCTGATGGTATATAAAATACTCTCACATAATAGAACTCTATATTGTAATTTATGCCCTTTAAGCAGTGAATTTGTTTAAATAAGAGGTGTGTTCCTTTTGAATACATACAGATGTATGCGTATTTACGAGCTTTTGCAGACGAGTAATTTATGTTTCATTGATCTTTATGGATATTTTGCAGCTTTCGGTTTTATGTAAGATGTTTTTACATTGCTAAAGAAGATACAGTACAGTTTTGGAGATTTTTTGGTGCCATATACAGTTATGAAATAATTTTTAGGTCATTTCATTGGCTCCAACTTAATATGGATTTTGTAGGAATTAAGTTGCGATGAAATTTTGGCTGAAGAAGTGGTTTAAATGGAAACGTTGAAGACACTTAGTTGAAATTTTATTTCGGATGTTTTTTTCTCATGTTCTTTTTCATTATTTCAGAAAAATGCAAGAAAGTGGCCATGATTTGGAGGTTGGGTTGCAACAACCAGCTGATTTTACCTCAGAAATTGATGTAAGAGAAGGTGGCCTGGAGGATGAACATGGAAGGGAAGAAGAACATCGTCCGACCACACAAGAATCTACTGCTACAGATGCTCCGTTTCAAAGAAAGAAAAGAAAGAAGACTTCAAAGGTTTGGGAGGAATTTGTACAGATTGAGCTGCCAAATGGGGTAAAGAAACTTCAGTGTGTGCATTGTAAGATGAAGCTGTCTGTTCAAAAAACTGGGGTGACTACTCACATGGACAGACATCTGAAAAATGCTTGTATTGTACGAGCACTGAAGTTGAAGAACCAGTCCAGGCTTAACCTTCAGCCTCAAGAATCAAAAGTGGAAGCACCATTTTTGTTTTCGGGAAAATATGATCATGCGAAGCAAAGGGAAGCGACTGCTCATTGGGTTCTCATGAATGAGAAGCCTTTCAATATTGTTGAAGAAGATGGATATAACTTCATGATGCAAGTCAATCAGCCAGAATTTACTAAGATTTCTCGAACACAAGTGAAGATGGATTGTATATCCGTTTATGAAGAGGAAAAGAAAAATCTGAAGATTCTTTTGAGAAGTGTGGGTAAGATTTCGTTGACTACAGATATTTGGACTTCAACATCCCAAAAGTTATCATACATGTGTTTGACAGGCCATTTTGTTGATGCTGCTTGGAAGCTTCAAAAAAGGGTCTTGAGTTTTGTTGAAATACCTCCTCCACACTCAGGTATTGAGGTTGCTGAAACTTTAAATAGATGCATCAAAGATTGGGAAATTGAGAGTAAAGTTTTCAGTGTTTCTGTTGATAATGCAAGCTATAATGATGTAGCAATTAGAATTCTCAAAGAAACATTCCTTAGAGCTAGAAAGTTGCCATTATGAGGTAAACTTTTTCATGTTAGATGTTGTGCTCACATCCTTAATATTATCGTGCAAGATGGTCTAAAGTCAATTAAGGATGTGATTTTTAATGTTAGAGAGACAGTTAAATTTATTAATTATCCAGCACGTTTGAAAAGATTTGGTGAGATTGTTAGTCAAATGAAGCTTCCCGTGAGAAAAATGATCCTTGATTGTCCTACCCGTTGGAATTCAACCTATGATATGTTGGTGGTGGCTTTACAATTTAAGAATGCATTGCCCGTTTTTCAAGAATTTGAGCAAGGATATGTAAATTGTCCAACTGAAGAGGAGTGGGAAAGGGTTGAACAAGTTGTTAAAATACTGGAGGTTTTTAGAGAAGCCACGAATATGATTTCTGGAAGTGAATATCCGACGGCAAACAAGTATCTTGTTGTTGTTGGGAGGGTAAAAGAAGTTCTTGATTCTAGATGTGATGATCAAGATGTTTTTGTGTGGAGAATGATTAGGGAAATGAAAGAAAAGTTTGATAAGTACTGGAAAGAATCTAATCTTTTAATGGCCATTGCCGCTGTTTTGGATCCGAGGTGTAAGATGGTGATGGTTGATTTTGTGTTTGGCACAATATACACAAAAGAGGATGCTGAGATTCAAGTTTTAAAAGTAAAAAAAGCTTTGGGTGAGCTCTTTAATGAATATAAGGAGATGTATGCTCTGTCACATGAAAGTTCTGTTTCAGGGAGTTATGGATTCGCATCATCTTCAAGTGACTTGGTATGTAGCTCCAGCTCGATGAATGTTGGTTGGTCTAGATTCGATCAATTTGTACAATCTGTTGAAACTGTTCAGCATGAAAAATCAGAATTAGAAATTTACCTTGAAGAGGGACTGTATAGGATGAGATATGGAGATTCGTTTTCGAGTTTTGACTGTTTAGAGTGGTGGAAAAGTAATGAGTTGAAATACAAAATTTTGTCGAAGATGGCTTGTGACATTTTAGCTATCCCAGCAAGTACAGTTGCATCTGAGTCTACTTTTAGTGCCAGAAGTAGAGTCATTGATCATTACCGAGCCTCCTTAGCTAAAGAGACTGTTCAAGCATTAATATGTGGAGGTGACTGGGTGAGAAAGCTTCATGGGGTGAAGAAAAACGCAAAGGTACTATCTGTAACCTAAGCTTTCGTTGAGAATAATTTTTTTTCAAGTTTTCATTCATGTATGAGATTTATCTTTATTGTAGGCTGATGAAGAACCTGTTGAGATCCAATTGGCACAAGAGTAATAAGACGGAATGTCATTATTTACAACTTTTCTTTCAATTCTCTCCCCTCACCGAAATTCTGGATCTTTACTTTAACAAAAATATTTTTGTTATGATGATTTGCTTATTTGTGGTTGTATTTTCTTAGATGGTATTTTCTCTGTTTTTGCTCGGTTTTGCATACAAGTATGGTGTGCTCAGTTTCTTTGTTGTAAGTACTTTGTCATTTCTGGGTTTCAATTCCATTTGAGCTTCTGATTTTACGTTGCCACTGAAGGATGTATTTTGTTGTTGTGCAGATCATGTTGGCTTTTGGTGAAGAGGAGCAAATAGATTGTTGTACTGATGTTGGGTTTTATTTTGAGTTATATTAGCATAACTGGTGTTGGATTGCTGGTGCACAATGTTTTTTTTTGGAGTTGGATTGCATTTATGGCGCAAATGATGATATATTTTGTGTAATTTGGCTGCACTTATGGTGTAATTTTCCTAGGAAAACAACACTTTATGATTTATCAGCAAATTATGATGACTGATGTATATTTTGCTTTGCTGCTTTATTTGGATGAGTTGGCTCTAGAAATTTTGCTTTCCTGCTTTATATATGTTGGAATACAGGTATAGTTTGTTGTTTGGTCATTGAAATTACATCTGAGGTGCTGCGCCTGTTTTAATTTTATGGAAACTTCACTGACGTGTTAATATTGGGAAAATGCAGTTGGCATTTGATTCTCACATAAATTGGTAATATTGTTATTCACGAATCGAATTCGAGCTCACGAATCGAATTCGAGCTCGCGAATCATTTTGAGTTTGCGAATCGAATAACTATAACGAATAATTAATCGAGCTTCGAATCGAACCTAAAATTTATCGAATCCGAATACGAGCTGAATTTTAGCTTCGTCACGAATTCGAACTCGAATTTGAACCTCAAACAATATTTTCGAATCGAACCTATATTTTATAGTATTCGCTAAGATTCGGTTCGTTTGCAATCATCGGCCATCTTAAGCAAACTTTCACTAACTTAGTGCATTTCCATAAACTATTGAAAGAATTCGCAAATTGCGTATGTTTTTGTCTTGTGCTGTTACTAAAGAGGCAATCAATCTTTTGCTTTCCCTAAAATCTTATGTCCTTGCACTAAGACGACAAGAGGTCCGTGAGCAGCCATGATTGTGCTTAACCCAGAATAATCAAAATAATGAGGGTGGGACAAATAGCTCTTCTTTTTCTTTTTCTTTTTTCTTTTTCTTTTTTGGAAATCAGGCAAATAGCTTTAGACAAAGTACTTCAGAACCACATAAGCCTAGAGTGCCCATCTTTAAAGCTTAATGGCTCCAAATTTAACCACAGAAGTCCTCTTTCTCTGTTATATACATACACACACATATATATATATATACATATATATACACACATATATATAAGGAGCGGAATAAAACAGTTAACTTATTAGTTTCTCCAAAGCCTGACTTCTTTATTAATAATGATGAAAAGATTAAAGGGGCGGAATTTAAGGAGACCTTTCCTCAGACTTTTCTAATCCAATGGGGTTTCTCTTTTTCTTTCACCTTTTTCTGATTCCTATTAGGTGGGTTTCCATGGAAAAGGAAGTGAGATACTTGTCCTCTTCCTTAATTTTCCCAGTCGTGTCGCAAAAGTTGTGCCAACGTGGGACTTCTATATGCAGAAAATCATGGCTTTTCTTATGTAGGAACACTCCATCCCACTTACCTTGGGATTGTACAAAAACAATATTTAGTGAAATCCTTGATTAGGATTTTTCGAAAGCCCTCGAAAGATGTCTAATGGAAAAATATTTAAACTGCATAATGATTAGTTATTTGAACAGGTTGAGCTGGTTAATCAAAGTTGTTTCTTTAAAAGAAATGTATTTACGTCTTTCTTTTATAGATATGCAAAAAAGAGTTGTTCTTTTTTGTATCGTTTTTGGATTTTTAAGATTATTACATTTGGAACAATGTAGTAATAAGTGCTCCCACTAACATGTTAAAGATTACAATGTAAATTTCACTATCGATTTTAAAAAGATTAAATATATTTTACTGAACTTTGTACAAAATCAACTATGAAATATTTTTGAACAAAGTACGGGTTGATTTTCATTGAAAGAGTAGGAACAGATGATTTGATCCATAAGAGACAATCAACATATGAGCTGGTCTGATATATAACAAGTTAGATGTGGACCTTTCAGAAAGAAAAAAAAAAAAAAAGCTGTGTATTTCTAGAGTCTCACATGGCTAGCTACCAGCTAGTAGAGTAGTCTAACGAACCAAGCTGTAGATTAACGGTTGGGATTAGAGGAGGTAAAAAATGAGGTAAAATATGAGGCCTCCAATCACAGATTGCCACGTGTATAAAAGTGGAAGAAGTTTAAAATTTTTTGTTTTTAAAAAATAGTTACTTGTACACGTGGCAGCACGTGATTGGAGACCTCATATTTTGCCTCACTTTTTGCCTCTTGTGATCTCAACCGGTAGATTAACACCCAAAGATGAACTCCATTAGGGATTGAGATCCTCTAACCCCCAACTCCTCACCCCTTTTGGGACCGCCCGCCACGTGGCACACAGGGGGTGGTGAGCCCCCACCCAACCTCACCACCCCTGTGTGCCACGTGACGGGGGTCATTTAATACCCCTTTGAAGGGGAGGTCAGGAGATCCTCTCCCCTCCATTAGTGTCCTGCACCCTCAATAGTATTACTGCTTCCATGCAGAAGCTTATGCTCTAGTTCAGAGGGTTTTCATTGTTTTAGTTTTAAAGAGTTTCGTGAATGATGTAAATCATGTTACTCGACAACTTTCTAGCACTCACAACATGCTGAGTCCAAACTCGTTCTGGTATAAAGAACTGACGGTATGGCTCAAACATCATAACATATCATATAAGTAACAGCTGAGCTACGCACATTAGCATTGTTTTTTGACGTTGGATGTTCATTTATGTTTCACGACACCACTCGAACGAGAATCCGAGTAACAGTTGAGCTACGTTCGATTTTTTTTCCTTGTTAGAACGAGAATCCGGAAAGAACTCGAAATGCTATATGTTACTGTTAAAAGATCATTGTATTTATTAGTATAATCAGGAGTTCGAATTTATTATCTTTCAAAAAATGATCTTCAAATCTCGAATGTTTTGTTTCGTCTCTAGAGCTTGGTATGTAAAATATAAAGAATATGTCTTAGTAACCACTTGTAACTTAAAACTAAAACACACACGATTCGATCTCATATAATTTAACTCATCTCTATATGCAATTCATGAATATATTGAATGGAGATGGGATCTCCTCACCGCCTCTTCCCTCACTCCACTGTCCACCGCACCACATGTGGCAGCAAGTGAATAAATCACCCTCATCTAGCATCACCATCCTTCCCTGCTGCCATGTGTTATACGGTGGACAGTGAGATGAGGAAAGAGTGGGTGAGAGGATCTTGTCCCTTGAATCAACCACATGCTATGTGATATATAGACTAAATCACCATCTATGATATGGAAATAAACCAAACCACTATGAAAGTAGAAAAAACCTTACACTTGCAAGGACTTGAACGCAAAATCTTTTTTCTTAAGGTTTCACCTTTAACCACTTAAACTAGATCTTATTAGCGAAACCGGATCTTTAATAGTTCTTTTAGTTATATTTTCTTCCCATAATGGAAAAAAAAGCAATTTCCAACTTTGTGCACCCATCAATTTCTCTTTGGGATAGGATCCTCTCACCGCAAAAGAGGTGCGGTGACGCGTGATCGCGCGACACGTGGCAGCAAGGAGGGGTGGTGAGGCTAGATGCAGGTGACCCTCGTCTAGTCTCACCACCCTCCCTTACTGCCACGTGTCGCATGGTCACAAAGGGATGAAGAAAGTAGGGGTGAGGAGATCCCAACCCTTTCCCTTTGCTCATTGGATTCTTATCCAAGAGTACACTCAAGGAGAGGAATACCAATTATCAATATCAAGATGAATGGCATGAGGTGAATCGTGCAATGCATAGTTTTCCAGTCGACATGGCACACATTTGCTCTCATCTTTTCAATGACAAAATATGTAGACACGATTGACGGAAACTTTTTGGAGACCCACTAATTCAATAATCTTTCACCAAAATGTCATTCTCTGATCTTGAAGGTTCTTACCGTTTCAGTCTCAAAAAGCATTGTGGAGGATACAAATCAGTATCCTAACTGTGTTTTAGATTGGATGAGGACTTATGCAGTGACCCACACAAGGTGTCTCCGTACAAACCAGGCCTTCGGCTCAGCAGCAGTTGAACACTCACACTGTACGTGTCATAGGATTCGAATTCTTGACTTCTTAGAGCAAATCTAAACCCGAGTACCAATTAAACTATGCACTTTACGCATTCATTAAATAATCTTCTATAACGTTGCAAAATTTGTGCAAACAATATTACTATATATCTAATAACAATAAAGATCAACTTTACACTTTATCACTACTTGATAAAGAATAGTTAACTCAAGTTGGCTTTATTGTTAAAATTAAATTTTTTTTTATAATTTACCTGATACAGAACAAGATGCAAAGCAATTGTTAAATGTTTAGCTTAGTTTAAACCATCAAAAAATACAAAAACGTTGTCTGTTTTTACGGTTCAAATGTTTGTCAATGCATACTCACTAATTTCATATAAGTTCGTATACAAATATTGATGAAAATTGAAAATCACTTCATGCAAAGGTGGAATGTTTCAATTATTACATTCCTTCTATCAATAAGTTGGTAAATTGTATTTTTCCAAAAGGAACAACAAACATACAATGTCCCGCTCCAATCAATCATTGAGCTTCTAATTTATTTCATTCAATCATTCTCCACGCAAATTCTACTCTATCGCCTAGTATAAGATTCCAATGAAAAATGATCTCTTGAAATTAAAAATAAAAATAAAAAAGGGAAACAAAGAAAACAAAATAGGAAGCAGGTAAATAAAGACAAAATGAGAAGAGACCTCGGGACCCAAGCCTTGAATCAATCAATCTGCCATCACTGTCTTCCCTGAGACTCAGACCTCAGTCTATCCAATTTCTTCCCCTCTCCAGAAAAAGCCCCTATCCGTCTCCTACCCTTTGTCCTTTTCCACTCCCCACCGCCCCACTGCTCTTTCTCCCTGACTCACTGTGGTCATACATATTTCTGAAAACACACACATTAACACACGCACACAAACATATATGTGTATATATATTAACATGTGTTACATGAAAGATCAATCTCTAACCAAAAGACTTCAGCTATCATATCTTTAGAGCTATGCAAAATTGTTAATCAATAGATGTGTCTCGCTAAATAGTCATTAAAACGTTTATATATTAACAACTCACAAATAGTTTCAATTCAAACTCGTCTAAATAACAGACAAAGCTAATAACATGATTTGAACCTTCACGGTAGACTTTAGTTACTAAACGTTGGTTGTTTTTAAAACTTTGCGTCCAAGACTTTTTCACATGCTCTTGAATCTCCTATACTCATATGTTATATGTATATACGTATGTGTGTGTATATATAGTGTCCATACATAAGCAAGTATTTTAGTACAAGTACATCATTTCAACATTCTTTCCCATTATTTAGTTTGTGTAGATTAAAGTGGATACGTACGACTATAAAGGTCAAGAGTAGACGCAATTGTAAGAAATTGAAGTGAAGACCTCTGTGCATTGTATGTCTTAGCTTCATCACAAGACTTTAAATATGTGTTTAAAAGTAAAAATCATTTAATGGAGTGAACTTCTTAAGAGGGTGGCATGCAAATATGTAGATTTAGATCATAGTGCTCCTAGAGTAACATAAAATCGCAAATAAATTACATACAAGACACACATGGAAATTTTTTATTTATAAGAGTTTCTAATAACAAAATCATAAGCACACATGCCAATTCTTTTGGTCTTTTTGCCCTTCCTACAAGTGAATATTTTCTCTGTCCTTTATATCCATTTCATATAATACATCAAAATCTAGCATTTTCAAATCCATGCAAGTCGCTGACTCTATTCTGGCACTTCCTCGTCATGGCTACTTTAGCCAGCCTCTCAGCCGCTCTCCAAGCCGAGGTTGGCGTAAGCGGCTCATTTGCCTTTTCATCAACGTTCCAATTCTGATTCTGATTTCTCCGAACCTGTTGTGACACCCGGCTGTTCTGCCGCCGGTTCTGTATTTCCGACTGCTCAACCTCCAAGCTCCTCAAAAACTCACTACGCGAGCCGGCTCGAGACTGCAATAACAAGGCTCGACCCGTGGATAACACATGACTAGCGCCGGCTAACTCATTTCTCTCGACTAACCTCCTCGACTCGGCTAAGGCTCTCGTTGTTATGAAAAGACCTCTCAGCCGTTCGATTTTGGGATTTGAAGATCTAACGGCGAGGGGACGTGGGACCAGGAGAGCTTGTTCTTTTCCTTGGACAAGCTTTTGAGTTGACGGGTCAATGAAGGAGGATCTAACGGACAAGAGTATGTGGGCTCCAGATGACGCCATCGATGGAACAGTTAATTCCACCATCAACTCTCTTTCTTCTTCAGCGTACATGTCACCTACTCGGACCAACCCAGACCCCACTGCTACGGACCCACCCGACGATGAATAGACTCCGGAAATGTCACACGGGGCTGACCCGGATACGATTCCTAACTGAAGGCGTAGATCCTGAGCCGCTAGGCACAATCGGCTTTCTAAGCATTTACCTGGATGCTCTTCCAACGGAGGCGCGTGATCGTACTCGCCGGTCTTATTCAAGGTAATCGTGTGCACGGGGATTTCCAGGTTAGGGAGGCGCGTGGTATGTACTATATGTGATTGCCGACTGTCGGAGCGGTTGTCGTTGCTTTTCGAGTTTGATAGCAGCAAGATACAGGTGGCCGGATTCTTTTCCCGGCGATCCTCCACCACTTTTGCTGCCTTCTTAAGAGCGTCTTTCGCGCTGAGCGCGGCAGTTCCATCCAGAGGAATAATTGCATCTACTATCCGACGCGCCGTTCGCCTCCCTGCCGCTGTCATCCTTTTCAACGGCAGCAAGCGTTTTGACGTTGAGGAGAAAGCTACAATAGATAACCTGTCCGCTGCTGTCATCGAAGAAACCAGAAATCTCATGAGTCGTTTCATCAACTGAAGCTTCTCTTTAGAAATCTTCCCGCCAACATCAATCACCGCCACTAAATCAATCGCAGCACTTCTCCTCGTCTGCATCGGAGCAGGAGGAGCTTTGACCTTGAGGACAACAACACAAGTCTGACCACCGCGTCCAACGGACACCACCGCTGCATCAGGCATTATTTCCATTTCGATGTTACCAGCAATAATCGGCGACCTATGGAATGGACTGTTACTTCTTTCAGGAAAAAGTCCTTGAAATTCTGCAGCAACATCCTCATTATCATCGTCAATCTCATCCGATTCCGGTATCGGATTGAATAGACCTCCGGATTTCGGCGACATAAGCGGCTCGTCGTCATTATACACCTTCAAAACACACCGCAGCCTACCATTCCCGGAGGACTGCTTATCCATCCCGCACGACGATAGAGATGAGGAAAGCCCTCGCTTCCTCTCTTCCTCCTGAGATGTGCCGAGATTGTGGATGGAAGGTGGAGGAAGAACAGTCCATTGAGCGCTACATACCGGGCACGTGACTCCTTGCTTCCTCAAGTGATCAGCAATGCATGGGAAATGGAATGTGTGACTGCACTCCGCCGTGAAAATCGCCGTCCCTTGACCTTTCTTCACGATGTGTAAACATATCCCACACCTCGTGTTCTGAAAAGGAAAAAATATAAATGTATATATATATCGAAGGAAAAAATGGTAAATCGAAATGCCGACAAAAAGTTTGATGAAATACCTTGGAGAGGCTTAATGCGTTAATGGACTTGAGAAATGAGAAAGTAGAAGGGGAACTAGGGGAAGAAGCATTTGACCGGAGAAAAAATCTGGGGCTATTTGATGAAGTTTTGCAGTAAAGCTTTGGACTGGGTTCAGTCGGAGCCGGCGGCGTTTCCGGTGGAGAGATAGCACTTGTCCGGCAACGGAGACCAGGGCTAGAAGACACAGGTTGAGACTGCAATCTTGGTGTTGACGGCGTCGAAGAACTGGAAGAAAAGAATCCGAATCCGGACAATTTTGGAGTTGTTGGATTGCTTTTCTCTTGCATTGGGGTTGAAGTTGAATCTCGAACTTTTTCCTTTTTGATTGATGTACAAAACGCCTTTCTCCATCCCGAAACCATCGCAACAAACCCAAAAGTTTCTTGATTTTTCCCACAGCTGTTGCTTTAGATCCCTTTATGAGGTTGTCTTCTACTGGTTTGTTTTCGATAGCCGAATGAGAAAGAACATGGTATTTGGTCTTCTTGATTTCCTTGTTAATGCAGGTCTATCTGCTGTGCTGTGTATTTTCTGAATTTCTCTCTCTGTAATCTCTGTACACCCAAAAGATCACTGCAAAAAGTTGCTGAAAATACAATCCCATATCTCACTTGATCCCTATTTGTTTGCCAGTCTTTTTACGAGGTGAGCAATTGCTTATTTATTGGGATTCTGATTTTGGTATTTAATCCCACTGACCACCAAGTGGGGTATTTCTATTTTTTTTTTACTTTGATAATAACAACATTACCCCATTTCTTTAGAGACTCCCGCTTATGGCATGATATAGGAGGCCAGATGTACGCAACCATACCCATATGTCAGAAACACACAGGTTGTTTTCCGATGACTCATAATGAAAAAAGCTGCATCGATCAACTGCTATTTCACTATATAAGAAACGTAGTCAATTTAGTGAGTCAGTTTGTTGTTCTATCATATTCCAAAGTCAATAAAGAATGTGTCATTCACTCTATTGAAAATCGAAACGTTTTATTTTTGGTAACCAACAGAAGAAAAAAAAGGATTATGCGGTGATAGACAAAGGACACTGCTTGTTAAACGAGAGAAATATGTGATCAATAAAGATATAGAGAGATAATTAGAAAAAAGAAAAACATGATTCACATGATATTTGGAGATCATATAATCTAGGACCCATGAAATAATATAATCTAAGGAACCCATGACATTTTGAGATCATATGATCTATAAATTATTAGAAAAAATATGACTTATATAACATTTGAGAATAATATGATCTAAGGAACCCATGACATTTTGAGATCATATGATCTATAGATTATTAGAAAAAATATGACTTATATAACATTTGAGAATAATATGATCTAGGATATCGGAGTAAGGATTGAAAATTTATATAATCATTCCATTTTGCGAGAAGAAACATCTATGTATACGCGTTTGATCTTGTGTTTTTTTTTTTTAACTTTTGAGTAGATGCTGTTTGAAATATTTTAATTTTGTTTTTCAAATTCAATAAATTCGGTACAATAAAATCAATACGAATAACATAAAATATTTGATAGGATACTTTGTTTGTTTTAATAATATTGTAACAGATGGCCAAACGCATATTTCATATCAAATCGTTAAAGTATTGTAGCATAGTTTCTTTAATGTTTGGTCTAAAATGATGCGATAAATACTTTAGGAAAGTATTGTACTAAAAGACTTCGATAATTTGGCATTAAAAGATAGTTCTTAAACTCTGTATATTTAACCATCTATCATTCGTTCATATTGTAAAATGTGAAATATGAAAAAAAGTCAAAATTCTATTGGACATTTTGTAAAGTAAGAAAAAAAAAGGGAAATTGCGTAAGTAAATAATATGGTCGAGATCGAGAATTTGCTCATGGCCGGTGAAAAATATTTAGGCTGAATTACAAGTTTTTATCATTTTTTTATAAATATCCTTAATTAGCGGACAACATAAAAAGACATTAAATGAATATAAATTGAAATTTTGTTGAAAATTCAACTTAGATTTATTACCGTAACTCAGATCTCAGTGTGTAGTTACAAAATTTTTTTTTGAAAGAAAAACATGCTTCTACATTCTAATAGTATTATGATAATTTTGTCGTCGGAGACACAAGCAAATTCTGACATAGGAATTCTTTTATTTATAATGTGTCTTCTTCTTAAGGCCATTGTTGATCTCCTCTTTCGCCTTTGCTCCCTCTGCTTTCCCATTTCCTCCTACTCATAGTACATCCCTAATCTCCTCTATAATACAATTAGTCATATATATATATATATATAATCTACATGTTTAATACAGTATGTTTGACACACCGTATTGTTAGAGAAACTATGAATAAATCATGACATTTATCATCATAAGGTTCCATTTCAAGGAATGCGGAAACCAGTTTTTCATGTCCCAACGAATCATGTATATCATTGGATCCTTTCACAATATGGTTAGTATTGCAAGTGGAATCCACATATAGGGTTTAAATAATCATTATACCATAATGATTTTCTCATACTAATATTTTACACGTGAAATCGATATGTCAGACCCAAATAATCATGATATATAACATAGTTTGTTGCTACACAATAGAGTCATGCGTGAGGTCAAATGTACTATAATAGACACTAATAATAGACCACAAGATTTCATGCGGAGGGAGACCAGATGGTATGGGCCCGACAAAAGTGATTATAAAAAAAATGTCATATTTAAGTGGATGGAATTTTAAATAGGGTATAAATAGTACTACTCCATGATATTGGTCGCCATGAATTCTCATATAATAAAATAGTAATGCTAGGCAATAGGCATACTAATGATAAATGATGGATACATTAATGTTATCTGAATTACTGTTATCTGGATCTTATATAGATTGTCTAGTAAAAGACTTATCAATCTAAAAAATCGGTGGATTGTTAATTTACATCATTCACAAATCTACTTAGGACTGAGACGCTGAAACTTCTGAGACCTTTTGTAACTAGATAAATGATGATGGAAGATAATCGGTAGGATCTGGAAAGATGTCGGACCGATTCGGATCTCATGAGGTAGGATAACCAATAATTATAAGTGTGTCCCTCTTTCAGTGTGCCCCTCCTCATAAATGCTAGCACTGAATGCAAACTAACTAAAGTTTGAAATTCAATGGGTGCAGCGGCATACCAATACACAAAGAGAGTGTTGCTATATCAATGCCTAATAATTTCACTGCCCAATTACAACGATATTTTACTGTTTCCATTGGCATTCTTTCACCCCTAGTAACTCAGAATCATTAAATGTGAATGCAGATGCTGAAGTGACTTCCTAGTATCACATTCCCCTTTTCCATTTATTACAGTTTTAGGGTACAAAAATATACAAATTAGAAAATTTTATTGAGTAATTAAGTTTGTTTTATGAAAAATGTGAAATTATTCATTCATTATCATTATGTAAAATTTTGTAGTAAAATTGAGTAGTCACCAAATATGTTGATTTTTTATTACTCGTCTAACTATTTTAATCACTGTACTTATATTGGTTGGGGTATGTTTTTTATTTTCTTTTTTGTGATTTTTACATTGAGTTTATTTGATAACGAAAAAGTCTTCAAGTTTCATTTTAAACCGAGACTTGTTACGTGTATGTATAAGTGTCTTGATAGAATGTACCTCGTCCAAACATATGTATATTATGTTCATTTGCTTCAATGAACAAAGGCAGGAAAAAAAATCCAAAACAAATAACATCAGATCCTCACCTTACATGGCAGGGGACATGAATCGACTGCTGAACTAAGTTGACAGAAAGACTATTAACACTTTTACGCTTCATGTTCGTGTTAAACCGTAATTTTTATTATATATCATCGAAAAACAACTGTATGTTTCTAATCTATTGTATGATTGTTTCCTCGTGTTTAACCATTTAACTAAACAAATACAAGGCTTTGAATTTATTAATTTGTAGTCTTAAATTCCAAAAATCAAATGGGAAGGGCATGTGGCACGTGATTCGTGGTCAAAACCCAGTGCATTGGGACGAAGGATCATCCACAGTCCACCGAGTGCATGTCATAACTTCATTCATGCCGACATCATTTAAACCGTTGGTGTTAAATACATCGTCCGAATGCAAAAACAATTGAAAAAGGAAAAAGTAGTGGGAATTATCACTAAGCTATAATCCAAAAATAGCTTGTTATAAGTCTATGATAATACTCCTCGTCACAGAAAATCTACGATAATGCTAACACAGTTGACATAAGTAGATTTATGCTTTTTAAAAATACCAAAAGATCAGCTTGACTAAGGAATTTTAGTGCCGCTTAATCACAAGATTACCACAAACTTTGTACTATTGTGATGGGAAATGACATGCATATATTTGTCTCCTTTATTTATTTCAGATTTTTAAAATTTTCATCCTCCTATTATGTTACGCTCATATGCGGAAGCCTCTATGACGATGGAGTAATGTTGTTGTTGTATCTTCCTATTATGTTAAAAACTTGGATTTACATCACTTAAACCTCATATTCTTTCAAAACCTTAAGACAATTAGTTATGGTACTTCATCCTCATATAAACATATTTTTTCTCCAAATTAATCAATATTGGATGATTATCAATAATGGTTCCCATGTAATAACATGACTTGACATACATACATACCTAAGAACCCGTCTTTAATGCAATCCATGAACCATGTATAAACATATATACTCGATGAGAAAGAATGACAATAGACGGACACCGTTTACCATGCAAGATATGAGACCACACGGAATATAACTGGCTATAGTATCATGTTTAAATTATGACATACATGAGATGAGGATATATCCATCCAAAACCTTAATGCAACGAATGATAATACATCATATTCATACAACCCATTCTTTTCCTCCAAATTAACCAATGTGGATAATTCTCAACAATTATGGATTCAATAATGAAAATGAAATGATACTATATGAATATCAAAACTTAAATGTAAACAATCATTCCGTTCTAAAAAGACCGTCCATCTATTATTTTTTTTATTGGTTCCAAAACATTTGTCCACATTTCATAAAAAGTTTTAAAAAATAGTTAAATTACTAAATTGTCCTTATTAATTTCTTGCATTGTAAAACTAAACGTTGTTTTTCAATGACAATTTGAAAAACACAAACATAAATTATTATTTCAACTAATTCTTTTCTAAACGATCAGCAAGTTGACATAAACATTTTTTTTCCAAATGGAGGAGGTATCAAATGTCATTAATGAGTTTAAACTTCTATGAAGTGTACAATTTTTTTTCCTCGAAAAGCTATTTTTTATTTTTGGACATACTTGGTCATAACAATATGGAGTAGGTAGTAGTTTGACGATGCCATCTGCCATCATTAAATTTTTCTTGATTTCACAAAAGAAGAGGTATCGCTTGTAACAACTCCATCACGCCCACAGCCGAAAGATAAGAATATGCAAATCAAGAACCCACCCGTCTTTGAGGTTGGATGAAAACTTACGCAGTGATCCATACAATGTATCTTCTGAAAACTAAGAGAAGTGGAGCACCCCTCAAGGAGCCTCTACAAACTAGCAGAAGTTGATCACCTATACTGTGCGTATCCTTGGATTGGAACTCGTACCTTTATATTCGAACTCTTAACCTTCTTGAAAACAAATATCAACCCGATTACCAACTGAACTATGTCATAGGGCCATCACGTCCATTTATGTGAGCGAAAGTAACGGTAGATGAAGTGTAAACTTAAGCACTTGACTTTACATTAATAATCATATTTTAGTACAACAACTGGACGTTGGATGTTGTGAACAATACCTATTTAACTACTTTCTAAGTTTGGTATCTCGTTGCCCTCCAAAAATATTGTTTAATATCTCTAGTTACAGTACCATATTTTAAGAGGCCGTAGTCATTTCTTGAATTTGATAAAAAGAAAGACAAATCGAGTTGTGACCTTTTATAATGATGTTCACATAAGACTTTACATAGCTTTTCAAGTAAGATACGATATGAGAACTAATATGAAGGTCTAAAACGTGTCGGCTATATAATTAACACGCTTAAGCATCAATTGGGCTAGAGTTGCTGTACTTTACAGAGAACTCGGATACTGTAAAAAATAAGTAAAAATTATTAGACCGTAAGTTAGATACTAAAAGATGAAATACTAAGTTATGTGAGAGTATTAGACTAGAAATGTAGAAATTGGAACTCTAACGGAGAAGACAATTGAGATAGTGGAAACGACAATAAAGAGAAAAACAAATATTTTGTGTTTGTAAGAGACAAAGTGGATAGATGAGAAATCTCGCATGGTGGATAAGTCAAGATTTAAAATACGATACACAAAAAAGAATAAGGTGGCGTTTGGTTGGCACTTGGGTATCGGAATCAGAATCGGAATGGGTTTAATAGGGAATGGGTTTAGAGGATATGTGTTTGGGATTAAAAGTGATAGTTGTTTGTTATTAAAGTGGGAATGGGTATGATAGTGAATAGTGACCGGTCGGAATAGTGGTCGCCGGCGGCGGCGGACCGGTGGACCGGCGGCGGCCGGCGGTGGTGGTCGGCGGTGTTGACCGGCGGCTCCTCATTCCCACAGTTTGATAAATAAGGGGGGCTAGTATATCAAAAAACGATATCCATTACCAAATAGTTGGATATCAAAATGAAATTCATTCCTCCATTTCCCCCAAACAAACAGCCGGAATGGGTTTGAATTCCTCCAAACCCATTTTCCCATTCTCATTTCCCCCAACCAAACGCCACCTAAGATAAGAAATAGAGTTTAGATAATTATAGTTGTCTCATTAAGAGACGATGTAATATGTACTATTATGGAAGGAGCTAGAATTATATCCTTTAAGTTGCTGCTCGAAAAAGAAACAATCAATATCATTAACATATATGCTCCTCAAATAGGTTTAGAGAAGGCTATAAAGGTTTAACTTTGGAAAGATTTAGAAGACGTGGTGCGTAAAATTCCAATAGATAAGAAGATTTTTAATGATAAGGTTTAAGTGAACATGTAGGCAAAGAGAATAAGGATTACAATGAGCTACATAGAGAATTTGGTTTTGGAAACATGAATCGTGAAGGAATATTAATTTTGAATTTTGCAAAAGCATATGCCTTTATAGTGACTAACATATTTTTTCAAAGAGGAGATGGACACTTGATTACACTCAAAAGTGGACCAAATAAGTTCACAGATAGACTTTTTCATGACTCTTGTGAGAGATTGTAAAGCTTGTAAGGACTGTAAAGTGATCCCATGAGAAAGTTTAACAATACAACATCGTCTTATAGTTTTGGATGTCTGTATCCGGCATAGAAGATTGAGGCTTATAGAACTCAAGATAAAATGGTTGAATTTGAAGGAATCTAAGCAAGCAGATTTTAGATTAGTAATACTAGAGCAAGAAGTCTTAAAAAATTCTAGTGGTGATGCAAATAAAGTTGGGAGGATGTGACCTGAAAAGACATATAATAAAGTTCCACAAGAGATTGAAGTGTGCTTGAAAAGAAATGTGTTGTATTAGTATTTTTTTAGATTATTAAAGAAATGTATGAGAACACAATGACAAGCGTAAGGATTCCAAGAAGACCCAGCCATGAATTTTCCATTACAATGGATTTACACAAAGGATTGGCATTAAGTGCATACTTATTTGCTTTAATTATAGATGTACTCACTCGATACAATCAAGACAAGTTTTGTTGAATATGTTATTTGTAGATGACATTATACTATTGGATAAGACTGGTGAAGAATTCAATCTAAGGTGGAATATTGACGGGAGACACTAAAGAAAAAGGGTTTCAAATAGAGTCAAAAGAAGACAGGGTATATGAAATTTAATTTTAGCAAAAAAAGAATGATCTTGAAACCTTGTTATGAAACTGGGAGACCAAGAGATTCACCGAGTGAGAGTTTTATGTATTTAGGATCTATACTATCAAAAGATGGAAGAATTGACAAGGATGTGAATCACATGGAACATGCGGAGTGGTTAAAGAGGATAAGCGCGTCAGGTCTTTGTGAAATGAAAGTACCTTTAAAGCATAAAGAAAAGTATTACATGGCGACAATAAGACCTGCACTGCTGTACGAGTTTGAATGCTGGACACTCAATTATGAGCATGGATAAAGGATGCAAGTGATGAAAATAAGAATGTTAAGATGGATGTATAGATATACAAGGAAGGATAAAGTAAGAAAAGTGCATATAAGGAAAAAGGTTGGAGTGGCTCCTATAGAAGAAAAGATGAGGGAGTCAATGTTAAGATAGTATAGGCATGGGCAAAGGCGTCCTGCAGATACACATGTTATGCGGTACGAAACAATGATTAATGTAGAGCGTATAAGATTTCAATGAGAATTTTAGGCACTTACGTCGAAATCACTGTTGAGATGATATGATATTTTTGAAAGAATCATATTCTACAAATGCATATTATGCATTAGGTATTAATAGACACAGAAAATATATATAATTTAGTCTACGACTAAATGTCAAAAACCAAAAACTAACAAAAATATATAAATAGAGATATGTTCGTTCTTTATGGAGGGAGATGATGCGGATGTAGGTCGTATGACACGAAAATAGTTCATATAACATGAAACTTTTGTCAAAAAAAAGAACTCTTTATGTGTGGCGCGGATTTATTTCCATTTCCAATGAAGTCAAGAACACCTTTTTTGACTTTAGAATGTGATAGAATAAAGCAAAATGACTCAGTAAATTGGTTGCGCTTCTTATATTGTGAAGTATCAGTTGATCGACACATACTTTTCATTATGAGTAATCGGAAAATAATCTTTGTGTATTTGTAACACATGAGTATAATTGCGTACATCTGACCCTTATATCTCGTTATAGACGGGAGCTTCTAAATCAATGAGATAATGTTGTTGATAATGTTGTTGATGTTGATGTGTGGCGCCGATTCTTATTCTTTGGGCTGCTTTTGACATCACTATTAAACAATGTTAGTCACGAGAGATACAGAAACTATAATTATCTTAACAAGAGGTACATGAACGATATATCCTTTTTTTCCTTTTCAAAAGAGGAAAAAATGATTACCATTTTCCTTTATCCATAAAAAACTTTATCAAAACGGCGGGACAAATGTTTGGTTGGATATTGACGTGATTGTGTGGTAGAAAATATATAAAGATGCTCCCATATTGCATTGTACCAACAAGTAACCAGTATAACGACATCAAAAACTATCGCTATCCATTGCATCACACACACATATATATATATGATAATTACTTATCGCTATGTAATAATCTAAAGAAGACTCATCATGATGTTTGATTTAGATTAAGAAGAAGATCAAATCGATTCCCCACTAACGAGCACCTGTTTTTTTTTTTTTTTTTTTAAATGTACCTCTCTTAATCATTCTAAGAAAATATAGATGATAATTAAAAAGAGAAAACTACATGATTATTGTTGTTTGTCCGACCCCTGCCCTAGTCGATACATATACAAATAAATGAACAAAACCTTAGTGTCTCATCTAAAATTTTTATCATGATAGGTAGGTCTAGTTAAAATATTTGAACATTTTGATATTAGACTTACAAAATTTTGTAGAAGGCCTATTATCATAGTTTCTTCATATTTTGTTTTCAATATCATCGAAGTCACGCCTAATTGTAGTTCTAATCGTAAAATTATCACTTAGCCTAATTGTAGTTCTAATCGTAAAATTATCACTTAGTCTAGGATGAACTGTAAATTGACGACGGTACATGAACCTCACCCGAAACTATCTTCTTGAAATTAAATTTGTATTTTCTAAGCACAAAAGGCCATACCCATGTCCTGGGCATCCACTGTCCATGTCCTGTGGAGTTGCATGGAATATATGAAGACAGGTACTCAACGGTCTTTTAAGTTGGTAATTATTGGTCAGAGCCCACACAAAATATACACTGCAAACTGAGTCAACAATTCTTTACTCTCAATTGGGCCAGATACAATGACATAACCATTACTGTCTCAGACAGCAGTAATACACTCACGTATTACTGCTCCGGTTCGAACATGCACCGTTCTAAGCACAATTTTCCAAAGTGAGTATCAGCTCAACTACTATTATTTGAATTTTTGTGAGGTGGAATTATTATGTTCCCTATATGCGTTTCGGAAGGTTAAAAAGCAATATGTTGCGTGTAAAAATTCACGTGAAGTAAAAAGAGAGAGAGAAAGCATTAATTAGGGTGTCTTTACGTACTATACTATTATTTGAATTAATCATACGGATGAAATTTTTATGCCGTATATAATGTATTAATGTGTGACATGTATTAAACATGTCCTGAAATCTTAACGCAATGTAGTGATCAGAATAAGAACATGTGCCTTAT
Source organism: Eustoma russellianum (assembly GCA_036186865.1). Classification (NCBI taxonomy): domain Eukaryota; kingdom Viridiplantae; phylum Streptophyta; class Magnoliopsida; order Gentianales; family Gentianaceae; genus Eustoma; species Eustoma russellianum. Next base: position 31,702,149 of record AP025051.1, read on the forward strand.
TCCCATGACTTATTTTGCGAAAGACAGGTAAGAGGTAAAGTTTTTCTCTCCTCTTATTTTACTTTTTTTTTCTAGTGAAAGGGAAATTATTATTTTTAGATCCAATGAGAGGAAAATTAATAATAATGTGATTTGACTCCGAAGAGAAGAGGATGAGATCCTAAGAGGTTAAAAGTGAGACTAAAAGTGAGGCATACAATCACGCGTCGCCACGTGTACAAAATCATTTTTTTTAAAAAAAATTTGCAGCACCCCCTTGCTTTTGTATATGTGGCAACACGTGATTGGAAGCCTCATTTTTAGCCTCTTAAGATCTCATCCCGAAGAGAAGATGCGCTGAAAAAGATTAGGACAGTAATTAATGTCGTAGGTAAAGAGGAGCCTTCCCCTAATTTCATAATGATTAGAGAATCAAAAGGGTTGAGCCCCTGAATCAATACCAAACATTGCTATTACTCTAGGTACAACCAAATAGGCCAAGTCAACTCAGAAAAATATCACCGTTAAATTCTTGATTTACATATTTTACGTAGTTTTATATAGTTAAGACAGTAGGAACTCTCAAGATCAAGGATTTAAAATGAATTCCTAATCCATACCTTCTACACAGCTTCACAAGACTAAGACAACTTCATAGGACTAGAACAATAAAAGCTTACCGGACCAGAAATTTGAGATTTCGCTCCAGAAATACATCAAAATGAAAAGTCTATATTCTCACCTGTCCAACTTAAGCTCGATTCCCACCTATTATATTAACCTTGATATCTTTGTTTTTACAAGTCTTTACTTTGACAAGACAAATTCAATCTAAACTGCACAAAAAAACTTTTTTATATAGATCAAATGCAAATATGTGTTTCAATGATCAAATGTATGTAGAAAAACACATTGCAGCCCGAGGGGCATAGTACAGTGGTAAGTGGCAAAGGTGATTGGGGCTAGAACCTCGACGTCTCGAGTTCGAATCCGTGTGAAGACAATCTTTGTTGAAATATTACAAGGGTTGCCTCTGGGCTGGCTGAGTCTCGTGTGTCCTCTCTCTTTGCAGGGCTGCCGGTGGAGCACATCCCTCGATTTACATCTCACCTGGCTAAGGGGCCTCTGGTACAGGTGGGGGGAGAACCCACTCCCTCGTCAAAGAAAAACACATTGCATGTAAATCCTTACTCCTCTTGTAATCACATATGGAAACTTTTTCATTAAACATCTCTTAAACTTTTTCATTAAACATCTCTTATTCAAGAAAATTCCGAACTACAAGTGATTGAAACTTCGTCACTTGAATGTGAAATGATCTCAGTAAAATATAATAGGTGTGACTAATGAACTATACCAAGTCACTTGAACGTGAAATGATTTCACTAAAATATAATAGGTATGACTACGTCAAGACAAGGCTTGATATTATGAATTACAACTATCTTGTGACTTCGGAACTATGTCAAGGCAAGGCAAGGCTTGATATATGTATATGAAGAAGAACCATGAAATAAACATATTACACATAAAAAATAAGTTTGTATAAATGACCAAAATGTCCTTCTGCCTGAAATGACGAAAATACCTCCGAAAACCAAAAATATAAAATTATGGTGGGAACCTTAGAAATAATGATGTAAATGATCTCATGTGGTTAAAATCATTATTAAGACAAGAAAGTGTTTATAAGTTGGTTTGCTTAGCCTTAATGTTTTCTTTATGAAAGACAATCCTGCAAAAAAAAAAAAAAAAAAAAAAAAACTCAAAAATATTCTCTTATCTTTATGGTAAGTTATTGAAACTTCTCCAGCAGATTAGTCACATGATAATTTAACAATTTTGCGCACGAAAACATTATATATATGTATATGTGTGTGTATATGTGTTTTTTTTTTGTGTGTGTGTGTAAATGTATATATATATATATATGTGTGTGTGTGTGTGTATAATGTTTACAACAAACATGACTTTAAGTAAGAAAACTTTACATCCATGATAATAAAGCAGACAATTGAAACTGCTTTATACAACATAGTGATAGTAAAGGTTTGCAGTCACAAAAACACACCAACTCATTCTGGTCTTGTTTCACATTTAGTAGACAAAAACGCTGATAGTCAAAACAGCTACATTCTTCACAAATACTATAACGCTACGAACACTCAACTCTTGACAAACATACACAGAATTTCGCGATAAATGCAAAGGAAATAAATCATGACATGCACCCTTCCTATTCAACCATTGGTGCAGCCGAGAAGAAAACGTCATCAGGCCAGGGTTAGTTCCTATTCTTGGACTTCTCCACTGTCCCTGGAAGCTGCAGCAACGAAATAACAGGGAATTTGTAAATTATCTGGCTAGCTTAGAAGATTTACCATAGAGCAAAGTACGAGGGGGGAGGGGGGGGTGGGGGAGTGGCGCAGGGACAATTTTCTAAGAGCTGCAAAGAGAGCTATTGCCCAGATTCAATCCTTCCTGCTTCGACCTTGGTCAGAACTGTACTAAATCCATTTTTTTTTCGAACTCAAACAATAATAAAAACTTGAATTATCATAGATGGCCACTGAAAATGGTAAAAGTAAATTCCACATGAGATTTGATTGACTGCAACTACTACTTGATTAACGAAGCCTTCCAATATGGCCTTGGACAATGTCTTCCAGCTGCCAATACATAAAGCGATTACGTGAAGAATCTTCTCCAAGTTCAGCGTTGTACACTAACCAAATTTTTGTCAGTAATCTTGCCATAGGCTCAGAGAATAGAGAAGCAAAGAGAGAAAAAAGAAATGAGGATCTGTAGGAAGCCAAAAGGCTAGAAGAAAAAACCTAATTATTTTTCACAACCTTTTAGCACAATATAGATTATATGGTGAGCAAACCAATTGATCCCCCAAAAGAATTTTTTTTTAAAAAAAAAAACCAATTGAGCTAGCCTAGTTGCCAGGAGGGTGGGTTTAAAAACCTTTGCAGCGTAGAGATCAGGTGTTAATACCTATAGCCTCTGATTCTGTGCCACTTTAGTGATAGTAATGGTTGATTTGCTGTAAAATATAACAAAATAAATGGCCTCTTATGATGATGTTAGTTGATTTGTGTTCTAATTAGAAGCAATAGGTGACATGTTATGCCAATTACTTTTTAACATAATTAGAGAAAGCAAAAATATGCGTAACAACGTATACATATCACGCAGCCAAGCAGTGAGCACAGAGCGAACTATTCTTTCGACTTTTACTAAAGAATACCTTGTGCCCTCTGCGTTTAGTGGCATACGCCTATTAAAAAATATATTTATACGTACACACATACCCAGACCAATGGCATCTGACCCTTTCATAATTTTCAGCCTCTTGCATGATTCAATGAACATCCTGCACCACAGCCACCGAAAACTGAATAAAATATGCAAAACAAAAGAAATGCTGAATAGTAATAGATTAGCAAGATTTTCTAAGCTTCTGTTCAAATCGTAGCTAAACCCAGTTCACAATCAGACCATCTTTCAGATCCATATATTCTCAAAAGAAAAAAAAAATATGCTTTCACTTGCAGTTGTGCAAGCGACAAAAGAAAGCCGTCCATTTAATTACAGACTACAGCATGCAAGCAATGGACCTTTAAATGACTGCAGTTATTTCATTCCACTGGCCCATAAATTCATGTAGAAAGTGGAGAATGAAGTGCTAAATAGAAATAGAATTCTCTTGATATTATAGAGAAGGAAAATATCAGGATTCAACTCATGTTTACAATAACTGAATTCATACACTTTGGATATCAGAGTTGGCGATGGACAAATGAGTTTGAATTGGAGAATCTGGTTAGACATAAGAAAGAACACAGATTGGAAGAATCATCATGGTACGGGACAAGGCCCTTGACGAGACTCCAAATGCCGAATCAAGCTTATATAAAAAAGCAAGTTAAGTGACTGCATGACAAATATGAGAAAAAAATCAAAACTCCCTTTATCTTATTTCCCCCCTATAAATTTCTATTTTTACGTCCCTAGTTGCTCGTTTACATTCTAGAAATGTCAAGAAAAAAGGTAGTTATTTTACTATATTTTCTTTATAGATGTGTCTTTTGAAAAAGCAAAGATTAACCTTAAGATGCAAATTGGAAAGTACATCCATTAACTTTACATGTGATTAAATTTTCTTAAACTGTCGACAAGTATGACACGGACAAACTGAATAGAAAGAGTCTAATATAAGTAACATGACGTGTGTCCCGAGCTCTATATACTTAGACAAGAGAGGTTATACTAAACAAGAGAAAGAGGTATCCCATGTGAAAAAAGAACTTACAAAAAAAGTAGCATCAAGCTGTTGTGCTTAGCTGGTCCACATAAGAGGACAGCAAGATCTAAGCCAGGACAAAATTTACTACATGGTGTATTCTTCTCCACAGTGAATATGTTCGGAATAGCAGGATTATTCATATTATGGTCCACATTGCAAATTACAGTCAGATATGCACAACAACATATCTACAATGTTTAGAACATCCACAATAATGTAAAAGCAGGATCAGGAATCACAGAAACATAGAAAGGACGGACTCTTCACATTAAGATTGAACTAAAAGAATGTATGTACACAAACATATATACAAACACACAAATGTTTGTGTGTATACACGCCTCATTTGTGTTTGTGTATGTGTGTCCAGTGCCAATGAAAGAAGCAAAAATCTCCAAAGTGCAAAAAGATACATTAATAAAGTTTCACAATGCTGCCATTTCTGAGGACTGAAGAAGACAGTGAAATGACATAGGCATAGAACATAGAAGTGATAGACTAAACTTACTCCCAGGGGACATCTCCAACAAGCATCCAGTCACCATCTTTATCCTCAAATGTTAGCACATATTCTGAGCCACGCAATGAAGCTCTTAACTTGCTCTCACTCCCTGGACCCTCATGAGCCCCAGATTTTGCTAGAACATCATAAATATGACCTTGTTATACACTTCTTGTCTAGATTAACACTTAAGAAAAACATTCAGTGACAACCATGTCTTGCAGAGATAAAGAGAAATATATGCCGATTTTTGACTTCACTATTCAATTAACATTTGATCCTCAATATGAGGGAAATACTTCCTCTGTTAAATAAAGACAGGACGAATGCTCCACAGTAAAACACCGCACAGTTTAAATGGGGTCCGCAGGAAAGAAGACTTGTTTAAACCTGACATCAAAATAGTAGCATTTTCCTATATAATATCTATTTCTTATACCAATAATGGAGGAAGATAAGCTTACCAAACGTAAAACAACTGAACATTTTCTCCAGAGCAGAGGAAAGTTCCTGATATGTAGAGTACCCTCTGAGGTCCACTTTTCGCAGATAAGGAGCTCCATCCATGCTGACCTTCACAAATAATGCACCTGGGGTTTGTTTTTTATCAACTTCATCATTGTTCTTGGACGTGGTAGTCAAAGTATTTTTCCTAAATGATCTGATAGGTGGCCAACCAACCACCTGTGCCCTACCAATCCAAAGCACTTGGTTAGTTCTAAATGTCCAAAGAAGCAATCGAAGTAAATAACTGAAACATTTTCTTCGTTTTCTTTACTCAGTTTTATGCACATACTTAGCAGCAGGTGCACTGCCACTATTACAACCATTCATTTTGTTGTTGCCTGATCCATTTGCCTTTGGCACTTGTTCCATAGGGGCCTTTGGCACACCCTCGCTTGAGATGATTGGTTGAGTCCCACCAGGCCTGTTAGAAAGCATAAGACTTGTGCCGCTTTTGGCAGAGAATTTTCCTTGTCCGGCTGATTGAGAAGTCTCAGAGTTAGAAACACCCGGAGTAAACATCCAGTTTCTTTCACCATGGCTTGCAGTTTTCGCAGCTGAAAACTCATTAATGGTGTCTGAGAACACTCTTTTATTTCCTGATACCGGTACTGATGAGCAGATTCCATCCTTTGAAGGAAGCAACGGGAACAATAGCTTCTCGTCGAGCATCTCAGAGCTCAAAAGGTTAAGTTCCTTGCTTCTGTCAGGAGATTCAGATCCAGGAAGACCTAACCTCAATTCTGTAGCCTTTAGATTCAGACTTCCCTTCCTTTCCTCGATGAAGGTCTCCGTAGCATGACCTTCCAGTGAACATGAGGAGGAGTCAGACAAGCCGAGATAATTCCTTTCTTTCATGCCCAAGACATTCTTGGATATGGAGTCTTGACATGTAGAAGAAGCCATAAGACAAGCATATCTAGGCCCTTCTCCTTCAGCTCCCAAGCACAGCGGAGACATTAGACCTTTGAATTCAAGTAGCGGGTTCGACCTGTTTGCATGACATACCAATTTAGCCATAGGAAAGTTTATACTTTAATGTAGTCAAGTGATAATGATCCATAAAGCCACCAGTGGCTCTTGATAGAATTGACTAAAGGAAATGCTCTCAAATCTTGTAAGGAATCATTCCACAAGAGAAAGAAAGTTAAAGGGTCAAAGGGAAGAAATGCAACCAAAAAAACATAGACACAAGAGTGAATTAAATTATCTCTGACGAATAATTACTCTTTGTGATACAGGAGAATCACAGTTGACCCAAAAGGACAAGTATATAACAGAATAGCTAAACTGCACAGAAATTCCTTCAAAACAAGAAGCCCAACAGATCAAATAAACAAATGTCTTGACAAATCAAAGCTTCTATACTTCAACAAGTCCTGCATGTTACATACTTCTCCTAATCAAGACTTTTACATTAGAAAAGAAATTAACAAGAAGAAGAAGTAGAAGAAGGATCTCAGGATCGGAAAAGGAGAAAACCCAAAAAAAAAAAGAAACAATAACATTTTAAGATTAGGAAGATAATCAAACCCGTGAAATACTTGATAAGCAATTTTAGCTCAGAAGACCAGCAAAAGGATAATAAATAAGAATGCCTCGAAAACTTTCCCCGTGAAAGAAAAGCAAGTTCTAGCTAAAAGCAGTGAAGAAAATACGCAAGACCTCCACTTACAACTAAATAATTCATCAAAAACCAGCTGAATGCGGAAGAAAAAGGAAAACCCAGATGGAAATTAGTAAGCAACAAGCCGTACCTGCAACAAAAATCCCAACTTTGCAAATCACAAACACCAACAGCAGAGTAAACAATAGGATAATCAACACTTCAAATCACCCCAGCAAATGCAAGCAGAGAGAGAAGAAAATAGAAAAGAGAAAGCTTTGCTATTAGGGACCCTCCATTATGCAGAGAGAAAGCATACAAAAATAAAACAAGATAAATGTGATCGTTTTTTCGCCGAAAAACTCGAAGTTGTCGATGTAAAGATGGGCAAATGGGAAGTGGGCAAAAAGTGAAATTTCAAGAAAATAGTGGGTATCTTTTCTTTTCCACCTGTCTTGAAAATTGACGGGCAGATTCAACTGCCGGAATTTACATAATTACCTGACGATTTGCTGGCTGAGGAAATTATTTCTTGCTAAGCAGTTGCTGCCACTCGACAGACTGCCGTTATGAGTTATGACATTTTTTTAGTACAGTTTTTCTGCTTTTCCATTTTTCATTGCTATTGTTTCTTTAACTACATTTTAAATAAAGTAAATGAGACACCGTTTCTTAAGAATAAAACTAAATGACTCACTAAATTTGCTACGTTTTTTATATTGTAAAGTAGTAGTTGAGCGACACAGTTTGACGCAATCTTCATTATGGATCATCGGAAAACAACTTCTGTGTGTTTTTAACGTATGAGTATGATTGCGTACATCCAACCCTCAAACACCGCTATAGGCAGTAGCTTTTAAAGAAATAATTTGATGTTGTTGTTGTATTACTATTGTTTCTTCTTAATTAGTAATCATAACCCTTCTATGCAGTGGAGAGTTGATACCCTAACCCAAAAATACATTCACCATCTCGAAGTATAAGACATATCATGAAAAATATAAATCAAATACTTATTAACTCGTTAGGTAAAAAAAATACTAATAATTACAAGAAGATCATATTTGAACTTGTTTTAGTATAATAAACTGTAGAATAACACAAACTCTCGCTATTATATAACAACAACAACAATCATACTCAGTATATCCCAACGACAACAAACGTCAGCACTAGTCTGTTATATGGAACAGACTGCTGGACCATCAAGAGAACATAAACGTAGAAAATAGAAGTGGCAGAGATGAGGATGCTGAGGTGGACGTTTGGATGAGATATTTAGAGAAATGTTAGGGGTGACTAGTATAGCAAATAAGAAATAGAGGGGAGACTGAAATGGTTTGGTCATGTCAAGAGGAGACAGACAACGACGTCTGTCAGAGCAGTTGAAAGCCTCATTGTAGAGGGGAAGAAGACTAAAGGCATGCCCAAACTGACTTGGGATGAGTGGATTAGGCATGACCTACTAGATTTTTTGACCTCTCTGAGGACATGATCCAGAATAGGAGTTCATAGAGGAAGAAGATTAACGTTACGGAGGTTTAGACATGATATATGGATATCTTAGAGTATACTTAGTACTTTACTATAATTTGAGCATACATTCTTTCAATGTAATATTTTATCTTAGAAATATTCCCACTACGTCTTGGAAGCTAGTAATTATAACCTATTTTGTTGACGAATTATTTCGCGCAACTGTTAAAAAAAAATATGACAATCAAGGACGATGGCAAATATAAAGAAAAACATGATGACCGAAGACTTGATATTGGACCCCTTTAAAATGTAGTGTTCTTTCTTAACTTTTACAAAAATACAGCAACTAATGAACAACTACAGCAAATGCAAAGAAACAACACGATGACTGAGGATTTGAGATCTGAATCCTTCCGTATGTATTAAGAAGAATTAGGACTATAAAGATGAAAATATGTGCACATAAGATACGATGATGCAAAGCATGTGAAGTTAGTTATTTGACACATTGACTGGTTACACTTACGCTAACTATATGTAAAAGAAACAAATTTTGAGATGGTGAAAGCACATTTATTACATTTAAGATGGAGAAACTTCTACTTTGTCTGTTAAAAAATATTGTCACAATTGATTTTTCAACATATTATAATTTTGTAATAATATTTTTTAGACAATAGTAATTAAATGTGAGAGTATTTTAGAAGGTGTTTGGTTGGGAGGTTAGGAATAAGGGAATTAGTTTGGAGGAATCCAAACCGATTGAGGTTGTTTTTTTTTTTGAGGAATTGAGGGGTATGGGTTTCACTTTGATATCCAACTATTTGATAATAGATATCGTTTTTTTGATATACTAGCCCCCTTGTCTATCAAAATGTGGGAATGAGGGGCCCATGATCAACGCCGCCGGCCACTCGCCGCTGGTACGCCGCCGGTCGGTCACTATTCTGGTTGGTCAAACTTTACCGGTCATTTTTTTGGCCACCCAACCGATTCCGATACGTTCCAAACGTCATCAATGTCTATCATACTCATTCTCACTTCAATACCAAACATCTATCACTTTTAAGTCCAAACTCATACCCTCCAAACTTATACCCTGTCATATTCATTCCGATTCTGATTCCGATACTCAAGTGACAACCAAACGCCACCATACCAAATCTTGAAAATCAGCATCTCCTTTTGTTAAAATAATATAAATATGATTTTTTTTTAAAGTTTCTTGTCACGAGAAAAGTTCAAAACAATATCTACGAATTTTGTATTTCCTCTATCTAATACATGATAAATTTTTTAAATATTTTTAATAGTAGCCGGTTTCAATATTAAACACTTCGGTCAAATATTATATGGTCCTACTTCTTTACAAAAGAAAAATAAGTTAGTCGCATTCTTGAAATTAGTTTCCATTTTCAATGAAGTCAAAGAAACATTCTTTCATGAATTTTTTTTAAATGACATTGCATGTATGTAAGTATGTTTCCTTTGTATGTATTTTATTATTCTCTCATGCTACCATTTGTTATTGACTATCACAATCCAAGAATAAAATTTGTAAGACTGGGAAAATCTTTCCTGCTCCAACTACTTTCTATCGTCATTTTTATAGGCAAACATTTCAATGTCACACTCTTTCTTGACTTTAAAATATGATGAAATAAAGTAAAATAACTCAATAAATTTGTTGCGCTTCTTATATTGTGAAATAGCATTTGATTGACACAGCTTGACGCAATTTTCATAACAAACAAAAATATTGTTGGTCGTTGTGTTCAATAACTAATCAATCATATCCAGTCTATTACAACGGTAGCAAAAGCTATCATTAGAATCTGAGAAGAGTGAGCGACAGTCAAACAACATCTCTATTTTAAGGGATGAGAACCCGGTATGTTCAACAGCTAAATGATCCGGAATCGACATATTAATAGCTGCATGCAGTCAAACATAAGTCGCTTTACAAGCAACACACAATACATGTCCAGCATATACTACCGGCATCAAAAACTATCGCTAGGATTGGGGAGGGTATGAGGCAGACAAACAATACATCTATCTCAAAGGACAGAGAGTTTGCTTCCAGTGAGACCCTCAACTCTACGTGTACCTACATAGATGATACCATAATAGGGATATGGTGTACTAATGATGATACATAAGAAATATCTTAGTACTGTACCCTAGAGTTAGTTATATATTCACAGTAGTACATTGTCACTCTATTTTCATGATGATAATCAAATTCAACGCTCTTTGTGCTATATTCACCTATAGAACCCCAAAAAAAAAAAACTATCACAAATAGTTACTAACCTACTAGTTTCACATATAAAATACATTAATATATGTTAGTCAAGAGAAATATTTTCTATTAGAAAAAAAGGCATATGATAAAATAGACGTCTGGCACACTGCTGACATGATGAATATGTTAGGAAGGGGCAGACAAAGAAAAGGATTACCAAACATTACCGGTAATGATCGTTGTGTCAAAAAAGGAAACAAGCAAACCATAATTGCCCGGCCACTCTGAGGGGATAGGATCAACTCAGCGCAAGAGGGATGCGGTAATGCGTGACTGCGCAACACGTGGCAGCAAGGGGTGGTGAGGCTAGATGATTGTAACCCTCATTTAGCCTCACCACCCCCTTGGTGCCACGTGTCGCGTGATCACAAAGGGAATGAGGAAAGTTAGGGTAAGGAGATCACAACCCCACTCTGAATACCCTGAAAATATCAAATTCAACAACTCTATTATTGGCCACTACACAGGCTTCCTTTCTTGATTTCCCACAAATGCCCCTCCAATCTCTCTTTCATGTTTTTGATTGAATCCCTGATCCTAAAAGCTTGTATAGCAAAAACTTATATCCTAACTTCGATTTGCTCTCTCACTTTAACCCTAATCTGAACCTGATATAACCTTAACTATAACCCGAATCTAATACAATCTTAAATCCTAACCTTAATATATTTTTAATCCTATCTTTTAATCTAACCCTAACCTTAACATTATCAAAACTCTACTAACCCTAACTCGAACGTAATTTAACCTTAACCTATCTCTAACTCTATTTTTAACTCAAACCCTATCCCTAAACTCTAACCCTAACTCGAACCTACCCTTAACCCGAACTCTAACTCTAATCCTAAATCATAACAATAACTTATCTCTAACCATAACTCAAATTCTAACATAACTCTAAAACGAACCTAACCTAACATAACCATAACTTTAATTCTAATCATAACTTGATTTAATCCTAAATCTTAACACTAACCTAACCTCGATCTAACCTTAACTAACCTTGATATGCCCGAACCCTTAGAAACACGTGGAAATATAAAAATGCATGATGAATTGCCCGAGCCCCAATGAACTTCGTAGATACGTAAATTAGGAAGCGAAGTGACCTCCTAAGTATGAGGTCTTTATTTAGTGTCCACAAGGTGCCAAGCTCAAGTCCACTTAGATATAAAGAGCTGACGGCAGAACTCTAACACTCATACTACGGCTGCCAAAAGTCGAACTGGTCATCTCTTATAGTGTAATATATCACCTAAGTATCAACTAAACTACATTCTAAAGCTATCTAATCCTAAAAACTCCTCCTTTCATACGCCTATAATTTTGTAAAAAGTGTCATTCAATAGACAAATGAATTGCTTATAACTTGGATGAATATCCTGCAATATTAACAACGAATTGATTTTCACTTCGACGATAATCGACCAATACATAATAACTGCATTATATTACACAAAAAAATTTGCGTATCTAAATTGATAAAACGAAGACAAGTTATACAACAAATCGTCATGTTGAACATAAAAATGCAAAGAAAGTTAAGGTATTTTCATGATCAAATGTGTTACTCAACTGTTTATTACTCCCCCCCCCCCCCCAAAAAAAAAAAAAATGATACCAAACGATTAACCGCATTATTAATATAAAAATATAATGACAAAAATATCTAGATAATTTACTATGATAGGAAAAAGCTACCAATATTATACGAAAAAACTTACAAATTAATAAGTAACGGACTTGCAACCACTTAATTTTGAGAAACGTTTCAGTTTTAAGGGTATAGTAACATATTGCGTTTACACAATACCCAAGACCATGTATACTTGCATTACTGCTAGTTTTCTATCCTAATATGTATAAAAGTTTATTCTTTCTGAGATATGTATAATTATTTACAACCTTATATTATATCGTGATAGAATACTTTCTCCTTAATTTTAGTCCTCAACTTCTAACTATTTAAGATAGGGTTGCTTAACAGTGGAATTCCATTAAAAGATGCTCACTCCACTTGCTTTGATGAGGGAGTGGGTTCTCCCCCACCTGTACCAGAGGCCCCTTAGCCAGGTAGGATGTAAATCGAGGGATGTGCTCCACCGGCAGCCCTGCAAAGGGAGAGGATACACGAGACTCAGCCAGCTCAGAGGCAACCCTTGTAATATTTCAACAAGAATTGTCTCCACACGGACTCGAACTCGGGACGTCGGGGTTCTAGCCCCAATCACCTTTGCCACTTAACACTGGACTATGCCCCTGGGGGCGCTCACTCCACTTGCTGACTACATGCATTTGGGAGAAAAGTCTAATGACTCTAAAAGAAAAAACAAAGCCGTCTCTACAGGGTACAATTTTATTGGGAGAGAAAAGCATGCCATTTAGTAATCATATAATTTTTTTTAAGATAATAAAATGTTCTCTGTATCAATTTTACATATTTGAACTCATAGACAAGGGTGTTCAACGAACAGAACAGTTTGCGAACTGTTCAAGTTCGGTTCGTATTTGGATCGTATTTGTTCGGTAATTGTCTGTAAACGATCCGAATTCAAACAGGTATTTGGGTTCGTTTATTTAAATAAGTCAAACTATTCGCGAACTGTTCGTCTCGTTTAAACAGTTACAATGTTATCAACCCGAACTCGAACCAATTTTAAAGTTCGTTTAGCTAAACAAATCGAGCCGAACAGTTCATTTAGCTAAACGAATCTGAATTTGAAAATCTAGTATTCAGTTCGGCTCGGTTCGTTAACACCCTAGATGGTCATTCCATTATTTTACGTCTTACTTTAGTAGAAACAATTATAAATAGTCTTTATGAACTAAACAGTTGCAAAATGCCTGTATAAATTATATTTGTAGTCATTTACCAAATACAGATTGTCTACTCTATCACATCCTACATGTTAACTTAGATTATATCATATGTGTTAGTTTGATCACACCTAATTTTTGTTTCAATACATATGATACGATCATAACTACTATGACAAAAGGATATGATAAAGGAAGTGTTAAATGATTCTCTTCCCATTTTTCTCATTTAACTATAGTGGGTGGATATGAGGAAATTGCCCTAATAAATAACTCATTGGTGGTGCTTGCGACCACCCTGTAATTTATGAGAAGTTTCTGTAGATGTCCCTATTCTATTTCTAATTGAGTCAAAGATACACCCTTCTTTGACTGTGGAATATGATGTAACATAACAAAATGACTTAATAAATTGGTTGCGCTTCTTATATTATGAAATAACAATTGATCGACACAGCTTGACACAATTTTCATTATAGGTAACCTCTATGTGTTTATAACACATGTGTATGGTTGCGTACATCCGATCTCCTATACCCTGTCATAGGCGGGAGGCTCAAAGGTAATGGCGTAATGTTGTTGATTCATGTGTGTGTAGTGAATGAACAAATTCCCAACAAGCTTATTGGATGTTGTATTTATTATTAGACTTTTCGTTAGGATTATAAATTTTGTACAGTATTGTAATCTTTATGCATATAGGTAAATTCGTGTCGATTTTTTTTTTCTTTCGACGTAGATATATCATAGAATCTCGTTAATATTATTTTTCAATTTCTTAGTTTCTTTTAATGTTTCATTGTGTTTGCTACACCAAAAAAAAATTACGGTTGCAGTGTATCTGTTTTCTTCGACTTAAAACTGTGATTTAAACACGTAAAGAATGGATGGAATCACTTCACCCTTAAATCATTTACCCCTCTACACTATCCGTCACATAACAGTAGAGAGGATTGGTGAAGCTACATAAGAGATGGTCAACAAATATGAGAATGGATAGATGACACGTGACGAGGCGGAATCTCTGTTAAGAATAGGCGAAGTTGGAAGATTTAGTAGTTGGGCGTCGTGGGCCGGAGGGAGGCAGGAAAGCGGCAAGGGAACTTGGGCTGCCGGCTGGTGACCGTGACACCTTCCGACTTTCTCTCTCTTTACTCTTTTAATTACTATTTTCCAACAATACCCTTTCTCTTTCCAAATTTATTTATTTTGTTTAAGTAATAAGTAGCAATTTATTTGCATTTTGCAATTGATTAATGGAAGATTGGGGAGTACACTATGGATCATGCTTGGTCGCACATGAATCATTAGCTGCAAGTTGGCCTTTGCACGCTTGGCCGCCTTCACTTTTTATGTTTCATTTGTCTTTGAAATTACGATTTAACCTTGCATTTTCCCCCCAAAATTTTATTACATTGACTTATATGAAAATTAATATAAAAGGTACTATGAATCCAGTTATGAAAATTTTGAAATAATAACGATAAGTTATTGACCAAGTAGTCATAAAATTAAAGGAAGTAATACATGGTTAAGTTTCCAGGTTAAGTTATGAAAATTTTGAAAATAGTTACTCATTCCGTTTCAACAATATTATTTTAATTGAGTTTTAACATAGTATCATTTATACTATTTAAAAAACGATTAAGATAATATTTTTGTGACTAAAAGAGAAATAGTAGTTCTACATTTCTTTAATTGATTTTTTCTGGAGGACTAAGTGTTAATGCTGCAAGCATTTCAATATGTCTGAACTCTTTTTATCATTAATAGAGAATTTCTTCTTTCTGTCTGATTCTCAAGCTAATTGTCCATTCCCCATATATTATAATCCAGAATCAAACATGCCGATGTACATGTGAATGGAATTTGAACTTCACAAAGTTTAATTCTTTTAAAGTTCAACCGGACACACTTAAGCATGCGTTACCTGTATGTCCAATGTATTTTATTCAAAATAATCACATAACTAATATCTAATGAGAAATAATAAAGACATACCTTAACTGATAAAATCAAAATTTTTTGTTTGATCAGTAACCACTAGTGAAGAATAAGATAAATTCATGTAAAAATAAAGGTGTGGCTCTATCAATTGTTTGGATCGGCCTGAAGTTCATTGGTACGTGCTTTGACTTGTCAAACCTTGATCCATATTAACACTTATTACTCATAATAAAACTGATTTTACTCATGGCGGGAGTGTCAATTGGGTTGAAGCTGCTCGTTTGGTCAAAACAAATATTGGTAAGAGTTTAACGATAATACTATACGAAAGTGATAGATTTTGCTGTCATTGAGATATAGTAGATATGTGTTGTTGTACTATGCGAAAATGAACCAGGTTTGTCCAAAATATGAAAGTGAAATAGAGCATAGTTTAAGTTATCTAAACTAAACCCGTCTTATACCATGCCTTGAATCTGTTCATTTAGTATATTAATGTGACATGTTTATCAAAATTGAACATTTAACATGCTTGTGCGTTTCAGTCATCAGTTCCTTTGGACAAATTTTACTAAGGATGGCTGCAGGTTGGAATTTTAGAGATTTCTCATTGATATTGATCTTAAGAACTTAGAAATTGAATTAAGATTTATATTTGTAATTTTATCTGTTGATTGATCAAATGAATGATTAAGCTTTTTTCCAAACATGCATCCGTTTTTCTCGTCTATGATGATTGATTTCTTGAGTGTATGAGTAGAAAACAGCAACATTATTCATTATCCCATTGCCTTAAAGAATTCTATCTATGACGAAATATAGATGTGTCAGATTTATACAATTATATTTATGTGTTAATGTTGGAAAAAGTATGTTAAAAATACTTTTTAAATATGCTCCAAACTTATATAAAAACATGTGTAATGTTGTTTGAGAGTTTGGTTAATGTATTGTTAACTTGAAGAATATCACTTGGATCGATCCAAGTATGAGTTGGATCGAACCAAGTGAAAGCTGAAATAAAGTTAAGTGTTCTGGATGACATAGATCGATCAATGTAAGACACATCGATCGATCGATGTAGTACAGTGCAATATTGGAACCTTTCTGTCCAACGTAGATCGATCACATCGATCGATACATGGATCAATCTATGTGAGACAGAATGGATGAAGAAATGTTTCTGTCCAACTTCGATCGATCACATCGATCGATCGAAGCGACATCGATCGATCGATGTGATCGATCGATATGCCAACAGACAGAATCTTTCATGCTGAGTTGCATCTTTTGGTCCAAGAATCATCTCCTTTCAAAAGTGAACGTTATTCAAAAAACTAGAAAGGTCTGGAAACTGCTGAAACAAGTTTTAAACAATGTCTTCATCTACCCTAAAGCCTATATATACAAGGCTTAACTATTTTACAAAATATAGAAAAATTCTCTTGTAAATTCTTTAGTGCGGAAAGTTTACATTAGTTTTCTCCTTCCTCTCCTCTACTTTCATACACTTCTATTTGCAAGTTCATTCACTTTCTCGTAGAGCAAACGAACAAGGGAAGCCGTTAAATCCTGGGAAGCATTTGCTTGTAGTTCACCTTGTTCACCGGTGAGGTGAAATTGCTTTTAAGAACAATGATCTTGATCACGTCTCGACAATCATTCTCTTCAGTTTTTCCTAACAAAAAAACACCGATGTTGTTTTTCGACGGAGAAGTGTTTTTGTATTTTTTATTTTTATTTTTGGAGCCAATTGGAGAATCAAAAGGGTAAGTTTAGGAGGGACAGGAAAATGCGGGGTTGTGACACGACAATTGGCCCCATGCGGATAAGGATAGCGTTTTATGCCGGCTGACTTTTGAGGTAACCACTGCTGACCTGGACCCATTTAAATGTCTCCCATGCTCCCTCAGAATCTCTTCCCAATACTCCTCTCTCTGTTCATGAATCCTTGGACCAGCCAATGACAGTCTGACACTGTATCCATCTGTGGACTTTTGCCCACACGCCCATTCATTTTCCTTGGTACTAGAAATTGGGTAGAAAGAATTTTTTTCTTTATGTCCCCTAAATCTTTATTTATTATTTAACAAGTAATAAAAGAAACATATTTACTTTTTTATGTTTTCTTGTTAATTGTGTAAATTTTGAAATCTGCATATAATTTTCGAAGTGTATATTATGAAATACAACAAATGTCAAAATAAAGAAAGAACTTTGGAGCCACTCCGCCCTTACGCATCATCATAATATTTATACTCTAGTACCAACAGACGAAATCCCTCGCTTTCAGTGTTGTCACTGTACAAGCCTCATGAAGCTTTATAGAGGATGTAAATCAGGTATTTAGCGGCCTCTTAGGTCATTGAGGTTACACACGGTGACCCAACAAAGTGTCCTCTGCAAATTAGCAGAAGTAGAGCAATTGCCCCCTATAAACTAAAAGAAGTGGAGCAATTGTCCCTTAGAAACTTGCAGAAGTGAAGCACACACACTGTACGTGTCTCCGGATTCAAACCTTTGCCCTTTTGATAGTAATTATTAACCCGAAACAATTGGACTATGCCATGAGGCATCATCATACCTGTATTCATTAAACAGTAGCGAAGATCTTTCACTTAAGAAATGGTCAATGTTTGTCATTTGCTACCAATTCATAGGTTCGGTAGTGTCAAACCAACACATGAATTATACCAATCTTGCAGAATATAAAGATGTCATAGGCGTTTTTAATGTGATTTGATATATACATATACCTCAACGGCTTTAATCAATTGCAATACAGAAGACAATAAAAAACAAAAAATTAAACTTATCCAATAAATAGATACCCTACATATGATTCACATAATCTGCATTGAATCACATATTTACATATATGTGGTTCCAAGTTAACACCCACACCTACACACACAAACACAAAAAAGCGAGATATATATATGTGTGCGCGCGCACATATATATATATATACATGTGTGTGTATATATATATATATGTATATATATTATACATACACACACAGATACGCCCACCCACACACATAGACACATATATATACAGAGTCATTCGTAGTCTATCTTTATATCTTTAGTGTCTTACGCTGAACATCCACATCTTCAGAATTCGTAAAATATGTCGATATCGTTTTGTTTCGTTCCAACTCTGAACATTAAATGCAAAAATTTTATGATGGTCATTAATCAACTAGTGACCAATAAAATGATGACAAATAAGTTTTATCTACATGCATGTAAGGAGGTGATTAGACAAAAGAAAGAGCCCATAAATTTTCTACACATTTCATTGGTCAATGACCAACTAACCATATTTGGTCATTAAGCATGGTAAAATTTGTGCATTAAATGATGATGCCTCTACATTAAAAATTAAAAAGAATAAAAAAAAAATCATCTTCACCACTATTCACCCCCCTAAGCCACCCGTCGCTGCAACAAACAAACATCACCACCACTACCACCACCTCCATGCCCCCAACATCCTCTTTCTCCTCCGCTTGCTACACGTCTATTCCCCCTCCTACATGCCCCAACAACAAAAAGGGGCCAAGGCGGCCTCCACCATCCGGTGCTGCGTCATCCTCTTTTTAATCAATTTGACCTCTCTATTGCTTTATCCCTGACTGCACGATCACTTATTCCGCCGCCTCAGCGTCTTCTTCCATACCCTTTCCTAAAACCGCCACCAACATCACCCCATTATCTTTATAAAACAAACGAGTCTGACTCAGACCCGGCTTCAACCCAATTAACACAGGATGGGATCTACTCACCCCTCTTCCTCTCATCCAACTGTCCACCGTCCAACACGTGTCAGTAGGAGAGGATGGTGACCCTCATCTATCCTCATCA
Source organism: Eustoma russellianum (assembly GCA_036186865.1). Lineage (NCBI taxonomy): Eukaryota > Viridiplantae > Streptophyta > Magnoliopsida > Gentianales > Gentianaceae > Eustoma > Eustoma russellianum. The sequence continues at coordinate 31,721,472 of AP025051.1, forward strand.
TACTCTTCTGCTGCCATGTGTCAGACGGTAGACAATCAGATTGCTGCCAAGTTTTGACGAGTCAAAGCACAGCTGAATAAACTTGAGGTGGATCCAAACAATTGATATAGACACACCTTTAGTTTTACATAATGTCATCTTATTCTTCATTAGTGATTATTGGTAAAACAAAAAAAAATGTGATCTTATGGAAGTTGTCTGGTTTGCAACCAAGCATTCCAGTCTCCTTAAGCAAATCCAGTATATATCTCCTTTGTGATTTTCACATTTCACCTTGTCTTTCCAACTTTCATGCCTAGAAAGTATCTCAATTCTACTAAATCTTTAATTTCAAATTATATAGATAAATGTTTCTTTATAAGTTGTATACCTTTTATATCATTTCATGTAAGTACAATATCATCCATATATACAATACGAATAGTTAGTTTACCTGTTTTAAAGAGCCTTGTAGATAAAGTATGATCACTTTGTCTTTGTTTAATACCATGCTTTACAATAGTTTTGGTAAACTATCTATACCAGACTCTAGGTGATTGCTTACGACCATAAAGAGATGTATTTAACCTACAACTCATATTCAGATTTGTTTTAGTACTAAATCCAGGAGGATTATCTATGAACACTTCCTCCTCAAAATCTCCATCTAGAAAAGGATTTTTAACATCTAGTTGGAATAAATCCAGTCTAGATTACTAGCTAACGAGAAAAGAACTCTTAGCCTGTTTCTAAGTAATCTATCTCATATATCTGTGTAAAGCCTTTAGGTATACATTTCATCAACGGTTAGGTGTCATTCTTAAGTAGTTCACTAATTTCTTCATTCACTGCAGCCTTCCAGTGAGGTATTCTAAAGGTGTTTCTTGAATTGCTTTTGGTATAGTGTATCTAAGACACTAGTAAAAATCTTAAAGTGAGGGCTGTCTTTTATGTGCCAAGAAGAACATCATTCCATTTCTGGTTTGCAACAAAAAGGGGAGGTAAAGCTCCCTATCTTGTTTGGATGCCAATTCTGCACCTACCATCAACTGTCTCACCTCATCTATCTTGGCATTGTCCTAAATGCAAGTGTACTACACTTCTGTCCTGTGAGTCCCAAATTGTACTACACTCTTTACAAGTGAGACATATAAAAAAGATAAAAGGGTTAATCCCCCAATCCAAACAGACTCAATGCCCCGTCCGTAAGGTTTTGTAAAGTATATAAATCAAGAGATTTGTCTCAGTTAGCCGTCTCTAGTTTGTCTTACCCAATAAATCGACAAATTGTCCAAATACAAATCACTAGCAGGATTTGAATCCTATATTGCGGATCGTTTAATTGGCTATTATTACAATACCATAGTACTTTTCTACTAGACTGCCCTGAGAAAGCCATATCAACATATTTACGTTTACGTATACCCCACAGGGGAGAAATTTCATGCTCAACATCTTCACAAGTGCATGAGAAAACTTCAAGTGTCTTCTGTTTTCAAGTGTCTTTTATTCATTTTGACACTACAGAATAATGGGTAGAAAGTACAATATCTGGTATATATACCCAAAAAAAAAGAACGTATAAACCATAAGTTATATCGAAGTTTGGGATACTAAATGGAAAACACATGTTTTCCATCAAAGCTCACAATGGAGTCGTGATGGTTATCTACTTGGCCAAAGACTATTGTCACACATAATCTATGTAAGCAAACAAAATCAAGGGAACTTAGAATATATACATTTCACCAGACGAACTCTCAATGATAGTGATAGAATCAACAAATGAAGTGAGCCATCTTAATAGTCTATGCCATCTGGGAATACAATGAAATAAAAGGATACATCAACTTCACCTCTAAAGTTGTCCAGTGAATCAGCAAACCAATCCTTAACAACAACATTACCCCATTGCCTTAGAGGATTCCGTCTATGGCGGGGTATGCGGAGGTTAGATGTACGCAACCATACCCATGTGTTAGAAACGCACATAGATTGTTTCCCAATGACCCATAATGAGAATTGCGTATGTCAATTAAGTGCTGTTTCACAATATAAGAACCGCAGCCAATTTAGTGAGTCATCTTGCTTTATTCTATCATATTCCAAAGTCAAGGAAGAATGTGTCATTAACTCCATTGGAAATAGAAAGAAACCAATCCCTAACAGTAGGTGATTAAGATGAAATTGCTCAACTTTGTGGATACATATTCAATTCGCAAACCAGTCCTTATCAAACAATAAGATAACACTAAATCAACAAGTAAACTATGACATCAGAACAAACCTGCATTGTAATAAAGCTCAAAAGAGGCCCCCTACTGATTGTCTAATCGGATGTCAAAGAATACTTGATGAATAAGAAGCCAAAAGGAGAAACGCATTCTCTGATAACAGTAGCAAATGCCAAAGTGGAAGTAGTTATAAATTCAATAATACCAACTGTCTATAACCAGCATATTCCAACAATTTATCGAAGGTCATCAACTCTAAACAACAAGAAGAAGAAACCATCAATCTTCAATGGAATCATGAAAAGTGCAAAACTTCAAGACCTACAAGAATGCTTGATAAATAATAACACTGAACTGTTTCTACAACCGTCTGGATTGAAACGCTTGCTTGCAGAAGTACCAGAATGCCATATATGATGCCATCAATTTTCAACACCAATGCTTCTTACTTCCTAACCTCCTCATACTCTGCTTCTGGAGGTTGCTCATCACCACCCTGAGACCCTGTAGAAGCATTCTGACCTGCGCCTCGGTTCATGTGCTCGCCAATTTTTGAAACTGCTTTGTTTGCTGCATTAAGCTTTTCCTTTATCTCATCTATATTTTCATTAGCCATTGCATTCCTTAGGTCTGAAACAGCAGACTCAATTTCAGTCGAGATCTCAGACGGTATCTTCTCCCTGTACTCGTTTAAGCTTTTCTCGATGCTGTATATTGTTGTGTCAGCAGAATTTCTAAGATCAATGAGGTCTTTTTTCTCCTGGTCTTTCTGTGAGTGCAGCTCTGCTTCTTTAACCATCTTTTGGATCTCATCCTCTGATAGGCCTCCTGAAGATCGTATGGTTATCTGTTGTTCTTTCCCAGTATTCTTGTCTTTTGCTGAGACAGTAACCAAGCCATTTGCATCAATGTCAAAGGTCACTTCAATTTGAGGCATTCCCCTAGGTGCAGGTTGAATGCCCTCCAGATTAAACTGTCCTAAAAGCTTGTTGTCCAATGCCATTTGTCGCTCCCCCTGAAACACCTTGATTTCAACTTGAGTCTGGCTATCAGCAGCTGTTGAGAAGACCTGGAACAATAAATGCACCAGATGAATAAAATTGCGAATTCTCCGCAAAAAGCGTATTGAAGAAAAACAAAAATCGGAAGATGAATAAATCATAGATTTTCAAAAGAAACCAAGCCACGTCCCACAGCCATAAATCTAGGAATGGAAAAAAAAGACAAAGCATTGCCTACAATGTGCAACTCCCCCGCATGAATTGGGCATCTACTTCAAGAAAGAAAACATGAAGGTACAGATTGTACTAGCCAGTTTCTATTTTTATTCCAGAATCTCTCAAATGCCGTTGTATGATGATTACGAAGTATTCAAGAACTACATAGAAAAGAGCAGGCATGGAAGAGTCATGGTAAACAGAGGAACCCTATCTTAATGAAGCATAACCATACACCAAATCAAAACTTCTGACCAGAAACAGAAATTATAGGGATGAATGCAGATCTCCAATCATTCATATCAAAAAAGGACAGTAAGCACACCCAGGGAAAAAAAGAGAGTACATAAAGACAAATCTTAAACAGCTTCAAGTGAAACTTGCCTGAGACTTCTTTGTCGGAATAGTTGTATTCCTACCGATCAACCTAGTGAAAATGCCACCAAGGGTTTCTATACCAAGGGACAGTGGAGTTACGTCCAATAGCAGCAGATCTTTTACATCCCCACGTAGAATACCTCCTTGAATGGCTGCTCCCATTGCCACTGCCTCATCTGGATTAACACCTTTACTTGGGGATTTGCCAAAAATTTCAGCAACAATTTGCTGTACTTTAGGGACACGTGTCATTCCTCCAACAATAATAACTTCATCTACTTCTTTAGTGGAGATGCCAGCATCCCTTAAACAGTTAACACAAGGGTTTCTAGTTCGTTCAATCAGGTGATTGACCAACGCCTCAAATTTTGACCTAGTTAAAGTCACATTAAGATGCTTGGCACCAGAAGCATCAGCAGTTATGAATGGCAAGTTGATTTCGGTCTGAGCTGTGGAAGAGAGTTCAACTTTAGCCTTCTCGGCTGCTTCTCGCAGTCTTTGGAGAGCAAGCTTATCCTTTGATAGATCAATACCATCTGACTTCTTAAACTCATCCACCAGAAATTCCAACATTGTATTGTCAAAATCTTCACCTCCTAAAAATGTATCCCCATTTGTTGCTTTTACCTGTTGTAAGATATTTAAAAAACCAAATCAGCTAAAGAAGGAAAATTCAAAACCAACCATAATACAGAGACAGATAATACCTCAAAGACGCCATTTGAAATTTCCAAGATGGAAACATCGAAAGTTCCACCTCCGAGATCAAATACAGCAATCAGCCCTTCCTTACTGTTCACACCATAAGAAAGTGCAGCAGCAGTTGGTTCATTAATTATCCTTTCAACAGAAAGACCTGCTATCCGTCCAGCATCCTTTGTAGCTTGTCTTTGAGCATCATTAAAGTAGGCCGGAACAGTAATTACGGCTTTGTTCACAGTTTTGTTAAGATAAGCTTCAGCTGTTTCTTTCATTTTGGTGAGAACAAAAGCTCCAATCTGACTAGGGGAGTACTTCTGCCCATTGGCTTCAACCCAAGCATCCCCATTTGGAGCTTTGATTATCTTATAAGGTACCATGTTCATTTCCTTCTGCGTTTGTGGATCTTCAAAACGCCTGCCTATCAGCCGTTTAGTACCAAAAAGTGTGTTTGCAGGATTCGTCACAGCTTGACGCTTTGCCGTGTTTCCCACAAGCAGCTCTCCTTTTTGGTTGAAAGCAATCACAGACGGGGTGGTCCGTGTACCTTCAGCATTCTCAATTACTTTTGCACTCTACATACAGAATGAGGTATAATATAGATATGCATCGAAAGGAAGCATAAAAAAGGACTTGGGAAGTTAAGGAAGTCGAGAAAGAAATACCCACCTTTCCCTCCATAAGAGCAACACATGAATTTGTTGTTCCCAAGTCGATTCCAATAACATCCTCAGCTGCTGATGAACTATAAAAAAACCATGTATTGAATAGACATAAACATCTATCGATCGATAAAACTGTGTAAGCATGTAAAGTTAAAAGATGTCACATACCTGAAGCATCTTAATCCCATTGATTTCCTGGAGAATACAAAGGGAGCAGGAAATGTTTTTGCACTACCCACGAGCTGTAATCAGCAAAACCACCTTTGAGTATTCATACATGTCGACGTGGGGAGGGGGGGGGGAGACTATTCCTGTATGTTCACAGCAAATAAATTTGTACAAAAAACATTTGACTTGACTGCATTAATTTTTCCTCGACTGGCTAGTTTGAGATCAACCAGCAAACAAACTCAAGTCAAAAAATGACCATGGCAAGGCATTAATAACTCCAAGACAAATGGAACGCTTCTACAACATATGGATCATAAACACAAATTCAAACTTTAAATTACCTAGCAATCAAGCCACACACACCAAAGAGCTGTATCCGGCATATCATAAGATGAGGCAGGGAACCACTAGAGGCTAACTACATTAATATATGTAAAAAGGAATCCAATGACATCGAGATACTGATACGTCCACCGGAAATATGGGCAAAAAGGACACAACTTAGTCTAGCAATACTCCCGATGTCTAGGTGTCCCAATGTTTGATCAAACGGAATGCAAGAATGACATGGGAATAAGAGACATATACGTCTGCATATCTTGGGTTCAGCTAATCAAGGTATATCAAAACTAGGTATCTAGGAGGTACCTTGGATATCTTTAGAGTTAGCAATTGCCTAACCTATGTACATGTTCGTGACCCTTGAAGCTGAAAAAAGATAACGTAATCTATGTACAGGGCTCTTTCAGAGACATGCATAATCGGCGCATCAAGGGGGTAATATGCACAAATCAGCTCAAGAAACTGAAACAATGGATTAGATTCCCGGACAATTATTCGTGAGCTAAGAGCTTAATCTTTAATGCCCATAAAAATCCAGAAAAGGGAGAAAAAAAAAACGAAAACCAGGCAACTTTCATAAAGACGTCAAGCAAAGATTACAACAGAAGTTGATAGTAAGGATTCTATTAAAAAGTTAAAATAACAGATCAAAAGAAGAAGCATTTAAAATCCAATCAGCAACAACAAAAGAAAATTTATGAAAAGAAGAGAAAAGTAAACGGTACTGACCGATTTGAAAGCAGCCATAGACGAAGACTGAAACTCTCGGCGCCTAAGAGAACGCAAGAAAGCTGAATTCGCAGCCATGACGGTAATTATTGAGCAAGAAATGAAGAGGACACCGACAGAGGAGGATTTGCTCCTTTCAAGTAGGGTTTTAGGCTTGAAAAGGCAGGGGTTTAAGCATTCATCAATTCAGTGGAGGGAAAAGGAATAATATTTGCGATTAATAAAATGGTTTTTCTTGGACAAGGGGTCAGGACTCAGGATTGGTGGAAAAGGTCTAACTTTTTCATTTGACAACCTTCACCCTTCAATAACCACTCTTTTTTTTTTTTGAATATTTTTCTATATCTCACACGACTAAATGCACAGTGTCCATCCATCTACCTAGATAATAACATCAAAAACTATACAATAATTTATGTTATATTATACTTTCATAATTTTGATCTATACAGTTTATTGTCGTTGGAATATACTGAGTACGTGTTGTTGTTTATTTTAATCTATATGGTAAGTTAAAAGCTCACACAATATATTCAAAGAACTTATATTATAATTTAAAATTTTCAATCTACTTGGTAAGTTAAGAAACTATTTCATAAGTGTGAAACTCAAATGATAACTTTTAATGTAACAGTTGTAAACCAAGAGAGAAGTATTGTGGAGGAGTAGAATTTTGGATTTTCTTTGGAATATGATGGAATAGGACAAAATAACTCACTAAATTGGATTCGCTTCTTATATTGTGAAGTAACAGTTGATCGATATAGCTTAAGGCATCATTACAGGATAGAAGTATAAGTATTATCATAATTATAGATGGATGGACACTGTAAGTATTTTCACTCTTTTTGTCTATATTCACAGCTTGACACATCACTTACCGAGTTCAAACAGAAAAACATGGTTCAAGCTCGGTTCATTAACCCTTTAGTCGAACCAAGCTCGAGCCGAACACACTGAAGGACTCGGTTCATTTACATGGCTCCACCCAATCAACCAACTTGCAAGCCTGCCAAAAACACATAGAACCTTGTCAAGCACTAGTGATAACCATGACAATAAAACAAATCCAAGGACAGGAAACATTCTTGATGAATTGACACTACAAATAGCCAATATATTACTAAACATCCTTGGAGCATAGTAAACACAAACCAATTCTAAAAATTTGTCCTTCAGAATCAAACTCAACGGAGACATTACGCATTATGGGCCACATTGATGCACAAGGCAATCGAGAGAAGGAGGAGAGGCTCCCACATCACCAAGGTACCTCTACCATTGTCAACGAGCTAGCTTTCGGACAATAGAAACAGAATAACCAGTGTACGTTCACCTGTCTTGTTTAGAACATCGAGACTAACCTAATCAACATCGTTTGAAAATATCTAACTGCAAAAGCACGCTGGATAAAGTTGCCTTCATATGCGGATCTGGACTCAAGAAGTCTGATTCGGTAAGACAAAATACAAACACTATAGATGAATGCTGGAACAAATTATAGAGTATTTGGATCACAATTGATTGTAGTTGACAAGTGAATAGTAGAGGTTTTAAAAAAATTTCCAATTTGTGTTATATTTCGTTTTTTTATTAACTATGATATTTTTTGAATTCGGCGGTTCGTGTTCATCCTTCAGATTTAGTGGAAACGGAGGGCTGGTGGCGGAGAGGGTGTTCAAGGGAATGATTTTCTGGTTGGGGGTTGAAGAGTCACCGGAGTTGGGTATTGTATGCAGAGAATGTACGGTGGTTGACGTTTGGGTCTCGTGGTAGTGGGTTGAAGATTTCAGGTAGTCAGTCAATGTGGTTCTTTGATGGGAGAATGTTAGAATATACTTTCCCTAATTAACGGATCTTGTAATTAAGTGTAAATTATGAGCATATCTCTGACAATTAGGAATAACTGTAATTTAGGAATCAGCATTAGTTACTGATTGATTGTGATTGATTGTATTGCCATACTTAGGTATAGAGGAAGGGGTATAAATGTAGGACTAATTGTATTACAAATGACATGAATGAAAATACTCAGTTTTTCTTCGAAAATACTGTCTGAACATGGTATCAGAGCAGTACGATCGTCGTTTTACTCACTGAGTGTGAGATCTTTGAGTATAAGCTCAGAGAAAGTCTCATCACTGCCTTTATATACCTTTCCGACCAATATCCGGTGGACATACCCTTTCTCCGGCCAGTTGGCTTTCATCATTGCTCAGACTATCTGAGTTTGTCTTCACCGCAATACATACCTGCAAATATCAAAAATGTCAGAACCTGAACGAGACCCACAAAATCCAAAACCTGAATCTTTGCCCAGCACCATCCCTGGAGATTTGGCCATCCAAGTAGCCCAAATTCTCAAAGATAGCCTTAGCTCCCAAAGTCCACCATCCGTACCATTACCTGAAAATCTCCATATCACAGTTAAACTCACAGGCAACAATTATTCACTATGGTCCCGTGTAATTTACAGGACCATCTTGGGACGAGGACGACAATCCCATCTCACGGGGATACCCCCACCTCCACCACCCAATGACCCGAAGTTCTCTCGATGGGAACAGGATGACAACTCAGTCTTTACATGGATATTACAGAATGTAGATGGGAGTATGATTAATAATGTCTCACGATACCCCACGGCCAAAGCCCTCTGGGATGGGCTGGCCCTTACGTATGGCTCCAGAGGGGACTCCTTACAGGTATTTGATTTACACCGAAGGGCCAACAACGTAAGGCAAGGAGAAGGCACTCTTGAGGCCTGCTGGAACACACTGCAAGACATTTGGGTGTCAATCGACACACTGGACACGAACCCGATGAAATATCCAGAGGATATTTCATTATATAATCAAAAGATGCAAGAATTTCGGTTATATCAGTTCTTAACTGCTGTGAGTGACAAGTTTGAAACTGAAAAAAAGGAACTACTCAAAAGAACACCTCTGCCCAACGTTGAAGCTGCCTATTTTGAGTTCAAACGGGCTGAAGCTCAGGCAGATCTACTGAAACACAGACCCTCAGAGACAGGCTCATCCTTGGGCATAGGACAAGGCTTGGTGGTGAAACCACCAAGCGGACACGGACGTGGTCAGGGACCACGAAATGACCGAAGTCACCCAGCACAACAGGGACAAAAATCTGCCCGTTCAGGAAATCCATCATCACGGGTAGATAAGAGTTCTCTCATCTATGACCATTGTGGAAAGAAGGGACACAGCAAAGAGACCTGCTTCCAAATTTACGGTTACCCAGAGTGGTGGGAAGGCAAACGTATCACCACCGAGCAAGGGGGCAAAGCTGCCGTCGCCAGAACCCCAACGGAGGGAGTTAGCAACAACGAATTGGTGGAAATGGAAGGGGGCCAAACTCCAGACAGACGCAGGAGCAGTGAAGAAGACAACCCCGCCGCAGGAGGTAAGGGGCTGGGGTTTAACCCTAGCCCCAACCATTCTCCCTTTTATATTCAGAATATTACTGAACAAGCCCCTCCCTATATTATTCTGCAGTCCCCAGGTTCCGTGGAACAAAAACCGCCGTCCCTGGACTTTGCTCATAAGGTTAATTTGGTCCAGAACATCCCTCATAATACAAATTCGGCCCATAACTCTGCAGCATTCCCACTTTGCCCCCAGCAAACCTCCAAAACTACTGATTCCACCCATGGAACCAAACAAATGACGGATTACCCCCAACCACACCTGATTTCCCTTATGTTTTTTCGAGTACAACTAAAACACCGTGTCCTCAGTGGATTTTCGACTGTGGCGCCACAGACACTATGACATTTGACCCAAACGACCTCACTACTCAATCTGCCCCTGCCAAAACTCATGTTGAAACAGCTAGTGGGAAACTTATACCAGTACAGAGTAGTGGCTCTATCGCCATTACTCCCGATATTACTCTTAAAAACTACCTGCTTGTCCCTTCACTATCCACTAAATTGCTATCCATTAGCCAAATTACTAAAGAACTTGACTGCGTTGTACTCATGTATCCTACCTTTTGTCTCTTGCAGGACATTCGTACTCAGGCGATCATTGGTCGTGGTACTGAGAAGGGGGGCCTTTACTACGTAGATGCGGTGGTACAACATAGGAGCTCAAATCTTGCCACCGGGACGGTAACTCGCCAGATTTGGTTATGGCATCGTCGGTTAGGGCATCCGTCCTTTAGTTATTTGCAGAAAATTTTTCCCACTTTATTTTCCCGTACTTTACCTACTTTGACTTGTGACATTTGCCTCCGGTCTAAGCAACCCCGGGCTACTTATCGTTTGAATAATACACGTGTCAACCAAGTTTTTTCGTTAATACATTCTGATGTTTGGGGTCCATCTCCACATTCCACACCATCTGGTTTTAAATATTTTGTTATATTCGTTGATGACTGTTCTCGCATGACCTGGTTATATATTCTCAAACACAAATCCGAGGTCGCCACAAAATTTGTTGAGTTTTATAAAATGGTTCGAACCCAATATAATTCGACCATCCAAATTTTACGTTCCGATAATGGGGCGAATACCTTGATGGGACACTACAACAATTCTTTCGTGACCATGGTATTATTCACCAGACCTCTTGTCCCGATACACCTGAACAAAATGGGGTGGCAGAACGAAAAAACAGGACTCTTCTCGAAATGACCCGTGCCATGATGTTAGAATCATCTGTCCCGCGGTATCTTTGGCCGGAGGCAGTGTCTACAGCCACATATCTTAGTAACCGTTTACTCACTGCTATTCTCAATCATCAAACACCTCTCGATACCTTAGCCACTCAAACCATGATTCCCTTTTTCCTCACCCTACCCCCAAAGATTTTCGGGTGTACTGTTTTTATCCATGTCTCCAAAACACAAAGAAATAAATTCGATCCTTGTGCTGAAAAATGCGTGTTTGTTGGCTATGCATCTACACAAAAGGGCTATCGCTGTTATAACCCCCGCACTCGGTGGATTCATGTTACCCTAAACTGCGTCTTTCTTGAGACCGAGTTCTTCTTTGACACCCAATCTCGGGCTCAGGGGGAGATAACGAATGACGGATCCCGCGACTGGCTGCCTAACCCGTCTTGGCCTGTAGCTGACCCAACACGGCAAGTAGTTGAACCCGCCTGTACTATAGATCCCTCCGATGGTATGACTCCCATTCCAGTACCTGCCAGTGATACTCCTCAGCCGAATGTCTCTCAACAGGTAAAAGACAGTATACATGATGACACAGGTAGTCCAGTAACTTTGTCTTCTCCCCATTTTGCCCCTGATGTTTTCAATTCCGATCCAATTGATACTCCCAACCTTACTTATCTAGAACTGGATCATACTAACCCATGTGCAGAAGAACCGGGGCGGATACTTCCACCACGGAAAACTAGGGGAGTCCCACCTGATAGATATTCTCCCACAAAGGTAGCCCGAGCCACTATGTACCCTATATCTACATTAAGGAAAAATGTGAGTAATGCTGCAAGGGCATTCTTCACTAAAATTTGCTCAGAAAAAATTCTCCGAACTATTGAAGAGGCATGCAGCCAATCAGAGTGGAGGGATGCTATGATAATGGAAATGGACGCACTAAAAAAGAATGAGACATGGGAACGATGCCAGTTGCCTCCAGGAAATCAGGTTGATCGACGTTCGACTTTGGGGTACTTTACTCTGGTTGGTGGCAATGTTGTCACTTGGCGTAGCAAGAAACAAAAGGTGGTGGCACTTTCTAGTGCAGAGGCAGAATACCGTGGGATTGTAAAAGGTGTTACTGAAATCTTATGGATCCGAAAATTGCTGAAAGAACTGGGTGTTTCAGTCACTGATCCGACTATTTTGATGTGTGACAATAAAGCGTCTATTAGCATTTCCGAAAACCCAGTTCAACATGATCGAACTAAACATGTGGAGGTTGATCGACATTTCGTCAAAGAGAAAATTGATAATGGGATCATTGCTCTTCCGCACGTGCGCTCAGAGGATCAGCTTACACATATTTTGACCAAGGCAGTTAATGGCCGAATATTTGATTCTATACTGCGCAAGTTGAACATTGGTGACCCCACTGATCAACTTGAGGGGGAGTATTAGAATATACTTTCCGTAATTAACGGATCTTGTAATTAAGTGTAAATTATGAGCATATCTCTGACAATTAGGAATAACTGTAATTTAGGAATTAGCATTAGTTACTGATTGATTGTGATTGATTGTATTGCCATACTTAGGTATAGAGGAAGGAGTATAAATGTAGGACTAATTGTATTACAAATGACATGAATGAAAATACTCAGTTTTTCTTCGAAAATACTGTCTAAACAGAGAATAGGGGAAATATGATGATCCGGGGAGAATGAAGGAATACGGTGCGAGAATGTTGCTTAGTGCAAAGGACTTGTGGATGTGTTGAGGGAGCGGTTCATATCTGAGTAGACTAAAAGTGAGGTAAAATATGAGGACTACAATCACACATCGTCATGTATAAAAAACCGGTTTTTAAAGAAAAGAATGCTGCACGTTTTTTTTAAAAAAAAACTATTTTTGTACACATTGCGATGTGTGATTGGATGCATCGTATTTTGTTTCATTTTTAGTCTCCTCGTATTTAAACTCGTTAAGGGAGAGGGACGGGGGTTGTGGCCTGTGGGATCACCGGAGGAGGAGAGAAAAATGAGTGGATTCCGAGGTTGTTTGTTCATCCCGTCAATCGAGGCAACGAAAAAGAATACCCCTATCTTCTTTAAAAGGAGGTTTATAGATGCTAAAAATGAGACAAAATATAAGGTCTCTAATCAAGCGTCGCCACGTATAAATTTTTTTTTTTTTTAAAAAAAAAACAGCACCCTCTTCTTTAAAAAACTGCTTTTTTTACACGTGACGACGCGTGATTAGAAGCATCATATTTTGTCTCACTTTTAGCCTCCTATTAAAAGCGGTAACTTAAACACACATTTTTTTCCTCTCAAAATCCTGTGAAAATTTAACCCGCTTTTTCCAATAAACATGAACAATATTCATGTAATATCGTAAAAAGCTACTATAGAAATGTAAATAACGAATAAAAATCCATTTTTCTATAATTCTCCCCCTGCGAGTCTATATTTTTCTTCTATATATAGTATATTCGATTCGAGATAAAAAAAGCGAAAGAGATAAGTAGAAAAAAAAAATATAGGAAAGAAGGTATTACACTTTACTTAACCCTTGGCCCTTAAGAGTTGACATCTCCTAACCCCACTTTTCTCATCCTTTTTGTGACCACACTACACGTGGCAGTAAAGAGTGGTTGTGAGACTAGATGCAGGTGACCCTGCATCTAGCCTCACCACCCCCTTGCTGCCACGTGTCGTGCGGTCACGCGTCACCGTATCCCATTTGCGGTGAGGGGATCTTATCCCGGCCCTTAATGGAAGAAACCCCGGGGGATCATTGATCCTTTAAAAAGGAATCTGTGAGCATAAAACCCACCAAGATAAGTCCATTCATGAGCGGATGGGATCCTAGGAGGCTAAAAGTGAGGCAGAATATGAGGACTCCAATCACGCGCCGCCATGTGTACAAAAGCAAGGGGGGTGTTGCAAATTTTTTTAAAAAAAAAATTTTGCTTTTGTACACGTGGCGACGCGTGATTGGAGACCTCATATTCTGCCTCACTTTTAGCCTCCTAGGATCTAATCCGATTCACGAGAGGTGTGGAAGCTATTTTATAAATATTGGGACAAAAATCAACTTTTTGAGACACTGACCTCTGACCAATACCAATAATTTGATTATTTTTTCTAACTTTTTCCTCATCAATCAGTTGGCATATAAATCTATAACTTTGTGATTGCCGTTTAAACAAATGACGTTGAGGCCTTCACTTTGTATCTTACACAATTAAGCGTGTTTTTCTATGCTAGAATATTACTCCTCAAAAGAATATAAATCCATGTTAAAAGTGACATAAAATTTAAAAAAATTTAGTCAAATTATTAAATATTGTTTTTTTTTTTTGTTCCAAACACATTCATTATAAATAAAACACTCTTTTGTTTACTTCGTTTCTTGAGTGTCATATACATAACAACAGTAACAACATTACCGTATTGCCTTAGAGTCTCTTGGCTATAGCAGGATATGGGGAGTCGGATGTACGCAACCATACTCATGTGTTAGAAACACACGGATGTTGTTTCACAATGACCCATTATGAAAATTGCGTTAGCTGTGTCGATCGACTGCTACTTCACAATATAAGAAGCGCATCTAATTTAGTAAGTTATTTTTGTTTTATTACATCACATTCTAATATCAAGAAAAAGTGTGTCCTTGATTCTATACATATCATATACATAACATAGACCTTTATTAGTTTAATTCTCTGAACAACATACCACAAGAGAAGAAGTTGATTTTTTTTTGGGAGGAATTTGATGGAGGTTCAAACTTGCAATATTTCCTTAAAAAAGAAGGAAAAACTTGGGTTTCAATGACAACAAAATTTGAAAATAATAATTTATGAACTACTAAACATCTTAAGAATTTTCTATTCCCAATGGTGTCAAAGACGCATTCTTCTTTGACTTTGTAATATGATGGAATAAAGCAAAATGACTCACTAAATTGGTTGCGCTTCTTATATTGTGAAGTAGCAGTTGATCGACATAACTTGACGTATCATTATAGGTCATCGGGAAACAAACTCTATGTGTTTTTAACGCATATGTATGGTTTCGTACATCCGAACTTTCATACCCCCGGCATAGGCGGGAGGCTCTAAAGTAATGGAGTAATGTTTTTGTTGTTGTGTAAACATTTTAAGAATTGCTTTTTAACCAGTAAGATAGGGTGTACATATTGTTTCGAGCATACGCAGTTCCGTTGTCAATTTCACTCACTTAGTATATCATTTTGTTAAAGGAACAATTACTCATGCATAGTAGTCAGTCATCGTAGTAAAATTATACATACATACATACATACATACATATACATACATACATACATACATACATACATATACATACATACATATACATACATACATACATACATACATATACATACATACATATACATACATACATATACATACATACATACATATATATGTGTGTGTCTTAATGCACGATATGCTAATGCAAGTTAGAAGGTGTGGGCCCTCTTGCTTTTCCTAATCAAGTTATGCTGCTACTTGTATACCTAGTTATACAACAAATACACTATACGCATATACAAACACAGATACACACTAAATTGGCGAATAAAACAAAGTGACTCACTAAATTGATTACGTTTTTTATATTATGAAGTAGCGGTTGATGGACACAACTTGACGCAATTTTTATTATGGGTCATCGAGAAACATCTGTGTGTTTCTAATACATGAATATGGTTGCGTACATCTGACCCATCACACCGTGTCATAGGCGTGAAGGCAATGGGGTAATGTTGTTGATGTGTATATGTGTATATATAAAAGCAAAGTCATAGCTGCCAAGTAAGATACCGTTAGAAACTTGAGCCTAGACGTGTGTTCCAGCTCACCATATTTGTCTTGAGCTGTTGCGTGACTTGCGTCCATGGAAGTGGAAATGAAAAATGGAACAAGATTTTTGCCACGCTTATGTTAATGATTGACTTTCCCGTTTGCTGTTCTCTTAGAGATATGAAAATGAATACGAAGCTTGATTTAAATTATGTTACACCATGATATCATGATCATTCATGATTAAATTCTGTTGAATGAAATTCCATGGATAAAAGAAGATAAAAAGCATAACCCCGAGTGAAGAAAAATCAAGAAATTGTCGAGCTTGCCTCCAAGTGATTGGTTTTGATTTAAGATACCAAGTGAAAAGCTGTGAGTAGCCCTTCGGGATTATTTTTATTCTTGTAGATAAATTTAAATTTAAGTTTAATTGAAATCAGACCAATTATTCCATGATGCTTCGTCCATGAAAGAGACAAAAGGAGAGACGATTTTTTCATGATGGTAGATGACGACGAAGGGCAACTCCGCCCCATCGATTTTTTTATTATTAAGGAGCTAATTAAATTAGTCTGGATTGTTGAATCAGAAAAACCCACCACCAAAACAAGCCAATCACACCAAATTGAATATTAAAAAATTGGAATCTAATTCCCTAACTACTCTGTCTTCCCAACAATTTGTATAATGTTAACCACCTTGAAGTCAAAACAGATCATCCACACCAGTTTCTCCAAAAGGGTTTCCATTTCCACCGGCAAATTGTGACAAAATTTGTTGTTCTTGGCTGATGATGGATGAAGAACCGGCCCGTTCGATCAGGATCGAGATCAAGATCATTTGCTACTGAGAGGATCTGGTTGAATGGAATGGGTATGAGATTAAAGATTGTAGAAGAGAAGTAAGATTATGAGTTAGATGAGCCCATGGAGCAACTTGGTTTGATGATAATCAGAGGATCATGGGAGGTTTGATTGATTGGAATACAAGGCTTCTCAATTTGATCATTTACCTCTTCTTCTATATCCTTTCAACAACTGTTTCTGCACAAGAAGGTTGGTATGCTAATTTATATACTTATCCATGTTTTGTTTTTGATGGAATAGCATATGCAATTTCATGATCTTATTTTTGTTAGTAGAAAGCATACATTTTCCACAGTAAGATCTGTGACCTCCCTCATATAGTTTATGTTTTTTTAGTCTACATATGCAACTTCTTTCCTACTTTATCCAACAACAACATTATCCTGTTGTTTTAGAGGCTCATGTCTATGACAGAGTATGAAGGATCGGATGTACGCAACCATACCCATGTGCTAAAAACACACAGAGATTGTTTCAGATGATCTATAATACTTTATTCAGCAGAAGTTTCTAATTTTCATAACCCCAGAGGGGTGAGCACTAGATCAACCCTCAAGATCGAAATCTAGACAAGCTCAGACAACTACGTCCTTTTTCATAAAATAGCCAAAATTTTATTAAGGAAATAGACTGGTAAAGCTTAAAAATTGTCATGCAGACACACTCTCTTTACTTGATAATTGCACTTAGCCATATATTGACCCATAAATAAATGCAATCTTGTTTCCATTTCCAATAGAGTAAAGTATCCACTCTTTCTTGACTTTAGAATATGATGTAATAAAGCAAAAGATTCACCAAACTGGCTGCACTTATTATACTATGAAGTAACAATTGATCGACACAACTTGTCGCAATTTTCATTATGGGTCATCTAGAAACAACCTATGCGTGTTTCTAACACATGAGTATGGTTGCGTACATCCCACTCCCCATATCCTGCTATAGGCGGGAGACTCTAAGGCAATACGGTAACGTTGTTGTTGTAGTTGTCGTTGTATCTTTAACCGTACAGAGTTGCTTAAGTTTCTAGTCTGTTCGTGTAGTTTTGAGGGACATCAGCCAAAATATATACAACAATAACATTACCCTATTGCTTTAGAGATTCCTGTCTATGACGGGGTATAGAGGGGTCGGATGTACGTAACCATATTTATATGTAGAAACTCACACCTAAGTCATAAGGGGAAAGCAGAGATTAGTTTAATAGTTACAAGCATAGTTCCTTTATTACCACTATCCCATACTCAGAGATCACATTTCGTTCAACTCCTGGGCATTAAATCCAGTGTATGAAAGTAACAGGGAACTATGCATTTATAACAGGATTTGTCAGTATAGGATGCTGTTCGAAGGAAAAATATAGAGACCCCACAACGAATATAACCTGGGGTACTGATGCACGTTGGTGGCCTAGCAATATTACATGCGAAGACATAACAAGAGCGGTAACAGAAGATACACATTATACTAAGTCCCGAGTCTTCTGTTCAGAGATTGCTCCTAAATGGTGTTACAAGTTAGCAACAAAAAGGGGTGAAAGCTACTTGATAAGGGGTACCTTTCTCTTTGGTGATCTGCAGAGGACGTCAGCTTCTGTCCCAGCATTCAGGGTGTCTGTAGATGCCACAGTGATTGACCTGGTAACTTCAGAAACCACGGCAGAGGGCATTTTCAAAGCAACAAAGAATTATGTCAACTTCTGCATGTTAAAGGATTTAGGAGATCCTTACATTTCAAAGCTTGAATTACGACCCGTGCCTTCAGATTACCTAAGATTGGAGCATGCTGTGCTCCATCTCAGGGACAGAGTAAATACCGGTAATGAGCAACGGATTATCAGGTATGCTTCCATAACTTGATCACTTCAAAGGAAATTGTCATATATATTTTCAAAACTTGGCTTGTTTTTCATGTCAAATTTCCAATTTCAGGTTCCCTCAAGATCAGTATGATAGAATCTGGAGACCAAAAGAGTATGCAGATTCAGTGGCTACCCAAATATCATCATCAATAAGCCGTATTAGCAGCAGGGATCCCAGCATCGCATTTCCCCCTATAGAAGTATTAGAAACAGCTATTAGCCATCCAGAGAGGTTGGAATTCTTGTACGACAACCTAGAGGCTAGGGATTTAAGATATGATCTGTATCTTTACTTCCTTGAGCTAGATGACTTTGTTAAAGCTGGGCAAAGAGTGTTTGATGTTTATGTTAATGGAGTAAACATGCTTGAAGTAGACATATCCCAGAGTGGTTTCCGTAGTTTGAAGGTGGTTCTAAACGTCACAGCAAATAGGTATCTCAATCTCACCATGGTTAAAGCCTCAGACAAGTCAGTATTAGGACCGATGATCAACGCATATGAGCTTTTTGAGGTTCATCAGATATTGGTCCATGATACAATAGAACAAGAAGGTAATGGGTGATAGGAGCGCCTCCTTTTCTTTTTCCCTTTTTCTTATGTTTCTTCCTCCTTCTCTTTCTCATTATCTTAAAGGCAAAGCTTCAAAGATTAATACCTTCCCTGTCTTCGTGTAGTGAACATAATGCAGGCTGTGAAGAATGAGCTACAAGAACGTAATTCAGGAAATGTAGTTCTAAAAACTTGGTCTGGAGACCCTTGTGTTCCTGCTTCATGGCCTGGATTGTTTTGTCAGTCGGTCAATAATACCTCAGTCATCACCAAGATGTAAGATTTATCGCTTCCATTAGAAGTTCAACTTTCTACATGTATTAAATGCATTCTTTAGCAGATCATCAATCACGTACCTATTACTTGTGTCCTCAGAGATCTATCCTTCTCTAAGCTCAGCGGGTCACTTCCTCCCAGCATCACAAAGCTGACACACCTGAGGGAACTGTAAGCTCAAGACTATTTCCAGCCAGTTGCTACTGCTTCAAATTTCTTGACAGATGATTAAATCTTCATATCTTACTCGTCTTCTGTTTATGAAGGAACATGAGCAACAATAACTTCGGCAACAGCATTCCACCATTCCCAGCTTCCTCCTCCTTGACTTCAATGTAAATACATTTTCTTTCAAAAGCCTTTGAAATTATTATGTCCAAAAATTCCACAATCACTATCATTTACATGGTAAAACAAGTTAATCTCATGAAAAATTTCAATGTTCAAATATACTAAACATTCTGAAGTTGTGAGAAAAGGAATGTTAAGTTGGCACACAAATAGCTTCTGCTGTCGTTGAGATATATTGGATATGATTGATTGATTGATTGATGATAATGAGAAAGAAATAATTTCAGATGTAATTTTGAGTTTCAATATACACATTCTACATGCATAGACTGAACTGTTACAGCAATACTCAACTTGGACAGGTAGGTGAAAGTATAGCGGAAGCATAGGTTAACATAATTTTATCCTCCATGGAAACAAAATTGATGTCATGGCTAATCTGAAAATACATTTCGAAAAATGTCAGCCACGTAAGTTCAGCCTACTAAAAAATATCAGTGATGTACAAACTGCTGTGTACTTATTGAGATAACACTGCTTTATGATGATGTAACCTATTTTCTTTCATCGTCAAGGGATATAAGCCACAACAATCTGAAGGGAAACATTGCAGAACTTCTAGTCTCACTACCAAATTTGAACACCTTGTAAGCTTTCTATAAATACTGGCTCCTCATTCTCCATAACATTATCTGGAATCAAGCATCTTGTTAGGTCAATTTAAACGTTCAAGATTAAATTAAATATCATTCTTTTGTTCTATCTTCAGATATTTTGGCTGCAACCATCTTCATAACAGAAGCCTTTCAAAGGCAACTAACAGATCAAACATGACCACAGAGTATGGAATGATCTCTCCAGAATACCATCATTATTTCCTTGTTTTCTTATATGTCCGGGGTGTATATATCTTTTCCATGCATACCAACTCTTGTCCCAGAATCTGATTCAATCTTTATTTCTTATTTCAGCAAAGGAAGGTGTGGTCGTAAAGGACCCCTGCATTCGAAAAAAGGAAAGGTGATAGGAGCAGTCACAGGAGGATGTCTCTTGGTTGCCTTAGCAGTTTGCATATCCTTGACCAGCATTTACAAACGAAAATTGAGATCCAGGATGAAGCTTAATGAAAATGGGTACCCGGTGACAAAGAGTATGTACTTCCAAATTATCAGATTGACCATTAGTAAAACAATAACACTAGAGAAGGATAATATGATGACTAACGGGTTAACCCTTATTGAGAGGTTATCTTTTAGCAAACACCTTAAGTGCCTGATGTCTACATTCGCCACACTTTCATGCCACTTTCATGTATTTGCTAGCCTATAAAAACTTCTTTTTGGATTTGTAGCCATAATTGAAACGAGTAAGTCTGCCAAAGTTGCTGAAAGTTGAGAGACCCAAAGAGTCAAACAGCTCATTAGAGAAGTAGAGAGACATAACTAAGGAGAAAATGGGGAAGAAATTTCGGGAATTCAGAGATTTACCTAGACCTTTTTAGATTCCAGGATCATGACTCGTGGAAAAGAATAATAAAAGGGATTCTGTAAATTCTAAATTTTGATGATTTCGAACTTCTGCATGTCCCTGTGCATTGTACACTTAGGGCAAGACAGCATCAGATTCTTTTTTCACATATCAAAATTCCAGTTATTGGCTCTCTTCCTCTTCCCCTCTACTCTCCCAATTTCTTTCCTCCCAAAGTCAGACCTATTAATTTCAGGCTTAGACATCCTTGAGAATAGAAAGCAGCCAAAAACTATGAACATTCTGATATTCATGAATAGCATTGCACTAGGCTTAACAACTTAACAAGGTCCTTCAACTAGCTAATTAAGCTTTTGAATTGCAGATGCTGTATACTCTATACCAGCAGACCTGACTCCCAAGTCAATATCTATTGAGGCTTATACTCTGCAGTTCATAGAATCAGCGACCGAAAAGTACAAAACGTTAATAGGTGAAGGAGGCTTTGGCCCTGTTTACCGGGGAACCCTTCCAGATGGACAAGAGGTGGCTGTGAAGGTCTGTTCATCCACATCGACACAAGGAACACGTGAATTCGACAATGAGGTGATATTCTTTAACATAAAAAACTCTCTAGCTCAGTTATTCCACTTGCATGGTTTCGGGGCTCTGGATTTTTCAGTAGGCACATTCAAAGAACTTTCAACAGCCCTCCAGCGAGTTCCAAGTAGTTTTCAAGCAATAACTTAGCTGCACCCTCATTTTCCAGACATAAACAAGTATTCCCTCCCGTAATTATTGACCATGAAACTACCCTAGACGCATTATTATCAGATGAAATCAATTTCCTTTTTTATTTAAAAAAAATACACATGCACAAACCAAAACAAACTAAAGTAGTATAAAATGCAGTACCTGACTACTCTGGCAATAATGAACAGGTGAACCTGCTCTCAGACATCCGCCATGAGAACCTGGTTCCACTTCTTGGATACTGCTGTGAAAACGACCAACAAATTCTTGTTTATCCTTTCATGTCTAATGGATCATTACAAGATCGATTATATGGTAATATCAAATTACGATGCTGTAACAGCTGATGTGACAGATAACCAGAAACTGATTCCTAGTTTCTTCAATACTTTCCTGCAGGTGAAGCAGCAAAAAGAAAAATTCTAGACTGGCCCACTAGACTATCCATTGCTCTTGGAGCAGCACGAGGCAAGTGAAATCTTACACGAGCTTTGTGTTGTGATCTTCTTAAATGACTAAGACAAGATAGCACCTGGAGGAACGTCAACTTACCCCCATCAAGGCATAGATTTCAGACTTGAATAGACTTTAAACTCCACCAAGAGCCAAATCAGAAAATTTTCCTCCAATGTATACATGAATAGAACATACAGACCCAAAAAGCACCAAGGTGCAGATAGCTATTAACATCAGATTATGCATATAAATAGTTTGCTAAGGTCAGGTTGAATGTTGTACTGTCCTGTAAAGGACCATCATTATCCACAGCGCCTCCCATTATCACCATCTGTAAATAAAACCCAAGCAAGTACTTCCATCTATATTCAAGGATATCTAACATGCTATACAGCTACACACGTATGTATGTATGCATATAGTGTCTATATGTCTGTATCTGTGTATGTATATCTGTATGCATGAATGTATGTATGTATGTATATCATATATTTGTGTGCACATACGTATCTATGTTTGATGTACTATGCATGCGCATATATTCGAGGCATTCATGAGAGCAGATCCTTCTCATTTTTTTCCATGGAGGACTCAGTTTTTTTAGTTTCAGTGATACGAACGTTGTATCATGTTCATGCTAAAGGTTGCTAAATCTTGTGTCAGTCAGATTCAAATTGAGTTTCCTGGGAACTTCTGTACAATTTCCCGTTAGTTATATATGTTTGACACATTAACAAATTTTCAGGTCTGACATATCTCCATAGTTATTCTCGGCGTGGTGTAATACACAGAGATGTGAAATCAAGTAACATACTCCTGGATCAGAGCATGTCTGCAAAGGTTGCTGACTTTGGTTTTTCAAAATATGCACCCCAAGAAGGAGATAGTGGCACCTCTTTGGAAGTAAGGGGAACTGCTGGATACCTGGATCCAGAGTAAGCATAGATAATTTAACTAGATTGCTCTTTGACAGTTTCTATATTGCTAATCACTTATGAGAGTAAAAGTACTGTTATAACTGGATTGAGTTAGATCTGAACAAGTAAATCACAAACTTTCAAATGCATCCAATGTCTATTTATCTATTAAACCAACCAGGCAGTTTGTTCATCAAATTACATTCGTAATTCAGTTAGCAAATTTTGGATGTGTCTCTAACAAAGTTATGCAAAATGTATATCAGGTATTACTCAACCCAACAATTGTCAGCTAAGAGTGATGTATTCAGCTTTGGAGTTGTACTGTTGGAAATTGTTAGTGGCCGGGAACCCCTCAACATCCACAGGCAACGCAGCGAGTGGAGCTTGGTTGAATGGGTACAGTTTGGATTCCTTCTTCTATTATATGGAAATTGTGACAGAATATATTGTTCAAAAGAAGCATAAAGCCAAAGCTCTTTCATGACTACTTCGTGCATAAAACCGTCCTGGTCAAGATAAAAGATGCAAACTTATCAAAGAAAAGAAGGCAAGGATCTCTAACAAAAGAAATGAATTAACCATTCTCACAAATAAATAGAACATCTGTTGTTCTGATGTTTGTAGGCCACGGAGCAGTTTAGCTTACATAGGTTGGAGTTAGGACTTGTAAGGATGATGAGTTCTGATAAATTACTACCTTGACCAATGTCTCAAGCTGTTAAGGGGGAGAATACTTTATACATTTAAGGGTTAACACACCCACCCTTACATGTAGTCCCCTCACAAATTTTACTAATGAGCATTGGATTTGGATAGAAAAGATGCTCAACAAACCTTGTCTCTGCAATCTAAAGTGAACTCATTCTGTGATGCCAACACGAACTGTCAATTTCACTTGCACCTAAAAGCTGAAGCTGTGAAAAAAGGTATAATTGACTATCTGAACAATGAAGATATGAACTAAATGAAACCTTGAGATGTATTGGTCAAGTATTCTTCTCTTGATCCATTCTCTTACAAGATAAACATGAAGATCAAAGATCTTCTTCTTCTTCTGTAACTCTTGCTTTTCTCATCTTTGTTCTACCTTTTTTATCCTTTTTTTTTTGTCTTTCTCCCTTTTGAATCTTTTTCTCTCAATTGAATTCTTATTACACCAATAAAATCTTCTTGCCACAGGCCAAACCTCGCATAAGGAATTCAAGGATTGAAGAGATTGTAGATCCTAGCATCAAGGGAGGGTACCATGCAGAAGCAATGTGGAGAGTAGTTGAGGTAGCTTTGGCATGCATTGAGCCCTACTCTGCCTATCGACCATGCATGACTGACATTGTTCGGGAGCTTGAGGATGCTTTGATAATAGAGAACAATGCATCCGAATACATGAGATCCATTGAGAGCTTTGGAGGATCTAATCGCTATTCAATCGAGAGGCCAATAATTATTCTACCCAATCCAACTCCAACAGAGGTATCTCCTATTCTGTCGCAACCACCTCCTCCACAACCAAGATGATACATTAGTAAGAGAAGTTCACTGGAAATGATGAGCAGTGTACCTAATCTATGTTTTAATTAGGACAAGGGAGCAGAAGGTTGAATCTTCTTGTAATCTCTTCCTTAACAAAGGCAAAGCCAATCTACTTCCTTCTCCCAAAAGGTCAAGAAAATCTACGAGCCACTAACACTTCAAACAAACAGGTAGCAATAGTACATCATTGTTAGAATGATTTACAGACTAGGTCAGTTAGCTAAAACCTAGGTGGTGACTATTCTTTGTCCATACATTCAACTTCTATGCAGTTAATGCATAATTGTAACAAAGAACCCACACTGGGGCTTGTAGAGCCTATCCTGAAATCATGTAAAAAGAGAAACCTTTAAGTGCATATTTTACTCTTCTTTTTTTATTTTTTTTGGGACATTTAAGGAAGGGAAACCACACAGTGGAAGGGGTTAGGACTTAGGCATAGGGAAAAGATGATAGCTTCAATCAAAAAGCGAAGTGAAAAACTCAACTTCTAGTCATGGGGGAAATTGGACAAACTGACAATGACGCCCAGAAACATTTACATGTGTGCAACCTTTAAATGCATAAGTTTTTATTTTTGAAAATTTTAAGGAAGAGAAAACACATTATTAGGACTTAGGCGTATGCTTCAATCAAAAAGCAAAGTGTTTAACTCTTTTTGTAAGTAAAATTTCATAAATAACTCTAATTAGGCATCTTTACATATTATTTATCCGAGTCACACTAAAGCAAGCATCACTTGCTCAAAATACAAAGACACGGAGTTTTCTAGGATATTCTAACCTTAGTCCAGTGTGAATCAATCCTCCCTACATGATTCAAATACTAAACCAAAAGACTCCTCCAGTAAGGCAAAAGCAGTGATGATAAGTTTCATTGATGAGGAGTAGACAAGATGTACATTGACAAGGTTACACAGAAACTAGTGTCCTACATTCAAAAAACTACAAAGCTTCCGGTACCAAAACATTCAAAACAAGTCCATGACAAAACACAATAATCATATAACCTGGAACTTGAACGAAAAGTGCACAACTCTACTTTTACTCGGGAAAATCGGACAAACTGACAATAGAATATGTATGCCCAGAACAAATATAATTATTCTTCTACGGAACATGTTCAAAGAAAAGATTTGGAGTAGCATGAACATTCGAGTAAGATATAACCAAAGGTATTCATGCTCTTCTTAATGGGTTTGAAGCAACTATATTTGGTCTACCTATTTGATCTACCAACATACCTGATTCAGTGCCACACACAAAGCTAGTAATTGTTTCTTTATGAGGGCTCCTTGAAGGCCAGGAAAGAAGCTTGCTTGATAGCCCACTGGATAAAGCCGGATGGAAAAGTACCAGGGTACTGTAATAGTAGTCATGTATGGGATCCATGGTGGAAGGTTCGAATTATATGAGAATGGTTTCAGTTTGGATCATTTTCTGGTTTTTTTGGATAAAAATATATCCGAAAGGTTATTTATTGGATATATCTCTTAATTCATATTTTTTGTATGTAAATACACACACATGTGTGCGTGTGTTTATACATACATATATACATACACACATATATATATGTACACCGCCTAATCCTATTCCCTTCTCTCTTTTCTCATACTGTTTATAATGGCGGGAGTTAGTTTTGCCTAATCTTATTCTCTCTCTCTTTTATATTTCTGTTCTTTATTTATCTTTATTTTTTTTCTTTGTTTTGCTTTATTTTTCTTGAATATCATCTGCATCTTATTTTCATTTTTTTAATTAGATCTTCTTTGATATAAACTCCTAGATTCGTGGGTATCTTGATATACATATATATATATATGTATGTATATATATGTATGTATGTATATATAATGACAAAAACATTTGCTTTTTTCCTTCTATTCCGGACGGTAAGACAGCTTTTTCAAAGATACAATCAATCATATGAAATTTTGTCCAACTACACTACATATGCATATATAACGAAGAAAGAATCCGTCACCCAAATAAATAACTCAACTTGCTAATAATTTTGACCTTCCAACTGTTTGAATGAATGTCTTAATCTGCAAAATAATAAAAAAAAACGATAGAGGTGTTTGAGTTCTATGTTCAGAAACAACCTATTTAAAAGAGTTTGAAGAAACAGTATATTTGAATGCTCAGTATATTTGATTGCTCAACTTTCGTACATGGCTTTACAGAGATATTTGTAAGCTATCCTATTCTCAAGTATTTTACTATGAGTGAAATATTACAAGGATAAGAGATACAAAAAATATTAACAACCATTTGTTAGGATAGGAAGTTAACTATTTAAAATCTAGGATAGACTAATTTGTTTGCCAACCGAAATACACTCGGCATCCAGCTAGAGGCGTGAGTCACACGGCTCCTTTTCCTTAACACGCCCCCGCAAGATGGCGGTTCCGTCGGAGACGCCAATCTTGGACCGTAGAGAAGTGAACCGATCCTTCGGAAGTGGTTTCGTTAGAGCATCAGCGAGTTGGCTGGAGGTTGGAACATGCGAAACCGTAAGATCTCCTGAGGCGACTTTTTCACGGACAAAGTGATAATCAAGAGCAATGTGCTTCATGCGACTATGAAAAACGGGATTAGCACACAAGTATGTAGCACTCAAATTGTCGCAGTAAATGATGGGGGACTTAACAAGTGGGACGCCGAGTTCTTGGAGAAGATGAGTGACCCATGTGACGTCGGCTGCAGCAGAGGCTACGGAGCGATACTCGGCTTCAGTTGACGAACGAGCAATGGTACGCTGCTTTTTAGAACACCAAGAAACGGGGTTGTTCCCGAGAAAAATAATAAAAGCAGTGGTAGAGCGATAGGAGTCATTATCACCTGCCCAGTCGGCATCAGAAAACACCCGAAGGTGGAACGGTTGATGACGGCGTAGAACGATACCGTGGTTTATAGTATGCTTAAGATATCGGAGAACACGCTTTGCGGCAGTCCAATGAGTTTGCGAGGGAGCATGCATGAACTGAGCAAGTTTATTGACCGCAAAAGCAATATCTGGTCGGGTGAGCTGAAGATACTGAAGAGCACCAATTAGACTG
This sequence comes from Eustoma russellianum, assembly GCA_036186865.1. Taxonomy (NCBI): domain Eukaryota; kingdom Viridiplantae; phylum Streptophyta; class Magnoliopsida; order Gentianales; family Gentianaceae; genus Eustoma; species Eustoma russellianum. The sequence goes on from AP025051.1 coordinate 31,749,392, forward strand.
CGATATTGAGTGGCATCAGTTGAAGGTGTTCCGTCATTAAGGACCAAACGAGTGCTAGAAGACATGGGTGTAGCAACATCCTTCACGCCTGCTAAATGAAACTTATCAAGTAGATCACGAATATATTTATGCTGAGATAAATAAAGTCCATCAGTAGTGAAAACAGCCTCAACACCCAAAAAATAATTAAGCGGACCAAGATCCTTAAGAGAGAACCGTGCACCTAAAGACTGAACAAAATCCCGAATAGCCGACGAACTGTTGCCTGTGACAAGTAAGTCATCAACATAGACAAGAAAGAAGATAACAGTGGCGTTGGAGCGATAGATAAATAGGGATGTATCAGACTTCGAGTTCGAAAAACCATAATGTAAAAGATACGCCTTCAACTCATTGTACCACGCACGAGGAGCTTGCTTAAGACCATATAAAGACCTTTTTAAATGACACACATGCGAGGGGTTGGCCGAATCGACAAACCCTGGAGGCTGGGACATATAAACGTTTTCCACTAAGTGACCATTCAAAAAGGCATTATTAACATCAAGATGTGAAATAGACCACCCATAGAATAGTGCAACAGATAATACAACGCGGACGGTAGTGGGCTTAACGACCGGACTGAAGGTGTCATTATAATCAATACCAGGGCGTTGGTGAAAACCCTTCGCGACCAACCTAGCTTTGTAACGAGCAACAGACCCATCAGGGTTACGTTTGATACGAAACACCCATTTACACCCAACAACTGTATGATCCGGTGGAGGAGGAACAAGAACCCAAGTATCATTGCGACGAAGCGCAGCAAGCTCGTCATCCATCGCAGCACACCATTTGGGATCACGAAGGGCTTGCTTGACGGTAGTGGGTTCAAGGGAGGGAGGAAGAGGGTGTTTGGTTGTGTGATGTAAGGTAACGTAGTCAGGAAATTTTTTTGGGCAGAAAATATTGTTACGGGCTCGAGTGATGATTGTACGACTAGGAGGTGACGGGGAAGAAGGGTTAGGGGGGGATGCAGCATGGGTTGATTCGGAACTGGACGATGGGGATGGAATATGTAAGGAAGGGGAGTTTGCTGAAGGTACTGGAGAGGGGGGTTGTGCATCGAAAGAAATAGGGGATGGAGAAACATACCTGGGGGCCGCAGGCGGGGGAGATGTGTGACGGATGGGCGCTGGGGCCGAAAGCTCAGCAGGTGGGAAGGAAGCCACTAGTGCAGGGGACAGGCACCATTCGGAGGAGGCATCCAGCGGCACCGTAGGTAGCGTGGAGTCTGCAAAGGGAAAGGTATGTTCGACAAAGTTAACATGGCGAGAGAGATAGAGCCGGTTGGAATTGATGTCAAGACATTTATACGCATGATGAGTATTGGAGTACCCGACAAATACACAGGGTTTGGAACGAGGTGCAAGCTTATGGTCAGAATAGGGTCGCAACCACGGATAGCAAAGACACCCAAACGCACGTAAAGGTTGATAATTTGGAGGTTTGGAAAAGAGGGATTCGTAGGGAGTCTTGTTTGAGAGAACAGGAGTGGGTAATCGATTGATGAGATAAACAGCAGTGAGAAACGCGTATGACCAATACTTAGCAGGCATTTTGGAGAAATGGAGAAGAGCCAACCCGGTCTCAACAACATGACGGTGTTTACGTTCAGCAGAACCGACGTGTTCGGGAGTGTAGGGTGGGGAGATGAGATGTTGAATTCCAGAAGATTCAAAAAACCCTTTAAGACTTTTGTATTCAGAACCCCCATCAGTATATAGAGTAACAATAGAACGTCGAAAAAATTTTTCAACCATGCGCTTGTACTGCGGAAATATGGTAGAAACATTACTTTTGTGAGACATGGGAAATAACCACACATACTTAGTAAAGTAATCAATAAATAAAATGTAGTATCGAAAACCATCAACAGACTCAACTGGGGAGGGACCCCAGACATCAGAATATATTAGATCTAGTGGGCCTCGACTGCTTACAGAAGTTTGACGAAAAGGAAGTTTATGACTTTTATTGCTTAGACATGACTCACAAAAGAACTTGCTAACAATAGAGCTAGACGACAAGGAAACGTCTTTATTCTGACTCAACCACTGAAACACACGAGCGGAAGGGTGGCCAAGGCGATGATGCCAAGTAGCCACATCAGTCTTAGTGCTGGCGAGAACAATCTTGGAGGGGTTAGTGTTCGGCTTCCTTGGAGGTAACACAGATGACCGCATATCCCATTCGTACACATCACCCTTGGTCCGCCCGTGAGCAAGCTGCGCCCCCGTTTTGAGATCCTTCACAACAAATGAAAAGGGAAAGAATTCAATGGATGTGTTATTGTGCTGACAAAATTTGGAAACAGAAATTAAATTTTTAGTGAGAAGAGGCACATGTAAGACATTTGATAAAACAAATAGTTTAGAGGAGGAAGGAAGGACAGAAGAACCAGTGTTGGTGATGGTGAGACCAGAACCATCTCCTAAGAGCACATCGTCAGGACCGTCATATGGCTGATGATGGGTGAGTGTATTAAGGTCAGTGGTGACGTGATGGGATGCCCCAGAGTCCAAGATCCAGTTATGTTTCGTCATCCCAGAGGTGGTGTGATGGAGTTCGGGTTGCTGCTGATTCAAAGAGCGCTTGAGAGAGTAGCACTGCCGAGCCGTGTGTCCACGCTTCTGACAATATTGACAGACCACGCCATTCTGAGGGGCGCGTGGGAAGCGCGCACTTTGTCCTTGCTGACCACTGTTGAACGCGGCTGGATGGCCGCCTGGAGCACGGACAGGAGCGGACCTATTTCGGAAGCCCCCTGGAGGTCCGTGTGAATTGGGACTACGATTGGGCTTCGTTTGAGCCGAGTTGACAGTAACAACCGACCCAGTCCGAGTTTCTTCACGTTTGAGAAATGCTTCATGCTCGACAAGCTTGTCATGAAGTTCTTCAAACGAAATAGGGGTATCGCGAGCTCGGATAGCAGCAGCGATGTCTTTGAAGCTGCTACCGAGACCGTTGAGCGCAAAGATAGCAAGGTCATCATCATCGAGATGAGTATCAACAAGAGCCAACTCATCCGCAATACTTCGGATAGTCTGAAGATAATCAGCAACAGATTGAGAGTCACACGTAATGTTGGTGAGTTTCTCCTTGAGGTTCATTATGCGGGAACGAGATTTGTTCGCATATAGCTTATGAAGCCTGGTCCAGGCCTCACGTGAAGTAGTAGACGTGGCAATGAGAGGTACCACAGTCTCAGCAACAGATGCCAGAATGGCGTGAAGGAGCATCTTATCTTGACGAACCCAGATAGCATAATCTGGATTTGCCTGTGTTGTGCCCTCTTTATCCGTTGTGTGCTTGGAGGGACACGACACTTTTCCATCAAGGAAACCCATGAGATCATAACCATATAACAAGGCATCAAACTGTGCCTTCCAAGAAGGAAAGTTATTTTTGTTCAATTTGAGGGGAAGCTGTGCTGCGACATTGATAGCAATGACACCATCAAGGACGCCGTTCTTAGTGGAAGTGGACTCGGCCATGTGAGCAACCGAAACAGGTTAGGAACAACACTAAACTCGTTGGAGTCGTGATGGCTCTGATACCATAAAAGAGTTTGAAGAAACAGTATATTTGAATGCTCAGTATATTTGATTGCTCAACTTTCGTACATGGCTTTACAGAGATATTTGTAAGCTATCCTATTCTCAAGTATTTTACTATGAGTGAAATATTACAAGGATAAGAGATACAAAAAATATTAACAACCATTTGTTAGGATAGGAAGTTAACTATTTAAAATCTAGGATAGACTAATTTGTTTGCCAACCGAAATACACTCGGCATCCAGCTAGAGGCGTGAGTCACACGGCTCCTTTTCCTTAACACTATTACGTTTAAGCCAGCAATGTTGTTTTACTAAGTTACAACAATTGTGATTTTGTGTCAAGCTAATTCGTATGTGTAATGGTGGAACCCAACCAACAAGGGTCCCTGTCACACTCAGTCCCAAAGATAGTGTAGAGATGTAAATCATGTACCCAACGGCCCGCTAGCAGGAGCTTGATCATATACACAGTAGTCTGCATTAGGAGCCCTCAGCACTGCAGGCAAGCCTACAGGCCAAGGAAGCTCCCACACAATGCACTTGCTGGAAAAGGGCTCTCTTGACTTTGACAAGAATTGAACCCCTGACTTTCCTTTCGAGAACTCTTGCCCGGAACCAGTTGGACTATGTCCTGGGACAATTCGTATGTATAATGGTGCTTGCCCTCATAATGAACATACCCTAAATGTGTGCTAATTATGTCATTTTATAATAGTGTTGAACTTCTTTACATATAGAAATTAACAAGTGTTGAAAAATTGTTCTCATGTCATACCTCAGTTCTTACTCAGGGCAACAAATTGTTTCCAGAAAAGTGTCAGGTTCGACCCAACACACGCGCAAAGTGGGAGCAATGCTGCTAGCTGGGCCCTAAATGGCCAAAGTCCTGAATCCATCCTAATTGGGTGCAGGATTACATGTCCGATTTGTAATGAGTTCGTTATGTGGGTTCGGCAAATACCTTACCAATCTAGAAGACCACCGAACTTCTGATTTGCATCCTCCACAAAGCTCTATAAGATTGAGATAGTAAGAACTTCCAGGGCTAAGGATTTGGTCTTTTGCTCCTAAAAGTGAACCTCTTAGACATGTGCAACTTCTGAATGTGCCAAGTCGTGTGATTTCATGTGAAACCACTAAGATTCAACCGCTTTGCAGATCTGACGTTTACATGTTAAGCAGAACTGAATCCTTCCTATGCAGGTTTGACAACAAAAACAACTATCCGGTCTCTTTTTAACTTGGAGCTTTACATGTAAAAAGCTATATGAGCTTCATGTAGGATATAGATAAGGTCATTCGGTGGTCTCCTAGGTGAGTGACTCAGGATTTGGTACCTACAAGGTGTCTGAGTCTACACCCGCTTCGGTAAAGTGCTGACGACAAAGCTCAAACACCCACACTACGGTTGTTATGATTCGAACCGACAACCTTAGATTCAATCTATCATCTGAATACCACTTGAGCTATGTCATGGAGACTTTAATTTTCAACTTTGACCTTAAATAATCTCATTTCTTTATAAATAAATGATAAATATGCTAATGAGACTGTGACAAGTGTCTCAAGCCAGGTTATGTATCATCACTATAAATACCTTATATATATATATATTTATTTATGTGTTTATATCATTATATATATATATATACAATAAAATAAAAAAATAAATTGATTTAATAGACAAGAGAATGTGTCATTTGCTCTAGATGACTTATTTCACTTTGATACGTAAATGGAAAACCAAAAGAACATAAAATATTTCAAAGTGTCAAAGAATAAAAATATTGAACAAACTTTGTAAAATATGATGGAGGAAATCAAAAGGTGGAACTTTGGAACACAAAATTATAGTAATTACTGCTGTTTCTCTTTAACCAAAAAAAAAAAAAAAGAGGGGGGGGGGGGAACTGTTGTTTGAAACCATATTATAACCTCAATTACAATTAAACACACATCCCTAATACATTTTTCATCCTACTTTTTTGTTTCTCATACTTTTAAATAAAGAATTGTTTTTATAAAATGATAAAATTATATGTGAAACGGACTAAAACATTAAAGAACGTGTCCTAACTATTAAATTACTATAAAAAACGTTAAGCCTCTTACAACATCGTCTCAACTTTTAACAACATTCAATCAAAAAGTGACACCCGAAAGTCCACTATTTTATTTTACGAATCCTTGTTGATTCTTTTAAAAGAGGAACCTATACTATTCATCAATTGGACTTATGTGTAAACCAAACATCAATATAAGGACTAATTTCGTCCTTTCTTAAAATCTTAGGGCGAAATTGTGAACTTTCTTCAAGGATCAAACTAACGGCTAAGATTGCTAATACGCAAAGTATCCGAAGGCTCAGATTAAGAAGGGCTCTGTATATGAGTACCGCAAATTCTAAACCCTAATCCACTCTCTTGAATCTCTGTCTGCAGCATCTCTCTGTGCTTGCGGCGTCTCTGCCTCTCACTGCGCATCGGCTTGCTGTTGAATCTGCTCTTCAAAGCATCAGCCTCAATAATGGTAGGAATTTCAATATCTTAACTCACTAAGAACGAAGTTTCTTTGATTTCTTCCGATTTTTGTTGTTCGGTTAAGGTTTATGCCAATGGTTTATGAACAAAGTTTTTTTTCTCGACAATTTTGCAGTCTCTTCCAAACGATATCGATTTGCTCAACCCTCCTGCTGATTTGGAGAAGAGGAAGCACAAGCTCAAGCGTTTGGTTCCTTCTCCCAATTCCTTTTTCATGGTACCGCCCGGCGTTTAATTTTCTTTTCGATTATAAAATGTTTTACCCGCATGAATATAATTCTCCATATTTACTTGTTGGATGCCTAGAAGTGTCATTGGTGTCGCACATATGTTTGATTGTTTTGTATCTGTTGTTTTTGCTGTGATTGCAGGATGTGAAATGTCAAGGATGCTTCAATATGTGCGTATTTTTATCGTTCACCTGTAATTCCGTTGTTTTGGTGGCTTTATGTGATTTTATGTCAACATTATTTGATTTGTTTCCTGCAGAACTACAGTTTTCAGTCACTCTCAGACCGTGGTGGTGTGCGGAAATTGCCAGACAGTGTTGTGCCAACCCACTGGAGGGCGTGCTAGGCTAACTGAAGGATGTTCTTACAGGAGAAAAGGTGATTGATAATTTTTCAGTGCCTATAAGAGGATGCTGCACCAAAGGATGTAGAAGATTTTTGTGTTTACCGTCTCTGAGTTATATGTTTTTTATTTCAGTCTCTTGTATCGAACTATTTCTGGATTCACCGTTCTTTTAAATATTGAGTTGTTGGAACTTGCTTAAATTTCTGATTTTATTACTATATGCTATTCAAATAGGTGTCCTTTTCCTCATGTTGAAAGCCATTTAGTCTGTTTGATGATGTGGTCTTGTCCGAGTTTTTCCTTTAGGGAGAGTTGGGGAGAGTTGGGGGGTGCGTGGTATTTCTAGGGCTGGCGACTGAATATGTCTTCTGATGTTTATAATGCTGGTCTTGAAATCAATTCAGTAACAGAGCCCAAGCTCTCTGTTCTTGGCTGAGATCTCTAATGATCTTTAAAGCTTTAGAGTAGTGGAGGATGTGCTATGTGGCAAGGTGAATGACAAAGCAATGCAGAATTCCGGATACATCTTCACAGAGTAAAGTGAATCTGATCTGATGCCTTTGCTTCTTATAAATGTTCTTTGGATATTCTCCGAATGAGATAGCTGGCGGTAAGTCTAGCATAAAGAATGACTAGTGTTTTCGTTCAAAATTGAAGCTGGTAGTTTAGTTTCCTTTTTCTGATTAACTGCTGGGCTGTATCAGTTGTAGTGTTTTGAGACCTTTAGGTGTTCATGGTGGCATCCTTTGGTGGTATGTTGTGTTCAGCTATATAAACTTCACTATGTGCTATCTAGGTAGTGAATGCAAATTATTGATGCCTTTGCCTCCACCTAGTGCGATTTAGTGCTAATAGTTGTAGAATCTTCCTTGAGAGTGTAGGTATTTAGGATGAAGGGGTCTAGTTTAATATGGTATGAGAATGTGTGGAGGTGTCTGGTTTTGTGAGACACCAAAGCACGGGAGAAGGCGACTTGTGAAACACCAAGAGGAGAGTGGAGACTGTTAGAAAGGATACAATTTTTGTGGCATTTAGGGTATATAAACTAGACAGCCTAGCTGAGATAAGGGATCCATATAATACGACAACAGCCATACTCACTATATCACAACGACATCAAATGCTATTGCTAGGCTAAGTTATGGGGAGGGTGAGATGTAGGCGAACAACACCTCCGTATGAGGGATCCATATAATGAATCTATCTTATCTAAGGAAATAAGACTTGAACGTTGTTGCTTCTTTGACGTATCATTACTCAACAGTTGGGCTTTTCTTTTTCGGAGAAGGTAAATCGAGCATTTCGGGATTGTTTGAGTTCAGTGTCAAGTCACAGTGAATTTGTTTTTCCAATTAAGTTAATCTATAAAAAAAATATTATGTGTCAAAAGTTTAACTAACAACGATATACTTTTCGTTGTATATGATACCATGTTTTGCATTGGCGTAGTTTCTCTCTGATAGATTTAAACCTGTGACCTTGAACACAGCATCACGTTTCATCTTTTTTGCCATATTCATCTTGTTAGAATTTAACAGCTGTTTTAACACTAAAAAGTGGGTAGAGTGTTTTATGATCCTCAAATCATGTCTTGTGAATAAAACTATGTTTATACGTGTAGGGATACTGTTCACCCTAAGGCCTAGGTTATGCCCTCGGTATGGGAAGAAGATCTTCTGTTACAACCTTTATCACATTTTCACTTGATATCATGGTACGTGTAATTCAATAGTGACGTCTGCAATAGTGATGTCAAAGTAGTATACATAGTATGATCAGAACTAATGTGATATGTCAAAGTATTATACGTGGTATGATATTAACTAATGTGATAGTGGTTGCGATGGGAAAACTTTGTGGAACATATAACATTTTGTGTTATAACATATATGGGAGACTGGGCTGTTGAACGAATCAAACAGTTTGCGAATCGTTTGAGTTCTTTTCGTGTTTGGTCGTATTCGTTCGGTAATTATTTGTTAACTAGCCGAATTTGAACAGGTATTCGGGTTCGTTTAGTTAAACGAGTTAAACTGTTTGGAAAATGTTTGGCTCGTTTAAACAGTTATAAGGTTATCAATCCGAATTTGAACTAATTTTAAAGTTTGTTTAGCTAAACAAACTGAGATAAATAGATCATTTAGTTAAACGAATTCGAAAATTTAGTATTCAGTTTGATTCGGTTCGTTAACACTTTTATGGGATACGGCCAAAAAGTTGATATGATAGGGTGTTGCATATTATCACAGTAAAGACCTAAAAAATGCTACGTCCCATGGAAAGTATCCGGTGCAATGATATATACGTATGTTTTAATTGTTAAATATAAACAAGGATTAATTATTTTCGGGTACGAAATACTTTTATATGTTGTGCACTAGGGGTGTCAAACAGGTCGTGTATCGTGTTTTGTGTATCGTGTTTTTCAGGTTTCGTGTATCAAAGTGACATACCCATACCTTACCCGTTTGCTTCGCGTGTATAGATGTAGATACCCAAACCCGTACATGTCAGGTTTCATGTCGTGTATCGGGTATACCCACGAACTTGACAAGTACAAATATTTCAAGTCGTGTATAGGTCATTTCATATATTTTTCCAGGTTTTTTCAGGTTTCGTGTATTTTTCAGGTTTCATGTACTTAAATGACTACTGATATGATGTATGAAACAACAATAAGTACACAACCAAATGTTAAAGATTAAAATGAGTGAGCTCCTCTAAACTCAAATCACTTGACTACGCAATAATAGATTAATGAAATGGATTTGGAAATGGAGGAAGGGAGAAACCGAATAGGGTTACTTAGTAGCACGGTAGTCTTTTTTTCTTTGAAAATTTATTTTTTATTTTATTAATTATAAATTTTATTTAAAATATATTTTTTATATTTCGTGTATAAACGGGTATAAACGGGTACCCGTGGGTATACCCGGACACGACCCGCCGTTGGCGGATATCTTTCAGGTCTTACCCGATTTGTACACGAAACCCATTAAGGTCATACCCATACCCGCGAAAATTCGTGTCAGGTTCGGATCGTGTTTCGTGTCGTGTCTGAAATTGCCACCCCTATTGTGCACCAACGAAATCTACAGGAGCTAATTGACTTGATGGCATCCGCATGGAAAATTCTAATAAAAAGCTGGTATAATTTTTTAGATGCGTATTAATATAACAAGTATTTTTATTTTTATTGATTTGTTACGATTAAAACTTCTGGCAATACTTTCCTTATTGCACCTTCCTAGATGAATATGACAATGAACTCAATCTCCAATCGACAAATTTAGCTGTTACATATAAATTACAATATGCAAAAATTAGAATATAGTTTTGGAACTCTTATTTAAACGACCAATAAATGACTTGATTTATATTATCGACGAAGTTCATTCCGACTAGGATAGAGAGTTTTTGGATTAGAATATTTGATCTCTATCATTTAGCAGCTTCCAGGAGTTGTATGCGCTTAAAGTGACATCTAATGGCATATGGGCCATGACAGTTGCCATTTAGAGTACGATTATCCACTATTAAAAAACTCTCATGTATGTGATTCTTCTACAAAAACGAATATGCAAAATCTTTTATACATACAGTACATGCCATTTTGAGATACAAGCAAAGCGCTATGTATACATACTACAAAGAATGGATCGGATAAAAAAAAGACACATCAGCTAGTTTAAATGTTGTAACCATAGAAATATTTCATGGCATCTTTCGTCTTAAAGAATGTCTTTTTTTCAATTTTTATAATACGGTAATGTCAGTAGTTTTTAATTTTTCACGTGTCTTGTCTAAATTTTTCACGTGTCTTGCCTCTATTGTAGCGCCCCGCTCCCGAGCCCTAGCCTCGGTAGCAGTGCACCCGCCGTATCTCACTAAGGAGAATACAAAGCGTCACATCAACTTCTTACACGTCAGTGTTGACATAGAATTTTTTTTTTTTTTTGCGGAAACAATAAATCTCAACACTAATTTGAATTTAACGAACCTCAAGAAAATAACGACATTGTTACTAGGCTGACCAGACCCTACAAGTCAAAGTCAAATGTCTGAATTAAAAGTCTAAAAGAAATGTCTCTACGTACTAATGAAAAATATAAATCTCAATGTCACCCCAAGAATATCATAGACAGCCCGTCTCTGCCCTCGCCGCAATCATATCTACTGGTCACTCGGCCCACTCCACGACATCGGCACCATCCTCGAGAAAAATATTATCATACTCCGTCTCGGCTACATATGGAATAGTAGGGGTGAGTGATGGTAATCACCCAGTAGGTGCCTCTCAAAACAATACAAAGAGTACATACCCAAAAAGATATCAACACATAACACACAAAACATGATAGCATGGCTTATACTGAAAGGTAAAGCACTCCACATAAAAATGCGCAAGTACGTGATGCATGCTCAAATAACGTGTCACACGCAACTAGAAATATGTCAGGCAATATGCTCCTAGACCTATATGCAATGCATGCCCCCGGGTCCTAAATCCAGCGTCGTGGTCTCTAGCCACCACTTGCCGTTTGGACACCCACGCCCTATAGACGCAGTATGTCTCATGACCCCGGTGCCCTATAGACACGGTAAGTCATCCCGATACCCACGCCCTATAGACGCAGTATACCTCATGCAATGCACGTGCCATGAATGCAGGAACTCCACACAGCCGTCATTACTTCCATCTGTACCACGTCCGTCTCCAATTACTTAGTCTACTTATTTTATTATTTTACTTTATTTACCTTTTTATTAAATTGGGTTCAGCCGAACTGGCCAAACCTCTTGCCCTTTTATTATTATTATTATTATTAAATCAAATTGGGTGCAGCCGAATGGCCAACCCTTTTTCCTTTTATTTATTTTTTTAATTTTTATTTTTTTTAAATTTGGGTTCGGCCGAATGGCCAGCCCCCTTTTATTTATTTTATTTTTTGTTTCATACAAATGCAGCATGCCGAAAAAAAACAAGGAAGCCTAAAACATTACTACACATTTACAAATCAACACCAACATTTGAACACAAAAATAAGGCACAAAATCGGTCCCCCCAGCAAATCAAATTTATTATTAATTTATTATTCTTTTTTTTTCTTCACTGCAGCACCAATCGGCCAACACCATATCCCACACATATACTTTCACAAACATATAGGCTTCATGTTATCACAAAGAGAATACATCAAATAGATCATGATCAAATTAAGAATAAAAGAACCACAATGAACAAATAAAATACCGTTTTGAGCATGCGATCCTTGTACCATTTTGAGGGAATAAATAGTATGCACCTACCTTTTTGACGAATTAACTTCCTTCTCCTCCAGGCTCGAATCTAAACAATTGTAGTATAAACATCAATATCTAATTACAAAGGTTAACTTGCCTTACTTAAAATAATTAATTCATAGCTTTCTTATTCTATGCTCGAACGTAAAGAAGGTTACCATAATATAACCATAAAAGTCTCTGCTTTTGTATGTCCAAATTATCAAAATGGGCCAAAATATCTAAAATACAAAACCATCTCCATCTCAGCCGTGTAAGCATACACGTATATATGTTCACGCCCATACATACCCATACACACATAGATACCTACACGCTACCCCCTCGGCCCACTTTCCAATCCTTAATACACTTCACATATTATGTAAACACATATGCATATATTTAACACATACATACAATATAATTTAATAACTTCATTTACTTTTTTTTTTAAAACAATTCGGCCAGCCACCTCCATTTTCACAACTTTTGTTATACACACATACTTTCAAACATCCTGCTGGCCGAATATCTTTCATTTACTGACAATTGAAAATTAATTGAACAAACAGTAAATATGATGGATATTTGGAAGTGTCAGTGGTGTTTTCAACAATGGCCAAAAACACGTAGTTAATATAAAACCAATTTAGTTTTCCACCACTCAGCATACTGCAATATTTTAAGATTCAAAGGAAGCATAATAACATTACACAAACCGAAAGTGGGCAAATCCACCCCATACATTTAAATTTATATACTTAATATAAAAATATAATATATTAATCGTATTTGAAATTTTCAAATGTTCACATACTATATCGGCACCAATTTTGATCTTTTCTCTTCTTTTTTTTTTAAAATATATATATCGGCACCCCTTACAGTTTCAATTTCTCAAAATTTACCAAATTTGATCTTTTCTTTTTTTTTTTGTTTTTTTGTTTTAAAAATATATGTATCGGCACCCCTTACTTAACTTCCAGCACACAAATTCATTTATATATAATAGTACAACCCCAATGCCTATATTCGACTACCAATTTTGCTGCTACCCATATAAAATTGTACACACACGGTTTCGACATTTTTTTTTCTTTATTACACATATACAAACACGAATGCATAATCCGGTTTGATAAGAAAATAGCATAATAACTTTAAAAAAAATATAACAAATATAGCAAGGATACTTGCCTTAATCCGTACATAGTACACCGTGTATTGAATTGGGGTTGGAATTGAGCAAAGTTAGCTTTCTTCCTCTCTTTTGAAATCGGCGGCAATGGTGGTGGAAAAATAAAGGCAGCAAACTGCCAAAGTTTGCTGGGGTTGTGGAAGCCTGCCAGCTTAATATTCCATGGGAAGAAAAAATATGAAGGCCGATTTTCAGCTGGGGAGGGGGAGAAAAGTAGCGGCTGTTTTGGGGAAGAAAGTGGTAGGGTTTGATTTTGGTTATGGGTAGATATATATACACAATTAAACTAGATATCTTTTAAGTAGTTTCCTAATAGGTTTAAGAAAATCTTTATAAGGTAAATTCATAAAAGTTTAGTTCCTATCCTATCCCAATCTTATAACTTAGGATAACTATTAACTCTTATTTTATAAGCATAACTCTCCCTTGCAAGTATTCTTTTTCTTTCATCTCATTATTATCATTCTTTTTTTTTAGCCGACATGGGTCGTAACATTCCTTCCCCCTTACAATAAGTTTCGTCCTCGAAACTTTCGTATGTCGTAATACATGACTTAGTATGGTTCTACTTAATCATTCGCTTAGATAATGACCACGCTAAATATCCAACGCGTATTGTGATACGTTAACCATTTTACTTCTATATCATAGGCTAAGACCTCGAACATCATTCTTTGTACCCAACAAAGTAGTTTCTAAGTCCGTTCTTCTCCGCTTATTTAAGATCATGACCTACTCTTCTTAAAATTCTAAAATCAAACTTAAGAGTATTGTCATCATACCGAGGTTCCATAACCCCATCGTCATTCGATATCGTACTTATATCTACTACCCTCAGCAACCTTCTAAATTCAGTTCTTAGGTGTACTATAATCTTTAACTTAAATTGTCCAATCCTAGTATGGCACACTAAATATTGATCGACTTAGGGCATTGTAATTCACAATGCTTCCGCGCACCACACTGATCCACCATACTTCTTTACTTGGTTATTTCAACCGCTAATTCTAGTTTAGTTATATCTCACCTGCAAAACATCCACTGCTTGTTCATGCTGATTCTATTTCAATTGAAGCCTACTCTATACATCACTACTTACGTGTTTCTAGGAATCAACACCTACTATTTGGTTATTCCACTATACTTATTTTAGTGGTGCTTGCTTATCACTATCCATCATTATCTCTAATAAGACTGATGTCTTCTGCCTATGTTGATAACCCTAAAATTCAACCTCTTATTCATAATTATAGTCCCCTTTGTACAATATCCTTTGCTCGAGTCTACTGATCATAGTACTTATAAATCGTTACTGAGCCTTTATCATTTTCCACAATTCATTCCTTAAGAGCTACGATCTCAACTTAGACCTAGTCATGTTCTGACACTATCGTCGAGGTAGAGGCGTAAACTTGCTTCATAATGGTACCGGGTTTGTCGGGGTCGGATCTAAGGAATTATATAAATGGTTATAATCAACCCTCAGGTAAGGCAAATACCCCGGAGTCGTATGGAGTGTCCTAAGTATACGTGGACATATCCCTTATCTGATCATCACTTAGGTCTAATGTCATGACTTATTTCCAGAATCGATACTTAGTATCATCATTTCTTCTGTCTAAAATCATTACTTATTTCTAAGTTCAATGCTTAAGTCAAATATCTACTCTTAATCAAGATCGTCGCTTATGTCTAAAATCGTGACTTACGGGTAGGATCATCACTAAATTTCTAAGGTCACGTTTTATTTTCAATAACATGTCCAATATATAATCATTGGTTACGCCTAAAAATCGGTACTTATGCCTAAGATCGTGACTTAAAAGCAAAATCATAACTTAATTTCTAAGTTCATAACCTAAATTTATGCTTCCGCCGTGGATCTAGAGCCATGCTCTGATAGATCGCACTGTCGAACACGTAGTACTTCTTAAACTCAATTTGAAATTAGATCCAAGTGATTGCCGGTGTCAGTTGTGCTGCGTCATCATTCCTCCACATCTCCTTGTCGAAGAATCTCAAGTCTGAGTGCAATGGTGGTGGAGGCGGTGCATGCTAGTTCAGCAGCTGGTGCCGCTGTGCTAAGGTGCTTGTCACGGTCACTATAATATCTTCAAGTGCTTGGGGATGATCCCATGATTCTGGTGGTTCTCACCACCGTTCCCAGCTGGCTCACGTCGTGGAGGCATTTCCTGTTATCAGAGTTCATGAGAAGAAATCGCATTAGTCAATAATAAATTGAAAGGTTGAACGCCGATAAATCGATAGTTAGACAAAGAAAGCTTACCCTCGGCACACACCTCTCATAACCCGATCATAACCTATGTCTAAAATCATATCTTAAGTCTACTTTGTTTATTAGGGGTAAAATCGAAATTTTATAAAAGATCGTAAGTTATGTCTAAGTGATCTAATTAAGCCTGCTTTTCCGAAGCGGATCTAAAGCCTCGGCTCTGATACCACCTGTAGCGCCCCGCTCCCGAGCCCTAGCCTCGGTAGCAGTGCACCCGCCGTATCTCACTAAGGAGAATACAAAGCGTCACATCAACTTCTTACACGTCAGTGTTGGCATAGAATTTTTTTTTTTGCGGAAACAATAAATCTCAACACTAATTTGAATTTAACGAACCTCAAGAAAATAACGACATTGTTACTAGGCTGACCAGACCCTACAAGTCAAAGTCAAATGTCTGAATTAAAAGTCTAAAAGAAATGTCTCTACGTACTAATGAAAAATATAAATCTCAATGTCACCCCAAGAATATCATAGACAGCCCGTCTCTGCCCTCGCCGCAATCATATCTACTGGTCACTCGGCCCACTCCACGACATCGGCACCATCCTCGAGAAAAATATTATCATACTCCGTCTCGGCTACATATGGAATAGTAGGGGTGAGTGATGGTAATCACCCAGTAGGTGCCTCTCAAAACAATACAAAGAGTACATACCCAAAAAGATATCAACACATAACACACAAAACATGATAGCATGGCTTATACTGAAAGGTAAAGCACTCCACATAAAAATGCGCAAGTACGTGATGCATGCTCAAATAACGTGTCACACGCAACTAGAAATATGTCAGGCAATATGCTCCTAGACCAATATGCAATGCATGCCCCCGGGTCCTAAATCCAGCGTCGTGGTCTCTATCCACCACTTGCCGTTTGGATACCCACGCCCTATAGACGCAGTATGTCTCATGACCCCGGTGCCCTATAGACACGGTAAGTCATCCCGATACCCACGCCCTATAGACGCAGTATACCTCATGCAATGCACGTGCCATGAATGCAGGAACTCCACACAGCCGTCATTACTTCCATCTGTACCACGTCCGTCTCCAATTACTTAGTCTACTTATTTTATTATTTTACTTTATTTACCTTTTTATTAAATTGGGTTCAGCCGAACTGGCCAAACCTCTTGCCCTTTTATTATTATTATTATTATTAAATCAAATTGGGTGCAGCCGAATGGCCAACCCTTTTTCCTTTTATTTATTTTTTTTAATTTTTATTTTTTTTAAATTTGGGTTCGGCCGAATGGCCAGCCCCCTTTTATTTATTTTATTTTTTGTTTCATACAAATGCAGCATGCCGAAAAAAAACAAGGAAGCCTAAAACATTACTACACATTTACAAATCAACACCAACATTTGAACACAAAAATAAGGCACAAAATCGGTCCCCCCAGCAAATCAAATTTATTATTAATTTATTATTCTTTTTTTTTCTTCACTGCAGCACCAATCGGCCAACACCATATCCCACACATATACTTTCACAAACATATAGGCTTCATGTTATCACAAAGAGAATACATCAAATAGATCATGATCAAATTAAGAATAAAAGAACCACAATGAACAAATAAAATACCGTTTTGAGCATGCGATCCTTGTACCATTTTGAGGGAATAAATAGTATGCACCTACCTTTTTGACGAATTAACTTCCTTCTCCTCCAGGCTCGAATCTAAACAATTGTAGTATAAACATCAATATCTAATTACAAAGGTTAACTTGCCTTACTTAAAATAATTAATTCATAGCTTTCTTATTCTATGCTCGAACTTAAAGAAGGTTACCATAATATAACCATAAAAGTCTCTGCTTTTGTATGTCCAAATTATCAAAATGGGCCAAAATATCTAAAATACAAAACCATCTCCATCTCAGCCGTGTAAGCATACACGTATATATGTTCACGCCCATACATACCCATACACACATAGATACCTACACGCTACCCCCTCGGCCCACTTTCCAATCCTTAATACACTTCACATATTATGTAAACACATATGCATATATTTAACACATACATACAATATAATTTAATAACTTCATTTACTTTTTTTTTAAAACAATTCGGCCAGCCACCTCCATTTTCACAACTTTTGTTATACACACATACTTTCAAACATCCTGCTGGCCGAATATCTTTCATTTACTGACAATTGAAAATTAATTGAACAAACAGTAAATATGATGGATATTTGGAAGTGTCAGTGGTGTTTTCAACAATGGCCAAAAACACGTAGTTAATATAAAACCAATTTAGTTTTCCACCACTCAGCATACTGCAATATTTTAAGATTCAAAGGAAGCATAATAACATTACACAAACCGAAAGTGGGCAAATCCACCCCATACATTTAAATTTATATACTTAATATAAAAATATAATATATTAATCGTATTTGAAATTTTCAAATGTTCACATACTATATCGGCACCAATTTTGATCTTTTCTCTTCTTTTTTTTTTAAAATATATATATCGGCACCCCTTACAGTTTCAATTTCTCAAAATTTACCAAATTTGATCTTTTCTTTTTTTTTTTGTTTTTTTGTTTTAAAAATATATGTATCGGCACCCCTTACTTAACTTCCAGCACACAAATTCATTTATATATAATAGTACAACCCCAATGCCTATATTCGACTACCAATTTTGCTGCTACCCATATAAAATTGTACACACACGGTTTCGACATTTTTTTTTCTTTATTACACATATACAAACACGAATGCATAATCCGGTTTGATAAGAAAATAGCATAATAACTTTAAAAAAAATATAACAAATATAGCAAGGATACTTGCCTTAATCCGTACATAGTACACCGTGTATTGAATTGGGGTTGGAATTGAGCAAAGTTAGCTTTCTTCCTCTCTTTTGAAATCGGCGGCAATGGTGGTGGAAAAATAAAGGCAGCAAACTGCCAAAGTTTGCTGGGGTTGTGGAAGCCTGCCAGCTTAATATTCCATGGGAAGGAAAAATATGAAGGCTGATTTTCAGCTGGGGAGGGGGAGAAAAGTAGCGGCTGTTTTGGGGAAGAAAGTGGTAGGGTTTGATTTTGGTTATGGGTAGATATATATACACAATTAAACTAGATATCTTTTAAGTAGTTTCCTAATAGGTTTAAGAAAATCTTTATAAGGTAAATTCATAAAAGTTTAGTTCCTATCCTATCCCAATCTTATAACTTAGGATAACTATTAACTCTTATTTTATAAGCATAACTCTCCCTTGCAAGTATTCTTTTTCTTTCATCTCATTATTATCATTCTTTTTTTTTTAGCCGACATGGGTCGTAACATCTATCCTTTGAAAATGAGGTATTATTTGCAAGCCTATCATCCTTTTCAGATTTTAACAATAGCTTTTGATATTGTTGGGATATAATAACATGTGATAGAGGTATTATTTGATGTCTCTTACCCTTATCACATATTAACAGTAACCTTTGATATAGTTAGGGATGTTTACTTACCCTTATCACATCTTAACAGTAACCTTTGATATAGTTAGGGATGTTTACTTTAACAGTAACTTTTGATGTAGTTGGGATGTTTATGTTTTAGGTAGAAGAGTGGTTGTAAGAGCTGAAATCTTTGTAAAGGACGATATCATCCTTCAGTTTCGGTTTATTTACTAAAAAAGAAAGTCACTAGAGTGATGTTGATGTTACGTACTTAAAGAAATGGTCGAAATATTATTCAAAAAAAATATTAGTAGGCAAAAATTTCTTCAATACTACTTTATTGACTGCAGATTTTATTTCCTAAAAAATATATTATACCCGTGAAAATTTTGTACGACTAAAGTACATGTCATTTGAAACACAAACAATACACTACAGGAAGAAAAAAGGGAAGGTGCCCCCAGGGGCATAGTCCAGTGGTAAGTGTCAAAGGTGATTGGGGCTAGAACCCCGACGTCCCGAGTTCGAGTCCGTGTGGAGACAATCCTTGTTGAAATATTACAAGGGTTGTCTCTGGGCTGGCTGAGTCTCATGTGTCCTCTTGTTGGAAAAGTACTTAAAAGTACTTTAAATCTTGTGATCCAACCTTGTATAGTGTTATGTGACATATTGATAGGAGATTGGATGAAGTTTGGAGTGTTTTATGAAGAATGGAAGGATATGGGGGCGTTCTAAACACTTTAAGCGCCTAATGTAGGCGTTCAAAGTGTTCTGGAATACTTCCAGACACTTGAAGCGCCTAATGTCATTTTGTACAGTCGTTCGAAGTGACATTAGGCGCCTAATGGGTCGTTCGATGTCACATGAAGCTCCTATGTCATTTTGTACAGTCGTTCGATGTCATTTTGTACAGTCGTTCGAAGTGACATTAAGCGCCTAATGGGTCGTTCGATGTCACATGATGCTCCTATGTCATTTTGTACAGTCGTTCGATGTCCTTTTGTACAGTCGTTCGAAGTGACATTAGGCGCCTAATGTGACCCAACTGTTCACAAAAGATGCATCTTCTTCTCCAAATGACATCTCCTTTTATATTGAACGTCCATAACCGATCCATGGAGGAAAAATCTGCAGAAAATGGGTCTTTTGAACTTGTCTCAAAGCCTATAAATAGTAGGCTTTGCTATCTTCAAAATATACATGAAAAACTCTTGAATTCTTGTGAAAAAATTCTGCAGCATTCTTCTTCTACCTTTCACTGTCATTCTCTTCTACTAAACAAGTTCAATACTTTCTCTCTAAGAGCAATAGACAGGAAGTAAGCCGTTATATCCTGGGAAGCATTTGCTAGAAGTATACCTTGCTCTTTGGTATAGGCAAAATTGCTTTAAGGACAGTGACAATCCGTCACGTCTCGGCTGTTCTACAATTTTGTGTTGCCAATATTCTTTGCAAGTTTTCCAACACCTCTCCCTTTGCAGGGCTGCCGGTGGAGCACATCCCTCGATTTACATTCCACCTGGCTAAGGGGCCTCTGGTACAGGTGGGGGAGAACACACTCCCTCATCAAAGAAAAAAGGGAAGGTTCCTTAAAACGCAAAAACAAAATAGAGGATCAGAGAAATTGACAAGCGTGGTAGAAAATTTCATTGACTGATACTCTTGTGTGTATATATATTTTTATTAAAAAAAATATACCAAATAATTTTTTTTATATATTCAGTAAGAGAAACAGACAGAGACGCTTAAAAAAAAGGAAGATTCTTTAAAACCCAAAAAATTATTTACAAAAATTGACAACTGAGGTACAAATCTTCATTTATTAGTATTTTTGTGTAGATACTTCTTGTATTAAAATATACCATACCAATGAAATTGTCTTCTTGTATATATAATGCCTGTTAGTTTGATATACAAACATGACAGTATAGAAAAAATGAATGATTTTTGAAGATCACTTAGTCTTTAATGAGTATCACAGAAAGTGGACTTATAAGTCACAAGTGCCTATAATATGAGAAAGAGAGAATAATCATCAGAGATTTCAATACTAAAATTTTGTCTAATAAAAGATAGAAGAAGAGGAACGTGACCATGTGGTGTCTCCATTTTGTTATCATTAATATTCCATTGATAAGAAATACTCCATCTCTTTTGAAATATAAGGTTTTATTAAAATGATACATAGTTAAATAAAAGATAGCTAGAACGTATAATTTGTTACTCATACTCTTAAGTTTGTCCATTATAAGTTATTTCATTTTAATAATGATAGATTGGTAAAATTAGTAAGAAAAACATACTTCCTCCAGCCATCAGCATCTTTACCTTTACTTACAGTTTAAAAACCCGAAATAATAACTTGAATATGTAAAAAAATGAGGCAGTTGAGTTAAAAGTGTAGACTAATATAAAATTATTGTTAATGCTTTCCCTTTCGAATGAAGTCAATAACACTTTCTTTCTTGACTTTGAAATATGATGAAATAAAGCAAAATGACTAACTAAATTGGCTGCACTTTTTATATTGTGAAGTAGTAGTTGATCGACATACCAATCATTATGGGTAATCGGAAAACATCCTCTGTGTGTTTATAACAAATGGGTATGGTTGCGTACATCCGACCTTCCATACCCGTCATAGACAGGAGCCCCTAAAACAACAGGGTAACGTTGTTGTTAATGCTTTCATGCTGACAATAGCAAATGTCGATTTAAGAAGCCACGGTAGAAGTTGCCCAGAAAGCGATCCAAATGTTTTAATCTGTTTGGATTATAAAGGGCAGCAACATAAGTTAGCGACAAGAATAATGTGGGTCTTGTTTTTTTTTTTTTTTTCTTGAATGTCCTTTTCTTCTTCTCTCTTTTTATTCCAGGCAAGGAGGAGAGACTATTAACTCCATTCCTTTTGTGCAATTTATGTTCCAATTCTGTCGACAAGAATCAAAGGTTTTCTTTTTCTTGTTATAAAGTCTTCTGGGAAATATTTCTTTTGTTGCGAGAAAATGGAAAACTTGTTAGGACTTCTTAGGATTCGGATTGTTCGAGGAATAAATCTTGCCATAAGAGATGTTAGAAGCAGTGATCCTTATGTTGTTGTCAGGTTGGGCAAACAGGTAATTTCTCCTCCATCAAATTCTTGATCATATGAATCACTCATCTTTCTTTAATTTCGTTATTTTTTCATTCCTGAGAACATTGTATAGTTTGTTCATACGGAATGGGATTTTGCTTCTTTATGCTTCAATGGAACTGGAAATTTCTCCAAATGTAGATTTTTAAGTTTGTCTGCTATTAGAAGGCCGGTTGAGTTGCAATCAGAACGTGTAAGATGTTAGAAATTATGAAACTTCGCTATGCCCAACTTTTCTTTAATTCTTTCTTGATCTCGTACTCTTTCTCTTGATTCAGTAGATTCAAGGTTTTAAGATTTCGGGATTAAGCTTTTTGCTTACTTTCTTTCTCATTCTATGTAACTTGTTCCTCGCTCATTAGCTCTATTCATGCCTCTTGAAGTTCAATAAACCATCTGGAGAAAGGGAAAAAAAAAACCCTTTAACAATCCGGTTAGAGTTTGCCATTGCGCTACATCAAATCAGCAAGATAGTATATATTGTAATAATTATACTTAACTTTATGCTACAAAAGAGTACAAATTTCTACTTTTCTTTTTCCTTCATTTGTGTGTGTACCAATGTTTTGCTGTACTATTGATGACTGAAGAATTAATTTGTGGAACAGAAGCTGAAGACACGAGTGATAAAGAAGAACATCAATCCTGAGTGGGATGAAGAATTGACGCTCTATGTTACCGACCCTAACATCCCAGTGAAGCTGGTAAGTCCTTTGAATGAGAATGGTCTCTGTGTTTCATATGTAGATTTGGCCAACTAGTCCACCTTTCTTTCTTTATCTTCGTTCTCATAATAACAGGAGATTTGTAGTAGGAAAAATGAATCAACAAACATTATATTTCTTTTCTTGGGGGAGGGGTAAATGAGTTTCTTAATTAATGAACACCAACTTTCTTTGATGAAAATTTATCTAGTAAAAGTGTTGAGAATATTATTTCACATCGAACACATTGAGGATGAGGTACCTCCACCTACCCCCTTAAGGTTTTGAGTGGATATGGACATCATCTCATGTAAGTCCAAGTTTCAACATGGTATTAAAACAGATTTAAAATGTAGACTCATACCTTGTCTGGATCATATATTGTCTCCTCTCACACAAGTCCAAATGTTCATGCATGACTTGTAGTTTGTGATTGAGGGCGGGTTCTAAGACGCGTGTGTATGTCAAGCCACGTTGCCACGTGAAGGCGGGTGTTGAGAATATTGTCCCACATCGGACATTTTGAGATAAAATACATGCGTTATATGAAGATGAGATAAATGTAGGCTCACATCTTGCCTGTGTCATTTGTTGTCTCCCGTCACCCAAGTCCATATGTTCATGTCTGACTTGTGGTTTGTGATTGAGAGCAGGTTCTAAGACGCGTGTGTATGTCAAGCCATGTTGACACGTGATGACGGTTGTTGAGAATATTTTCCTACATTGGACATTTTGAGATAAAATACATGGGTTATATTAGGATAATGTATCACCACCCACTTCCTTAAATTTTTAAGCGGATATGAGTCTTACCTCATATAAGCCCAAGTTTCAGAAAGAAAAAAAAAAGCTTCCTGTGTAAAGCAACCTAGTTTGACATTTATTTTGGTTAAGATATGCGATTGAAACACCTATATTTTGATGTTAGTAGAAATTAGAAGAGAGCTATATTTGTCCCTGACTTTTTTTTTCTTATCAATATAACATATACAAAGTTTATCAAATGAAACAAGGTTGTATTCAACTAACCTAATGCTTTCTGTCAGTTAGCAAACTTAGGCCGGCCTTCAAATGAAAGAATCATTGATTTTCCCGTCATTAAAACATTGAAGACAATATTATACACGATCAAATAAACAATTACAGTATAGTGCAATAATAAGATCAATTATTCTGTTTTTAATTAAATTTAATTAATGAAAATGCAGCAAGCATATGACAAAGACGTATTCAGCAGGGATGACAAAATGGGAGATGCAGAATTCGACATAAAACCCTTTCTTGAGGCTCAGAAGAAAGCTCGACAGTCAGCTATTTCTAATGGAACAAACCTTGATGTCATCAAACCATGCAGACAAAACTGCTTTGCAGAGGAAAGCTGCATTACCTATGAAAATGGAAAAGTTACTCAAACTATGTTTCTTAGATTGAGAAATGTGGAGCGTGGAGAAATCGAGATTAAGCTGGAGTGGGTAGATGTTCCTGGCTCCAAAGGTCTCCATAGTTAGATCACATAGAAAAATTTAGTATGTTTCCTAAGAAAACTTCTCTTTATGACGGGAATGTCACCGCTTTTCTCCTTCATTTCTTTTTCATCCTTCGTCACGTGTCCTCTACCTATCTTCATATATCTCTTACTGAATACCTTTTATTTAGCTTCACCAATCTTCTTTGGTCCACGTGAAAGACGATGAAAAAAGAGGTTAAGGATAAAGGGATGAGACTTAGAAACTCTTATCAATGACGATACTTTTTTCCTTTTCCTCATACGCATTGTAATTAATCCTTTTGTTTTTTCTTTTACTAAAACGCATTGTAAAGTTCGCAATAAGCTCCAAGACTTATGTTTCATCCTTCTTTTGATTTTGGCTTACCGAGTCCGGTGATCATTTTGAGGGTTCCTTTTCCCCTTTTTTGTAAGTATATGTAATATGTCTTTTTGATTGTTATTTCTGCGTTTGGACTTAGACTTACCGCTAATATGTTTTTAACCATGTTTTAAAAATCAAATCTTATATCTAATCCTAAAAGCGC
Organism: Eustoma russellianum; assembly: GCA_036186865.1. Classification (NCBI taxonomy): domain Eukaryota; kingdom Viridiplantae; phylum Streptophyta; class Magnoliopsida; order Gentianales; family Gentianaceae; genus Eustoma; species Eustoma russellianum. The sequence continues at coordinate 31,774,178 of AP025051.1, forward strand.
TTCTGGATATGATTCCTCAAAAGAGAAAAATTCGTCTGGATAATGTTATCTGGTCAACCCGTCATTATATTGTACGTGTATATCATCATTATAGGCTATATAATAATTTTATGAGATAATTACATTTACATCTCCTGAATTTAAGTGTAATGACTATCTCTTCTAGTTTAAAATTCGATCTTTAAACTCATGTGTTTTCGGATTAAACTGGAAACTCAAGTCTTCGTTCAAAGTTCGTTAAAAATATACTTTTAATCCAATACAACATGAGAAAGCTAACGAGGAAGCGAGCAGAGGATAAGAAAAGAATTTTTAATCGAATCTACTTTAATTGAAAGATATTTAGAAAAAAAAGCTAGAGGAGCTTTAGCTGAATCTACTGAATTAAAACGTTTTAAACTATATGAATGTTAGGAATCATATGTCAAAATACATACGTTAACTTGAAGTTGGTATTAAAATATCTGTTAACTTTCATCATATAAATAAAAAAGGACGTTATCGGTGTACTAGGCTTTTGCGCTTGCGCAGGGTCTGAGGAGGGAAGCTTCCGCATTTGCATAGAGACCAGAGAGAGGGACGGATCGCTTCACGATCTGATATTCGCAGTCTTACCCTACATTTTTTTGTGCAAGAGGCTGTTTCTGCGGCTCGAACCCGTGACCTCAAAGCTACAAAACAACAACCTTACCAGTTGCTCCAAGACCCACCCTCTTTCATCATATAAACAAACTATTTTCAATTTTATAGGCAGTATTTTTACTTATCATTAATTTATTTCTTTCTTTCTTTTTCTTTTTTCTTTTTTCTTTTTGGATTATACTTTAAGCCTTGTTGTAAAGTCTCTTAAGCTTTTCAATGCAGGTCCAACACTAGGGTCCCGCAAGACCTTATAAATCAAACATTAACAATATGGCGTATCCGATTAAAAAAATACAGATATTAATATTCTAGCAGGGGTTGGTGTGAATATTGTTGTACTTGTCTAACAAACTTTCTTTAGTCTCCATGAATTTAAGGCGTATATTATTTATGGAACAAGTTTGCCCATATTATAGCCCTATCATTAAATAAAAACGACATAGATTATTTTATTTTATTTTTATTAAGGGAAAGATGCAAAGCAAACATCAGAAATTGATTGATCAACAAGACAAAGTTTTATTTAAGGGACATGCGTGAATGATGGCTAGAGGTGAAGGATATAAGTCATAAGCAGCATGCGAAATCTGCGCTTTGTATAAAATTTGGCTGACACGTTGACTAATCAATGGCCTCGGCGTTGGTCCTTCATGTCCAAGATTCTCTTACGGGTGTTTGGTTTATTGATTTCTTCATTAAAATCATAAATGTTGTTTGTTTGTTAAAATTGAAGTATGAGTTTTGATTTATATTTGATTATTTCATTAAGGCCATAAACGTTGTTTGTTTGTTAAAATTGAGGGTATAAGTTTCGATTGATATCTTAATATTTAGTAATGTATATTGTTTTTTTTGATATAATAGCTTCCTTGTCTATCAATATGTGAAAATGGGAGAGATGAGTTTCGAACCGGTCAATGCCAGTCAACGCCGCCGGCCGGTCACTATTCCGGTCGGTCAAATTTTTTCGGCCAATTTCCCGACCGTCCACCTTCGATATCCATTTCAATTCCGATACATTCCAAACATCATCAAAGTCAATCATACTCATTCCCACTTCAATACCAAACAACTATGATTTTTACGCTCAAACACATATACTCTCAAACCAATACACTGTAATACACATTTCGATTCTGATTCCGATACACAAATGCGAACCAAACACCATCTTAATCATGTAATGAAAATTGAAAAGGACATGTAAACGTCTACATTTGTATAAAATATATGGTTTTTCACTAACCGTGGCTCTCTCAGGAGCCAGCTCTTTCAACAACAACCACAACAACATTACCCTATTGCCTTAGAGGCTCCCATTTATGGCAGAGTATGAGGAGGTCAGATGTACGTAACCATACTCACGCGTTAAAACCATACAGAGGTTGTTTTCCGATAACCCATAATGAAAATTGCGTTAAGCTGTGTCGATCAATATAAGAAGCGCAACTAATTTAGTGAGTCATTTTACTTTATTCCAGCATTATATTCAAAATAGTGACTCAATGTTCTGCATGTTCTGCTCCCAAGCATGCGCTATCCCACCTATATACCAAATTTTAAACTACCAATCCCCTTGTGTATTTAAATTTCAACACAAAGGGAAAGTCATAAAAAGAAAAGAAGAAAAGACACACACACTAAGATCACTTTTCTAGCAACCCTCATCTGCCATAGATATGCTCATTGTCCTCAAACTCCAAAGTTCCTAACATTGCTAAAGCTTTGTGATTTTTCATCTCAGTTTTGGTTGGCTGACATTGTGGATGAAGATCATTTACAGAACTGTTTCTACTCAGACTAGCCTTCCATCTTGTTAAGCCATTAGGTCCACCTCTTCTTAACAATGCAGTGATCTCCTCTGCGTTAGGCCTACGGCTTTCTTCACTGTGTATGCAGGCATTTGTAGCTTCAACCATCTGGGCTACCCGATTGTAATTCTTTTTATTGAGCTTTAGTTGCGGATCAAGCAATTTTTCTATACATCCTTGCTCCAATAGTGGCTTTGCCTAAAAAAAATGGAAACAAAGGAAGGATCTTTAGTACTCACTTTTTGCTCAAACAAACCGACCAACCATGGTAATGAAGCCTAACGCGCTTTTTTTTAATGGAGTTTTGGTTACGACTAATCTTTTTTTCATACCCAGTATATCACACAACAGCAAAAGCTATCGTTAGGGTTTGGAGAAGGTAAGAGACACGTAAACAATACCTCCATCAGTAGAGATATAGAGATTGCTTCCAATTAGACTCTCGGCTCTATATGTACATGCATAGATGACACAACTAATCATGCCAGGCTGATATGCATAATTAGAAAGCTCTGTCTATCAGGGTGGAATAGATGGTCTTACACATTCTTAGAGAGATGGATCAATTATTTACTGAACTTGCACATATACCTATTGTTAGAAGTGTTTATATATCTTAATCATACATCTCCTTATCAGCTTAAGCTTGGCAGTTATTAAACATCAGAGTTTGGAGGTGCAGGAATAGAAAAGAAATAAAGAAACCTACCCACACAACCAAGTTTTCTTCTCCTGGTCCTCTTTTGGCCTCTATTGGCCTTCGGCCAGTAATCAGTTCCAACAGCACCACCCCAAAAGCATAAACATCAGCCTTATCAGACACTTTACCATGCTGGAAATATTCGGGAGCAAGGTATCTGTGAAAAACAATTAGGCCAACGAGTTGAATCCCTCTCTAAACAATAGAAATTTAGGTGCCTAAACCGCAATTGTGCTATAAAAAGCTCTCTATTAGTAAACATACCCAAATGTTCCCTTCACTGTTTTACATAGGAAAGGAACTGAAGGTGCAGGAGTCCATGCTGCCAAGCCAAAGTCACATAGCTGCAAGATTTGCATCAACAGCCAATCAATTCAAGCGTTCAGTTAGTTACCCAAAAAAATGTTGGAGAATTTAAGGTTGGGCTTTGGCCCATCGTTGGAGATTGAAGATTTGGGCTTTGGCCCGTAAATGAATGTTGCAAAACTTGGTTGAGCAACGTACTTTGAGCTTAATGAGTTTCCGATAATGATAATCGAAAACTAATGAATCCTTAATTATCTACGTGGCGAGTAGTTAATTTTAGGATGTGGAATCACTCAATTACGATGTTGTGTGAATGTGAAATTAATGCTCAAAGTGGATGGAAAATGTTGTGGATGGGTGACGTGTCACCCTTATGGGGGAATATCACGTTGGATGTGTCCATGTGGTGTAAAAGAGCTTCTGACGGACATCGATCGATGACTTCGATCGATCGATGTCACTTCGATCGATCGATGTCATCGATCGAAGTTGATCAGAGAGCTTCGATGTTTCTGTCTCACATCAGTCGATCACTTCGATCGATCGATGTTGACTTCGATCGATCGATGTATCGATCGAAGTTGGACAGAAAGGTGAGGAACGATTCTGACGCACATCGATCGATACATCGATCGATCGATGTATACATCGATCGATCGATGTCGAACAGCGTGCAGAATCTCTTCAGTTTGAGTGGTTATGTTTCAAATCTGAAACTAACACTATCCTCCTGTTTAAATAAGATCAACTTGTTTTGATCTAACGGTGGTGGGGAGGCAGCTTTGATCTAACGGCCGAGATTTAAACTGTCTTAACCGCTTAACCGAATATGGTTTCCATCTAACGCTTCAGGTTTAAACCTGCTAATCTATCTTCGATCTAAAGGCTGAGATTAAACCTTCCTAATCTAGATAGGAGGTTTTAATCTAACGGTCTAAATCAAACTTCGGTTTTGATCCAACGGTCACGGTTCCTTGTTCTCCAACCGACTCCCCTATATAAAGAGGGCAAAGGGTGCATTCATTTCACACCAAGCTCTAAGCATTTCATAAGCATTCTGCATTCATAGCACGTGAGTCTTGCATATTGTCCGGGAGAAGTCAGGACACTCTAAGCGTTCGAAGGAGTTCAAGTTCAGCAGTGCCGCTCAACTGAACAGGTACCCGTTGTATCCTGGGAGACGATTGCTCACACTGGTTGGGCACAGTATACCGGAGCAATACGTCTTAAGGACAGAGTCCTCGACTCGCCCCGGGTTTGATTTATTTTATTTTGTTGTTTCATATGCACACATTGTACGACTACGTCTTGGTACAGGATTGATTGTCTCCAACAATCTTAAGACGTATTTTGATTTATTCAATTAATTTCTATACCATTTTTTATTCTCGCAAAAGCAGTTTCGTACTGATTTGCAGTCTACTTCTACTCCTTTCTTAAATCTGATTCTGTTCTGATCTATTCGTTTGATCAACTGAACAGTAATCTGATGGAGAACGCAAGCTCAGGCTCGGTTCATGGTGCAGACATTCAGAGTTCTGCTCCAATGGCACCAACTGTTGGGGTGCCAAGACATGCTCCTCCTGCACAGGGTCCTGTAGTGGCCCAAGTGGAGAAACCAGAGAAGTTCAGTGGGAGCTTCTTCAAGCGCTGGCAGCAGAAGATGCTGTTCTTCTTGACTGCTGTGGGATTGGCAAAATTCCTGACTGAGGACCCGCCTATGGTGGATCCGTTGGAGGACCAAGCCCAGAATATGCAAAACCAACATTTTGTTGAAGGTTGGAACTTCAATAATTATGTTTGTTTGAGCCATATTCTGAGTTGTTTGGACAACTCCTTGTATGGTTTGTACTGTACGTACAAGACCGCAAAGTCTTTGTGGCAGGCTTTGGAAAAGAAATACCGTACGGAGGATGCCGGCACTAAGAAATTTATTGTCGGCAAATTCCTGGATTTCAAAATGTCTGATTCTCGCACTGTTGTTTCTCAAGTTGAGGAACTTCAGACGTTGGTTGCCGAGATGGAAGAGGAGGGCATGTTGATCAGTGAATCTTTCGTTGTGGCAGCAGTGATTGAGAAGCTACCTCTTTCGTGGAGGGAATTCAGAAGCTATCTCAAACACAAGAGAAAGGAGATGACATTGGAAGATCTGATTGTTTGACTCCGCATTGAGGAGGACAATCGTAGATCGGAAAGAGCGCCACAATCTAGCTCTGGTCAGGCTAAGGCCCATATTGCAGAGGCCAAGAAAAAGAAAGGCCAACTCGGGGTGAACAAGAAAGGCAAGCAGATCGCCAAGAAGTTCACCGGGAAATGCTACAACTGTGGCATTCAGGGGCATGTCAGCAATGAGTGCAGAAAGCCCAAGAAGAAGCAATCCAAGGCAAAGGCGAACATAGTCGATGCACTGGATGATCTGAATCTCTGTGCGGTGGTCTCAGAGTGCAATGCTGTGGGGAACGTACGTGAGTGGTGGCTTGATACTGGCGCCACTAGACATGTTTGCTCCAGCAGAGAGATGTTCACGGAGTACCAGCCCGGGAACGATGAACAGCTTTACATGGGAAACTCGGCCTCTTCGAAGATCGAAGGCGAGGGCAAAGTTGTTCTGAAGCTCACATCAGGGAAGCATCTGACTTTGCAGAATGTGCTGCACGTCCCTGATATTCGGAAGAATTTAGTATCTGGATCTCTTCTAGTCATGCATGGTTTTAGACTAGTGTTAGAGTCCAATAAAATTATTCTTTCGAAAAATGGCATGTATTTGGGGAAGGGGTACTTGTCGAATAGGATGTTTAAATTGAATGTCATCACTATTGTACCCAAAAGAGATTTGCCCGCAGAGGCTAATAAAATTGCTTCCTCTTCTGCTTACATGCTTGAGTCTTCTTGTTTATGGCATTTTCGTTTGGGACATGTTAATTACAAGTCAATACAACGAATGAGTAATCTTGACTTATTGCCCAAACTGGACTTTAATAATAAAGGAAAATGTCAAATATGTGTTGAAGCGAAGATGGCAAAGGCGTCATTTCCTTCAATAGAAAGGAACACTGAACCTTTGGATTTAATTCATACCGATGTGTGTGATTTAAAGTTTGTGCAAACAAGAGGTGGTAAAAAGTATTTTGTAACTTTTATCGACGATTGCACACGATACTGTTATGTATATTTGCTAAGTAGCAAAGACGAGGCCCTTGATGCTTTCAAGGATTATAAAAATGAAGTTGAGAATCAACTTAGCAAACGAATTAAAACAATTCGTAGTGATAGAGGTGGCGAATATGATACACCGTTTAATGAATACTGTTCCGAACATGGCATTATTCATCAAACGACTGCGCCATATTCACCTCAATCAAATGGTATTGCTGAACGCAAGAACCGTACTCTTAAAGAGATGATGAATGCTATGTTGATAAGTTCGGGTTTATCTCAGAACTTGTGGGGGGAAGCAGTTCTCTCAGCCAACGTCATTTTAAATAGAATTCCATCTAAGAAGATGGATGTAACCCCCTTCGAGCTTTGGAAAGGCCACAAGCCTAGCTACAAATACTTGAAAGTGTGGGGGTGTCTGGCAAAGGTTGCTGTACCTAAACCAAGACAAGTTAAAATTGGGCCTAAAACGGTTGATTGCATATTCATCGGTTATGCAACTAACAGTAGTGCATATCGGTTCTTGGTGCACAAGTCGGATATTCGTGACATACATGAAAACGTTGTCATGGAGTCAAGCAATGCAGTGTTCTTTGAAAATGTCTTTCCAAGGAAAGACAAAATTCAAGAAGAAACAAGATTTGGTAAGCGAATGCGTTGGGCGACTTCTCAAGGAGATGAGGAGCTTCGTCAAAGCAAGCGTGCCAGAATGCCAACTTCGTTTGGACCAGATTTTCTAACCTATATGGTAGAAAATGAGCCAAGGAACTTTTCCGAGGCTATGTCAACTCCAGAAGCTCCATTCTGGAAAGAGGCAATTAACAGTGAGATAGACTCTATTCTTCCAAACCACACTTGGGAGTTGGTTGACCTTCCACATGGAAGTAAACCACTTGGTTGTAAGTGGGTTTTCAAGAAGAAACTGAAAGAGGATGGGTCTATTGAAAAGTATAAAGCCAGGTTGGTAGCTAAAGGCTATCGACAAAAGGAAGGCTTTGACTTTTTTGACACCTACTCACCAGTAACTAGGATCACCTCTATAAGGGTGCTAGTTGCAATTGCTGCAGTCTATAACTTGGAAATCCATCAGATGGATGTGAAGACTGCTTTTCTGAATGGTGAGTTGGATGAAGAAATCTATATGGAACAACCCGAAGGGTTTGTGGTTCCAGGACAAGAGTCTAAGGTTTGTAGACTCGTTAAGTCCTTGTACGGACTTAAACAAGCGCCTAAGCAGTGGCACTTGAAGTTTGATCAAGCTATGTTAGCTAATGGTTTCAAGATCAACGAGTGTGACAAGTGTGTCTACATTAAGAGCACACAGAATGCTTATGTGATAGTGTGTTTCTATGTAGATGACATGCTAATTATGGGAAGTACTCGGGACATAATCTTAAGCACAAAGAAGATGTTGACGAGGAACTTCGATATGAAGGACATGGGAGTTGCCAATGTTATTCTAGGAATTAAAATTTCTAGGGTGACTGAGGGACTCATACTGTCACAAACACACTATATTGAATCAGTCCTGAAATGGTTCAATATGGATGATGTGAAACCGGTAAAGACCCCGCTTGACTTAAGTATGCACTTAAGGAAGAATCGAGGCGAACCTGTAGCTCAGTTGAAATACTCTCAGGTGATCGGGAGTCTGATGTACATAACGAATTGTACAAGACCAGACTTAGCGTGTTCGGTAAACAAGTTGAGCAGGTTTACCAGTAATCCAAGTGATGATCATTGGAAAGCTCTTAACAGAGTAATGAGGTATTTGAAATACACAATGAATCTTGGATTACATTATACGAGATATCCAGCGGTGTTGGAAGGATACTGCGATGCAAATTGGATATCAGATAGTAAGGACTCGAAGTCCACCAGTGGGTACGTGTTCACTATTGGTGGTGCTGCTGTGTCGTGGAAATCCACGAAACAAACCTGTATAGCTCGGTCCACTATGGAAGCTGAGTTCATAGCGTTGGACAAAGCTGGGGAAGAGGCTGAGTGGCTTCGGAATTTTCTGGAAGATATTCCGTGCTGGCCTAAGCCAATCGCTCCTATTAGCATACACTGTGATAGTCAGTCAGCTATAGGACGTGCTCAAAGCAGCATTTACAATGGTAAGTCACGACACATACGTCGGAGACATAACACCATTAAACAGTTGATCTCTAATGGCGTGATTTCCATTGATTATGTGAAACCAATGGAAAATCTTGCGGATCCGCTTAAAAAGGCTTGCCTAGAGATCAAATGTCAAGATTGACAAACGGAATGGGACTTAAGCCCATAATGCATGAATCTTTGTAATGGTAACCCAACCTTGTTGACTGGAGATCCCAGAATCTTGGTTCAATGGGACAACTAAGTTATGAAGGTTCAGTTAGCACTTACTCATTCCGTCTGATAAAAGTGCTGTCTGCAGAGAATGTAGGGTAAGCTAAGGCTTTTAATGATGTCCTATATCTTGATACGTCAAGTGGAGTATGGCAGAATACTCTTGATAGGAATCACCTATGTAAGTGTGAAGTGGGGCCGCTTCTATGAGAAAGTCTAGGTGGCAAGATTTCTCTAAAACACTTTCTGAAACCAGGTTGTTCATGGCCAAAACGAACACAACCATGAGAACCAAAAGGGTGTTAAAGGAAATATTGTGTGAGTATCATTGTCTTGGTTCACAACAAAGTCTGACTAGTTCAAGACATCAAGTCACTATTTAGCCGAGTGAATCCGATGGTACATCACTATGAAAGGTTCAAAGCCAGAAGCTACCTCTTCTGATGCAATATTTTCTTGTCTGACTTCTCCTCAGAGTCTGCATATGTGTCTGCATTAATTTCCATTCATGTGGGGGATTGTTGGAGAATTTAAGGTTGGGCTTTGGCCCATCGTTGGAGATTGAAGATTTGGGCTTTGGCCCGTAAATGAATGTTGCAAAACTTGGTTGAGCAACGTACTTTGAGCTTAATGAGTTTCCGATAATGATAATCGAAAACTAATGAATCCTTAATTATCTACGTGGCGAGTAGTTAATTTTAGGATGTGGAATCACTCAATTACGATGTTGTGTGAATGTGAAATTAATGCTCAAAGTGGATGGAAAATGTTGTGGATGGGTGACGTGTCACCCTTATGGGGGAATATCACGTTGGATGTGTCCATGTGGTGTAAAAGAGCTTCTGACGGACATCGATCGATGACTTCGATCGATCGATGTCACTTCGATCGATCGATGTCATCGATCGAAGTTGATCAGAGAGCTTCGATGTTTCTGTCTCACATCAGTCGATCACTTCGATCGATCGATGTTGACTTCGATCGATCGATGTATCGATCGAAGTTGGACAGAAAGGTGAGGAACGATTCTGACGTACATCGATCGATACATCGATCGATCGATGTATACATCGATCGATCGATGTCGAACAGCGTGCAGAATCTCTTCAGTTTGAGTGGTTATGTTTCAAATCTGAAACTAACACTATCCTCCTGTTTAAATAAGATCAACTTGTTTTGATCTAACGGTGGTGGGGAGGCAGCTTTGATCTAACGGCCGAGATTTAAACTGTCTTAACCGCTTAACCGAATATGGTTTCCATCTAACGCTTCAGGTTTAAACCTGCTAATCTATCTTCGATCTAAAGGCTGAGATTAAACCTTCCTAATCTAGATAGGAGGTTTTAATCTAACGGTCTAAATCAAACTTCGGTTTTGATCCAACGGTCACGGTTCCTTGTTCTCCAACCGACTCCCCTATATAAAGAGGGCAAAGGGTGCATTCATTTCACACCAAGCTCTAAGCATTTCATAAGCATTCTGCATTCATAGCACGTGAGTCTTGCATATTGTCCGGGAGAAGTCAGGACACTCTAAGCGTTCGAAGGAGTTCAAGTTCAGCAGTGCCGCTCAACTGAACAGGTACCCGTTGTATCCTGGGAGACGATTGCTCACACTGGTTGGGCACAGTATACCGGAGCAATACGTCTTAAGGACAGAGTCCTCGACTCGCCCCGGGTTTGATTTATTTTATTTTGTTGTTTCATATGCACACATTGTACGACTACGTCTTGGTACAGGATTGATTGTCTCCAACAAAAAAAGATTAAAATAAATCAAGATTGTCCTACCTTGGCTGATTTCTTGGAAGAAAGAAGGATATTTGAGGGCTTGATATCTCTATGAACAATGCATCTCTCTGTCCCGTTGTGCAAGTATCCAATCGCCTTTGCAATTTGGACAGCAATCTTGTACCTAACAGACCATGGTAGTGTTGATCCACCCTTCTTTCCACTCTTCTTTTCTGCATACCAACTCTTCTCAAATTAGATCAACAGCATCATGCAAGCATTCAATCATTACATTTCACTAAACAGGAAACAAAATTCACACCGTGTAAATATCGATCCAAGCTTCCTCCAGAGACATATTTATAAACCAAAAAGAAACCTTGGTCGGGATCAATGCAAAATCCAACAAGAGGAACAATATGTGGATTATGCAGGGAACCAGCTATCATCAATTCTCTGTAAAACGCCTTTGGAGACTCTGCATCCTCCTTGCACAACCGCTTAATTGCAACTGCAGTCCTCAAGATTCCAACTCTCCCTCTAAAAACATAGCTCAATGCACCTCTTCCCAAAACTCTGTCTGTTCTAACAGCATATTACAAAGCAATTACAACACATGAATAACAGAACCCAAAAAGAGAGACAAAAAACATATTACAAAACTCAAATACTTGAGTGCAAATTTCAACAAAAGCTGTTGTACTGTAAAATCAGAATCAACGAGCACTGAAAGAATAATGTTTTTTATCCTAAAATTATAACATGAAATTAACAACGTGAATAACGTGGACCAATGAATGAGAGATAATGTATGCTTTTGTACACTCTCCCTTGCACTCATTTCACTCTTCCTTGTCACATCATCATGGTACTACTTTCACGCAATAATTTTACTATGGATTGTAACATTATGAAATCTAATGTTCAAGCAGGTGTAACTTCAAAACTGGGTTACCTGCAGAAAAATTGCGGGAGGCAGAGACAATTTCGGGAAAGGTGAACCTAATCAAGGAGTGAGCAAGAGGATAAATACTTCTCTCAAGGGACTCAATTCTTTTCCACTTGAGCTCTCCTGGCTGAGAATCCGTCATTCCATTCTCAAAATTCACCATCAAAACTGTAGCAGAAGGGAAGTTTTTTGCCTTTATAGTTTCAAGCTCAAATTGACTGCAAACACTCAACCTAAAAGAGGAGTGAACAGAATGTGGCTCTGCAGCATTCAACTCTCGACCACTCCCACCTGACTCAGCTAGTAACCATGCCTTGTCCTTGTATTTTTCAACGGACTTCTCCCAGGAGCATCCCTTTTCATGGCTAGGAGGATTGAAACAAGCTAATCCAAGATCCCATATCATTTTTTGAAGTAAAGATTTGATCTTTATATCACCATCGTCGTCTTCATCTTCTTTTGAGCAATGTTTGTTCCTACCTGAAGCTGAATCCTTTGCAGAAAATGAGTTTTGAAGTGGGGCTACTGAGTTGGTTGAATTACTCGAGTAAAACCCCATGAAGGGAGGTGATCTCAGGATTACACAGAAATCAAGAAACCAAAAAGAGAAAGGGCAAAGAGTTAATAATTAATAGTGGGGGTAGAGCTTAAAAGAAATGGGAGAAAGACTTCTTATCCAAAGCAAAGAATAGCAAAGAAGGACTACCCACAGGCTTAACTTATGTGTGTAGAAATTAGCATAAAAGTTGCACCCAGGAAAGAAAGGAGTGCAGTTGTATTTGTAGAGAAAACTATGAAGCAGGTGATCTGGTTTTAAGCCACCATAAAGTGGGACATAGTTATATATAATCAGTATTTGTCCGTTTTATAATTTTTATTAGGTTAGTTTTCTATGTTATCCATATTGATTGTGTAGACTGTAAAATCAATTGTTACTTTTTTATTGCAGTTTGATAAGTACAAACTTTAAATGTGTATTTTTTTTAACTTTTTATTTAACTTCGTACAATTTCGACATGAACAAACAATTTGAAACATAATAACCATGCAGATCCTATGGCACTAGGAATTATTCATAAACCAATAATGAATATAAGAATGTAGGCCGTCTCTGTTTTATACATTTATCACTGTCATATATGAACTGTTTTTATTTTACGCATCAACTAGTTAGAAATATAATAAAACAGACAAATTTTCTGTTTAGTAGGTAGGACTGTTCAATGAACCAACAGTTCGCAAACTGTTCGTGTTTGGTTCGTATCATTCGCTAATGTTCAGTAAAAGAGCCAAATTCGAATAGTTGGTTTGGTTCGTTTACTAAAACGAGCCGAACTATTCGAAAAATGTTCGGTTCGTTTAAACAGTTAAAGGGTTATCAAGCCGAACTCGAACCAATTTTAAAGTTTGTTTAGATAAAGGAACCGAGCTGAACTGTTCGTTTAGCTAAACGAATCTAAATTCGAAAACTTAATATTCGGTTTGGCTCAGTTCGTTAACATCCCGTATTTGTATGTTCTTATCATCACATATCAACTGTTGTTTATCTTTTTGATTAATGGATGTAAAATAATGAATCATAAACTTCATAAAATTTGCGGAATAGGTAATTCATAAGTGATGAGTCCACTGTTGCATATGAAACTTCACAGTGTGGAGGTATCTCTCCGCTGGTTGCTTCATGGACAACGAAGGCAACATGACAAATATAATTATTGTGTCCTAGATATAGAATCGCAGATTTCATTCGAAGCAAATTTTTTATTTCTTGAGGTAAATGTATTGTTTATTTGTCTCTACCTTGTCAAAACCCGAACAATAGCTTTTGATATCGTTAAGAAATACTGGATATGGTTGTTGTTGGTAAGGTAACTTTTTTGTTTTTTTAATTTTTCTGAATTACCAAAAGTTACAATTGGAGAGGAATTGCAAAAGGTGAAGATGATGTGGGCACGTGCGACATCGTTGGTGTCCAACATCAGGACCCACGAACTTATGTGTCATAAGGACATATTTAAGTTAATAATGGATAATTAAGGAAGCAGGTTTCTTCACATAGTTCATTGGTCGTTGTCATCATTTTTTTGGACAGATAGGGTAATGTTAGAGGAAAAAAAAAAAAGAGGACAAAAGTTATTCCTATGTGTCCTCTTGATTTCAATGTATTTCATTTGCCGTTCGAGAAAATTAATAATAACAATATAATACTTCAATGCCACAAATGACATCCTCGTAATGTCGAGATTATAAAACCATAGTCAATCGAGCATGCGGCATATATTCCAGCAGTGAAGAGTAAAAAAGAATAAATCATTGTAGAAAATTTATTAGCTTCTTTATTTCATTCAAATGAAAAGAACTTATGTTTTTTTGTCTCTATTATTCTCAATACACTAGCACATCATATTCATATTATTGTGTCATATATGCAGATACATATAGAGACAGTAGTTTTATTGGAAACAAACTCTCTATCTTTTGGGTATAAGTATTGTTTGCCTGCTGCTCACTATCTCCAAGCTCTAGCGATAGTTTTTGTTGTCGTCGGGATATAATGTGTATGATATGTATTGTTGTTATAATTATTGTCAGCTCGAATGCTTGTTTTCAAGAAATAGTTGGGAGGTGGTTGGTTTATAGAAATCTTTAATAAAGAATAAAGAATTCAGAAATAACAGAAATAACAGATGTTACTCCATAAGAACATTTGTTCTGAGAGCAAAGAATATTCATCCAATATATTTTCAATCACATATCACCTTACATCTGCTTCAGCTAATATATACAAGTGTGAGAAAAGAATAAGTTATTCTTCTAACGGCTATATCTACAACGGCTAGTATTTCTATCTACTGTACATATACTATACTTCTACTGTACACATACTATTATTTTCTACACTCCCCCTCAAGCTTGGTGTATATATTTGTACAACCAAGCTTGGATAATAACCTTTTGAACAAACCAACTGATACAGATTTTGTGAGCAGATCTGCCACTTGTTCAGCAGATGAAATGTATTGTAAACTCAAAGATTGATCCTCTAACTTTTCTCTAATAAAATGTCTATCAATTTCCACATGCTTGGTTTTGTCATGATGTACCGGATTTTCTGCCATATGAATAGCAGAAATATTATCACAATAAGCTTTAAGCTGAGTTCCCACTGAATGCTGCTGCAGGTCCTTTAAGACTCGTTTTATCCACAGTCCTTCACATATTCCTAGTGCCAAGGCCCTTAATTCTGCTTCTGCACTACTCCTTGCAACAACTGATTGCTTTTTACTCCGCCAAGTAACCAAATTACCCCATAAGAAGGTGCTATATCCAGATGTTGACCTCATATCTCCCTTTGATCCTCCCCAGTCAGCATCCGTAAAGACTTTAATATCCCTACACGCATGTTTTCCAAAATATAAACCTTGACCCGGTGTACCTTTAAGATATCTTAAAATCCTCATCACTGCCTGCAAATGCACAGTTGTAGGTGAGTGCATGAATTGACTAATATAACTAACTGCAAAACATATGTCAGGTCTTGTGTGAGATAAATAAATCAACTTACCAACTAGTTTTTGATAAGAATGAATATCAGAGAGTTTCTTACCATCCTGAGACGCCCCTACTGAACCTGCTGCCATAGGTGTAGAAGCAGCTTTACATCCTAACATACCTGTTTCTTGAAGTAAATCTAATACGTACTTTCTTTGTGAAATAACCATACCTGTCTTGTTCCTGCCAACTTCCATTCCCAAAAAATATCTCAAAGACCCTAGATCTTTTACTTCAAAAGTATTTGCAAGATAGCTTTTCACCCGTGCGATGTTAACACTACAATTTCCAGTTATAATTATGTCATCTACATATACAATAAGAATAATTACTACACTGTTTGTTTGAAATATAAATAACGTATGATCACTTTGAGCCTGTTTAAAACCATAAATAAGGAGAACTTCAGAAAACTTACTAAACCATGCCCTGGGTGATTGTTTCAAGCCATAAATGGATCTTTTCAAGAGACAAACCTTTCCACTGGTTTCAACAGACTCAAAACCTGGAGGAATCTTCATAAAAACTTGTTCCTTTAATTTTCCATTGAGAAATGCGTTTTTAATATCTAATTGGGCTAATTCTCAGTCTAGGTTAACAGCTATAGAGAAAATGATTCTAATTGTATTCATTTTAGCTACTGGAGCAAAAGTCTCCAAATAATCAATGCTATAAGATTGGGTGAAACCTTTTGCAACCAATCTTGCTTTATATCTATTGAGTGAACCATCAGAGTTGTACTTCAAAGAAAAAACCCACTTACATCCGACTGGGATAGTACCCTGAGGTAATGGAACTAGCTCCCATGTTCCATTTTTAACAAGTGCAGACATTTCTTCATTAACTGCCTCCTTCCACTTTTCATTGCTTAGAGCTTCTTCAATGGAAGTTGGGATAGTCTCTGAATCCAGTTTCACGGTAAAGCTTTTCATATTTGCATTCAACCTATCATAAGACACAACATCATGGAGAGGATAAATAGATAAATACCCTTTATGACTTAGAAATTTGTGATACTTAGTACATTCACGTGAGCCTTTTCTTATAGCTATTGGTAATTCGGACTCGGGATAATTTTGTTCAGTCTCAGTCAAGCTAGTAGGTATACTGTGAGTGGTAACTTCAGTAGGATTTACCTGTGATCGTTGATTTTCCTGTGATCGTTGCCTAGAATATACCTGGATTATAGGAAGTGGTACTCTCGTTTCATCCTCTTTGGATACTGGTTCAGTCCTCGGCTCAGGTTGCTGACCAGGATCTTGTCCATGATGACAGTCTCTGT
Source organism: Eustoma russellianum (assembly GCA_036186865.1). Classification (NCBI taxonomy): domain Eukaryota; kingdom Viridiplantae; phylum Streptophyta; class Magnoliopsida; order Gentianales; family Gentianaceae; genus Eustoma; species Eustoma russellianum. The sequence continues at coordinate 31,790,643 of AP025051.1, forward strand.
CTTCCTTTCGTGCTGGTGAGATATCCATTGTTGTGACATCAATAATGCTCCAAAAATTTTCCTGCTCAATGTTTTCAGTACTGGATACAGACTTAGATGAAAAATAAGGTGAGTTCTCATCAAAGGATAAGTCCAGAGTGGTATAGAATTTCCTGGTAGTTGGACAAAAACACTTATATCCTTTCTGTGATCCTGAGTACCCCAGAAAGATGCACTTTATGGATCTTCTATCTAACTTGCTTCTATTATGAGGTTGTATGTAAACATATGCAACACAACCAAAAACTTTCAAAGGAATTTCAGACAACATTAGACAATGTGGAAATGCTTTTAGTAATCTCTCTTTTGGACTAACAAAGTCCAGAACTCTGGAAGGAGTCCTGTTTATTAAGTATGTAGCAGTGAGTACCGCTTCTCCCCATAGGTATTTAGGGACATTCATATGAAACATTATTGACCTAGCTATACTTAAAATATGCCTATGTTTTCTCTCAGCAACCCCGTTCTGTTGAGGGGTATAAACATTTGATGTTTGGTGATGAATTCCATTTTCATTCAGAAACCACTTTACCTCTTTATCCAAATACTCACTGCCGTTGTCTGTCCTAAGATTTTTGACAGTTATTCCAAACTGATTTCGGACCAGATTGATGAAGGTCTTCAGAACCTGACATAACTCAGATTTTTGTTTCATGAGATAAATCCAAGTAACTCTAGTATGATCATCCACAAAGATAACAAACCATCTACTACCATTCACATTTAATACCCTAGAAGGACCCCAAATATCAGAGTGAATTAAATTAAATGGCATACTGTCTGTAAATAACTTTGGTGGATACGGTGATCTCGTCTGCTTACCATACATACAGGTTTCACATTTAAGTAAATCAACTGAAACTCCATCAAACAGATCAGGTCTAATTTTCCTGAGATACAAAAATTTGGGTGGCCAAGCCTCCAATGCCACAACATAATGAGAGCTATTCTAGATTTAAGATAATCTATTCTAGGAGCAGCTTGTTTGCTCATGCAAGAATACATATTGGAACAGCTCTCCATGTGTCTTGGTTTGACACATTCCAAAATGAACAGCCCACCGTGATGATTAGCACTGCCAATCATCCCCTGGATACCCTTCTCCTTCAAACCTTTCTCCTGAAAGCAGGGAGAAGAAGCTGGTAGGAAGTAGCATTTTGAAGGTGTAAAAACAGTCCAGCAGTGATTATCCATCATTATTTTCTTGACAGATATTAAGTTACAATCAAGTTTAGGTACGTAGAGTACATGTTTAAGGACTAAGTTAGGTGTCAGTTGAATATCTCCTGAACCCAGAATATCTATACTATCCCCATTAGCCATTTTTACTTTTTTAGGGATATTAAATGACTCAAAACAGTTAAGTAGAGATTTTTCAAAAGTCATATGGTTTGTGGCACCTGAATCAACAATCCATACTGGATGCTTACCATTCATACCTGTAGTAGCCATGGTAGCTCTGACTTGGTCACTGTAGGTTTGAGCCTTTTGGCTGTCTAACACCCTGAGGACGGCATCAAGGTGGGATTGTGTAAAGACTACCTCGTTTGTGGTTTTTGTTTCAGCAATTGAAGCCTTAGGAGACTTCCATGAATCTGCATCTGACCTCCATGAACTCTTAGAGTCGGACCTTCCATCATTGTTTTGTCCAAAGTTGTTTTGTCTGAAGTTATTTTGCCTGAAAAACGGCGGTGGCTTTACAGTAGGACCAGGCCTTCTATAGCATTCTTCAAGGTTGTGTCCAACCTTATGACAAAACCTGCAATATTTCTTACCATTTCCACGATAATCATTAGATCCAGATTTTTTTGAAAGTAAACTGAAGGTTTTTGTTTTATCATCCTCTCCTGCATCCTTGTCAACAGCTCTACTCCATGGAAGGAAATTGTTGACATGCAACTTCTGATTTGTAATAGTCACTGGAGTTGAATCAAGAAGAGACACGGTTTTCTCAGTGGATGGAGGTTTTTCAGCAGAAATGAAAGTTATCTCACTACCTTGTTCAGCCATTCAGATTTGCAGATGATAAGAATAGTGATTTCAAGAAGATGATGAAGAGGTAGCAGAGGGGAATAAAAGAGGGGAATAAAAGAGCGAGTAGTGATTTCAAGAGTTGATACAGTGGTGAGAGAAATGAATCTGAAGGAGAAGTGATTTTGTAGGAGAATGGCTGTTGCTGCAGAAAACGTGTTGTAAGGATAACAAAAAAGGCGTAAAGTAAAAGCTAATAGCCCCAGTCTTTTCGACTTAGACCCGGACAGCTGGCCTTGGGAAGACAAATTGCATAGGAGATTGAAAAAACTTTTCTGGATCAAATGTACGAACTTTAAAGTAAAAAATTTGCTAACTTTAAAATGTGAAATTGCTAAAGATCTTTCCCAGGGAATTTATTGCATGTAGGACTAGTCCTTTTGCATGTGGGACAGCTGGTGTCCACTTCAAAAAACCCTTTTTTTCTTCGATTTTTTTTTTCTCAGTCTTGCTCTTCTTTTTGCATGTGGGACAGCTGGTGTCCACTTCAGATATTTTTTTTTCTTCTTTTTCAGTTTTGCTCTACGTTCCTTCTTTCTTCAAGGTCCCTCTTACTTTGTACCTTCTTCTTCACAAGATGAAGAATGGTTTTTTCCAGAAACTTTGAAGATGTTCTTGCTGAATGTTCGTTGTGTCAATCGATTTGCTTGATTTTCACCACCAAGCTCTGATACCATATAGAAATCTTTAATAAAGAATAAAGAATTCAGAAATAACAGAAATAACAGATGTTACTCCATAAGAACATTTGTTCTGAGAGCAAAGAATATTCATCCAATATATTTTCAATCACATATCACCTTACATCTGCTTCAGCTAATATATACAAGTGTGAGAAAAGAATAAGTTATTCTTCTAACGGCTATATCTACAACGGCTAGTATTTCTATCTACTGTACATATACTATACTTCTACTGTACACATACTATTATTTTCTACATGGTTTAGTTTCAATTCGTGCCATTGTTGAGAACATTTTTGTACTCTTGTTGCGGCATTCCCTTAAATGCACGTAAAAGATGTTAGCCGTTTTGTTTGAATGCTCAAACTGTTCTTTTCTTCCACCATTATCATTCGTACGCAATCTTGAGAAATTTCCATACAAAATATGGATCGTTTGAGTAAACAATTACAAAATTATTTCCTTTTTCTTATTGTAAATTTTCCAACCAAAGCATATATTTATATAGTCTAAGGGTTGTATCTATTTTATATAGTTTTTATGTAAAGTCGTTGGTTCGAATATGTTAGCTTCCTTACAAAGCCTTAAAATAGGACTGCAATATCGATCTTTTGAGCGTAGACTCTGTCTTGTACATCTGACCACTTGAATCTCACTTTTTGATTTACTTTTTTTTTGGAGGAAAAGGATCTTTATTTCATTGCATCAAAAGTCTTGTAAGTACATTTGCAAGCGCTATCTAAGTACTATACAGTTTCAACCCGTATCAAAAACATCAAAACTAGAATTACAAGAGTTTAGCACCGCCGTATCTAAACTTCTAGTCCGACTCACGATCATTTTGCATAGAGACATCGGTGCCAATGGTTGCGCGGAGTTGCCATGTGTAAATTGATTGCGCCAAAACCATATTCCAAACAGCGTTTTCCGAAAGAGATATCTCCATTCCACCTTGAATATCGGGTGAAGCTTATGAACCTTGATATTAGCAGAAACCCACATCTGACAGCTTGAATCTCATTTTTTTTAATTTATTTTCTGAATGCATAAGAAGTCTCTATGTAGGTATACAAAAATTAATCTAAAATATGCGTAAAGATCCAAAGATCTATCGCATTGGGATCTCCATCGTCCCAATGCCAAAGAGCATTGGTCTTGACCTAAAGATGTGTCATTTCAACCTAAACATTTTGTCACAAAAAAAAAGTATACTAATAAACATTTAACACTGACGAGAAGATCGGCAGTCAGCAATGACATATTTGGACAACGAAGACTGTCGGTAGACAAGAAATGAGTCGTTGCTTTGCATCTATCATGTCAGTTGTCTGAAGTATGGAATCATTCATCAATTATTTTTCTACTCATCCTTTTCTTAAGAAAAAAAAAATATTCATCTTATCATATTTAAATTTGAGTTGCTGTTGTGTCATTTTACGTTACAATTACGTGCTCAGCCACCTAATGACATGACAGTTCCGCTCATGCATGATTTAGTTATTCATATGCTTGTCTTACGTAATTTAGATGTCTTCATTTTTCCTGTTTTAATATAAAGTTGACCATTTTACATCTCATAATCGCAGTTTCAAAGAGCATTGTGGATGATGCAAATCAGGAGCTTAGTGACCTCTTAGTTGGGTGATGACTTACGCAGTGACCCACACAAGATGTTCTCCCGCAAACTAGGCCTTCGGCTTAGCAGCAGTGAAATCCCCACACTGTGCGTGTCTCTGGAATCGAACTCTTGACCTCTTGGAGTGAATCCTAACTCGAGTATCAACTGAGTTATGCCATAGGGCCCGTTTTCATAAGCTCTACTTGTATGCCGATCCAACCAATAGAAATGAGGTGGCGTTTGGTTGGCACTTGGGAATCGGAATGGGTATGATAGGGAATGAGTTTGGAGGATATGGGTTTGGGGTTAAAAGTGATAGTTGTTTGGTATTAAAATGGGAATGAGAATAGTGACCGGTCGGAGTAGTGGTCGCCGGTGGCCGCCGCCGGCGGATCGGCGGTGGGCGGCGGCGAACTAGCGGCCGGCGTCGTTGACCGGCGTTGACCGGCGGCTCCCCATTCCCCCATTCCCACATTTTGATAGATAGGAGGCCTAGTATATCAAAAAACGATATACATTTCCAAATAGTTGGATATCAAAATGAAATCCATTCCCCCATTTACCCCAAACAAACAGCCGGAATGAGTTTGGATTCCTCCAAACACATTCCTTCATTCCCATATCCCCCAACCAAACGCCACCTGAGAAATGACAAGAATGAAAATAATAACTTTGTCTACTGTTGACTTTACGTGTAAATAAAAAAAAAGTAAAAGCTAATAAACGTTGATGCATTAATTTTTCTAAACGGAAATGCGTTTGACAAAGATAAGAAGAAATCAAAGAAAATGAATCAACTTGCCAATGGAAAAAAGGGTTGGTGACGTGTTAAATTTTCTTGCAGAATGTTGTTTTTGTATACGGAAATGGTGATGTGCAAAAAAAAAAAAAAAGGAGGTGAAATGAGAAACATACAATTTCATGCACTTATTTTAAAAAAAAAAGTGTGGTGAACTAAATTAAATGGGCTATATTTTCCAGCAATTTTTTTATATGTTTAGGCATATGCTACTTCTAAAATAATTGAAACCAAAATCAAAAGGAAAAAAGCAAAAAGAAAAAGAAAAGAGTATTCAATAAAACAGGCTCAAGGGAAACAAAAACAAAAATGGAATTTCCGCTAGAAGGAGGGCTTGAACCTCCGACCTTGTGGTTAACAGCCACACGCTCTAACCAACTGAGCTATTCCAGCTGATGGCATCGGCTGTAACCTAGTATTATAATAATTCTCAGATTTCAACAATCCATATTCTTTTTCTTTTCTTTTTTGGTTTGTGGAAAGGTTACTACTTCCATATACCTACAAGTGAAACTTCAAAACAAAAAATTCGTATCTTACTATATGGAACTTTAAAATAAAGTAAAACTTTATTACTGTGAAATCGTAACATATTTATAAATATGGAATGGTGAATGATGTGTGACTACTAAGAAAAGGGACAAAAATGCACGTTATCTTATTCTTTTTCTTTATTTTACTTATTCAGTTATTTGAACCATCGTGTTATTGATGTTGAGATTTTATACTGCTTATATATATATATATATATATATATATATATATATATATATATATATATAAAGAGATTTTCGACTTTGAAAGAACAAAGTTGGTGTAAGGATTATATCTTGCCGGGCCAACAAATTCAGGACTTTTAACCGGCATATATAGGAGCCCAACTCAGATTATAGTAGTCAATTTCCGATCCTTCCTTTTCAACATAAGAATTATGTTATGTGTATTAATATGAATTAATGTCATGTCAATAATGTCACATTATCTAAGATCATGTTATGTTATTAATATGGTTTCATCTACAACAACAATCATACTCAGTATACTGCCGCTAGGGTCTGAGGAGAGTGAGAGGCAGACAAACGATACCTCTATCTCAAAGCCGATATAGGAGGCAATTCCGTGGTGTATGCTTTTTGCTGACGATATTGTATTAGTCGCAGAGAGTAGACATACCCGAGTATGAGACTAGAGCAGTGGAGAAGTGTTTAGAGAGAAAAGACTTAAGGATTAGTCGTTCTAAGACCGAGTATCTGCACTGCGATTTCAGCAGCGTAGCCGACAGGGAGAATAGCCAGTTCACCATTGATGATCAAGTGGTACCACAGGTAAGTAAGTTCAAGTACCTAGAATTATTTGTGCAGCAGAATGGGGACATAGATAGTGATGTAGCACATCAAGTTCAAGCAAGCTGGTGTAGATGGAGGGCGGCCTCAGGGGTGCTGTGTGACAAGAATTTCCCAAATAAATTAAAGGGAAAATTTTATAGTGTGGCAATGCGACCGACAATGCTATATGGAACAGACTGTTGGACCATCAAGAAGTCACAATTGCGGAAGATGGAAGTGGCAGAGATGAGGATGCTGAAGTGGATGTGATGTCATACAAGGCTAGATTGGATCAGAAACGAGGTGTTTCGAGAAAGGTTAGGCGTGGCTAGTATAGTAGATAAGATAAGGGAGGGAGGAATGAGATGGTTTGGGCATGTCAAGCGAAGACAGACAACGGCGTCGATCAGAGCAATTGAAAGCCTCATTATAGAGGGGAACAGAAGTAAAGGCAGTTCCAAACTGACTTGGGATGAACAGATTAGGCACGACCTACTAGATTTGCACCTCTATGAGGACATGGTCCAGGATAGGAGTTCATAGAGACATAAGATTAAGGTTAACGAGGTATAGGTCGTATATAGGGACACCTTAGAGTGTATTTAGGGTCATAGATAGACGTAGACACTATCTATGTTTTAGGTTGACTTTGCACTTGTTTGTTTATGTTTTACCGTTATTTTGCATTACATGTACATATACACGTTATTTTTATTTTAATATGGAAAACCTATTCTTTGTATTTCCTGAATTCCCTCACTAACACACTAGCACATTATATCTCTATTATTATGTCATTTATGCAGGTACATATAAAGCCGGAGGTCTCACTGGAAACAGACTCTCTATCCCTTGGGACAGAGGTATTGTCTGCCTACCAATTATCCTCTCCAAACCCTAGCGATAGCGTTTGATGTCGTTGTGATATACTGGGTACGGATGATGATGATGATGTTGATAGATGACATAATAATATGCATATGGTGTGTTAGTGTATTAGTGAATGAATTTATTCTAATGTATACATCATAATCTTATCTAGTGTGAGAAAAGTTGATAGATAATCCTCTTTCGAAAATTTGGAATCGTTACTTGTGTGTGTTCTTTTATATGGTAAACAAAGTAAAATGAAACATATAGTAAGGTCATATAATATGATGAAGGCTAATGAATGTGAATGACGTGTCAATGTTTTGTCATGTCAAGTTTATTGTAAAAATCCAAAAACATTGTAGTCATGTGTGACGATAAAATTTTTTGATTATCAACTGGAACATAAACCAGTCAAGAAAATCTTAAAGAGAAAAGTTAAGATTTAGTAGTTGAGTAATAGTTAGTTTTTGTTTTTATTAAATTTATTTGTTAGTTTTAAATTAAGGTAAAGAATAATTTTGGTACTTAAGATTAGTCCTCGTGAGACTTTTATCTACTAATTTACAATTGTACCTAGATACTTACTAGTTAGTGGTTAGAAATTACGTATCAATAACTGATTGCAACCAACTCTTCTTTTAATCCTCCAAAGACTAGGAAAGCATTTTTTACTTCTTGGCAAGAGGTTTGATATTTATTTAGTTGAAATTACTATTGATATAATTATAATTATGTAGGTACTTTAATTTTTAATTGAATTTAGTTGACAATGTTTTGTTGCTTTTTTTTGGATTCATTTTGTAATTGAGATTTAGTTAGTTCCAAAACCCATAAATATAGTATCGACCACTTGTGCAAATAATGAAACAATATGGTTTGGGGGAAAAAAATAAAAGGATAAAAAAAATCTCATTGTTAAATAGATAAACTAAAACTCAAATTATTCATTCTTAACGTTTTCAAAAAAAATAAAGCTCATACAAAAGCATTTGTAATTTTATTTGTATTATACTTTTTTCATCTCAAAAAAATGGTTCTATTTTGACTTGAACATAATTTAAGGAAGTTAGACTATTTTAGTCATTCTTTCTATTCTACATTTAATTGGTTAATTGAGATAAAATAGAGAAATCATGTATTCCCTCTGTCTCAAAAATAGTGTCATAGTTTGACTTGAGTATAATGTAATGAAGTCAAACTATTAAAATTATTTTCTCTATTCAATCCGTAGTTAGTTGGTTAATTGAGTTAAACTATATAAATCATGTAAGTGTTAATTGGAAGGATATTGTGAAAACTTTGACACTAATCATTACTATTTTTAGAAAGGGATAATATTTTTGAGACAAATTAAAATAGAAATTATAGCAATATTTTTGGAACAGAGGGAGTAAATGTTAATTGAAAGTGCAGTATGAAAACTCTGGCTACTAACTATTTCTATTTTCAGAAAGTGGACAATCTTTTAAGACAAACCAAAATAAAAACTAGTACAATAATACTTTAGGCTTGTTTTGGATTTTGTGTATATTTAAGTTCGAAATTCTTTTGGTGTTATTGATTTACATTTATAATCGGTTGTTCTTAGTTAACATATTTTGTAAGGTTGTTTTTTTCACTGTTTTAATTATAAATACCTTTTTTTTTTCAAAATCTTACATGCGTACTCTTGTCACCAAACAAATAAACACCAACCTCTCAACCACTTTAAACTTGCGGCTATTTGGTTATCTCTATTCTTGAAGTTGTGTAAAAAATTGTTTGTTTGGGGTTGAATCCGCTCACCGGATAATGACGGATGCATCATTTGACACGTAACAGAAAGAATGGTGAGATTAGATAAAACATAGACCAACAATGACTATAAATTTGGGTGAGGTTGAGTCATGTTTACTCATTGATGAGTGAATACCATTCCCTTTGTTTGATGTATACTTTAATATGGTAATGAATAGACGACTAGTCAAACCAGCCGGCCGTCCAACTAGAATAAGTGAATATTGCTTCATGGCATAGCTCAGTTTGTATTCAGGTTGAGATTTGCTCCAAGAGGTTGATAGTTCGATTCCAGAGACATGTACAGTATGGGTGTTCTACTGCTGCTAGGCCGAAGGCCTGGTTTGCAAGAGGCACCTTGTGTAGGTCACTGTGTAAGTCATCATCCAAACTAGAAGGCCGGTAGGCTCCTGATGTGTATCCTCCACAATGCACCTTGAAGCTGGGGCGATGAGGAATCCTGAGATTTCTTCTTTTGCTCCAAGAATAAGTGAACATTAGGCCTCTAATTTGGTATGTGTGGTCCATTCAAAGGTTTAGTCATATATAAAGTCGGTACCAGAAGTGAATAATAGCTGTTTTAACTAATGAACCATCTAATCGTTTTGCCTAACATTAATTTTGGCTGGTCTTTACTTGGACGGCCATGTTTAGTGGCGTATATAAAATAATTAAGCCCTGACAGTGGAGGGTTATGATCTCCTCGCTCCCACTTTCCTCATCTCTTTTGTGACCACGCGACACGTGGCAGCAAGAAAGGGTGATAAGGCTAGATGAGAGTCACCTGCATCTAGCCTCACCACCCCCTCTTACTGCCACGTGTCGCACGGTCACGCGTTACTGCGTCCCCTTTGCGGGGGGATCCTATCTCGACAGTGGAAGGACATATGAATACTAAAACAATAGAAGACTGAGAAAGAGATGGCACTCAAATGCAAAACAAGTTTCCCACGCATGGAAATGGACTAGGGGAGGATGATGTGGATAAAGCCCAGAGATATATGCTTCAACTAATGAGTACGTAAATAACTAGTCTCTTACCATATAAACTTTTATAGTATTAAAAATCATTATATTTTGGGTTCTAGTACATAGTTTAATTGGTACTCGGCTTAGGATTCGCTCCAAGAGGTCAAGAGTTTAATTCCAAGGACGTGCACAGTGTGGATGTTCCTCTGCTTCTAGGCTGAAGGCCTGGTTTGTGGGGAGACACCTTGTGTGGGTCACTGCATAAGATCTCACTCAACCTATGAGGTCGCTGGGCTCCTGGTTTACATCCTCCACACATGCTTCTAAGGGCTGGGACGGTGAGTGTAGCGCCCCGACCCGGACAGCGGAATCCGAACCGGTGCACCCGTCGTAGCTTACTGAGAAGACTACCAGACGTCTTATCTCCCGTGTACACATCATCAGTGACGTACGAAAGTAGACGCTGAAACATGTATATATCGAAGGTCAACCGTCAACTCGTACATCAAAAACTAAAATCCCAACAACTGATCATAATGGTTGCCAACTGAAATCCTCAAACAAACGAAATAACGGAAATAAATAACACTGTCTCAACTATTTCCTCAACATGCACTCTAAACGTCCCATTCAGCCCACTCGCCGTCATCCTCAATGAATATCATATCGTAACTGGGTTCATCTGCAAGATCAAAGGCAGTACCCTTAGCGAAAAACGCTAGCAAGTAACCCACTTATAAGACATACGGGATCAACACATGGCAAGACATGAGTAATAAATAACTTGAGGGAATTGTGGAGCACATGTCTTGAAATTTTCAAATATATAAACGGAACATGTAATAAATCAAGTACAGCAACTTGAAACGCAAGTAAGCAATTCAATGTCGATCAATATCATAAGCACACATGCCACAACGACTCTCGTGATGCATGTCAAAATAATGCACTACGCTACACATTCGCATATGCATGAGCCATTTCTTTCAAATCGATGCAGTACATGACACAATGTCCGGTTCCTAACTCATTTCCTTGTAACGCACCCCGGCTTATATTTCCATCCCGGTTAACGTTACAAGCTCGTATGCTCTGTGATGCACCTCGGCTTATATTTCCATCCCGATTAACATCACAGCTCTCATAAACTCTACAATGCACCTCGGCTTATATTTCCATCCCGATTAACATTGTAGAGGACTTTATACCCTGTAACGCACACCGGCTTAAATTTCCATCCCGGCTAACGTTACAGTCTTTTGTGCCCTACAGTGCACCCCGGCTTAAATTTCCATCCCGGTTAACACTGTAGTTCACCTTCGCAAATCGGTGCCGAAACACCTCTCTTTTCAAAACTTATGCAATGCACGTGCCATGATGCAAGACTCCATATCTCATTCACATTTCACGCTCACATATGCAATTCACATTTACATGCGCAAGTACAAGTACCACACAAGGAACACTAGCTTATTCGTCCATACTTAGCCCTCAACTATCTCGTCAACACTTACCCTTGATTCTAAAGTTCGTAACCTACACGAGTATCCTCATTTCTCCTTCATTGAACTTTGAGACCCCTCGTACGTCCATTTCCTAACCCGTCTAAGTCATTCCCGTTGAAACTCGATTCGAGAATTCGTTGAAAGCACCAAGTTTGATTCATCATCCTAGACATGTTCCCGAGACTTAAACTAACTTAGATCAGGTCTTAGAAAGTCACTAAGGTCACCCAAAGGTTCCCCGAACGTCCCTCTTTCTTCCTCCACTTTCCACAAAATTTCAGGACTTCATCCCCTAGCTTCGATCGATCGATGTCCAGCTGAGGACATCGATCCCTGACTTCGATCGATCGATGTCCTTCTGAGGACATCGATCTCTAAAGCTTACCCTACATCGATCGATCGATGTCCGTCTGTGGACATCGATCTCTAAGACTTCCTGCACATCGATCGATCGATGTCCTTCTGGGGACATCGACCTCTCAGCAACCTGTACATCGATCGATCGATGTCCTTCTGGGGACATCGATCTCTGACATCGATCGATCGATGTCAATGCTAATCCAGAACTTCTTCTGCGATTTCCTGCAATTCTCAATCAACTTTTCCAATCTCCATTCACCAATTCCAAGCCTAAATTCCCCTGCTACCATTTCATACTTAATCTGCAGATTAACCGCTACACGCCTCTCAAGCAAGATTCCAGCCTAGATCGCACAACTTCATCCCAACAAAACGAAAGATCTCATCTTTCCTTCCCCCAATCCCTTTGCAACTGCTAAACCACATCAAGAGGGAATTAGGGTAGGGATTTGCATGGTTTCACAGATTCAACAACAACAACAATCGTACTTTCATATATATTGGCCAAATCCGTAAACAAAAGCACATAGATCATAAACAAATAATCAACGAACAAATCTACTGAATGGTGATCCAATTTGATAATTAAAATAGGCCGTTTTTCTTTCGCAAATCGTAAGAACTTATAAACAGATTACTTGCCTTTGATTACTCGAAGACGGATTGAAGAACGGATGCAGGTTGGATTGATTCCTGAAGGCTATCTTCTCTTACGCTGGGAGAAACGGCTAGGGCAGACAAAAGAAGCGTCGTTGGTTTCTGAAGAAACTGACACTTCTCAGTTTATATATGGTCAGGGGAAAAAGTTTGGTGTTTCTAAATTACATTTTATTTCTTATTTATCTTAAAGGATAAATCCTAATTATTTAATTCTAAAATTAATTACAATTAAACTCTAATAATAAATCCTCCATTTATTCTAATTAATCCTCATATTAATGTCTAAGTAATTTTCGTTGACCGTCATTAATTCCCGTAAAATTCTTCTTTGTCTTTTAAGTTACCCTACGGAGGGTGCGGGGCATAACATCCCTCCCCCCTTATAAGAAGTTTCGTCCTCGAAACTGACGTACCTTATTGGAAGAGGTGTGGATATAACTCCTTTATTTGCTCTTCAAGCTCCCACGTGGCTTCGCGCTCCGTATGGTTACTCCATTGAACTTTGACATACGGAATGACGCGTCGGCGTAGGACTTGATCTTTTCTGTCCACAATCCTTATTGGATGTTCTTCGTAAGTGACATCTTCTTTCACATCCAATGGTTGAGCTTCAAGGACATGGCTTGGATCCGATACGTATTTCCGTAGTTGAGATACGTGGAATACGTTATGGACTTGGGATAAACTCGGAGGTAAAGCTAGCCGGTATGCCCTTTCACCAACTCTACCAAGAACTTCGTAAGGGCCAATATATCTCGGGCTTAACTTGCCTTTTACTCCAAATCTAGCAACTCCCTTAGTTGGTGAGACTCGTAGGTAAACCTTATCGCCCTCCTCAAAGTCCAACGGTCGTCTCTTGGTGTCAGCCCAACTTTTACTGCGATCTTGAGCCACCTTGAGTTTCTCTCTTATCACCTTGACCTTTGCCATAGTTTGCTCGACCAACTCGGGTGCGGTGATTGTCCTTTCTCCGACTTCATCCCAATAAACCGGAGATCTGCATTTGCGTCCATACAATGCTTCAAATGGAGCCATGCCAATTGCACTGTGATAGCTATTATTGTAAGAAAACTCCATCAACTTCAGCATGCTATCCCAGTTTCCTTTGAAGTCCAAGGCGCATGCTCTCAACATGTCTTCCAATGTTTGGATGGTCCTCTCGGATTGTCCATCCGTTTGCGGGTGATATGCTGTGCTCATTCTCAACTCCGTACCCATAGCTTTCTGGAATGCTCTCCAGAACTTAGAGGTGAACTTGGGGTCACGGTCCGATACGATGCTAACTGGGACTCCATGTAAACTTACAATGTTATCCACATAGACATTGGATAACCTTTCATACGAAGTACCATGAGGCATGGCAATAAAATGAGCCGTCTTCGTCAGTCTGTCTACGATTACCCAAATCATCTCGTTTCCATTGCGGGTCTTGGGTAGTCCCATTACAAAGTCCATAGTTACATGTTCCCATTTCCACTCCGGAATTTCTAGGGGCATCATCAAACCCCCAGGTCGTTGATGTTCGGCCTTGACTTGTTGGCAAACCAAACACCTTTCAACATGCTCCGCTATAGATCTCTTCATCCCGATCCACCAATAGTTTCTCTTGAGATCCTGGTACATCTTAGTGCTTCCGGGGTGGATGGACATTCTTGAGTTATGCGCCTCCCGAAGTAATTCTGTTCGGAGTTCGTCTTTTGCTGGTACGCATAACCGATTCTGGAACCATAGACTCCCATCTTCTCGCAACCGGAAGTCCTTTACCGGTCCCGTGGATAATTTGTCGCGGATCTCTTTCAGTGCTAGGTCCTCATACTGTGCCTCCTTAATTCGGTCTACCAAGTCTGGGCTGATAGACAAAGCTGTGAGGACATTTGCCACTGAATCCACCAATTCAAGGTCAAACTCCTCAATCTCTCTTTCCAATGGAGACTGTCTTGCGTGGCTAGACTTCCTGCTTAATGCGTCTGCCACTCTGTTGGCTTTGCCCGGATGGTAGTTGATGGTCAAGTCATAGTCCTTGAGTAACTCCAACCATCTCCTTTGTCTCATGTTCAACTCCTTCTGCGAGAATAGATACTTTAAGCTCTTATGATCAGTGAATACTACACACTTCTCTCCATATAGATAGTGTCTCCAGATCTTAAGAGCAAATACCACAGCTGCGAGCTCCAAGTCATGAGTCGGATAGTTCTGCTCATATGGTTTCAGTTGTCTTGACGCGTACGATATGACTCGTTCATTTTGCATCAAAACACAACCTATAAACAGAACGTTAGTTTAAGACTAGCATATGTATATACCCTGCATCAATTGTAATGATGTACATACCTAGTCCTTTCTTGGACGCGTCGCTATAGATCACAAAACCGTCGGTGCCGGAAGGTTGTGCCAACACCGGGGCTGTGGTCAATCTCTTCTTGAGCTCAGTAAAGCTCTGCTCGCATTCAGCAGTCCATTCGAATTTAGTCTTCTTCTGAGTAAGTCGACTCAATGGTACTGCTATCGTTGAGAATCCCTCAACAAACTTCCTATAGTAGCCTGCCAAGCCTAGGAAGCTTCTGACTTCGGTCACATTTATGGGTCTTGGCCATTCAGTGATGGCTTCTATCTTCTTAGGATCCACAGAGATCCCATCTTCAGAAATCACGTGACCAAGGAAGGCTACACTTCTCAGCCAAAATTCACACTTGCTGAATTTGGCATAGAGCCTTTGTTGCCTCAAAATTTGCAACACCACACTTAGATGTTCAGCATGAGCTTGTTCGTCGGGGGAATAGACCAAGATGTCATCGATGAACACTACTACAAATTGGTCTAACTGTTCTCGGAATACAGTGTTCATCAAATCCATGAAAGCTGCTGGGGCATTTGTTAGTCCAAAAGGCATCACTAAGAATTCATAATGCCCGTATCGGGTCCGAAAAGCCGTTTTAGGTACGTCTCCGGCTTTCACAAGCAGCTGGTGATACCCTTGACGAAGATCGATCTTTGAGAACCAGCAAGCTCCTTTTAGTTGGTCAAATAAATCCTCGATCCTTGGCAGAGGATATTTATTCTTAATGGTGATCTTGTTCAACTCCCGATAGTCAATGCATAACCTCATGCTGCCATCTTTCTTCTTTACGAATAGAACTGGGGCTCCCCAAGGTGATACGCTGGGACGTATCAATTTCTTGTCTAACAACTCTTGCAGTTGCCCCTTCAACTCCTTGAGTTCAGCCGGAGCCATTCTATAAGGTGCCTTAGATATAGGCTCGGCTCCAGGGATCAAGTTGATCTCGAACTCCACTTCTCTCGTTGGTGGTACTCCCGGTAGGTCATCTGGAAATACATCCTTGAACTCGTTGATCACCGGGATTTGGTCCATAGAGGGAACCTCCTGCTTCGCGTCTAGAGCATATACCATAAACCCCTCGGCTCCTTTCTGTAAAGCCTTAAAGGCCTTAATCGCCGTCATGTATACCTTCTTTGGGGCTTTGGTTATCTTGGTATTTCCTTGCACCGTGACGTCATTCATCTCAGGGTCTTTGAGGGTCACTTTCTTGAGTTTACAGTCGATATTGGCATGATTCTTGGTCAACCAATCCATGCCTAATATTATGTCAAAGTCCTTCAGCGGTATTGGGACTAGAGTCACCGAGAAAAGCTTCCCATCTAATTCCAACTCACAGTCCTTGTACTGATGGTAAGAAATCAGTACTTGTTCTCCTGCTGCCTGTACCCTAAATGGGTTCTCAAGCCATTCGGGTAGACAGTCGAGTCCTTTGGCGAATCGCTTAGAAATAAAACAGTGGCTAGCTCCACTATCAAATAACACGTTGGCAGGTACTTTGTTAACTAAGATCACACCTATCATGAGAGTGCAGCACATAAAGGTCTCATATAGAGCATATTTAATCATCAACTTAAAAGGCTAAAATTCAACTTAGACTGCTATTATTAAACTTAAGTCGTACCTGTCACGACGTTCGCATCCTCTTGGACCTCAGCGTCCGTCATCGTGTGGACTCTCGCATTGGGCCTGCCTCTCTGCTGTGGGGCTGGCCCTGCCCCGGCTTGTGGCTTAGGGTTCCACTCGGGACAGTCTCTGATTCTATGACCCGTCTTTCCGCATTTGAAACATGCACCGCTAATCTTCCAACATTCGCCCACATGTCTTTTCTGGCAGTGTGGGCACTCCGCAGGTGCTTGGCTATTCGGCTGATGCTGCTGCGGTGCCCTTTGCGCTAGCCCCGCTTGCCCCTTTCTGGGAATCTTGACCCAACGCCCGGGCCTACTCCCACTTTGCTCAACCCTCGGTCTCTTGCTCGATTCTTCACGAGCTTCTCTGTTCTGTGACCTACGCATGTCACTCTCCACTCGATAACATGCGTCCAACATCTCCTCGAAGGTTTTCAAACTCGACCCCGCGATTGCTGTCCGAATACGGGGATTCAGGCCCTCTTCAAACTTCAACATTTTCATTCTATTGTTTTCCAGTACCAAGGGTGTGAACTTACCCAAGGCATGGAACCTGTCTGCATAATCAGAGATAGTCATCCTCCCTTGTTCAAATCTGTCAAACTGCCTCATCTTCTCCAAAACGGCAGTCTCAGGCACGTAGTAATCTTTGTACGCCTTCACAAACTGACTCCACTGTATGGGAGGAGTCATCTTGGGCAGGATGCCGTTCCACCATGCATTCGCCCTGCCAGTCAGAAAGGGTGTGGCTACATCCACCTTATGCTCCTCCGGCACTTGCACAAGTTTGAAGCATTTCTCTATCTCGTCCAGCCAAAACCCAGCCACCTCTGGGTCAGTTGTCCCTTCAAAGTTTGGGGCATGCATCTTTCGCATTTCCCCAATGTAATACCTTATGCCGTGCTGTGGTGGCGCGGGAGGAGGTTGCTGCGGTTGTTGTTGCTGCTGAGCAACTCCTTGGGCTATCACTGTGATAGCGTCAATTAGTGCTTGAGGGACCAGAACAGGAGGTGGTGGTGGTGGAGGGTTATCGTTGTTCCCATTGCCACCGTTTCCTTGGTTGTCTCTTCTGGGAGGCATTTTCTGCAAGATCACGTCATTAGTGTCGAGCCGTTCCAAAATAAAACGTGAAATCCATAAGGGGTACAAGGCGTAGTTCATAAGTTAAAACGATTACATCTATTTGATTACACTAATCGCGCTCGTACACACACCCATCCCAGATCAAGCTTAAATCTGAAATCGCATACTTAGACTAATAGATCAACTTAAGGTAAAGATCATAACTTAAGACTCTACATGTCATAACCTAGGTTTCCGAGGTAGATCTGAAGCCTAGGCTCTGATACCACCTGTAGCGCCCCGACCCGGACAGCGGAATCCGAACCGGTGCACCCGTCGTAGCTTACTGAGAAGACTACCAGACGTCTTATCTCCCGTGTACACATCATCAGTGACGTACGAAAGTAGACGCGGAAACATGTATATATCGAAGGTCAACCGTCAACTCGTACATCAAAAACTAAAATCCCAACAACTGATCATAATGGTTGCCAACTGAAATCCTCAAACAAACGAAATAACGGAAATAAATAACACTGTCTCAACTATTTCCTCAACATGCACTCTAAACGTCCCATTCAGCCCACTCGCCGTCATCCTCAATGAATATCATATCGTAACTGGGTTCATCTGCAAGATCAAAGGCAGTACCCTTAGCGAAAAACGCTAGCAAGTAACCCACTTATAAGACATACGGGATCAACACATGGCAAGACATGAGTAATAAATAACTTGAGGGAATTGTGGAGCACATGTCTTGAAATTTTCAAATATATAAACGGAACATGTAATAAATCAAGTACAGCAACTTGAAACGCAAGTAAGCAATTCAATGTCGATCAATATCATAAGCACACATGCCACAACGACTCTCGTGATGCATGTCAAAATAATGCACTACGCTACACATTCGCATATGCATGAGCCATTTCTTTCAAATCGATGCAGTGCATGACACAATGTCCGGTTCCTAACTCATTTCCTTGTAACGCACCCCGGCTTATATTTCCATCCCGGTTAACGTTACAAGCTCGTATGCTCTGTGATGCACCTCGGCTTATATTTCCATCCCGATTAACATCACAGCTCTCATAAACTCTACAATGCACCTCGGCTTATATTTCCATCCCGATTAACATTGTAGAGGACTTTATACCCTGTAACGCACACCGGCTTAAATTTCCATCCCGGCTAACGTTACAGTCTTTTGTGCCCTACAGTGCACCCCGGCTTAAATTTCCATCCCGGTTAACACTGTAGTTCACCTTCGCAAATCGGTGCCGAAACACCTCTCTTTTCAAAACTTATGCAATGCACGTGCCATGATGCAAGACTCCATATCTCATTCACATTTCACGCTCACATATGCAATTCACATTTACATGCGCAAGTACAAGTACCACACAAGGAACACTAGCTTATTCGTCCATACTTAGCCCTCAACTATCTCGTCAACACTTACCCTTGATTCTAAAGTTCGTAACCTACACGAGTATCCTCATTTCTCCTTCATTGAACTTTGAGACCCCTCGTACGTCCATTTCCTAACCCGTCTAAGTCATTCCCGTTGAAACTCGATTCGAGAATTCGTTGAAAGCACCAAGTTTGATTCATCATCCTAGACATGTTCCCGAGACTTAAACTAACTTAGATCAGGTCTTAGAAAGTCACTAAGGTCACCCAAAGGTTCCCCGAACGTCCCTCTTTCTTCCTCCACTTTCCACAAAATTTCAGGACTTCATCCCCTAGCTTCGATCGATCGATGTCCAGCTGAGGACATCGATCCCTGACTTCGATCGATCGATGTCCTTCTGAGGACATCGATCTCTAAAGCTTACCCTACATCGATCGATCGATGTCCGTCTGTGGACATCGATCTCTAAGACTTCCTGCACATCGATCGATCGATGTCCTTCTGGGGACATCGACCTCTCAGCAACCTGTACATCGATCGATCGATGTCCTTCTGGGGACATCGATCTCTGACATCGATCGATCGATGTCAATGCTAATCCAGAACTTCTTCTGCGATTTCCTGCAATTCTCAATCAACTTTTCCAATCTCCATTCACCAATTCCAAGCCTAAATTCCCCTGCTACCATTTCATACTTAATCTGCAGATTAACCGCTACACGCCTCTCAAGCAAGATTCCAGCCTAGATCGCACAACTTCATCCCAACAAAACGAAAGATCTCATCTTTCCTTCCCCCAATCCCTTTGCAACTGCTAAACCACATCAAGAGGGAATTAGGGTAGGGATTTGCATGGTTTCACAGATTCAACAACAACAACAATCGTACTTTCATATATATTGGCCAAATCCGTAAACAAAAGCACATAGATCATAAACAAATAATCAAAAAACAAATCTACTGCATGGTGATCCAATTTGATAATTAAAATAGGCCGTTTTTCTTTCGCAAATCGTAAGAACTTATAAACAGATTACTTGCCTTTGATTACTCGAAGACGGATTGAAGAACGGATGCAGGTTGGATTGATTCCTGAAGGCTATCTTCTCTTACGCTGGGAGAAACGGCTAGGGCAGACAAAAGAAGCGTCGTTGGTTTCTGAAGAAACTGACACTTCTCAGTTTATATATGGTCAGGGGAAAAAGTTTGGTGTTTCTAAATTACATTTTATTTCTTATTTATCTTAAAGGATAAATCCTAATTATTTAATTCTAAAATTAATTGCAATTAAACTCTAATAATAAATCCTCCATTTATTCTAATTAATCCTCATATTAATGTCTAAGTAATTTTCGTTGACCGTCATTAATTCCCGTAAAATTCTTCTTTGTCTTTTAAGTTACCCTACGGAGGGTGCGGGGCATAACAGTGAGGGCAGGGATGAGAGATTTCGTCTTTTTTGTTCCAAAAATCATTAGATTCTATAGTGAAAACCAAGATTCAAATCTCTTTTCCTTAAAGAGATCTAACATTTTATAGTTTTTTAAACTTTGATAGTAAACTATTCTTATTAATTTAGTCCAAAAATACTCGTGCTTGATCATTAAACTACATTCCGGGCCATTTTTGTTTTGGCTTTTTTTTTTTGGTTAAAATGTGAATTGTAATAACCAAGATCAAAGCATCAAGGGATGCAACCCATACACCAAATCATGTCAAAACGTCATCCAAGGAGCAAACACAGTACTCCTTGCAATCAAAATAGCCTTAGCCTATCCTTCTACAAGTATTCAAGGCCCTATACGAGTGGGGAGGTGGCTTAACAACGAAGCAAAATCAAATACTAGTAGAAAAGAATGAATAAAAAAATAGAAAGCCACCCAGAGACTAAAGTAAAAAATGGGATTTGAGCCGAAAAGAATGGGGGGCCAAAAATCCTTGAAACTCAAGAAAAGAATTCGATTCTTGTTGTAACTTAAAACTAAGGTCTCTTATACATACGAAACCGCATGCAGAAATAAATACATCTTTTGCCGGTGTCAAATGAAATAAAGAAATATTAATAGAATAAAGGCATGATACAACAATATATTACATGCAAAAACAGAATTATTACAGATCTATATCCTGTCACTCTCATAATAAATGAAGTTGGTCTTTTATATTGAAAAAAATTAATCAATCATATCCAGCACATCACAACAGCAATAAAAGATATCACTAAGGTATGGAGAGGGTGAGCGGCATGCAAACAATACCTCTATCACAAGGAATAGAAAGTTTGTTTCCAATGAGACCTCCGGCTCTATATGTACCTGCATAAATGGCACAATAATAGAGATATGATGTGTTAGTGTGTTAGTGAGGGAATTCAATAAATACAAATAAGAAGTTTCCGATATTAAAATACTCATAAACGTGTATATGCACATATAATGCAAAACAACGACAAAAACAAAAACAAAAAGATGCAAAGATAACCTAAATCGTAGACAGAATCTAAGCCACTAAATATACTCTATTGTGACTTATATACTGCCTAAACCTCGTTAACCGATAAAATTAGATATTTTACGATTTATTGTGAGAGTGACATATCAAACCATTTTATAGACGATATTGTATACCTTGACGACCTACATAATTCTCTCAGATTTTATTAGACAAATATAAGTCGTTTCTTAATTCTGCCAGATTAAACAAAAGTGAGAGAATATTTAGTTAATAACCTATTTCCTCATAAAATAATAAAAAGTTAAACCTATACTTTAGAACACGGCAACAAAACTTTCAATAGTCAAAAAGGCGTTCCACTAGGGAGCAATAACTATTTCAAATACTTCCGTTATACGTATATCTATTTCTTTCAATCCAATATGAACTTGTAACAATGGTTTCATCCAATGTTTGGTGTGGCGAAATGACAAATATACCTATCAACCTAAACATAAGACAAACGACACTACAAAAAAAAAGAGCATATAGCGACAGACAAAAAACGTCGCTATTTCGTCGCTACAGGCATATAGCGACGAAATAGCGACGAAAAATGAATGTCGTTATACGGCTTGTCGCAAAGCAAATTTCGTCGGCAATGCGTCGCTGTATTGCGAAGAAAAAAAATTGCGTCGGTGTATCGTCGCAAAACTGCGACGAGAAAATGTCAGGTCTGCGACCTTTATTCTGTTGTCGCTGTTTCGTCGGTAAATTATTTCGTCGCTATTTCGTATTTTTTATTTTTTTTATTAATGTTCTGCGACAAAGAATTTCGTCGCAAAATTTCGTCGGTATATGTTTTACCGTCGCTATTTATTATTTTTTTATTTTTTGTTTCCGTTTTATTTCGTCGCAAAATGTCGTCGTTAATATGTCTTTTCGTCGCTAATTTTAAATTTTTGTTTTTTATTTCCGATCTGCGACAGACCAATTTCGTCGCTGGTTCGTCGGTATTTGTTATTTTTAAAAATATTAAATTTACTAATAATTATTTTAAATACATTATTTAATATTAAATTTTAAATTTTTTTGATTTATTAATAATATTAATACATTATTAATTAAAAAGTTTTTATTATTATTATTTAATTTCTATAATATATTTTATTTTGTATATTAAATCATTTGTACAAATATTATACAGTAATACGGTATTTGCGCATTCAAGTTCGTATAATTAAACAACACAAACGAAATAGAATCTGTAAAATTGTCAGATAGAATATATAAAAGTACAAAGAAAATGTCAATACAACAAATGAAATAGACTATACAAACAATGAAAAAATAAATAACTATGAAGAGGAAGATGGAGGGGGATCATGCGGAGAAGAGTGACCATCAGGAGGGCGGGGCTGAGGTTGAGGCTGAGGCTGAGGCTGCGAGGAGTTGGAAATGAAAGTCATGACGACCTGCGACAGCTGGAAGATTTGCTGGTTCGTTGCCTGCTGCACCTGCATCGTCTGATGCTGCGCCTGCTCAAACGCATGCTGAAGCGCCTGCTGAAGCGTCTGCTGAAGCGTCTGCTGCATCGCCTGCTGCTGCGACTGCAGTGCCTGTAAACTCTCCTCTTGCCTCGTCCTGATGGACTCTATCTCACGCTGCAGCGCCGCATTATCTGCTTCCAGGCGCGAAATATCCTCTGGCGTCGCAGAAGGCGCGGAGGTGCTGGCCTCAGAGGAAGCACCTGGATGCAGAACTTCGGGAAAGAATCGCGGCGCTGCTGATCCAACCCCGTACACCTCCTTCTTCTTCTTATTCTGAGGGCCGACGGTCCGAACCGCATCCCAATAAGCGCGGTTCTTGTCGGCCTGTTCGCCCCTATCTGCGAGTAATCTGTTGTACTCGTCCTGAAATGAGAATATGAATTGTTATGGTTTAGCAATAAAACAAACTAAGGAAAAAAACAAATGATATCGTAGTCTACTTACACTGATGTCGCGGGCCTTCGTCGTGATCCAGTCCTCCGTTCCGTCGGAGGCTCTCTTCCGATGCGTCTTGTAGAAGAGATCGTAGGAGGCTGGCCACTCCCCCGTCTCCTGTTGCTGAAAGAATGAAATAAAATATGTTAGTGATATGCAGAATTTTTAAAAATTTCGGCATGACCTATTCGTTTATCGGAGGTATCCCGGCCTTAAAGGCCTCTCCCAAGTCAAATCACATGTACCAACTTAAAGTAACCATATACGAATACCAAAAAAACAACAGCGCAACATAAGTAATCAACGAATATAGATAATCCACTTAACTCACTGAATGTAAATAATCCACTTAAGTCGATGAATGTAAATAATCCAATGAAATCAATGAAGGTCGTTATAATCCAATATTAAAATACTCACCATAGAACGCATCGTGGTGGCGTGGGAAACCGAACCACCTGAGTGTGTGGCAGGTGCTGGGCCCTGTACGTTGCCGCTGCGCCGGTTCGCCGCGTTCCGGGCGCTGCAGGCTTGGTAAGCAGGGTCCCTCCACCCTTGTACCCACGCCGCCCAGACGGCCTCGGATACGTAGGCAGGCCTTATCCACGTGGGGTCACGCTCCGACTTGGTCTTGAGGGAGTTGACGAAGTCCCCGTAGCGTTTGGCGGCCCTATGCCGCCAGGCCTGCTCCACGTCGCGGGCGATGTCGGCTGGCCAGCTGTACGACTTCTGCAATTATCATACGGAGGAATAATAAAAGTGTGGTTAGAAAAGTAATGATTGATTACGCATCAAAAAGTGAAATTCATCAAATTTGAATACCTGAAACTCATCCCAGTAGAACCTACGTGTCTCCGGGGTGACACGGCCCCAGGTATATCCAGATGGGTCAAGCCTCAGGTGGAAGGACCGGGTGATGCAACCGGAAAGCGCGCCATTGTCCGATCCAAACCTGAAAGAGTTTAAGTTGTTAGGAAAAAATAACGCGTGAAATATATTTGAAAACATGTTAAATAAATTAATCATTACTTACGTATGGGTATCATTTGACCAAGGGAGGGGACGACGCCCTGATATGACACCATGGTCCGATGCCGCATCAGACGCCGGATGAGGTGCTGAAACGCTGGGTGTGGGTGGCGTCGTATGTCCGGGGGGTGCGGACATGTCGGCAGACCGTAAAAGGTCTGAGTCCGCAGCCAGAGCGGCGGTCGAACCCGAGGCATACGTATCATGCTGATGAATGAACGCATCGAACTCTCCTTGAAGGTCATGTGTAGATGGTGGGTATGTGGATCTCGTCGGTAAACCGTCACTAGCCATCAGATCTGAGAGGAACTTATTAATAATTTTTAAACGGAGGTTTCCCAGCCTTAATGGCCTCTCCAAAGACAAATGCAAATCATACCGAAAATCATATGCAAACCTCTTACAAAACAGTTTGTACATGCATCATTCATTGGCCAAGCACACCACATTTCAACTAATTCAACCTTAACAACAATATTGGTGCATATATACCATATATACCCGTATATACCCGTACATACATATATATACCATATACATATATACCCGTATATACATATATATACCCGTATATGCATATATATATATATATATATATATATATATACCGTATATACATATATATACCATATACATATATGTACCAAAAATAGATTATACAATTATAAATATATGTACCGTATATATGTACCGTATATATGTATTTGTGCGTGTATATATGTATTAAAAACATATACATACATATACCGTATATATGTATATGTGCGTGTACCGTATATATGTATATGTGCGTGTATATATGTATTAAAAACATATACATACATATACATATACATATACATACATTTACAAATCTATTAAATACATATACATACATATACATACATATACATATATATACCATATACATATACCGGTATATACATATATATACCATATACATATATATACCCGTATATACATATATATACCAAAATAGATTATATAATTATAAATATATGTAAATACGAAAAATATATATACATACATAATTCTACCCAAAAAAACATTTTCTAATAATTTTACATATATTTATATGTAAATACGAAATTAACTTATATATATAATTATATACCCAAATACGAAAATTAACTACAAAATCCATAAATACATATATATATATATACCGTATATACATATATATACCATATACATGTATACCCATATATAGATATATACACTATATATACCGTATATACATATATACTACATACATATATACCATATACATATATATACCATATACATATATATACATACATAATTCTATACACATATACATATATATACCACAGCCACCCACCCAGCCCCAGCACCACCCATTAGCCCCAGCACCACCCAGCCCCGCACCCACACCCAGCCCCAGCACCCACCGCCCACCCACACCCAGCCCCGCACCCACCGCCCACCCACCACCCAGTCCCGCACCCACACCCAGCCCCAGCACCCACCGCCACCCACACCCAGCCCCGCACCCACACCCAGCCCCAGCACCCACCACCCAGCACCACCCAGTCCCGCCACCCAGCCCAGTCCCGCCACCCAGCCTAGTCCCGCCACCCAGTCACGCCACCCAGCCCGCACCCCGCACCACCGCCACACCCAGCACCACCACCCCACAAGACATTAAAAAAATTAAAAACAACATAACTAATTAAAATAAAAAAAACGAAATAGGAAGAGAAACTAACCGAAGTAGGGAGGTGAACGGAGAACTTCGCCGCGGGAGGGAGCTTTCGCCGGGGGAGGGAGGGAGGCTTCGCCGGTTGGGGGAGGGAGGTTTCGCCGAGGGGAGGGGAAAAATGGGGAAGGAGGGAAATGGGGAAGAAAGAGGGGGAGTTCAGCTTATCTGCGTTAATTTGCGACGACCTAGCGACGAACGTTCGTCGCTATTTTTCATGTGTCGTCGTTATTTCAAATTTAGCGACGAAATATTTCGTCGGTAACTCGTCGGTGTCATCATTTTCGAAAAAAAAATAATACAAAATTTAAAGTAGTATATACATGAATATAATTACATCAACACATACACACTTTCATATAAAGAGGTACATAAAAATTTTTGGCTAACGTCAATCTTCCTGGTCATCTGCATCCTCATACGCATCTTCATCTTCATCTTCATCTACATGCTCGTCGTCCTCGTCATCCTCGTATTCGTCTTCGACTACGTCTTCAATATTGTCAGACGGTTGTATGTTGAGATGAATTTCGATAAAACCGCCGTTGGGGTCATTTAGAGGGAGGTCGTGCAGTTGAACATGTGTCGTATCTAGAACGGACGGGTTTTCTTCTTGAAATGCGGCGTCCATACCATCTGAAACTGTCTGTATACTCACATCAAACTTGCTCGATTTCACTTTGCACACGGCTCGCCAGTCTTTTGAGCTCGCATTCATCCTCGTTGTTGGATACGATAGATAGTACACCTGGGACGCTTGACTAGCCAAAACGTATGGATCGTATTTTCTGTACCGTCGCCCTTGGTGTATGTCTACCAACTTATATTTGTCGTGGACCTTTGTGCCAACGCGATAACCTTCTCGAGTTGGATCGTACCATTCGCACTTGAATAGGACCACCCGCTTTATAGGCAATGCGGGATATTCGAGCTCAATGATGTCAGTAAGGTAGCCGTAGAAGTCATACTCGTCCGGGCTATTGTCATAACGCTTGACACACACTCCGCTGTTCTCCGACGATTTTCGGCTGGCATGGGAGACTGTGTGGAATCTATACCCGTTGACAAAACACATGTCGTGTCGCGCGACTCTGTTCAATGGACCCTCGGCTACTGGCGTCAGAATGTAACCGTACTCATCGTCAGCCAGATGACCTTTGCTCGCCTGTAAAAGGACAAGTAAGTATACATCAACGGGGCAATAAATGTGTATCACATATCGTACACGTAACAGGCAAATACAAAACTTACATGCCACCTGAACCAATCAGCAAACTTGGAATCTAACTCATTGTTTATTGCATCGCTCGATATACCCGGTGAACGGTGTTGCAATAAATCAACGAACAAGCTGAAGCAAATTACGAATGAGTACCCTGTATATCTTTGTAACATAATGGATAGAGTATCGCAAGGTATTTACAAAATAAAATGGGAAATCGTTTATACCTCTGGAAACGGTCGACTTGACGGCAGTTGCGCAGAACATAAGAATGAGCAATCTTCAGCTCGCTGTCCCCCAATATCATTTCCTTTCCCTGTCCGTGAAATCTGATCGGATGTGTGAATATCGGGAGGACACCGGATCTGGAAATGCCGTCGTCGTTCCGGGGAACATCTCTGCACCTCGACGGGACATCTGGCTCGAAGTAATGAGACACGAAGGCCGATGCTTCCTCCGTCAGATAGGCATTGCACATAGAGGCCTCGACTTTCGCCTTGTTCTTGATGTTCAGCTTCAAATGCCTGAGATATCTGTTCATATAGTGAATATATGTTCAAATGCATATCGCTTAGACACATAAGAATGTCATGCACATAAAAAGAGTACCTCTCGAACGGATACATCCACCTGTACTGAACAGGACCACCAACACGTGCCTCGTATGATAGATGAACTGGCAGGTGTTCCATTGAATCAAAGAAGGCCGGAGGGAATATAGTTTCCAGCTTGCATATGATCACTGGGATTTCGCCCTCCAGCCTTGACATATCATCCGCCCTGAGTCTCGTGGCTGTAAGACATCTGAAGAACAGACTCATCTCGGTAATTGCTTCCCATACATTGGTTGGAAGCAGCTCGCGGAATGCAATGGGCATCAACCGTTGCATGAACACGTGACAGTCGTGGCTCTTCATCCCGTGCAAACCGCGTTTATTCACGTCGATGTTCTTCGACAGGTTCGAAACATGGCCATCAGGAAATCTAGCCGTCCCTAGCCACGATAAGAACGCACTGACCTGCTCCGCATTCAGCGTGTACGAGGACTTCGGCATGTATGATGTGCCAACGGGATGCAGCTCCGGTCGCATGTTGAGGTCGCGCATATCAAGTCGTGCCTTCGAATTGTCTTTTGTTTTCCCTGGCACATTCAGCACTGTATTGAAAATGTTGTCAAACACGTTCTTCTCAATATGCATGACATCCAGGTTATGTCGGATCATATTGCTCTTCCAGTACGGAAGCTCCCAGAATATGCTTCTCTTCTTCCACCCGATACAGTAACGAGCCAGGTCTGCGTTGTGACTGCCGTCCGGATCATCAGCGACCCCCACGAATCCACAACTGTCTATCTCCTGCAGCACCTCTGCACCCGTGAGGAGCTCGGGCTTTGTGTCCTTAACGACAATGCCAGGCATGAACGCCGTCACATTCCTTCTGTACGAATGACGTCTGGGCAGGAACTTCCTATGGCTGTCGAACCAGCTTATCTTACGTCCATGTTTCAAGGACATCGTCTTCGCTTGCTTCATGCAGCAAGGGCAAGCGTATTTCCCCGCTGTGCTCCACCCCGACAACATAGAATAAGCCGGGAAGTCCCCGATCGTCCACATCAGCGCGGCGCGTAGCTGGAAGTTTTGTTTAGTCGATACATCGAACGTCTCCACGCCAAACTCCCATAACCACTTCAGCTCCTGTATCAACGGCTGCAGGTATAGGTCGATCTTCTGTTTCGGATTCCTAGGACCTGGTGCGATCACAGTCAAGAACATGTAAGGCTTGTTCATGCACATCCAAGGCGGTAGATTGTACGGCGTCACGATTACAGGCCACGACGAATACTGCTCTCCCGATTGTCCAAACGGGTTGAACCCGTCAGTGCATAAACCCAACCTAACGTTCCTTGTCTCCGACGAAAAACCCGGATGCGTCGCATCGAACGTCCTCCAAGCTTCGCCGTCAGATGGATGGCACATCTCACCGTCTTTCGTGTAGTGCTCCGCGTGCCACCTCATCTGGCTAGCTGTGGCACCGGATGCGTATAGCCTCTGCAGTCTAGGGGCGAGAGGTAAATAGTAAAATTGTTTTCTTGGCACGTTCCGGTTTCTTTTGTTCGTTCTCCACCTGCTTGTCCCACAGACCCTGCACATGTCTTTATCCTCGTTGATGCCCCAGTATATGATGCACCCCTCTGAACAACAATCGATTTTCTGAACCGGCAGTCCCAACGCCTGCAGCTGTTTCTTCGTTGAATAAAAACTGTCGACCATTGTGTTCCCTTCAGGAAGAGATTCCCTCATCAGCTGACACATCCCATCGTACAATCTCTCCGTCATGCGGTGTTCCGTCTTCATGCTCGTCATCCGACCGATCATGGACATCTGTGTGTGACTACCGCAACCAGGATACAGCGGCGTGTTGGCGGCGTTCAGCATCTCAAAAACTGTCTCGCCTGAGGGTTCGGATCTTCCTCCACGAATGTACGCGGCTGTTCATCCGGATCCTGCATTTGTAACAACTGCTCTCCGGTAAATGCGCCAGCGGCTGCGTCTGTCACCATCTGCATGTATGGGTTGTGAGATCCCTCGCCTATTTCTTCGGCATTAACCTGACCGGGTCCCCCTTCGACGTGTACAGTTGCAGATGTAGACTCCCCCTCATATTCGCCGTGACAGTACCATGTATGGTAATTGTGGACGAAACCTTGTTTCAATATGTGAACCCTCACGTCACCCGGATCCTTATATTTACGGTTCTTGCATTTCTTGCACGGACATCTAATCTGCGTTCCACTTTCATTACTCGTCGCAAAATCAATAAATTCTTCGAGACCTTCAACAAATCTAAAACACCACTCCCCGTTGTTTACTCTCTGGTACATCCACTTTCTATCGCTTCTCCTCGGATCCATTTTCTCGCTACACCTTGAAACTAACAGCAGCTATCTTTTTTCGTGTGTAGAAAAAATCAAAATTCCACACTTCTGTATTTTCGTTCAAAATTGATGATTGATGTGTTTGAAATGAGAGAAGAATGGGAGAAGAGAAGAAGAGAAGAAGAAAGACAATGGTTTTATCGTTCCCAGCACACAATACCGACGACTTAGCGACGAACGGCGACGAACAAGAAACACAAATCCCGGAGACAAACAAACACATATACCGACGACTTAGCGACGAACATCGACGAACAAGAAACACAAATCCCGGAGACAAACAAACACATATACCGACGACGTACCGACGACCAGCGACGAAACACGTCGTTTGATATGCTTTTACCGACGAAGTACCGATTACATTGCGACGCAAAACGTCTCTTCATTCCGTACGACGTGTTTCGTCGCTAAGTCATCGGTACGTCGTCGGTAAAAGACAGTCCGTCCAGTTCCCCATGCTTACAACTTACGATGTTTTGCGTCGCTAATTCGTCGCTATGTCGTCGCTGATTTCACTATATAGACAGTGGATCAGCGTGTGCCCACAACAACATATAAAACAACTATTTTATAATCCAAAATGGTTCGTACTAAAGCGCAAGCACGACGTGGTGGACGTGGTGGTAGGGCGGCAACACCGCCAACTGAAGTGCCTTCTTCTTCAACTGTTCCTCCCCCACCTCCTCCCCCACCAGAGCCCTCTGAGCCTCGCCGGGATCGACAAATTGTCGAACTCCAAACAGAAGTACGAGATCTGTGGAAAATGTTAGATGAGGTGAGGGCGCATGTCACGGTTCAGGAAGAGCGTCTCGACTGCATAGATAAAAGGCAGATGCGGATTAAATCCAAATCTGCACAGTTGAGACGCCAACTGAAGGCGTGTGCGGAGAGTATAGCTTCTCTCTGTTCGGATGACGAACAGTGAGTGGCTACTCTTCGCTATTTAGCTTTTTTTAAATATTTCTTATTATATTTTGTAATTTTTGATTTTTAATTTTATATTAATGAATTTTGTTTTTTTAATATCGTATTTGTTTTCTTAATAATTATAACACGTGTTTAATCTCTTACGAATCCTGACGACGCACCTGTATACGCGAAATGTGGTTAAGAAAAATTTCTTCCGACTAATTCACCGACTAAACATCAACTATATACCGACGAAACCTAATACAACGACGAAAACCTACTAACTATATATATCTTCGACGAAACTTAATAGAACGACAAAAACCTATTAACCGTATCGTCGAAACCTAACTATATCTTCGACGAAACTTAATAGAACGACAAAAACCTACTAACCGTATCGACGAAAAAGGGAAAAACTAAATACAATGAGAAGAACGGGCTTCGCGGGTTTTTTTTTTAATTTACCGACGCTTTACCGACGAAACAGCGACGGAAAACGTCTCTTCACATTATTCGACGCGTTTCGTCGCTATTCCGTCGCCAAGTTGTCGCTATTCGGCAGTGTCAGTTCAGTTCCCAACGGTTGCATCGTACGATAAACATACGTCGCTAATTCGTCGCTACGTCGTCGCTATAACATCCGAAAGGTCATCACTGCACATTCACTGCACACACTGCACACACTGCACATTCACTGCACATTCCCAACGGTTGACAAATGCGTCGCTATGTCGTCGCTATGTCGTCGCTCATTTCACTATTTATACCCCAAACATCCGCTGTCATACATACACACATAGAACGTTATAAATAATCAAAATATGCCGCGTCGTTTTAAAAGAACCCCAAGGCGTGGTGGACGGGCAAACAGTGCCCCTCCAGAAGGGCCTCCTCCTCAACCACCATCGGTTGAGCGAGAGGGTTCTGTATCTGTCTATGGCCCACCGCCGCATCAGGATGATCAAGAACAAATGCCGGTACAGGACGCCGACTTCCGTATGCTGATGGCAAACATGCATCAGCAGTCGCGGCAACTGCACTACATGACTAGAAGGCTGCGGAAGATGAAATTTAGATACTACAAGCTCAAGCGCCTTCTCAAAGAGTTTGCGGAGAATGTCGCGACCACTCTTTCGTCCGATGACGAAGAGTGAACGGCCCATCTCCGCATCTCTTTTTAGATTTTTTTTTATTTTTTCGTTTGATAATGTAACTTCTTATTATTAAATGAATGAGTATTTTTCCCAATTACCGCTTTTTTTTTTCCTTAATCAATACACGTGTTTAATTCTTGATGTATCTGCGACGACACAACGACAAACCGAATTACGAACGGAAAGTAATTCAAAACATTTGCCACATACGGGTTTCATTGACAAAAAAACGACGATACACAACTCCAAGAACTTAGTAAACGACGAATTTATTTTATACTTTTAGCGACACATTTGCGACGACATAGCGACGAACCGTTATAAACTAAATAGCGACGAACAAAAACACGCAGAATAGCGACGAGACACCGACAAATCACCGACGTAATTCACCTGACAGACTATTTTTCTTTTAGCGACAACGAATTTCATCGTACTTTCGTCGCAATTAGCGACTACATTATTTTGGTCGCAGAGTCGTCGCTATTACCGACGAAACAACGACTATACGTTGTTCGTCGGTGATTTTTCCGTCGCCAAACCACAATTTTTTTGTGGTGCGATAAAACATTCCGTAGTTGTTGTTGTTTGCTTTTTTTTTTTTTTTTTGGTTTTTTAACGTAGAATGTAGTTTGGACATTACATATGGTCGTAGCCAAATTTAGAGGATAATATATAAATTTCGAAAAATAAGAATGATTAACTCAACTAATATTACTCAATATAAGATGTACTCTTCATCCCTGACAAGATTGTATGCGAGTGCATATGTAAGCCGAACAAGGAGTGAGCAGGTGAATATGACTCGCAATATATGCGAAACATATTGATGCTAAATATAAATAAAAATGTTTCATGTCTTTATATATGTTTGTTTTGATCATTTCAGTGTCTTCTTTAATATAAGCTAATTTATTTTTAGAAATAGCGTGATATTCTTCTATAAACAAAAGTATGAAAAAAATGAGCTACGACTTTCTTGAGATGTGTATTTGTAGTGAAATTTTGGATTATAACCCAAGTGAAAATTTGATGTCGTATATGTAATATATTGAGAAACATGCATGTTTTTTTTCTAATCCTTTGCATAGAGAATCATATATGCATCTCACCAAATGCAAGGAATCGATAGTTGGGATTTAGGTTTCTAAGGCCATCTCCAATAGATGCACCAAAACACCTATTTCGTACAAAAATTTACTCCAACCAAGCACCAAAACTTGCACCAAATAGGTGAAAATGAATAGTGTTGCGCCAAATAGGTGCAACACTATTCATTGCACCAAATCACTATTCATCCGCCACATCATCATTTTAAGCATATTAATAAAATTTTAATTTCGTTAATTTCGTTGTAAGAAAAAATTATATAACAAAAATTAAAAATAAAATAAGATTCATAACTAATAATGAATTAATGAATACTTACGTTAAATTTATATGAATGTTAAATTTGTGTTAAACTATTTATAATAATGAATTAAAAATAGAATGATAGAAGAATCTTTAAGGAATGTTCTTATTTGGTGTTGTATTTGATGTTTGTGGTTGGAGTATTTTTTACTGTTTATTGCACGAAATAGGTGATTTGATGCAAAATTTGATGTTTTGGTTTGGAGAAGTCCTAACAGGATCATGGGATAACGAAGCGTGGACGCACGTGTGCACAAAAGGTAATAAAGACGTCAATTTTTTAGCTAATCATTGGGCACTTGAATTAAGCAACCGTCGTGCCTTTTTCTCTTTCATTTTTTTTATAATTTTCTTTTGGAAAAGTTAAAGAAGCAAGTGTCGGCCTTCTGTTAAAAATAAAACAAATAAAAATGTGGTGGCTCCTTAAAGTTTTCCACGTAGTATACCTGTACATAAATTATCTTCAAAAATGGGACCCTTAATTAGTCTTTCATAGTCGTTGATAGACGCAGACCCTTCTTCAACGCAGTATCTTGATGACAAATTCAACACAAGTATCAACTGAGTTATGACATGAAGCTATTCAACCCGTTATATCACTAATCATCCTACTATCTTCAACAGAAACAATGGCACTACCATTTTCTGCTCATTCTCATCATCAGTATCACTCTCTGCTCCAAATGATGTCACCTCCACAACCATAAAAACTGCTCCGAGCTTATGATATGAGCCAAAAGGGATAGGATCCCCTCACCGTAAAGAGGGTACGGTGACGCGTGACCGCACGACACGTGGCAGCACCCTCATCTAGCCTCACCAACCTCTCTTACTGTCATGTGTCACGCGGTCACAAAGGAGGTGAGGAAAGTGAGGATTAGGAGATCCCAACCCGAGCCAAAACGTTTCCCTGAAAACAGTTGAGGGACTGATAATAGTACTTTGCCCTAACTATTAAAGTGCTTTAATAATTGAACATTTTAAGATTTTTCTTCCACCTTATGATTCGTGTTCTTGATTGACAAAAAAAAAAATGTACCCGGTATACTAGACTCCTGAGTTTGCGTAAGGTGTGAGGAGAAGGTGGATCACTTCGCGATCTGATATACACTGTCTTGCTCTACACTTTATGAAAGATGTTATTTATAACTATGATTCTGTCCATAAATACTCAAAATACAAAAAAAAAATTACATTCTTATATGCATTTATAGATAATCATGCATAGGTATAAATTCGAGAGAGCACAATGGTCATGTACTGGTATAATTTCATTGATCAAGAAAAGGCAAAGGTGTGTGTATGGATTACCTCATTTAGGGTTTAGATTTTATGTACCAATTTATTTGTTTCCATTTCTAATGGAGTTAAGGAAACATTCTTCCTTATCTTTGGATATGATGGAATAAATCAAAATGACTCAATAAATTGGTTGCGCTTTTTATATTGTGGAATAGCAGTTGATCGACACAGTTTGACTTCATTATGGGTCGTCGGGAAACAACCTTTGTATGTTTCTAACACATGGGTATGGTTGTGTACATCCGACTCTCCATATCCCGATATAGGCGAGAACCTCTAAGGCAATGAAGTAATGTTGTTGTTGTATTTTCTGTACCAATTTACTCATTCATTTTTTAGTCTTATATGTAAAAATAAGAGATTCGTATAAAAAAGAGAAAAATCGTAATACCAACTTCATACGGTATGTGAAACAAGAAAATATGATAGAAAGTTGGGGCAGTAAATCTATATCCCGTGAGATATTGATTATGTTTACTAATTATTAAAAGAATTAAGAAGAAAAACATATTTAAGTCAGTCACTCATTTTCTAGGAATATTATTCTTACTGATTTACAACACAAATAGATGTCGTCTATTTAAACATCTTGATACCGAGTCAAAAGGAAATGGAGAAAGAACCTCTTGAATAAATATATTCGTTCCTTTGGTACATACCATGAAAAAATATTGTGCCCCATATAAAGTTATCCCACGTAAATATGACACATATGCTATGTCATATTATCTTAGGTGAAGCTGTACCCTTCGGTTTGTATTGTTAATTGATCAAATTGTGTCATTTCATGAATTACTAATCACTGTCTTAATAACTCGTTATGTAACTTGTGATGATTGTCCTACTATACTTTATCAGTTTTATATATAAACAGCCCTCCGGACATAGCTTGGTTGGTACTCGGGTTGAAATTTGTTCGAAGAGCTCAATAGTTCGATTTTAGAGACACACAGTGTGTGTGTTCTACTGCTGCTAGACCGTAGGCCTGGTTTACGGGAAGACACCTTATGTGAGTCATTGCATAAGTCTTTATTCAACCTAGAAAGTTTGAAGTGCTCATGATTTGCATCCTTCACAATATTCCTTAAGATTGAGACGGTAGGAGGCTCAGAGCCAAGGTATTCAAGTTTTACATATAAACATACATTTGATGTGAGTTGAAGACTCTTTCAAACACTTTCTTTCTTTAACTATCAAACATAGACTTCATAGGTTTATTGCGGGCTTTTCCTTAAAAAAAACACATATCCAACATATTCCAACAATAGTAAAAACTATCGATAGAATCTGGGAGGGTAAAAGACACACAAACAATAACTCCATTCTAAAGGATAGAGAATTCGCTTCCAGCAAGACCCCGACTCTCGGGCTTTTTCTTAAAAAATAATGTTTAATTATTTTGACTAAGGTCTTGCCTTAGTCACTTGCTTATCCTTTTCATATAAGGCAAATATTTTTTTGCACATTCACTTAAAACACGGTGGATAAATCTATAGTAATAGGCATCCTACCATATATACGATCATATGATGAATTTCTACACGTATATTTGTAAAACTAAGCATTATTCACATTGTCAAAAGTTAATTATGTAAGTTTTTTTTTTAAAAAAAGTTAATTATACATGTCAAGTCGTTACTTTGAGTGATAGATTCAAGGGTAGATATTGTTTGGTCTAAGTTGGCAGTTCGGGAATCTTTTGGCTTGAGTTGGAAAAAAGCACTTTATCCAAGTCTGAGGGGAAGCTTTATACCGAAAACCAGAAGACTCATTTGATCGAATAATTCAATTAGGCTTTGAATCTGAGGTATGATGTAACGGTATAAAAATCGATTGAATAATTCAAACTCATCGAATGAAAAAAAAAATCACTAATAAGAAATGAAGTTAGATGAGACTCCAAACCTTTGGCATTATTGTTCTTCAAAATACGCAGATAATACCTAACTTTCAAGAGTACCTCACAATGAGGATGTCAAAACTCGATGATAAGTATAAAGTCGAAGATTGTGGATAACAAACAAATACGGTGACATAGTTTGAGGCGATTTTTATTATTGGTCGTCGAAAAACAACCATGCATGTTTTTAATATATGTGTATGATTGCGTACATCTGACTTATTATACCCGTCATAAATGGGGCCTCTAAAGCAATAAGATAATGTTGTTGTAAATAAATATAGTGACAGAGAAAACTCTCATAATATATGAGATTCTGGTCTTCATTTGATCTATTTAGCCCTCTACACACTTTCTTCTAAGTAATAATGTTGTTGACAATGCATATGCAAGGTGACCTTTTCTGCATTATTTCTAGTTAGTCTCTTTCTATTGTCCATTACTAACTTCAACCACCAAAGAGTTTTCATATAAACTTAGCTCCAGTCTTTCTTATTGTGTTTGTGACAGATCATTACATATGTAACTAATGGCTGGTCAGTTTTTTATAGGGATTGAATAGATTATATAAATCGCAATGTTATAGTTACATCAAACTGAACGATTATTTACCTCCACTATTTTCTCGATTACAGTTAATCAGAAATTAAATTAGTCACATATCCTTAGACCAGTCCATAGGGGGGGGGGAATCAATAGATCATTTAGCGTATCTCTTGGTTTCCCCAACACCTTGGTGATCCACTTAAATGTCCAACGACTTTGTGTAAGGTAATACCGTGTACATCAAATCGAGAAGCAATTAGACTCTTCACCATACTTTGCACAAATGCAGAAACCAAATATAACGATATTTTAGTTTTAGCAATAGATTCTCGGAATATAACAAGTCTCTGGGTATAAATTTTTCCCCTTTTGTTTCAATAAATAAGTATGGAACAATTATCAGGCATGATATATAGGGTGAAGCCATCCGCTCTAAAAATTTCACACGTGTGGATAACCGCATAAGTTACTCGAGCATTAAATAGACATATGAGTAGAAAAAATTAAATTTCCTCTAGATATCACACCCTAAGATAAAATTAGTTATATCAAATCGTAAAATTTCTTTAGTATTATATAAACATATAAACTTTTAATGTGTCTTTTTTAAATATGGTTTTCTGCAACGAGATAGTCAGATCCTATATAACCAACACTTCAACCCACGCAACCCAACCTCAAATTCCCCTCCCCCTCTCATTTCAATCTCTCTCTCTCTTCATTTTCCGTCTCCGGGGTCGGCAAAAAAAAACAAAAAACAAAAAATGGACTCGCCGGCCGACCCGGACTCACCAGTCACGCCGACAGAAGCATCCGACGGTGGTACTTACAATTTCAATACCGATTTACGCCGGTGCAGCTCGGTCAATTCTCTCCGGGTGATTGAAATACTTAAGCTCATGCAATCCGACGACGTCGAATTGAAAGTAGAAGCAGCTCTGGAGATCAGGCGACTCACCCGGACTTCTCAGAGGTACCGCCGACATTTCTCCGGCGCTGTTAAGGGGCTGGTTGAGATGCTCCGGTATGATTGTGACGAAGCTAAAGAGGCTGCTCTTTTAGCTCTGCTTAATCTGGGAGTTAAAGATGATGGGTAAGCAAGCATCTTATCTTGTGTTTTTGAGCTGAAAATTGAGGAAATTTTTGAAGAAGGAAGTTGAATTTGGTTAATTATTGAAGGGTCTTGCTCAAAATATTTCAGTTCGTGTTTAGTTGGTTGGGCGGTGAATTGTTTTCTTCATTTAGGTGGCGTCAGTTTCCTTGATTTGGTGGCGATTTTTTCTTTCGTTTCCTTTTTCTTTTCCCCCTCTTTTTGGGCCAATTCTATGCATGGATTCTAATGTTTTTTAGATTCCATTTGTGCTTTTTGTCTTTCGTTTCCTTTGATTTTTTTCCTTTCAGAGTTATACAGTATATATCCATTTTCTCTTGGTCCCCGGGACAAAAATGGTAGCTTTGAAATTGCCCCTGCTCCCCCCCCCCCCCCGCGGGCCACCCTTTTGGGCAAAGTTTCAATCTGTTGTGAAGAGTGTCGAATTGAGTAGGATTTTATGGGCTGGAATACTGGGTAACCAAATCATAGTGGGAAAAAATTCAAGGCGGTATTTTGTCTTATTTGCTACTGCTACCTCATTTTTCCTGCATTGTGAGAAGCTCAGGGAATGCATTCTAGTCACACAAGATGATGCCTTGTGCCTAAATATTTCGATTCCAGTTGGTTAAGTTTGATGATGATGATATTCTTTTGCTAAGATGTTAATCTCTCTCTCTCTCTCTCTCTCTCTCTCTCTCTCTCTCTCTCTCTCTCTCTCTCTCTCTCTCTCTAATTTGATATTTTGACTTTTTTGAGTTCCGGTTTATAAGATCGTGTCCAATAGTTAACTATTTTTTCTGCTAGTTGCTATTATTTTAAAGTCGATAGCATTGGATGGTATGGAAAGGGAATTACTGTTCTCTTTATTAAGGATTTTATTCACTTTCTTTATATATTCGAGTATCCATTAAGCATCAAGAACATGCTGTTTCATGTTATGACTTAAAAAAAAAATATGTATCTTTTAATCCTGCACAGAGAGCACCTAGGGATTTGCCCTTTCATACAGTATGATTTTTTTACGGCTACTAGTTCAAATTGAACGCATATATTTCTTTACTGGGGGATCTTATGTTCAATTAATGTTACTTACATTTGATATGTTGTTACATGCCCTTCCCTAGTGTTATGTTCTTTGCTTATGCCTGCTGATTTCTGATTCTGTTTTTAAGGTTATGTTCAATACTCGATATAACTATTTGACGTTAAACTCTGTTTTCTAAGTGATGTTTCTCTTTTCCGTAAGAATTTCATGTAAAACCTCGAAGTAAAACTGGAATTTTTTCTTAAATTTGGAATAGTTGCTCCCTTGACTGCAATGATAAATCATTCTCCCTATGTACGTCAATTTTTCCTACGTATACAAGTATGGAAAACAGGGAATAAGAATCTAATGCCCCTAAATGTGTCTCTGCTATGCTTTGTTCTAGTCTAGCCATTCCCCCATATCCGTATCCTCTGTTAAATGGTCAGCAAGCAAGTACCTGACTAAATCTGGTTCCGGGCATCTTATCCTCTTCTATTTGAAAAGCTGGTCATACGTGATGCATCTGAGTCTCCTATTCTGTCCTATCAAAATTACAATGACAACTTATTAGTGTTTATGAGTGCGATGCGTTTCCTCTTTGGGGTTAAGAGACACCTGCTTGCAGTTTTTCATTGCATCGGTACTTTGTTTAAACCATTGGTTTTATCATGTAAAAATCAATTTAATGGGTGACCTTGTCTAGAGTTTTGAGCACCAGGCTTAGATGGAACCTACATGAACTTAGGATAGTTTATGCTTACCCTTGTAGTATCAACCTGGAACATGCATCTGAATTTTTTTTCGAAGGCATTGGTTGCTTCAAGTTGCTAATTGTTTGATCTTTTCTCCATCTCTTTGGCTCTGTAATTTCACAGGTAAAACAATTGATATAAATGATATTACGTTTTGGTAGACTAGTAACTGCTATCTAAAATTCAATTATTATTTTTCTTGTTGGGCAGGAACAAGATGAGTATAGTGGATGCGGGTGCCTTGGATCCAATCATCAGCTTTCTTCATACAGACAATGAAATATTGAAGGAGTATGCAACTGCATGTTTGCTGACCCTATCTGCTTCCCCCGCGAACAAGCCAACTATTGGCGCTTGTGGTGCCATCCCACCCCTTGTTGAAATCCTGCAAGATGGAAGCGCGCAAGAAAAGTCTGATGCTTTGACGGCTCTCTCTAATCTGTCTACTCATTCAGGCAACTTATGCTTAATTCTTCAAACAGAACCAATCCCTGCCCTGGTTGACTTACTCAAGTTCTGTAGGAAGTCCTCAAAAACTGCTGAAAAGTGCACTTCTCTCATTGAATCTTTAGTCTCCTTCGAAGAGGGCAGAATTTCATTGGTTTTTGAAGATGGTGGAGTATTAGCAGTGGTAGAAGTGCTCGAGAACGGGTCACCTCAGAGCCGGGAGCATGCTGTAGGAGCCCTTTTAACAATGTGTGAGAGTGATCGATGTAAATATAGGGAACCAATTCTGAGAGAAGGTGTTGTGCCAGGCCTTCTTGAGCTTACAGTTCAGGGAACACCAAAAGCCCAGTCGAAAGCACAATCCCTTCTGCGGATGCTCAGGGACTCTCCTTATCCACGGTCCGAGTTTCAACCTGACACACTAGAGAACATCGTAAGTGATCTTATATCTCAAATAGATGGAGAGGATCAATGTGATAAAGCAAAGCAAATGCTTGCTGAGATGGTGCAAGTTAGTATGGAGCAGAGTTTAAGACATTTGCAGAAGAGGGCGCTTGTATACTCTCCAAGCGATATGGTAGTACCTACTCATGCATCTGAGGTTTCTTTCGAATGATTCTCTTTATAGTCTCTGTTTTAGTCCTTGTCATGTTGTGGTCCAATGTTGTAACTTTCATAATCTTGAACTCCCATCTGGGATTGAGAAATGATATCTGTAAGCCAGTCCAGGCCCTTTTGGTGGGTACGAGGAGACTGGTAGTGTGAATAAGCTGCCCCGGTTTTGGGAGTCTCTGTAGATTTTGTAAATTATTTTAGCAAAACTACAGAATCAGGCCAAGAGCTCTCCTTCTGTTTTATGCTTTCTGTCATGACTTATGAAGTAGTTTTTATGTTACGCTGTTTTTTATTGGAAATTTCTGACATGGTTTCTAACGCC
The DNA here is from genome assembly GCA_036186865.1 of Eustoma russellianum. Classification (NCBI taxonomy): domain Eukaryota; kingdom Viridiplantae; phylum Streptophyta; class Magnoliopsida; order Gentianales; family Gentianaceae; genus Eustoma; species Eustoma russellianum. The sequence goes on from AP025051.1 coordinate 31,832,530, forward strand.
TCAAAACTTTGGTCTACCGACACTAGGTAGCAATAAATATCAACTTGACAAGTCTCATCTTTGCTTGTCTGAAAAATGGTTATCCAAAAAGTTGACATGTATAAAGATGGTTTATATTTGTGTATCATTTTATTTTTTCCTTTTTCTTAATACCGGATATGAAACGCTCTATAGTTTTCTTGGAGCAAAAGGTCATTCTCTGATCCTGAGGGCCTCCACCGACTCAGTCCCAAGAACATTATGGAGGATGCAAATCAGGAGCCCAACGGGCTCCTAGATTAGATGAGTACTTACACAGTGACTCACACAATGTGTCTCTCCGCAAACCAAGCCTTCGGCCTAACAGTATTGGAACACCCACAATGTGCGTGTTTCTGAAATCGAATTCTTGACCTCTTAGAACAATCTCAACTCAAATACCAATTAAGCTATGTTTTAGGGCCGTTCCATAGTTTCCTACATTCCATAGTCATAGTCTATGGATATAGAACTCTGAAAAATTGAGGCTCATGTATTCACACGTTTTATGTATCATAAAAATTCCGTATTGCTGCTCCAAGTCATGCTCTTCTGCCTGTCACTCTATCTTTCATTGTTTTTCTTCTCCCTTTTCAGCTATGACGGATGATTTCGTGGTAATTCTTTATTTGTGACTAATAGGAATGATTTCCCTCTACAAAGCACATATAATGAGTTGATTTGAAAATTATAGTCTTAATTTTCTGTAACTTTCCAAGTTTTACAATTATTTAAACGAAAAATTCAGATGTACTCTCATTACTTCTTTATTCTTTTCCCAGAATCCCTTTCTTCTCTCTCTAGCAATTGCAAGAAATGGACGAAACTATTGTACATTTTTTCATATATGAGCAATCAGAATTGTTGCTGCCATTTCAATGAATGGAGAATTTGAGATTCATTAAGGTGTATATCTGTAAATATATATTCACGTGTGCTAAATTTCAGGGATTTAAACTGCAAAATTTGGTTTTCCTTAATCGTAGTTGGTAGATTGACATATATCTTTTCTTTTGGCTGAGGATACACCTTTATATATGATGTGTATAAGTTAGAACCCATGAATGAGAAAGGTGTGAATTTCCTTCCAACATTTGTTATCTATTAAGCTTCTTAGTACTTTCTCTTTTCCATTTCTAATAGAGCCAAAGACACATTCTTTCTTGACTTTGAAATATGATAGAATAAAATAAAATACCTCACTAAATTTAAGACGCTTCTTATATTGTGGAGTAGCAGTTGATTGACAAAGCTTCACGCAATTTTCATTATGAGTCATCGGGAAACAACATTTGTGTGTTTCTATCACATGAGCATGATTACATACATCCGACATTCTCATACTCCGCCATAGGCGAAAGACTCTAAAGCAATGGAGTAATGTTGTTGTTGTTGAGTACCTTCAATTCTGAACAAGTTCAAATACACAGAAGATTAAAAATAAAAATAAAATTAGTGATCTGAGATCAAGCCATGGTTTAGGTGGACTGTTTTTGTTACAACCCAGAAATTCGTTAGGTCATAACGACTTCAAATACCGTAAATATAATTTCGTAGGTGTACGATTCATAAAACTAGACTGGTATACCAAATACATTAACAAAAATATCACAAACGTTTGAGTCCATACAATAAGAACCCAACTAAATTAGTTAGTAACAACTTCTACTATTAGGATAAATTAAATCAAAAAGAAATATATGACACAACAATTTTAGACCACATTAAATAAAAGAAAAACAAATATATATACATACAAAGTAAAAGAAAAAGAAAAGTGAAGACAACTTGTCTTACACTTAGATTAAAATAATAGCATGCTCAAGAATCTCATCCTAACCCATCCCTCCACCCCATGCTTGTCAAAAGCTTGTCTCCCACCCCATTTCCCCCCACTCTTTGACCGGCCCCTTAGGAAGAAAAGTAGGAAAATAATTCTCCTTTAAACCTTCACATAATTACACTTTCAACCAACCAATTTCATACTATCTCCAAGGAAAAAACTCAAGAACACTCCAACACCCCTTCTCCTTCCTCTTGGCCGAAATTCTTCCCTTCAACAAGGAGAAGATTTTCTTCTCCTTTCTTCATACCAACATCACTCAAATCAAGTACCATAAACACTCCATCAACTAAGGAAGATTCAAGAAGGTGGTAACATCTAGAATCAAAAGAAATCAAGGTAAGAACATTATAAAGTTTAAGTTTGATTCTTCCATATAATTAGTTTCATAAGTTGCTCACTAACCCTCCTTTTTAACCCCAAGAACCGTGTATACTAGGAAGGAAGGAAGAAGAACTCTCTTCCAAACCAAGTGAAGGAACCATCATCTAAGTGTAAGAAAAGTGAACCAAGGCAAGTATTCTTCCTAGATCCTACATGGTTTTACAAATATTAAGTATTTATGTTCATATTAAAGTTGGATCATCATGTAGTATGTTCAAGATTCCTTTTCAAGAAAGTATAGATCTATATTTGAGTAATAAGTATATACATATATACACTATATATACACGCACACTATGTACATATATATACATTATATATAAACACGCTTATATATATATATTATAAAGTATGTATGTACATATATATATATATATGTATAAGTGTATAGATCTACATATGTATATATCTACGGATCTTCATATACATGTATATATATATGTAGGCAAAGATGTGTAGATGCATATAAATAAATATACTAGTTTGTATGAAAGTATATATATATATATATATATATATATATATATATATATACATATACATATATATATATATAAGGTTTGTGAATATGTAAAGGGAGAAAATGAACACGTATTGGTGTATTATGTTTTATGTATTATGCACCTATGTATTATTTATATATATTTCGGTTGTTATATTGTGATTATGAATAATTTTTATTTGTATTATGTACACATAAGTATACTATATACATTAAATATGAATATTGATATTTAGAATGATTTATACATGTATATACTGTGTATACACATTCGGCCTTTAGGTCTTGGTGACAAAATGATTTTATTATATTTTTGTACAAGTATATATATGTATATATGATGAATATGTTAAGATATGAAAATGAATAAGTTTTGGATATTATATAATATAGCATGAAATGATTTATATATATATATATATACCATGTATATATGTTCGGCCTTTAGGCCTTGGTGACAAAATGATTTCATTATATTTTTGTACAAGTATATATATGTATATATGATGAATATGTTAAGATATGAAAATGAATAAGTTTTGGATATTATATAATATAGCATAAAATGATTTATATATATATATATACCATGTATATATGTTTGGCCTTTAGGCTTGGTGACAAAATGATTTTATTATATTTTTACACAAGTACATATGTATATATGATGAATATGTTAAGTTATGAAAGTAAGTTAAGTATGTAAATTATGTATTAAGTTATGAAAAGTATGAAACATAAATAGGCCATATTTATGTATGTGTAAATATAAGACTATTAACTTTACAATGTATGTACATGATATGTTACATGTTATATATGCTAACATAGATAGGTTATGATAAATGTAAGTTATGAAATCTTAGATGAAATGTAAAGTACTTAGAAATTTTCATGATGTAGGCATTTAAGTTGTGAATTATGATATGCATGTATGGAATAGATGCTACCAAATTATTGTGTGATGATAATAGAAAAATGGGGTTGTTTTAGTATGATGGCCGAATGGTACTTATTTGTAGGTGAAAATGGTATTTTGTTTAAGTTGTGATGTGTAGAAGGAAATTAAGTGAGTGATGTTACTAGTGGTAGTATGACAAGATACCGTATTTGACCAAGTCTCACGTTGCATGAAAATAAGATTTGCAAAGTTATGTTGTCACATCTCATGTTTTTAAAAGTTCATATGCATAGGAATAATAAATACGAGACGAATGATTCCAATGAGACACGATATGTTATGTTATGTTCATGATCATGATTATGTATGTTATGTTGAAGCACTGTCCTGACATCAGGACCGGAGTGGTAGGTGTCAGGGGCCCATGTTTACATTATGGCTGAGTGTAACACCGGGTCTGGGACACAGGATCTCCGTCATAATGCGTCACCGTTAGCACATGTGCATATGATTCATGATGTTATGTCGCACATGTACTATACGGGAAATCATTCGGTATGTCGTGCGTTATTATTCTTATGAAAAGTGCTATAGCCAATAATGTAAATGTTATGTCTTCATGTTATGAAAAAGTCATGTCATGCAAGTTATGAAAATCATGTCATGATTATGAAAAGTCATGTTTACGAAAAGTCATTTTATGAAAAGTCATGTTTTATACATCACGTCATGACCATGGCACCTTAGGGTTATGATTAAGAATTCTTTAAGTATATGATAGTACTACAGTGGACAATATAGTGTTAAGCATGAGAATGTAGTACATGTAAGATATGCAAAGATGGTATAAGTTATGGATTAGAAGTTAAGTATGATGCTTTGGATTAAGCAGAATGAGATTCTGTTATGCTATGTATGCTTTGAAATCTTCCTAATTTATCTGCTTTCAGTTTACAGCAGTTTACAGATATGATATGATACTTTACTGTTAGAAAGGAGACGTGCTTATTATATTCAAAATTTATGTTTATTATGATTTGTCACCCCGTCTCCCCATGTATGATCCACATGTCGTATCTGGTAAGACTACTTGCTGAGCGATAAAAAGTCGGTGGCTATCGCTCATACTTGCCTCTTAACATTTCAGAGAACAGGGACCCTGATGCCGTGTTCATTGAGGAGGAACCCCAGATAGAGTATCCGTGAGCAGAGATGTAGGCTGAAGCGATGTACCTGTTGTGTGAGCTTTATTTCATTGTGATGTAATAAGACTATCGTGAGAGGCTGTATTGGTGATTTGTGTAGATTTGAACGGTTTGTATTATTATTATGCATGTCGTGAGCTTATTTTTAATTTGCTTCCGCTATATCGATTATAATTCATGTTGACATGCACATGTATAGTATCGACGCCTTGTACTCTATGGAGTAGAGTATGGCAGGTGCACTAAGCCGAACCCTGGTTTCGGGCGGGGCGCTACAGTTTTGGTGGTTGAGACTTCCATGGTGGTGGTGTGGTGGTGATCTTATATGAGGAAGATGAAGATTGAGGTGATTTTTTTTTTACAAAAATAATAATAAAAAGAGGGCTAAAAATGACATTTTCACTTATAATCCGATTACTTGGCCTGGAGATTTTTGTCGAAAAGACTAAAATGTTCTCACTAAATAGACACAACAACAACCATATCTAATAATATACCAACTAAAAGATGACAGACACATATTGCCAAAAATTAAAAAAAATATCCCGATTATGTTTGGAGCTACTGTTGTTTTTTGGGTATTGTTGGTGTTCCTTTTTGTAATCTACTACATACTATGGCTAGGGTGTTAACTGTTAACGAACCGAGCCGAATTGAATATTAGGTTTTTAAATTCAGATTCGTTTAGCTAAACGAACTATTCGGCTCGATTTGTTTAGCTAAACGAACTTTTAATTGGTTCGAGTTCGGCTTGATAACCTTATAACTGCTTAAATGAGCCGAACAGTTCGGCTCTTTTAACTAAACGAACCCGAATACCTGTTCGAATTCGACTCGTTAACAAATAACTATCGAACGAATACGAACCAAACACGAACCGAACTCGAATAGTTTACGAACTGTTCGGTTCGTTCAACAGCCCTAACTATGGCAGAGCAGTCAAAGCCTCATTCTAGAGGGGAAGTGAAATAAAGGCAGGCTCAAACTAACGTGGGATGAGCAGATTAGTCATGACTTAATAGAGTTGCACCTCTCTGAGAACATGGTCCATGATAGAAGGCATAGAGGCAGAGGATTAAAGTTAAGGAGACTTAGGCATGATATAAGATACCTTAGAGTATACTTAGAGGATTATACACTCTTTACACTTTAAGTTGACTTTGCATTTTTGTTTTGATCTTTTGTCTTTTAGTTATTTGTGCATATTATATTCCTATTATTGTGTTATAGATGCATTTACATATAGAGCTAGAGGTATCATTGGAATCAAACTCTCTATTTCTTGATATGAATGTATTGTTTGCCTGCCCCTCATCCTCCCCATACTCTAGGGATAACTATTGCTGTGGAATATATTGGGTATAATTATTGTTGTTGTTTTATACATACTATGGCATAATTGTCGGCCTCGGTGGTGCGATGTTGGTTTTAACTACCTTTATTAATTAACGTTAGGCATAAGCTGGTGTGTCGACTAAGTATACGACTATTAAAAATTAAAAACATTCCATATATAACAAGACGCGAGGTTAACTTGGACTGGGACATTTAATGACTTGTTCTCGTTTAAACAATGAAAGGTTTAGTGCCCGCATGAGAAATAGTACAGGAGAATTAAGCTGAATCACTCTCTTTATATGGCCATCTAGTTACACACGTGAAAAATCATACACTTATTGGAGGGGAGACCAAATAATGTGACACGTTATCCAGCATACATTATGCTCCGTCTTTAGTGTAACTATCCAAAAATACAATAAACCGATATGTTTTTAATATATTATATAGTTATTAAAACTTAGCTATATGCTCGAGTTTGGTACTTTTGTGAAGGTGGGCACATTATGGCACATTAAAAAAGATGTCTTTCTGAAAAAACGAAATTGATTATTAAAATGAGACCATTCCCTTCATTTGATGTTTTGAAAAGAAGCGTTTGAAACAATATATAAATCTGGTTGACCAAGTCGAATCTTTACCAAAGGATCAGAGATGATCTGCAGGATAACATCATTAAGGCTTCGTGACGACGCCGAGGCAATATTCCCACAAACTTGCAATGAAAAGACAACGTTCGAGATCCCGAGACTACTGCCCTAGAAAAAACCCTTCAATGGCCAAATCAGTTGTAGGCATACATACATACATATATATATATATATATGTTATATATATATATGTATATATATATATATATGTATGTATGTATATGTATATATACATATATATATATATATATATGTATTCATATATAATGATGGATAATAAGCACAGGACGAAGCACCCTGTTTCGATTTTATCCTATTGGAGTGGTGGTTGTTTTTGGTTGTTGATGAGGGCTGTAGGTTTTTTGCCTCGATTCTATTGAGTTGTTCAACTTGGTCCTTTTCTTCCGTGCTGGGGGAGCCTTCTTTCTATACGTTGGGACAAGTATTGCACGGCGCAAAGAGTTGTGAGACAATGACATCTAGCTGCCTTGTTGGCAGTCTTCGCCGGCATGGTGGCCATGTGGTGCCACGTATCGCGATGCATTGCTAGGATGGCTTGCTGATAGATGTCTGTTTTGACATACATGACCGAGCTGAGGTGCGTTTGGAGCAGCATAGCCAAGAAACAGGGTGAAGGTAGCATGGCATGAACTGACATTATCAAAAAAGTTTATGACTAATTAACAAGTAACCATTATCAGTGATGAACAGTAATAAAATTCCTATGCTATGTGAAGTATGTAAATATCATCCAAACGTGATGATCATTGACGACATTTCACTCATCATATTCTTTTGTTGTATATAAGTATACTATTTTATGTTGAATAGCTGTTAATAACTTGTATATTCATCATTTGAGCATCATTTTACTATCAAGAAAATTGTCTGTCTCAACTCGGTGAGAAGGTGTTCTTTTTTTTTAAAAAAAAAGAACATTGTGTCCAACTGTACGTTGTTGGATCGAAATTGCTTCTGACTCTAGTCAAAAATAATATTTGCGTCACAATACAGACTTTTGGCTTTTTTTTTGAAAATGTATCTTCTTCTATTGTCACAACAAAAAAGAAGCAAACTTTCACCGTGAACCGATTTCCGGTATCCAATTCAGCATTTGAGCATAATTTTAATATCAAGAAAATTGTCCGTCTCAACTCGGTGAGAAGGTGTTTTTTTATTAAAAAAAAGTATTGCGTCCAACTGTATGTTATTAGATCAAAATTGCTTTTGACCCTAGGAAAAAAATATTTGCGTCGCAATACAAACTTTTTGGCGTTTTTTTTTGAAAATATATATTCTCCTAATGCCATAACAAACAAGAAGCAAACTTTCACCGCGAACCGTTTTCCGGTAATCTAACGTTACACTTTCCAATTAGGAACTAAATTTGGAACCAACACAATATAACGGTCATAATAAAATATGGTTAGACGATGAGAACAAGATAATGAACTATATTGACAAAATTTGATTTTTTGATATATCTACACACGGGATCCCGATGTGTAATAAATGCAAGTTTGATTTTTTGATATATCTACACACGGGATCCGATGTGTAATAAATGCAAGTTTGAATTCGGCTGAAAATCCAACTTAGATTTACTACACAATGCAAGTTTATTTCGTCTTATATGAACAATTAGATAAAGTCTCTTTACTTTGTTTTCTATAAGAATTTATATTTGAACCCACTAGGCCACTATTAACAATCATCCTTGTTAGGTAAGTAGTATAATTCCTTACCATGTATATCATTGTCATTATTGTGTAGATATGATTATAATTGTGATAGAGAGATTAGATGAGTAATTATAGGGAGATTGATTGTTTACCATAAATGAGTAGTGCATCCGGGTGTATAAGAAGGGAGAAAGTGTATATGTTTTTTGTATGAATGAAAATCACATTCATATACATTATTCTCTATACTCTTCTGATTATCATGGTATCAGAGCAGTGATCCTACTCCATCTTACCAGATTTGAAGAGCTTTTTCGAGTATAGGCTCAGAAAGTATATTCATCATAACCTTCACATACCTTTTCTCGGCCACTGTCTAACCTTACCAAGCATGTTCATCACCCAAACCCAGTCAATTGATCATTGTCTAGTATAGTATTTCTACTTACCATCTGCATACAGAAAACCAAATAACATGTTAGACGCAGAAGCTAGTGAACCAAAGACCCCAAGTCTGGCAGACCTCGCATTACAAGTAGCCAACATTCTACAGCACAATTCTCCCAAACCAGTCACTACTTCAGTACCTTCACAAATACCTTTCTCCACAGAAAATCTTACCATATCTGTAAGGCTGAATGGCAATAGCTACGCAGTCTGGGCACCATTGGTGGTGGGAGCAATTATTGATAGAGGGAAGAGACATCACCTCACGGGTGTTCCTCCTCCCCTTCCGCCAACTGAACCTGACTTCACCGTATAGGAACAAGTGGACAACTCTGTATTCACATGGATAATTCAAACTATTGAACCTTCGTTGGTGGTAAATGTGACTAGGTATCCCACAGCAAAAACACTGTGGGATGGTCTAGCACTCACGTATGGCTCAAGTCCTGACTCCCTCAGAATTTACGATCTTCATCGGAGAGCCAGTCAAATTAAACAAGGAGGGGCAGTATTGAAGATTGTTGGAACAAACTACAAGATCTTTGGACTGCCAAAGACGCACAGGAACCTAATCCCATGACATGTCCAACAGATATCAACATTCACAACAAAAAAATGGAAGCCCTGAGACTTTATCAATTTTTGACTGCCATCGATGAAAAGTACAACACATAAAAAAATGAATTGCTCAAAAGAGACCCTTTGCCGTCATTAGAGACGGCTTACAGAGAAATCCAAAGAGCAGAGAATAGATCTGCTATCTTACAGGGCATCCCTTCAGAAGATGGTTCATCATTAGGGATTGGCCAAGGCCTATCAGCTCAAGGATTGGCTACCAGAGGCCGTGGCTCTGGACATGAACAGGGATGAGGCAGAGACCGTATGGGACAAACCCGCTCAGGAGCATCACGGCGAGAAGATAAAGAAGGGTTGGTATGCATCCATTACGGCCAGAAGCGCCATACTAAAGATAATTGTTTCTAGTTGGTTGGATACCCTGAGTGGTATGAAGGAAAGCGCCATCAGAATGATGGAGAAAAGGGAAAAAGAGGTGCTATTTCAGAAAAAGGGACGGGAGGAACCACCGTAGGAACTGAAGCCATGACAGCAACTGGGAAGTTTCCAGAACACACAGGCGCAGCGGCGGATGCAACTGAGGAATGATTTATTTGGGTTGAGGGTTTTTATACCCTCAACCCTAGTCGATGCATTGACTATTTTACCCCTGCTAAAATTGCATCTGATGTCCTGCAGGTTTCATATAACACCAGTTAGACCCATGACTTATCCGTCCTGTCACAGTCCAGTCCCCAAATTTCTAACTGTGATTCCTTCAGTCCACAAAGTCCCGAAAATAACAAAACAGGCATCCTTTTTTCTATTAAGCCTAAAACTACCCCAGCCTCTTGCCAAATTAGCCCCTCCAATCTTTTATCCGAAAAATTAAGTCCCTTAACCACATTTTCTTGGATCCTTGATAGTGGCGCGACCGGCACAATGTCAAATGACCCCCGAGACTTTACCCAGTGGACACACCCCACAAAAACTCACATCGAAACAGCCAATGGCACACTTATTCCTGTTACAGGGGGTGGCACTATTTCCGTTAATCCAAATTTACACTTACATAATTGTCTTTACGTGCCAACTTTATCGTCAAAGTTATTGTCACTCAGTCAAGTTACCTGTGATTTAAATTGCGCTATCCTCATTTATCCTACTTTTTGCTTATTTCAGGATATTCGCTCGAGAATGATCATTGGGCGTAGCATTGAGAAGGACGGGCTATATTATATGACATATGTGGTGCAACAGGGCCGGTCCAATCTTGCCACCGGGACTGCTAAACAAAGACTATGGTTATGGCACCATCGTTTAGTTCATCCCTCATTAGGTTATATGAAACATTTATTTCCTTCTCCCAATAAGTCTGGTATTACTTTATCTTGTGACACTTGTTTTCGTGCCAAGCACCATCGCTCTACTTATCAGCCAAATAACATTCGTGTCAAAACCTTGTTTAGTCTTGTTCATTCTGATGTATGGGGCCCTTCACCCCACATTACTATGTCCGGGTTTCAGTATTTTGTTATATTTGTTGATGATTGCTCCCGCATGACGTGGGTTTATTTTCTCAAAAATAAATCAGATGTTTATTCTCAGTTTGTGGATTTCTATCGTATGATTGATAAACAGTTTCATATCAAAATTCAAGTTCTCCGCTCTGACAACGAAGGAGAATATGTTAACCATAATCTCAGAGAATTCTGTCGAACCCATGGTATCTTACACCAAACCTCATGTTCCCACACACCAGAACAAAATGATGTGGCCAAGCGCAAAAATCATATCTTACTAGAAATGACCCGAACAATGATGCTCGAATCTCAGGTTCCCAAGACTTTCTGGCATGAAGCTGTTGCTACCGCAGCCTACCTTCTTAATCGCCTACCCAAAAAATATTGGACCACCATACTCCACTGTCCACACTCTCGTCTCATACCGAGGTACCATCCATACTCACCTTAGCCCCGAAAATTTTTGGATGTACTGTGTTTGTTCATATTCCCTCATCTCTACGCTCTAAACTCGATGCGTGTGCTGACAAATGTATGTTTCTCGGCTATGCCATGTCTCAGAAAGGATATCGCTGTTACAATCTACGTAGCGTCGTATTTATATTACTCTAGATTGCATCTTTCTTGAGCACGAATACTTCTATGTCGCCCTGTCTTGGTCTCAGGGGGAGACATCTGGTGACACCTACGACTGGCTCTATAACCCTAGTTTGTAGAGGCGGTTCCAACACGGCAAGTAGGTGACACCGACTGTGCTTTTCCTGATCTAAATATAGCCCCTTCTTCACTACCCACTAGTGACTCATCTCTAGCGGATATTCGGCAAAGTCAAGTATCATCACCATCCTCTGTTATTATTTCCACACCTACATCTGATATAACCCCATCTCCTGGTATAGATTTGGTTGTATGTGAAGCTTTACAGGATAATGATGGTGTTTTAGCAGCTCAGGGTAGGATACTTCAACAGCGACATAATAGAGGTAAGCCTCTGGATCGTTACTCCCCAAGTAAAGTTTCGAAAGGGTCTATCTATCCAGTTCAGGGTGCAAGGGGGTTCTTATCCACTGTATGTGAAGTGACAATTCCCAGGACAATTGAAGAGACTTTAAATCAGTCGGAGTGGTATTCGGCAATGAAGGACGAAATGAATGCACTACATAAAAACAATACTTGGGATAAGGTTCTGTTACCTGATGGAAAGTATCCAGTTGGGTTTCGCTGGGTGTATACCATTAAATACAAGGCAGATGGGAGCATTGAAAGATACAAGGCGAGTTTAGTTGCTCGAGGATATACTCAGACATATGGGATTGACTTACTTGCCGAAGTTGGTATGATTGATTGCAAACCTGCAGGAGCACCGATGTTAACAAACCAAAAGCTGGATTATGAATAAGGAAAGCCGGGTACTGATCAAGGAAGATACCAACGTCTAGTGGGAAAACTAATTTACCTGGCACATACACGCCCTGACATCTCATTTGCAGTGGGGATAGTAAGTCAGTTCATGCATTGACCTTAGAATCATCATATGGAAGCCGTATTAAGGATTATTCGATATTTGAAAGGAACAACTAGACGCGCCATCTGGTTTCAAAACAATGGACATCTAGATATTCAAGTGTACATTGGTGCTGATTGGACAGGAAACGTGATAGATCGACGATCCACGTCAGGATACTTTGCTCTGATTGGAGGGAATCTGGTCACATGGAGAAGTAAAAAGCAAAAGGTAGTAGCTTTATCAAGTGCGGGAGCCGAGTTTTGAGGGATTGCTAAAGGAGTGATGGAGATTCTGTGGTTAAAGAAGTTAATGGGTGACTTGGGCTTGAAAGTTACGTTGCCGATAAGGTTGATGTGTGATAACAAAGCCTTGATTAATATTTTGGAGAATTCGGTACAACGTGATCGCACCAAGCATATAGAAGTGAATAGACACTTTATTAAGGAAAAGATCGAGGAAAAAATTGCCGAGTTACCTTTTGTTCGCTCAGAAGACCAACCAGCGGACATCCTAACAAAAGCTGTTGCTGGAAGAACATTTGAGGAGACTTTAGTCAAGTTGACATTGTAGATTACCCTGCCTAACTTGAGGGAGAGTGTTAGGAAAGTAGTATAATTCCTTACCATATATATCATTGTCATTATTGTGTAGATATGATTATAATTGTGATAGAGAGATTAGATGCGTAATTATAGGGAGATTGATTGTTTACCACAAATGAGGAATGCATCCGGTTGTATAAGAAGGGAGAAAGTGTATACGTTTTTTGTATGAATGAAAATCACATTCATCTACATTATTCTCTATACTCTTCTGATTATCAATCCTTTGGATAGCATATCTAAATTTTACTTTAGTTATGTCCTCATCCACGATTGAAGAGGCAACTTTTTCTGTTTTCTTTATTTATTTTAAAAGAAAAGTGTCATTCTCATTCGTATAAGCAGCCGTCACTTTTACTCGCCATTGGTGACTAGATCAACTTTTCTTTTTCTTTTTCTTGCGTGCATCAAGTAAAATTCTTCTAACAAAAAAATGAAATTCTACACTTCAGCATACACTGTTTCAGTCTAAAATAACATACCATTCAAGTCCTAAAAAACATTTGTATAAGATTCAAATTAGGTATTCAACGATCTTTTAGATTAGATCTTACACAGTAACTCAGACAAATTGTCTCTTCAAACCACACTTTCACACTAGCAGCAAAGTAACATTACCAGAATAAAACTATTAAACTATTAAAACAAATCCAACCCGACGTGACGCCATGGGGCGCATCGAGCAAAAGTCTCCAAAAGATTGAATCCACCAGCGAATCAATTCAATTCGGCAAACGTCAAATTCGGTACCTCACTTGATTCAATTGAGATACTGAATCCACTCTCCAGACAAAACTCCTCTTTGCCAGACTTTGATAGCCAAGTCGTCTTCATAATTGACTCACTCTTCGTCCTTCTCCACTCCCAGGAAATTCTTTTACGTATTAAAATTAATGCTGTTTGGGACTGAGGTGTGTTAAAAAGAGGAAGAATTCAGGATTTTTAAAGACGATGGAGGATCCCGTGAAGGATCTGGAATCGGAAGTAGCGACCGGTGGAAGTATTATGAAAGAGGAGATGTGCATGGAGATCGATCCATCTCTTCAACATAATCACGCATCGGCAGAGGACTGGAGGAAGGCACTAAGTAAGGTGGTTCCTGCTGTCGTTGTGCTTCGTACTAATGCTTGCCGCGCATTTGACACCGAGCCAGCTGGGGCTAGCTATGCCACCGGTTTTATTGTAGATAAATGTCGTGGAATTATACTCACCAATCGGCATGTTGTTAAACCCGGTAATAAAACTTACTCTTTCTTTCGACAAATGATTGAAGAGTTCCTTGTAAGTTCTGTATAAGAGAGATGATTTTAATCGCGTTTCTATGTATTTTCATTTTCAGGACCCGTGGTTGCAGAAGCTATGTTTGTGAATCGGGAAGAAATTCCAGTTTATCCAATTTACAGAGACCCTGTAAGTTCTAGTTTCGGTGTGTTTATTCTCTTAGTTCATAAGCCTCTGTTCACTTTGCATGTGGTCAGGCAGCCATTTTGGATGCATCATTTGATACATATATTATGTATCAACCAATGCATAACTTCTGCTTAAAGTATCTGCACAGGTATCCTCCTTTGCAACAGGAACCCCTAGCTAGATAATTTCTAAATACTTGCTTTAATCATATGGAAGTTAATGTCAGCAATTTTTTTTGTTTGTTTTTGGTTTTGGGGTTATTCACATATGTGAACGTTATTAAAAATATGTATGAGAATGCGATGAGAAGTGCAAGGACTCCAGGAGGACTAAGCCTGGAGTTCTGTATTATAATTAGTTTAGACCAATGATCTGTATTATGTCTATACTTATTTGCTTTAGTTATAAATGAGTTCACTCGACATATACAAGACAGTTCAGTGGAACATGTTATTTGTAGATGATAGTTTGTTGGTGGATGAGACTAGTGAAAAAGTCAATCTTAAGTTGGAATGTTGGAGGAGATACTAAAGGAAAATGACTTCAAGTTGAGTCGATAGAAGACAGAGTATATGTAATTTAATAATACTAACAAAAGAATGACCTTGGAACCTTGTGTGAAACTAGAAATACAAGAGATTCGCCTGAGTGAGAGTTTTAGGTATTTATGATCTATATTACAGATAAATGGAGGAATTAACAAGGATGTGCATCATAGCATATTGAAGGGATGGTTAAAGTGGAGAAGTGCTGTAGGTACCTTTGTGATAGGCTAGTACCTTTAAAGATTAAAAGGATGTTTTACAAGACGACAGTAAGACCCGTACTGTTTTACGAATTTGAATGTTATGCAGTCTATTATGAGCATCAACAAAGAATACGAGTGGCAGAAATAAGAATTTTAAGATGAATTTGTGGATATACAAGAAAATATAAAATAAGAAATGAACATATAAGAAGAAATATGGGGGTGACTCTTATAGATAAGAAGATGGAGTCAACGTTAAAATAGTATGTACATGTGCGAAGACGTCCTGCAAATGTCATTTTCAGGCTTTGCGAGACATTATATGAGATGGATGTTAAACAATTTAAGATTCCGTTTGAAAAAATTCAAGAAGCCAGGCTGTTGTCGACATTTTTTTTGACTTAGTCGCAGTTCTTGCAAATCAATAGTAGAAAAGAAGACTCAATTTGAGTAGCAGAATTCTGAATGGCGGGTGCTGAAAAATATACCTTTTTTTTTGTCAAACGCAAAGCAAAAGCAGAAAGAGACTTCAAATAGGTCTCAATTGGAAAGGTGAAAGAGACTTCAAAGATTAAGATAAGGGCAAATAAGTTTGAAGAATCTTGGTTGCTGGAATTTTTTTTTGACTGGTGGCTAGGGTTTATGACAAGAAAGACACACAATTTCTTGTTTCAAGATGACTCTGATACCACGTTGATGCATGTTTAGCGGAACCACACACTTCTAAAAGACATCTTAATAACAAAAAAATTGAAGACTCACAAAGAATACACAAAAAAAAATAATAAACAAAGAACACAAAGAACAATGATATAAACAAAGAACCTTGTTAGACTCTTTGTATGAATGCAGCTTCGTAACAAATTTTGTTAGGCCCACTGTTTATCAAGGTTGAGCAATCCTCGTTTCGTCAACAGTCTTCTTGCCAAGAACCTTGGTGGACCATTTGAAAGCTTCTTGAACAACATGGATTATGAATTCAGATCACAATTTCTCTTCAAAAGATTGATCGACTCCGAAAGACGAAGCTTAAGTAAGCAAACTTAAAAAAAACGCATAAGACAAAATTTGGTGTGCGAACCTCAATTTTTCTCAAGCTATCTTGATAATAGAGATGATCAAAATAATGTCTGAAAGGGCCTATTTATATGCTCAAAAATTCTTAAAACTTAACCAACAAGAAAAGAAATTTTCTATCTAATTAAATAACCTAAAATAATAAAAAGAAAACAGCAAAAAAAAAAAAGGTTGGCTGGTTGCCCTACTTGGTTGCCGGCCCTATTTAGTCGAAAAGGCGTAATTACAATTTTAAAACACCAAAAAACATGTGGATAATTTTTAGTCCGCCTCACCCTCCTATGTTTTGGTTAGACTTCTTGATGAAGAGGGACAACAAGAAGGATATGATTTATATGACAACTGGAGAGCATATAGTCAGTAATAGAGTACAGCGAAGACAGTTGATTCATGTAGCCGATGCTATGTAGATAATATACGATTTAAGTGATAATTTTAGGAACTTATGCCAAAATCATAGTTGAGATGATACGATATCTTGAAAGAGTGTATTCAGGTGCGCGTATGTTATTCCGCTTCAGAGACTCCTTGAATCTATTCTTTATGATTATCTAATAGTTCAAGTACAATTGATATAGTTGAAGCGCAGTCAAATCTTTTTTGTCGATAATCTCAGACCAATCAATCGAATATTGATTAATACGTAATCGATCAAACATTACTTGAAAACGGCTCTTCGGCTCAGAAACGAAATGTTCCACATGTTCCTGAAAATTATTGCTCCAATTGGACAATGACTTTCTCTTTATTATAATTATAAGAAAAAGAAAGGAGTAAAACTTGTCATGTATTAAGGGACACATAAGACTATGACTCAAAAAAGAACAAAATAATAATAAATAAAATAAATAAAGTGCAAAAGAAATGAGTAATCTATATAGCTTACATCATATAGTGCGAAGAACGCTTGAGTGTTGTGTTTTGGGGTTATTCTGCATATAAAGCTAGGATCTTCTATTTTGCATTTTTAAGCAATATTGATCATACTTTCTGGCTAACTACCACGTAAATTGTGGCATATATATAAAATTTAAGTTACACAAAAAAGGAGAAGTTAATTATCTACCGGAATTGCTGTAAGCTGCTATAAAATTTTGAACTTGATTTCCCAAAACAGAAGATTGATTTAGTAGACACAGACTGTTGGAAGATTTGCATTATGCGAAACTTTGTTATGGCTTCCGTTGAATAGGAGTTCTAATCCGGCCTAACTTGTGCTTGTGATTCTTTTGTCCCCTCTGTTACATCTACTTTTTATGGCTTCTGTTTAATTGGAATTCTAATCCGGTCTAACTTGTGTCTGTGATTCTTTTTTTCCCTCTGTGACATCTACTACGAGAAGTTGTTAACATTGACACATTCAACCATGGAAGAATACCATTCCTTGTTAACAAAACATTCATACGCAAGTAAACTTTGTTCATGCTACTTATGTAAACTTGGTTCATGCTACTTATATAAGGAAGATAATGCATGCATTAGTATTATTGTTCAATAGTTAAACATTAAGACTTGATTTATGTGTAGGACATTCGATTAAAAGCAAAGAAATAGCTCCACCAGACAAAGAATAGGAGAAAGGTTGGTAATTTTCACAAGTGACATGTACAAATGGAGAAATTGCTGAAAATCGAATCATTGTACAATATACATAAGCAATAAATCTAACTCCTCCTGAATAGTAGGAACTCTTATTTTCGATCATAGAAGCCACACAGGGTCGTCTATGTCAAGATGTTTAAAGTCTCCTGCAAACATTGACCTGAAATATTATGACTATCTGTATCTTTTTTCTTAATTTAGTTCCCCTAACATCTTATTATTGTTGTTCTTGTTGTTGCTGCTCAGCGCTATTGTTCAATTTTGCTCTTCCCAAATAGCAATTGCACAAGCATCTTTAATATGGATGACGTAACTTTTACCAAAAATGAATTTATCATATGAACCACGTGATCAATGTCCTTCATTACCACATCAGGAGGGGATCATGCCCTTTTTGCACAAACGAAGTGGAATGTTATAAACCAAAGGTTCTTTTCATAGAATTTTCCTTGGGGAAATTCCCTTAAGTTAACAGCGTGTCCCATGTGGCTTGATGGACATAAGCACTTGGTGTCATCTGAACTGGACATTCCATTTCTGCTATGGTTGTACCATTTGTCTGTAATGCAAAATAATGTTGTATCCACAGTTTTTGAGTTCCTGCTATGATATGGTTAAATTTCTTGTGTTAATCCTGATGCAAATTGTGTTCTTATGATTTCTTTGGCCATAGGTGCATGATTTTGGCTTTTTCCGTTATGATCCAGCTGCAGTCCAGTTTCTTGACTATGAAGAGATCCCTCTTGCTCCAGAGGCGGCTTCTGTTGGACTTGAAATTAGGGTGGTTGGCAATGACAGTGGTGAAAAGGTTTGTTGATTGCCTCAAAGCTTACTAGACTGAGCCAGGCGATACCTACACTTCAGTGCAGTTTGTCCCTGAAGCCGTACTCTTTTATGATCCATTTGATGGATTTGCTTCATTCTGATTAATTACTGCCGTTTCACCTTGTCTTGCTTTTGACCAACCTTTCTCTTGCTGAACAATCAGGATGCCTTTCTGATTATTGTTTGGATTGTTTAGGTCTCTATTTTAGCTGGTACCCTAGCCCGTTTGGATCGGGACGCTCCTCACTATAGAAAGTAAGTTTTATTTTACGATAAATTTTCTTTCTGATATCCAGCTTAATGCAAAATTATTTTGTTGAGCGTCTGATTTTTGTGTTTAAATGTTGTATTTCTAGTAGAATTACATTTCACTTTTGTATTGAAGGTTTGATATTTTGACATTGTCGGATGAGACTGTCATTTGAGTTCTTCTTGCTAGAACTTTTGTTTCGATCTTAATACACAGAGAAGAACAAAAATGTTAGCCTAAAAAATAGTAGTTGGATTAACCTTTTCATTTCTAAGAAGGTGTAAACCTTGTAGCTACACAGGGGATGAACTCTTCCTAAACCCTAATGCTGTTTTCCCCATTGATATGATTCGATCCTTAGACGTTGCTTAAGGAGCACTTACCTCCTTAGTCCTTACCAATCTACCCAACATGCATTCATTAGTTGGTTTGTTCTCAACTTATCTTTAGATTTGATCATGATTTGGAATTTTTTCTCAATTCTGGTTTCAGTGGTTCTAATGGTTCCTTCGTTGATAATGCTAAACAATTATAGGGTCATTAACTGAATTTTAGGTTCTCATGTCTGCTTACCCTTTTCTGAAGATCTGGCTACAGACACTGCTATGATTCAAGTGTGTCCTTCTACTAAATCGCCCATTTTTATTCCCTCAGGAGGGGGAGAGAAAAAGGCATGATAATATCCTTGGACAGAAAAGTAGTATATTGTGCTACTACTCACCATTGAATGTTCGTGTATTGGGTTTTGTTCTCTTCTGGAGTTGAGAACTTCTTTTTCTGGTTGCTTGATTGCTTGGTTTGCATGTTTTTGTTTTTTTTGATACTTTGTCTTACGCCTTTCATATGCTGTTATGTTGATGTAGTTTGGCATATTTACATATAGAAATGCAATGTGCCCTTGTGAGTATCGGCTTAATTGCGATTGTAATGTTGTTTCAGGGATGGTTATAATGACTTCAACACCTTTTATATGCAAGTAAGTGTTAATGCTCTTCACCAATTTATTGTCAATCCTACTGTCTATTTTATTACTGGAACTTGGCCCCTGTTTGGCCTTTGCCTACTGCTTGTAATCTGATTAATGTACCATGTGAAAGTTGAGTTTGTAAGATTCTGGGATTGGTGGTGTAGGCAGGGCCATGAATTAGGGGCGTGGGGGGTTGGGGGGGGGGGGGCGGTCAATTACATTTTAGACAACCGGTTCATTTAATATAATGGTGAAAAATTCAACAACAATGTAATTATCTTGAAATATTAATTTCAATTAACTTGGTCAAAATCATGTTGAACACAAGAATATGTGAAGGTCAAAAAGAACGAATTAGGAGTGAAGCTGGTGTGCTATGGTATCTTTAATGTCAAGAGTGAAAAGGACTGAAACTGGATTAAGTGAGTTGCTTCTTCAAAATGTAGTTTTATTGTGGATGGTTAGGAATTTGTAGGAGATTGAATTAATGAAAATATAAAATAGTGTTATTTGTAAAAACATTTGGGAGGTCAAGCATGGCCAGGAACTACAGGAGGCCGTAGAAAGCTGATGATGGTGGAACCACTAGACGTGGTGTGAACCACCAGAACAGATGGTTTTTTCCTGCCGATGTTGGTGATAGATACAACAGTCTGTTTGGTTTTGGTTGAATGGGTAGTCGAGAGAGAAGTTATGTTGCTATTGTCATACCTTTTTCCAGTATCAAATCATATTGTTTGTGCTCAACAAATTTCTGCTAAACGTTGTCTCTCACTACAGGCTGCTTCGGGTACCAAAGGTGGTTCTAGTGGTTCTCCCGTGATTGATTGGCAAGGCAGAGCTGTTGGTTTGAATGCTGGCAGCAAGTCATCAAGTGCTTCAGCATTTTTCTTGCCCTTAGAACGAGTTAGTACATCTGAAATCTATGTGATTACTGCTTATCTGGTGGATGGCATGTCAATCTATCTCTTTGACTTATTTGATTGTCATCACTGAGATTGGTCTCGAGGTTGGAAGTACTCGAATATCATAAAATTTCAATTGTGCATGTGCCATGTTCCTCTCTTTCAAGTAGCGAAGGTCAATGCATTTTACAACCATTCTTTTTTCTCCTTTAGGTGGTAAGGGCCTTGAGATGCTTACAAGAAAGAAAGGATAGCAAACAGGAAGCTCTTTCTATTCCTCGTGGTACGCTTCAGGTTTGTCTTTTTTTTACCATTGGGGTTATGTTGATTGCTTCATTCTTGGTGAAATAAGAGCTAGAAGTGCCTAAACGCTGAACATTGACCATAACATAGATTCTAAATATATACTTGTATTTCATAGTCGCAGCAAAGTAATTCTCAACTTTTTGTGGAGTAAATTAGAAATTATACGAGCATTACATTTGCCCCTGAGAACTTCATGTAAATGACAAGTTCTTGATTTCTAATACCATGGATCCTTCATAAGGATTTATCCCCCTGGGTTCTAATGCTTCATATTTTGATTTGTTGCATTTTCTATGTTAATGCTGTTACAAGTTCCTCAAGGTGCTACTTCGCAGGATTTGCCCTTTTCTGCTGGTTATTTTACTGATAAATTGGATCTAAGTGTTCTTTAGGTAAGTTTTCTACATAAAGGGTTCGATGAAACTCGAAGGCTTGGTCTCCAAAATGCAACAGAACAGGTATGCTTTATCACATGTTGCATGCACTCAGTGTCTACGTACCTTAGATTATTAATTATTTCTTAAAGGATTGTTTATTTCCTTAGTTAGTGCGCCAAGCATGTCCACCAGGTGAAACAGGGATGCTGGTTGTTGATTCTGTGGTGAGTGTATTTAACTTTGGGCTTTCGGTAGCAGTTAATTTCTTTTGTTTTATGCGTGTACCAAAGATTGATGTATCTTTATGTAATTTCAGGTGCCAGGCGGCCCTGCACATAAATGCTTGGAGCCAGGTGATATGCTTATTCGTATTAATGGAGAGGTACATTTAGCTTTAACTTTGTCCTCTTCCGGTACTTCTTTTACTCATCATGCTACTTCTCCGAGTCTTCTGCTTCTTGTATTAAAAATACTCCTTGCTATTTGTGCAAGCTCAAATGGTTGGACTTTTCACTGCAAGAGATTATTTGTGATTACGTGCTGGCAATTGGATTAGGTATGCTTACTAAAGCAAAATGACTCACTAAATTGGCTGCACTTCTTATATTGTGAAGTAGCAGTCGATCGACACAACTTGGCGAAATTGTCATTATGAGTCATCCATAAACAACCTCTGTTTGGTTGCGTAAATCGATCCCTCATTACCATGCCATAGGCAGAAACCTCTAAGGCAATGCGATAATGTTGTTATAATTGGATTTGGTATGCTTTTATTGAGCCCGGTAATTCTAGATGTTGTCTTAGGCGGTTCATGGAAGGTTTTGAAACTGAGTAGCGGAAGCAAGATCCCATGTCTACGTTTGTTATGATGTCTTTTGATGATATTATGTATTTTATCTTGATTTTTTCCTTTTTGTTCCATTTCTGAGGTAGGAGCTGAAGGTTAGTTTTGAAATCTTCCTTTTGTGTATTTTGAATTCACGGAAGGTTTTGAAGCTAAGTAGATTAGTGAAAAATCCCATATTTACATTTTTATGATATTTTTGGTGAAATTCTTGATTTTTTCCTTTTAGTTCCATTGCTGAGGAACTGTTTTGCAACCCAATATATTGTTTTTGTGACCCCTGGAAGCCTATGCAGGTGGTTACCCAGTTTCTAAGAATGGAGACTGTATTTGATGACAGCGTCAACAGAAGTATAGAACTCCAAATTGAAAGGGGTGGAAAGCCGTTGAGTGTGAATTTAGTGGTGAGTTTTTCAGCTAACATGTTTTATCTTTAGTTTCTGCAATCTATGCGTCATCTTGGAAAATCCTTTTGTGGTACTTCAAGTTTGCAATTTACCTGTTTTCTTGTGCTAGCCAGGTTCAAGATTTACACTCAATAACCCCTGATTACTTCTTGGAAGTTAGTGGGGCGGTGATACATCCTCTTTCATATCAGCAGGTTAGCTGGAAAAAACCTTTTTTTTTTTTGCTGCGTGTTACTAGACAAATTTTTGTGATATGTCCTCCATATTTTAGTTACATTGCCCAAGATTTCTACGCACATGGCATAAGGTTTAAAGTACAAGTTTTAGTTTTGTTTGTTTTGTTTTGTTTTGGTGTTTCACCAAAATTCCTGGACTGAAACTAAAGAAGATATCATAACTAGTAAAACCTTGCCGCAGATTTACTGTTATGGTTTTGAAATATCCAACAAAAGGTAACATTACGTGCTGGGATGGCTCTTCTTTGTGTTTTTATCCTTCGGTATCAGGTTATGCCCCCTCTCCTCCCCCACCCCCTACCCCCACTTCCTTTCACGGATCATTTTACAGCTGTTTTGCTGCTCGCAACTGTTGCATCTTAGTGATTTTAGATTATTTAACCATAAGATTTTCTTTGTCACATATTGAATTTGGACTATTCATATTTCATTTTGTTGCGTCTTTAGTTCGGGAATAGTGGTCTGTAACAACACTCTGATTGAACTTCAAGCATGGAGCTGTTGAGCAAAGTCCTTTATCCAGAATACGTGAAGCAAAACGTTTATGCATTTATACGAGAAAAGGAGAAAATCATTGCCAAAGCCCATCAACTAACTGTTTTCTTCTTCTCTTTGACCTTTAAAGCCATTGAATCAACACTAAAAATTTGGATTTCGTTCTTCAGCTCACTTTATGATCCTTATTCTTCTCTGAAATCGATAATTCACTTGATCCTTGCCATTCATTTTCGTCCTTCAAGCCTTTCATCCTGTATATGAACTGAAAATTTTGTACTCACTTATCATATGTTTTGAGGAATTATTGAAGTCTAACTATTAAAAAAAAAGGAATTATTGAAGTCTTGAAGATGATATTTTGTTGAGGTCATTTGAACTTTCCTTTCTTGCAACCTGCTATCATACAATGTCTTGCATATCCATTTTCTTTTTCAATATCACTCGCTATTTTGCATATGTTATTGTCTTAACAAATTATGTCTTTTTTCTTTCCTTTTCTTAATTTATGATTGCAGGCAAGAAATTTTAGTTTCTCTTGTGGCCTTGTATATGTTGCAGAACAAGGGTGCGGTATTTTTTTTCCATATCAAATGGATTTTAATTACTTTTAAATTGCCAGCCCCCATATCCTTTAACTTTATGCTTGTCAATTGCTTATTTCATGTGCTCTTACTTGGGCATCATTATGTATAAGAATCTCTGACAGAAAAAAATGTTGGCAGATACATGCTGTTTAGAGCTGGAGTTCCCCGCCATGCAATCATCAAGAAGTTTGCAGGTGAGGACATATCAAGACTAGAAGAATTCGTATCTTCTCTATCCAAGTTTCCTCGAGGAGCACGAGTGCCATTGGAGTACATAAGCTATGGAGATCGTCACCGTAGAAAGGTGCCTGTAATGCTTTTTGAGTATTTTAATGTTGATGGTTATGACGCCACCGACTTAGTAGTTAGGCGTGTCAGAGAAATTTCAAATGGTATGTATATTGTTATCTAGGAAATTAAACATCAAGATCATTCATGAAATTAGTGCTTGATGATTAAATCTTGGTTGTGAGTGGGACTGTACTACCAAGTTGCGTATCTTCTAACTTTTGCATGTAGCATGAATTCACTAAAAATTTTTTATCTGTCGTTAGCTTGAATGCTTATGCTCTCTACACTTTCTTTGACTGCAGTCTGTTCTTGTCACTATTGACCGTCATGACTGGTACGCCCCTCCTCAGATATATACCCGTAATGACAAAACTGGTCTGTGGGTGGTGAAGTCAGCTTTGCCCTCTGAGTCTCCACTTTTATCATCTGGTGTCATGCCAGTTGAACAAGATCTGGGGAACCATATATTATCATGTGGCACCTTAGAAGTTAATCAAATGGATCAGTTGCCAAAGTGCATTGATCTAGAGTCAGCTGATGGTATTGCCAACATGGAAACTAATGAAGAAAACTTTTCTGAGGGGCCACATT
The DNA here is from genome assembly GCA_036186865.1 of Eustoma russellianum. Lineage (NCBI taxonomy): Eukaryota > Viridiplantae > Streptophyta > Magnoliopsida > Gentianales > Gentianaceae > Eustoma > Eustoma russellianum. The sequence continues at coordinate 31,857,605 of AP025051.1, forward strand.
TTCAAGACGTGTCTGAAGCTGGAATGAAGAAAAGGAGACTGGAAGATGAATCATCGGTTGATGGCAATGGCATTCTCGACTTGTCTTTGCAAACACCTTGTGAAGCACAATCAAAAGTTTCTGGATCTGTTGCAAATGGAGCTTTTGGGGACTTTGAAGGTGCTACAGTGGTGGCAGAAAATGCTTCTGTTTCTGAACGTGTTATAGAGCCTACCCTTGTAATGTTTGAGGTAGGCATTAAGGTTTTCATGCCATATGAAAATTACATTAAAATATATTCCTTATCTAGTGACATATAATCAGTAGTACCTATATTTATGATTCTACTATAAATTCTAAGGTTAATCACCTCACAGAATATCTACAATAAAAAGAACACTCAAGCCTCTTTCCTACCATGTGGGGTTGGCTATATGGACCTCACAAAATATCTAATGGTAGCAAATTTCTTAAGCATTTGAAGTCTCGCGTTTTTCATGTCAATTATATGCAGGTTCATGTCCCATCATCTTGTATGATAGATGGAGTACATTCACAGCATTTCTTTGGAACTGGTGTTATCATACACCATTCAGAAACCATGGGTTTAGTTGCCGTTGACAGAAATACAGTTGCGGTATCTATATCTGATATCATGATATCCTTTGCTGCTTTTCCTATCGAAATTCCTGGGGAGGTATATTTCTATTTTTCTGAAGTATAGAGTTCCAAATGTACACGTATTAACGCGCATTCTGGTGTGCAGGTGGTTTTTCTCCATCCTGTCCATAATTTTGCCCTTGTTGCATACGATCCCTCTGCATTGGGACCTGTTGGTGCCTCCATGGTACGAGCAGCTGAACTTCTTCCAGGTAAATTTCATTGTTTCTTTCTTTCTTTCTATCTTTTTTTCTTAGGCCCCTTTCTTGAGAACATTAGAAAGACTGTTACTTGCACAGTTGCATGTTGGTCTGTGTCAGTCTTTAAAGTACAACCGTTTTGACTTGTTAATTTGTGGGAGGTCCGGTAACAGGTTAGAGTGACTTGAAGATGACATTGAATGAAAACATCATTTTAAAATTGATGAGTCTTGAGTTAGGAGCATGTATGGGTTCCATTCCTTAAGGAATATATTAACTTAATACGACCCTGTGAGCATCAAAGGAACTGGCTGTTTCATACTTTATCATAGTAGATCGTAAGTGTCCCAGTTCTTTGGGAATCTAACAACTTCTATCCCAACCAGTGAGCATATTGGAAGTGCCATAGCACATTTTAGTACGGACCATCTGATATGTCAATTGAGCATGTGTACTTGGATCTATCAAGTGGAAGAACTTACTTGGTTCATTGCTTTTACCCTTATGATGTCTGTGTTTACCGTGACTCTTTCAATTTCACACCAAAGGTCTTTAAAGTTTACCTTCCAGAATTTTGTATTTATGCTTACCTAGTGCTATTTCTACTTTATGGATAATCCAGCAGAACCTGCTCTATTGAGCAGTTTCTGTTGGATTGAGCATGTGTACTTGGATCTATCAAATGGAAGAAGTTACTTGCTCTATTGTTTTTACCCTTACGATGTATGTCTTTTATTATTACTGTGACTTTCAATTTCACTTCAAAGTTCTTTTAGAGCTTACCTTCCCGAATTTTATATATATGCTTACCTGATGCTATTTTGGTTTATTGATAATCCAACAGAACCTGCTCTTCGCCGTGGAGATGCAGTCTGTCTAGTGGGCTTGAGTAGAAGCCTTCAGGCAACTTCTAGAAAGTCTTTTGTCACCAACCCTTGTGCTGCTTTAAACATCGGAACTGCTGATTGTCCCCGCTATAGAGCAACTAACATGGAGGTTATCGAGCTTGATACTGGTATAAGGGTCAACAAGCATCTATGTGGATTTTAGTTGAAAGTAGTTTGTTTATTATCGCTTTAAGCTATCAGGCTCCCGTGTTTCAACAGCACTCGTTGCTTCTTTTGTATTGTTTCAGACTTCGGCAGCTCATTTTCTGGTGTTCTAACCAATGAGGATGGTAGGGTTCAGGCCATATGGGGAAGCTTTTCCACCCAGGTACATTCTCCCAACTATTTCTGTTTGGTGTGTTTAGTGTTGGGCCAAAGAGAAAAAAGAACTTATCTCAACTTTACCATTTGTAGCTGAAATATGGTTGTAGTTCGTCAGAAGATCATCAGTTTGTACGGGGAATTCCAGTTTATTCGATCAGCCAAGTTCTTAACAAAATTTTATCTGGTGCCAATTGTCACCGTCTTCTGATGAATGGAAGGAAAATACCAATGCCACTTGTTAGAATATTGGAAGTTGAACTTTATCCGACCTTGCTATCCAAAGCTCGGAGTTTTGGGCTGAGTGATGCTTGGATCCAGGTTGGTTATCCATCCAGAAGTCTCTTCTTTAGTTTTATGCATAAAATTTTTTCTGAAACATTGTTTTTGACATTTGTTTGTTGGACTTTAGGATTATTGTGTCAAAGAATGAATAGGTCACTTGAAGGGATCCTACTTTGTGGACTCTCTGAGACTATTCTCTTTCTTGTTTTAATTTGGTTTTCTCATCATTAAGACCTGAAGTGGAAACTTGTCTCCTTTTCTATCATGTGGAACTCCTGAATTTATTTGGTGAAAGGAGATTTAAAGAGACTGTTAAATAGTCTATCGAATTAAGTTCAGTTACTAAGGTGGCAGTCTCCTCATAGGGAGCTAATGTTTTAGAACTTTGTTGTGGACTGTTAATGGACATAAAATATGTCATACTTGCAAGAGGAACAAATGCAGGAGAGTTTTATTAGGTGGAAGATTCCTCAATCCTTCAGTTAGCTAGAAGCTTTAAGCAGAAGCTGTTAGGCACTCGTAAACTCTCCTCTTCGAAAAAAAATTCCTGCTTCGTCATTTAAATTATTCCTTTCATGCTAGATGCGCGTCAGAAAGTGCCACCGATCCAAAAGATTAAGTGGTTAGGAAATAATGTAAATTGTACTTTTAAACATTCTTAAGATGGTCCTTCACTCGTGGGTCAACCACAAATATCTACAGTGAGCCCAACACGAGGACAGATGTTTCCTTTTAATAAATTGGTTAATGGCAAGTTTTGAATGTAGGATGCCGCAGAATGATACCGTGATATACTTCCAACACGCTAAACTTTTATGCTCTGAAGATGGAGCTCAAGAAATAGAGTGAAAAGCTTTCCTAGCAGATGCTTTCCTAGAGGCAACTCATTTGTTTATCCTGTCGTCATCTTTACCTGCTGATATTTTAATGACTCCGCGACAAACACTTCTTGAACAACTGGATTAAATTTTTGTCAAGTGCTTGTTGCCGTCTTAAGCTGACCCCACATAGTGGGAAAAAGGCCCGAGTGTTGTTCTTGCCTGTTGCTGTCTTAAGCATGAATATTTTAACTGCTCTTTCTGGATAGTTGGATATAAGCTCCTACTGTTTACTTCAGGAGGTTTGATATGACCTTTGTTACTGTACCTGCAGGCTCTTGTGAAAAAAGATCCTATCAGACGCCAGGTTTTGAGGGTTAAAGGATGTCTAGCAGGGTCAAAGGCTGAGAATCTATTAGAACAAGGAGACATGGTTTTAGCAATCAACAAAATCCCAGTGACTTGCTTTCGTGACGTTGAAGATGCTTGTCAAGCATTAGATCAGTGTGATGATAGTGATGAGAAACTCAACATGACTATTATCCGTCAAGTAAGTCATGGAATCAATTTATTTTATCTTTGGAACTGTTTGGCAGTTAAGGAAGGTTGACTAGACGAGCTTTTCTATTCCTGTAGATGACTTTGCAACTTGAATCACAATGATAGCAGAAGTGAACGTTTCTTCATATTCATTTCCAGGGTCGAGAGATAAACCTGCAAGTAGGGACAGATGTAAGAGATGGTAACGGGACAACAAGGGTGATAAATTGGTGCGGCTGTATTCTGCAGGATCCTCACCCCGCTGTACGTGCTCTTGGTTTTCTTCCTGAAGAAGGCCATGGTGTATATGTGACAAGGTGAGGTTCTTCAGTCTTGGTTAACATAAACCTGTACAAATTGGTATACTTAGATGATTTGAGGCGTAGAAATGCTCCATTAAGGCTTTTGAATATGTTAACTGGAAGTTCTTGCTTCAAGTTGTTGCTATCTGGTGCAGTGCACCAGCAACAATAGACATATATTTATTGGGTTAAGATCCTCTAGTCCAAGTCCAATTAAATAGGATCTTGCCACATATAAAATTTTGGGAGGAGTGGAATATACATGGCATCCTCCCATTAAAAGGGTTAGAAGATGAGACATGTACAGGGTTAGAAGATGCTATGCCAATCTTATAGACAGGTTATTTTCAGCCGCATGTCTGAATACTTCTCCATTATATGGATCTTTAGTAGAGATAAACTCTCCAAGGCTTTTTTCAACTGTGTGGGATGACGAATTGTTTGTAACTTGAATCAAGTTCCGAAGAATTTATTCTGCACTTGGAAGTGGGTTTTTGTGTATTAAATTCTTTTTTCCCACTCAACTTATTTTCATCAGCTTCTAGTTTCCTTTGTACTCTTTGTCCTGAAAGTCTTGACCTTTCTACATGGGTGTGTCAACCGTACTCCTTTGTTGGTCCACCTAAACACCCACCATTACATAACGGTGCAAGTGAAAAGTAAAACCTTGTTGTTAGGTGTTTTTGGGGAGCCTATGGCCCGATGTTTTTGTGCAATAACTCTCCGGCTGAAATGCCACTGGTTCATTCCTAACCAATTTTTCTTTAGAGACAAATTGCACTAACAGACACGTGAAAAAGATTCCTGTCTTCTGACCGATTCTTTTTCTTTATCAACGTGACTATTGTAATGTGACTTCACCTTTTCATTTTGCCTTCTGCGAGAATGCCTGACAAAATTTTCATGTATTTTCTCAGGTGGTGTCATGGAAGTCCTGTGCATCGGTATGGTTTGTATCCCCTTCAGTGGATTGTTGAGGTCAATGGGAAACAAACTCCAACTTTGGATGCTTTCTGTGATGTAACAAAGGTATTGCCTATTTTGTACCCATTTAGCTGCTGCTTTTTTCCTTTGATACTAAAAACTTTAGGTGAGGGAGCCAATACTTATCTAGTTCGATGAACATTGAAATATCGGGTGATAGCAGTATCTTGTGATTTTATCAGGGACAATAGTGTTGGACTTCTAATAGTTACATATGCCAATGAGGCTTATCTTATCCATAAATATGTCATGAAGGTAAAACACTTGCTCCTTATAAATTCATATGGTTGTTGCTTATTTGACTATAATGCCAAGGCCACTTGATTATGATAGATGGAAAGATGTTATCTTTGTGATGGTTTTCCGGTTGTTTGAGAGGGTCGTCATCTGAGGGTTGCCGGAATTCACTCGATCCCTCATTCTGTTCTGGTTTGACCGTGTTAAATCAAAGGTCAATTGCAGAACAGGTCAAAGGTTTGGTGGCCGTTCCTTGGTAAAACATAGAAGAAATAAACACACCTGATTCATATACTAACAGATATGGAATCTACGAGCAATAACATGAATCTTTTGAATATTTAATCTCTCAGGAAACTTGTGACAAACATAATAGAAGTTACATGAAAAAACTTTAAGAATATCATTCAGACTATTTTCATCTACACTTTCCCCCTACCAGCATTCCTTGTTCCAAGTCAGCGAATTTCTCATCTCATTCACGAAGAGGTTTATCTGTAGCATAACACTTGGTTTTTCTAGTTTCAGTTTCTTCCGGTGTACCTGAACACTCTGTGATCCCAGGTAACTTCGCCCATCTACTACAATGGAACCTAATGTTATGATGTACTTGGCAGGGATTGGAAGATGGGGAATTTGTGCGTGTCAAAGTAATCCACTTAAATGGGAAGCCTCGAGTGCTTACACTGAAGCAAGACTTGCATTATTGGCCAACGTGGGAGTTGAGGTTTCATCCTGAAAGTGCAACCTGGAGCCGAAAGATCATCAAATCTTTGAATGATGGCATCGCGTAAAAGTAGATGCTTTTTGATTACAGTAGCTCAAGAACATAAAAATGTTTGCAGACAGGAATTTGTTGGACAGCTAATGCTTGCCTCCTTCCATGATTCATTTTTACCTGCCTTAGGATCGATACTCAAAGGGTACACCATAGAGAAATGTGGGCTTTATACTTGTAAGAATACACTGTAATTTTACATGTATAATAAAGGAACTTATGCTCCATCAATTAGAACTGTAATTATGATTATTAACTGTGTTGATTGACTAAACCAAAATTTGGCCCAAACATGACCTTAGTAAGTAGTCCTTTTTTTTTGGAAAAAAGGATTCTTAAGTACAAATGTTATAATCCTAAAGTCCACTTGAGAATTTCCTTTTCCACCTTAATTCCATGTAGAGACGAGAATGATTCGGACAAGAGGAATCCATTATTTAATAAAGGTTTGCATATAATCTTGTCGACTTAGTTTAGTAACCTTAAAAAGAAAGTAGAGGTATCATGTATGATGTAGTAGATATAATCTAAAGATGATAATGTAACTATCTCCCTCTGATAATTCTGGAAAAAGGGCAACATATCCAATAATTGATTAATAAGGTAATTTAGGCAAGTACAAAAGCCAGTAAAGGTAAAGTCACCAAGTATAAAATTAAATTTTTGTATAAACCAAAGCTTAAAAAAAGGAAAAGTTTTATTCTCTATATCTTTCAGAAAAGGAATAATGAAAGGAAAATTATTCCTTTTCTCATTCTTTTTTATTTATTTTAGTCTTATCTATTAGGAATGGTTCTTACATTCATGTGTCCAATAGAGTGTGGTTTCAGTGTTCTTGATCGAATGGATCACATGTTATGGGATTGTGAGAGAAGGTGTAACGCAATCTGGTCGCCACAATATGAAAGCTCTTTTTATCCAAATCCATAGTACGTTCTCGGTGCATTCGTTTTTCCTGTTTGTGCAGGGTTTGGGGAGATGCCGGATTACTTTGTGATCTGATGTACGCAGCATTGTCTTGTATTTTTTTTTTGTGCAAGAGGTTGTTTCTGCTAACCTTTAGATCACAAAGCAGCAACCTTATCAGTTGCTTCCAGTCGTGTCCTCAAAACTATAATTATATAGTCTGATTCTTAATACAAAATGGATATTATTTAGCCAAACGTCTCTATTAATATCTGGGTTGATATGTATTATAGCCGACTCTTGCAAATAAACTATAACCCAGTTAGAGAAGTATACGCACGGGCGCGCGCACACACACATATATACATATGTATATGTAACACTGTTTAGGTATACTGGCAAGCTGCGAAAAACCTTTAGGTCTAGCGATTGAGTATCATTTATAATATTTCCGGGTCTGGAGTTCGATTCTCCTCTCCAATTAAAAAAAAAAGTATACTGGGAAGCTGTGAACGTTCAGTGATACATGGAGACAAAGGCATGTTGCTATGGGACCTTCTTTTCGATTATTTAAGAGTTAATCACTTTTTAGCAACTTAATCCTATCTTTTGGTAAGGGCTACACTGCAGGAATCTAATTCTACAATTGCGTTCCTTAAAAGCTTCTACAGACCATCACACTTAACTTTGACGGTAGCTAAGAGTCGTTTCTAGGCGGATTTGATTTGAAATTCTGCGTGCATTCTAGTGATAGAGAAAGATAATTGGCACTTTTAACTCATGATTAGTGTTCCTTTGAGAAGCATACATATATTCTTGCGTAAATCTTGTTTATTCTTCCCGTGCACCCCATTTCCACCCCCACCCCTGATCAAGCCGGATCTTCACCAAAGGTCAAAGATGACCTCAAATAAATATCGTCAGCTGGATAAAAGAAAATAGCTGGAATAGCTCCTTGGGAATCCTGCACAAAGAAGCAAAAATCAGATGTCCCGGGGGATGACCTCGGGTAAAACCCTCCGACGCTCAAGTCAGTTTGGGTCATTTCTCACTGAGAATATAATTTAGTGTGTGGAGTTAGAAAATTCTCACAAGTCTTGGTTAAAGAGAAAATTCGATATATTAGCTCCAGGAGATAGGAAAATGTTTTCATCCTATTTTTGGTCTGCCTTGACTTGCCTTTATTAGTTTTCTCCTTGTACTCGGCTTCTGACGTCGGATGGGACGTTTGCTGTTCAGATAATTTTAGTCTTAAGCAGTTTCCAATATTACAGTACATACTTGAACTACGCACATGGTAAAATGAAAAACTTTCACATCCTCCGAGGAAGTTCTTTAGACTATAATGGTGGAGATCCCAGATCAAAGTATGAACATTTTGCAAGTAGAAAACTTTTATTTCATCGTATTATAGAATCGAAAGATTGAGTTAATTAATGAATCTTTGATTGGACATGGGCTGACAACCAAGTAGTTTGCTTCACTGCTGAAAATATCATTAATTGACTTTCTACGTTCTTTTAATATATTCCTAGTTTTTATGTCTCTACAGACATAATTACACTTCTTCTTCTGTCTGTGGAAGCATTTATATTTGCAACCGTACGTACGCTGAGAACTAACAAAACTGGCACGCAGATTTGCGAACCTCATTCAGTGACATGGGGGTGACACGGTGACGCGACTAGGCTGACACGTGGCCCTCTGTGAAAAACAAAAAAAGCTGTTACAGTTTGACAGGTCGCGTCACCGCGTCTCCACCTCCTCCATGCGTCACCGAAGCTTTACTCGCAGATTTGTGCCCATATGTATAGGAAATAATGTAACTTGCAGGCCAAAAAAAGAAGAAACTAAGATAAACTATAATCTAAAACAGACTGATATTATACAACACTGAAAAAAGTTACCATGGAAAAGGAGACCAATCCTATGGTAATCATAGAGGATAGATTGGCAATGGCAGATCCCGGGACTTCAAACACGTTTGGTCCCGGCTCCTTTCTGGCTATAGAGCAAGTTGATGCCCTTTCAAGTATCAAAAAGCTAAAAAAATTAAGTAAAAAAGAGCAAACCTTTTTTTTTAAAAAAAATGCTAATATATTAATCAGAGAGATCAAAGAATCAAGGAGATACAACCTATACAAAAGCCCTATTTGCAGGTCAACATGATGGTCTACATGTACTGTTCAGTAATGTAAGCAATTTTAACCGACAGAAGCAGCGCCTATGTCTAAAATATGTGGGTAAAGCTTATACATTATTCTATATACGTGAGTGCAGATTCTATGTGTTACATCCCTAGATACAAATGATGTTCTTTTTGAAATGTATCTGTTCCAAGCTTGACAAATATGATATACCGTAAGGTTGTCCTTCACCGATACTGGTATCTTTAGCCGGACTTTAGAGTTTTGTCGATAATATAAATAAAATATGTGTGTTAGTGAAAAATACAACAAGAACAACAACATTACTCCATTGTCTTATAGGCTTTCATTTATGGCGGGGTATGGGGGATCGGATGTACGCAACTATACCTATGTGTTAGAAACACACAGAGGTTGTTTCTCGATGACCCATAATGAAAATTACGTCAAGCTGTGTCGACCAACTGCTACTTCACAATATAATGAAAATATGTGTGTTAGTGAACAATATTTAGAACTTATTTTATGTCAACAAAATAATGAAATATATAAATGTAATTTATTTACAGAATCTTAACCCTCACAATGCAAATTTTCTACTTTGTCTGTCATTACAAACACACCATATTGCATCTTTAAGAGCTGGCCTCTGCATGCTTTTAAGGCAGTAAACAGACACTGTATATATTGGGATAGAATCCCTTCACCGCAAAGAGGGTGCGGTGACGCATGACTGCGCGACACGTGGCAGCAAGGGAAGGTGGTGGGGCTAGATGAGGGTCACCCGCATCTAGCCTCACAACCCCTCTTTGATGCCACGTGTCGCGTGGTCACAAAGGGGGTTAGAAAAGTGAGGTTAGGAGATCCCAACCCGTATATATTAGTGTCGTCAAAACAGGCTTTTGGATGCTCAAACTTTTCTTTGACCTCAAAATCTTCAACAATACGTGACTATACTGATAAGAAAACTATCCTTAACTACTTTAAACGGCGAAATTTTATTATACAATTTGGTTGTATAAACCAGGTATACACTCTATGAGGATGTTCTATACTTACGTGAAAAAACATGGTACAACTTTAAGTAGATTTTTTTCTTCACATAATGGAACAAGCATTAGGGTTATCATCACTAAAAAGAAAGCTGATTTTTTCTTCAGTGGCATTTGGGGCAGGAAGTGCTTGTGGAACATTTTTGACATAGCCAGCAGGTGCCCTTTTATCGTAAGCTTGAGAAGCATAAGGGTAATACACCACATTGTATGGAATGTATGGCCAAAACTCAGCTCTTTTTCCAGTGTTCTTTACTCTTTGTAGCACTTTGTTTGGATCTACATGCCCTGTCACTGTTACTCGACTTATTTTCCGGTTCACCTCCACTGTCTTAACACCTAAAACCAATAGCAAATGAATCAAAAAAAAAAAGTATTTGTTTTTTATATAAAAGAAATGGTCTTGTAATTCATTATTTGAAAAGTTTTTAATATATAATAAAAATGAAACAACCATATTTAGTTAGAGACTGTTCAATCTTTCTCCTCGTTTATATGTATGAAGCACTACCCATTAGATGTCGATCATGCATGCTTAAAGATCCTTTTCTTATTTTTGTGTGTCACACTCCAGATTCTGTGGAATTTCAAACTTTATGTTTTGGAAGAAAAAACGAAAGATAATCCTAAAAGCATATTGGTTCAATAATTCATGATGTACTAGATTTGATATTCAAAATAACGATGACGAGTGTTAGAGAAGGTACAAGAATTCGTCAACGTTGTAAAGTAGGAAAAGAAGAAGCATGTCATATTTAGTAGGATTAATTGATTAAATGTAATTAGGAGAAGAATCCGAAGGTCTACATCCCATCTGAAGAATCTTCAAAAGGTAAAGATTCTCAAGAAAAAAAAAATAAAGGTCAGAAAAGTAAAGGAACAAAGTGCTTTAAGTGAAGTGATCATCTAAAAAGTAAAAACACCATGCATAAGTCATAGTAACGGGATGGATCTTCTAGAGGATCTACGTACAAGCCCGTTCACAAATTAAAACGGTATAGCTTTGTTTAAAGAAACACATATTTGGAGGGACAACACCTATTATTATGTGTGTTTATAGTAAAAATATAATTGTTTTAACTTGTGAAGAGATTTGTAAATCATGTACTTGCGAAGAAGATCTCATATCTAGTAACACCGTTGATTAACTTTCAAGGATTGGTAACTTACAACCTTGAAATGTAATGGCAAACAAGGGAAATGAATTAATGATTTAATGTAATTAGGAGAAGGGTTACCTTTCATCCTCTTAACAGCATTCTTTACTCTTCGTTCACATCCATCGCAATCCATTTTCACTTTTATATCTACAGTCTGAAAAAAAAATATAAAAAAATCGCACCTTATGATCAATCCGTATTCAAAAACTTGCTAGCCCATTGTTGAAACTTGAGCTTACATGAGGAGGTGAGGCACATATTCACTCAAAATCTTAAGGCAATGGGTGGTGGTACCTCATCCTCATATAAGCCATACATTTTTTTTCAAGTTAGCCAATGTGGGATTCTCAAACACCGGCCCTCACGTGGCAACGTGGCTTGACATACACACGCGTCTTACAACCCGCCCTCAATCACAAACCACAAACCAGGCATGAACATCTGGACTTAGGTGAGGGGAAACATTAAGTGGTACCTCATCCTCATATAAGCCATATATTTTTTCTCAAGTTAGCCAATGTGGGATTCTCAACACCGGCCCTCACGTGGCAACGTGGCTTGACATACACACGCGCCTTACAACCCGCCCTCAATCACAAACCACAAGTCAGGCATGAACATCTGGACTTAGGTGAGGGGAAACATTAAGTGGCCAACCATGGGTCAAGCAAGGGGTGAGTCCACATTTTAAACATGCTCTGATACCATATGTTGAAACTTGAGCTTACATAAGGTGAGACACATATCCACTCAAAGCCTTAAGGCAATAGGTGGTGGTACCTCATCCTCATATAAGCCATACATTTTTTCTCAAGTTAGCCAATGAGATTCTCAACACCCACGGGATAATCTGCAACAAGTTTAACGGTTTCCATGAAAACCCAACAAGCACAATAACAAGAGCTTGTGGCGTTGTAATAGGGGCGAATATCTTCTGGATCATCTTCTATTCCGTTGTTTAACCCATCTAATAAGGAAATGTCACACTTGAAAACATATGACATACTTCTATTAAATAGGTTAGACAATAAGATAAAAGGTGGATTAAAGTATCTTTTCCATAATTACACGTGTGACAAGCACCATGACAACTTAAATCAAATCTCTAGAAAACGTGTATGAGCTTATTTCATTGTACATATGTTTACATTCTTCCTTGTTTAAAAGCTGTATCTTATTGGAGAAGAAGTGGCTACTAACATTACTCATTGAACACAATGCACTAGTATCTCTCTATGCACACACACACATGTGTGGGTGTGCACACATATATACATATTTACATACATACATACATACATATATATATAAAAAATAAACCGGTCTAGGGATTTCCGTAGAATAATCAACATAATAAATCTTGGAAGATTTTCACAGATACCATCTGTGATAAATGTTCCTTATCAAAAACATAGATTCTCAACATTTGATGTTGAACATACCAACTCTTCATTTAGTAAGTCTTAAGAGATATACGACATAACATATATGTATATATATATGTGTGTGTGTGTGTGTGTGTGTGTATATATATATATATATATATATATATATATATATATATATATATATATGGGTGTGTGAAGAAGAGGTGATGAGAGGGTAATGGTCACCTGTATGGCTTTCTTTTTCCTTCGTCCTCCGCTGAATGTGACATTAAAGAAGTCCGAAAGATAATCGAGAGCTCCCATATTTTCTGTCTTTGTGAACAAGCAAAGCAAAGCAAAGCAAAACAAGAGAGAGAAAGAGATAGAGAAGGAAATAGGCAGTGTGAAATAATTTATGGAATATGAAGAGTTGTAGTAAAGGTATTTATACTTAGAGGGGCTTGGGAAAGAGCGTAAGAACTCTTCAGAGAATCCAAAATAAGTCCAACTCAATAATGGCCATGGACTATTACAAATAGATACTAATACTTCCAGAAAAGAAAAAGGAAAAAAAAACTTTCATTGTCGGTTTTCAAAAATGTCGTCCAAATTTGCTTTATTCCTTTCCCTTTAATAGGCGTGTCTTCTTGTGCAAAAATTCAACCACCCATCAAATGATATTCGGTAGCGTTTACTGCGTTGTGTAAGTTTATATATTGATGGATGTTATATGTTTATCGAATCTAAACAAAAACATAAACTTTAGAATGATATAGAAATAACTATTAGACATATAATTTTAGAAGCTATTTATTGTCAAAAAAAAACAAATAGATGGATAGTGGATGAGCTACTCTAAATGGCTTTGACGTAGAATTTATCATAAAACTGCACACAGCTTGAGTAGGTTCAATTGACTAAATCGACTAAATTGGCTGCGCTTCTTGTATTGTGAAGGAACAGTTGACCGACACATTTTGACGCAATTTTCATAATGAGTCATTGGTGTTGAGTATTGAAAGAATTTTCATTCATTCAAGTTGAGAAAGATTTACAGTGTTATTCCCTATTTATATGGGTGTTTTTCTGCTTAACAGAACTATTTTACCACTTGCAGTGGTTACTGTTCATCTACAGTGAATTCTAACATATAAGGTAACGGCTAGTTACCTATTCAGCTCAGTTATGTACAATAAAACTAAGTTACAATATTTACAAAGTATGATAGGTTGGTCATAGTGTTGTTTTGTGCTTCACCTAGTCATCTCGGCTCAGCACCTTTTTTTACTTAGCCTGTTGTCTGTCTTCAATCCATGTTGTTCATCTCAATTTGTATTTAGCTCAGTACGGCTATCCTTCATCCTTCACTCCTCTTCAGCTCAGCTCAGCTGACAGTTTGTATTTAGCTCAGCACGACTGCGTTCAGCTCTGTTGGGACTTGTTTCCACAATTGAGAAACAATCTCTGTGTGTTTTTAACACATGTGTATAGTTACATACACCCGACCCCCTCTCCAACTCAGTCATAGGCAGGAGGCTCTAAAGAAATGAGATAATCTTGTTGTTGTTGACTATGCCGATATTAATGGAATGTTTTGATAGGTATAAATTCAATGAAGTACTGTTATATCATTGTGAGGGATGAATTTAAAGTAAACAGACGTCACATTATATGAAAGAACGTTCGAATAACTCAATCAAAAAGTCTACTAGAACTCCCCCCCCCCCCCCCCACCCACCAGCTAGAGGGTGTCAATTTCTTTAGAAAAAGCAAATGCCCACAAGTGCCTTAAAATCATGAGTAGGCAGCCGAAGCTTTTGGGCTTTATAAAAATGCCGATTTGTTTGCTAGAAAAATGTCACAAAGTGCTATTGTGTTTACTTTCGATTGCGTTCAATGTGTGTGTGCCTTTCTTTTTGAAATGTTTGATGGATAAACAATACCCTCACTAAATTCGCTTTACCTCAGTTGGATGGTTCTATTCAAAAGTTTTTCTACCGTCTTATAAAGAAACATGTGTACAAAGATCTAGTATGTTATTCCACTGTTTCGTAAATTAACCTACAAAATTTATTAATAGAACCCTACATGTGTGAGATGGAGGAGGGGCCTTAAACTAACTGGTAAGGTTGTTGTTTTGTGACTTTGAGGTTACGGATTTGAGCGCGGGAACAGCCTCCTGCATAAAGTGTAAGGTAAGACTATATACATCACGTTGCGAATCGATCTGGCTCATTTCTGGACCTTACGCAAGCGCGAGAGCCTAATGCATTGGGAATGAGTACATGTTTGAGATGTTTCTCTACCAGATACTCTAATTTATTATACATTCGCAGTCACAATAGTCGTATCTAGGCTAGTATCAGATGGTCTCTTAAATAGTCGTATCTATGATATTGGCAGGTCGTCTCCGGATGAGATCCTAGGAGGTTAAAAATGAGACCTCCAATTACGCGTCGCCATGTGTATAAAAACAGTTTGTTTTTAAAAAAAAATTGCATCACCTCCTTGCTTTTATACACATGACGACGTATGATTGGAGACCTCACTTTTAACCTCACTTTTAGCCTCTTAGGATCTCATCCGGGTCGTCTCTCACAAAAATAGACGGTTCGAATCTTATTCGCTTATTTAAAAAAGTTTTCTTGAATTCATTCACCGAAATGCCCGGATGGAGTGAAGAATTTGAGCTGTTTTACTTGGTTCTATATTGAGCATCTGATTGTTTGAAATACATAGATTATTTTCTGATAACCCATAATAAAAATTACGTTAAGTCGTGTCGACTAATTACTACTTCACAATATAAAGAATACAACCAATTTAATGAATCATTTTACTTTATTCCATTGTATTTCAAAGTCAAGGAAGAGTGTTTTATTCCGGATGAGATCTGAGGAGGCCTCATATGAGGCAAAATATGAGGCCTCCAATTACAGGACACCACGTGTACAAAAGAGCATTCTTTTTAAAAATAAAAAAAGTAAACAGAGGGCCCTTTTGTATACGTGACTTCGTGTGATTTGATGTCTCATATTTTGCTTCATATGAAGCCTCCTCTGATCTCATCCGGTTTTATTCACTCTATTAAAAATGGAAACGCAAAACTTTATTCTTTACACGATCTCATGATTTTTGTTTTTTTTCCCTCGTTTCACTTCTTTTGATGAAGATATATATAGTAGCCATTTTATCAATAAAGAATCCATTTAATTCACCTGTATATTTTTGTCAAACGGATTCCAAAAATTGACTGTGACTCTGATTCTCCACGGGTTATTTGAAAGGGAAAAAAAAGGATGGAATTTGTGGAAGTAATAAAAGCCAGCAATGCAGTTGAAAACTTCTGATATAAATTCTTCCATGCGGTGAACGTACGGACGAAGCAAGAATCTTTTATATCTATCTATGCATAATTCGAATTTCCAATAGCTCCTTGCCTTAAAGAAACACTATCCAGCGTTTAATAGAACATTCAGTATAGTAATTAAGCAGCATCTTTACTTAGTATATTCATTTTAATAAAACTGATGAATGAGTAGATTAAGGTTAAAGAGGTTTAGGCAGGATATAGGGCAACTTAGAGTATACTTAGGAGCTAAGATACTTTCTATACTTTAGGTTGACTTTGCATTTTTTTATGCTTTTTTGTTTTTGTTTTTGTCTTTCATTATGTGTACATCTACATGGTAATGTGTTTTAATAGCTTTCTCTTTGTGTTCAGAAATTCATTCATTAGTACACTAACACACCATATGCCTATTATTATGTCATCTATGCAGGTACACATAGAGATGAAGGTTTTACTGGAAGCAAACTATCTATCCCTTGGAATGTAGATATCGTTTATCTCCCTCTCACTCTCCTCAGACCCTAACGGTAGTTATTATTGTCGTTGAGATTGTTGTTTTACAGTTGTATAAACAAGTAAAGGTGCAAACTTAACCATGAAGTTTCAGAAATAAAAGAATTCAGGTTTTTTTCCCCCTTTTCTTTTCCCTTTATGTTCACTTTCTGGTGGCTTTATGCTTGGCATAACAAGTTAGTACTCGTGCCAGAAACATTTATTTAGTCTAAAGAATAATTCTCATTAGAGCTTTTATCTTAACCAGAAGAATTAATTACCAGGAATGTTGATCATTGATAATTAAAAAGGAAGAAAACATTTACTATTGCCTTCCCCGTCAATTAGCCATTGTAGATTACTTCTCTGCTACCAATAAGTGCCTTCCTGAACAATTATATCATGGAATTTTTTACGAAGTTTCTTTTCAAAGAGACGTTATATACGAAGAAGGTTTTATAAAGACTAGCGTCAACCGAGTTCAACTCATCTCTCTCCTAGAATCAGAAACTTTTAAAATAAACCACATTTCAGAAATCATGATTTCTTTTTAAAAGAGCAACAACTTCACGGATTTTAGTAGCAGAAAAATATGTTGCAATAATTTGCTAACCATATAACCCTTAATTTCTGCCGTACAATAAGCTAATTTTCTGCCGGCTTCGTCCCCTCCTGTCGGGTCCAACCAAAGAATGACCTGGTTCTTACCCCTCCTAATCATGACTTCCATCAGTTTCCTAGCTGCCGCTTTTTTCTAGACTTCTTCCCTTGTTTAAGGATGCATTCGTTTATAAAATCTTTACTTTTCGCTTCTATTCCCCTAAAAGTTAAACCTTCATCATGAAACGATCAATCAAATTGCACTAAAATAACCAGCACTAGATAAAGGGGCTTGGACAAAATGGAGAGCAACAACTAGCACTTCACAAACACCACGAGATCGTCCAAGCATCAACAACAACCATAACACTACCCCATTGTCTTACATGCTCTTGTTTATGCTACATGCTCTTTTTTTGGTAGGCTATCTAATGATCTCACAATGTGTGCACACCAAATGGAGCTAAGATCATATTCTCGTCAGCTTGTGGCCTCTCAAACCATTCCAGAATGCTGTAGCATTCACCATTTTTTTATACCAGGGGCCTGTACCTCAAGCACTTGAACTTGTAAGAGAGATACTTCACAATTACTGCCTACGCAAGAACCATTACGATATTTACAAATTCAAATCAATACTGCTCTGCTAGGATATCATACAATATCAAGCGCGAAAATTTTCTAATCATGACTGAGGGCAGAAAAGATTCACAAGTTATATACACATGAAAGGGAAACAGACTTTACGCATAGTGTGGACAAAGATAGATTAGGGGAGTAGAAGATTTGTTGTACAAACTTGAAAAAGTGACAGATTCTTCATTCCCTCGGTGAAAATGTCAATAACATACATGAAGAGTGATGAACAACTTATACATGGTGAAAAGAAGTTTAACCAACTGCTATCCTCCAGTTCAGAGTCTCCGCCACAAGGGAAAACCAGCGATCCATTTCTGAAAATCAAGTTGTACGCTTCGCTAATATGAGATCTATCATCATTATAAACCCTTCTAGTAATAATTCTAAGCTCCATGGTGCTACTCTAACCCCTATTAGTTCAGAAACCATAACCTTAGCTTGGGTTCCTTGCCAGCCTGCAATCAGCGAACCTAGAAAGGTTGCTGTCATGATTCAGCAGCTACCCTTACATAAGATCAAAGACATACCTCGTTATGAAGGGAAACAGCATCTTGATAGAAGGATATCCTTGACTCTTCGGGAGTAATCAGGGTACCTTTCATGATCAGGAATGAGAAAATGAAGGATAGGTTCCGTTAACAGCTTAATCAAACAAATTTACAGAAGTTACTAAACCAAAAAAATCAATAACTAAGCAATAAATGCATCTGCCATCTTGAAACTGAATTAGTACGTAAATTAACACTGCGCAAACATTCACTTCTGATTTCCTTCCAAAGGAATCCGTTACAATGCTTCCAGAGGATTAATTTTTTTTGTAAGTAAAATTTTATAGATAGGCCAAATCGGCTGGTTACAAAAAATGTTGCAATCGATGGCAACAAGTGCTTGACAAGAGCCAAAAACCAAAAAATAGGTGGCTTACAAGATGGTAACCTTTAACTAGTGCCAACCTTTACAAAAATTGCCTTCAAGGGCGATACAAGTCGAGCATTAACGAATTGACTAACACAATAGTGATATAAACGAGTTACAACTCAAAGAGCACATAGCCATCCAAATTCTGAGTGAAAGCAACATCCGCAGAGGATGAGATTCTAAGTGAGAGAACATAGCCATCCAGATTTCCGTTTGCAAAAGTATTTGCCCTCTCTTGTCGTCCGAAGTTTTCTGTAATAGAGAGGTAGTGTATTTGAATCAAACAGCAGGCAGCACCCGCTGGGTCAGAGGACGACCAAACTCCCCTGTGTATGAATCCATTGACTTTCTGGTGTTTGAAGGTACAGATTTGGGTAATAATTACGAATAATACAAATAACAACTGTAAAAAAAATATAAAAGAAAACAAGCCAAGCATTCAAAGCCGCAGAAATGCCTCATATTCTCATTTTACTAATCCAGCAAAACACTGCAGGTATATTTCCTGTATTTTGCTAATAATAATCTCAAAATAACCTGTAGCTTTGGTGCCAGAGTCGCTTTAGATTCATCCTGTACGTCTGCTTTAGCTCTAGCTGATCCGTCAAAAATCGAGGGAAGCTCATCTATCAGCAGTTGAGATATAAGTCCATGCAGGATTAGAACATTTCTGAAAAAGTCAAAAATGCAACCAACTTGTGAACACTTGAAATTCCACGTGAGCAGGTGACAAACAATTAGCATAAATCAATCCTCTTGTTCTTGACAGTACTAATACGCCAATCTCAGATCGAGCATGTTTACTCAACTCTTCTTCAAGCGGAAGTTACAAGGAAGGCCAAGCATAATTCACCACCCGATGGGGTAAGAAAGGGATGGGATACGCAATTCCGTTCTGCTTAATAGTAACTAGACTAAACTCAATGCAAGCACGGTTATTCTTTTCTGTCTAGAGAAGATTAAGGGAAGGCCAGCCTAATTCCCACCAGGTGAAGTCAACTATATGGAGCTTTTGTTATTCTGGCAAATGTGATAACCTCCTACTTTTCACCTCACGACGACCACAGATGAACTCATTTTGCGTTATGAACTTGTCAAAAAAAATTTATATTCAATTTCTGATTGTATTTTGAGCCGATCCCATATAGTGGAAAAAAGCTTGAGAGTTGTTGTTTTGATTGTATTATGTCAACCACCTCCTGATATTTCACCTCATCATGACGAGCCTCAAAGCAACTTAAGAAAACATAATAAGTTTAGACGCAAAAGAATCCATCTACATTGTTTTTAGGGACAATGGAAGTTTCAACTCTCAAGTACCCATGAACATAAGTGGAGTTACATCAAGGAAACAACCTTTGTTGAACAACAACTAGAGCAGCTCTGGTGCCTGCAATTATATGACTTCAACTTAGTCAATGGTTACTGTAGAAATAAACAATGAAATACATGCATATGAACAGTAGAATACATACATATATACTTGTATACAGAAAATGCACAGGAATAGTTGGTAGTATAGTATTATATACTTCAGTCAATAGTAGTTATTATACTTCAAAGATTAACGAGAATACATTCATTCTTCTATATTTCAAGGGTTACAGAAAAATTAGGATAAACAGGCAAAGAAGATATAGGCACGTGAATGGAAGAAGACTATTTACAGGGACAATATACAAACAAATTTGCAAGACATTTGGTTTTCCTCCTCTTCCAGGGAAAATGAATGACTGATGATAGAAAGAATGACTAAACTATCAATCAGTGACATACTATCAGTCCATCAAGAAAATGTTGTAGGCATTTACGTGCAATCAATAGAAACTGAATGTTTTATCACAGTAGAGAGAAACATTCTTCTGGTTTTGATGGTACTACTACAATAAGGAAATAAATATTGTTGGTACCTTAATTTGGTCATCTATTTTCACTCTTTCATGTGAAACAACAGGTCCAGCATCCGATTTTTGAACAGTAAATGCTAGTGAAAGTCCAGTTTCATTAACACCGTCCTGCGGAAGGTTAATCCTCAACTTTGTTCAATATGAATTAACAACAACGAACTTGTTCAAATTGTTGAAACCTGAAGTTCTGAAACCATAACTGCAACGCTCTTTGGACAGGAGCAGCACCACGGTGCAGAGGGAGCAAACTTGGGTTAACATTGACAGTCCCTAAATACGTGCATCCAGATGTGCATCCAGAAACCAAACATGAGACACCTATGGACTGCTGAAACAAACTTTTAGTCACTATATTTGTCCGTTCTCTTACCGAAATTCAAGCCTTGTAATTATGTTCAAATTTTATCAAAGATAAAGTAAAGTATTATTACAATGTCCACAAAAAAAGGAATATTAACAAAAGCAAATCGTAAAATTCTACATCCGGTGATTTTTTAAATACAAGAATTTTACATTTCTTAAAATGAACATGCACTTAAGGATCAATATAAGGGCCAGTCATCGAAAGTAGTGACAATGTATACCATGAATTTTGTAATCGTTTAACAGCCTAACAGAAATGCACATCCATGCAGGATTACACCTTAAACAACAGAAGCACTAATATCTGATCCCTTTGCCCAAATTGGAACTTCTCCAATCATTTTTTAAGTTGGTTTCCACATATCACTAAACAAAACAGAGGTCTAGCAATTTTCTGGTCATGCTAGCATATAATATGTAATATCAATAAACCAAATAACAGCATGCCAATACATGCAAAAGCCAAACAAGCAGCCAATTCTTAGACAGAGATATGGATACATAAGGAATACATATACATGACACAGAAACACGAATTTAAGTGTCTATGGGTTTGTATGGGTATTTGCCCCAATGCTTATGTAAATATGCTTGAACTTTCAAATACATAAATCCTTTAGTTTAGAATGCACTATAGGTTACAGAAAATCTCAGCCCTTTTGTCCCACTATAAATTGATTCCAAAATTTACTATAATGGCTATCACCAGTTTGCAGTTATACAATCTCAACCATTACATACTTACCATTAACGTTATGGAAACTGTAACTTAGTAGGTTTACTATAAAAATCGCCAACTTTTTAGCAGAATCAGAAAGTGGGATTTGTTCCATCACTTACTAATTACCATAATGCTTATGGAAACCATAATTTGGTAGGTTTATTATAAAAAGTAGCCAACTTTTTAGCAGGGTATGAAAGTGGAACAAACGGACTAAAAATTAGGACCTGGAAATGCAAATCTTGGGAAAACCATCTAAAACCCTAGTCAAAGCTAATAAACTACCTTTCCACTAAAAAGATATACGCAAGTGTCACCATACTGAGAATCCTGCAGCTCAGTCTGCAATTTTAATGAAATAGATTTTTTTCTTTTTGAATTCAAATTAATTGAGTGAAATCCGAGCCAGAAAAAGAAAACATTGAATCTTCCAAAAGGATATACGCAAGTGTCACCGTACTGAGAATCCTATAGCTCAGTGCAATTTTAACGAGATAGATTTTTTCTTTTCAAATTCAAAGTAACCGAGTGAAATACGAGCCAGAAAAAGAAAGTATTGAATCTGTAGAAGTATTCTATCAGGGTACTATATTTAGAATTCTTTTATTTTCTGTACAACAGAGAAATTCCAATTGCGTATGTGCTCCCAAGAAAGATATGGCAATCTCCAATAAATTACACAATTAAGAAAGCCTCGACTTTCAACATAGCTCTAATCTTGGCAAAAAGAGGATTTTAGTACATAGATGTACTCTAACCTTCCTCATATGAGAGTTGAGAATCAAAAACACTCAAATATTCGAAGTACCTCAAATAAGGCGACCGATAAAGATGATGCATTGAAGAAAGCATCAATAAAGATACCTACAATCAAAAAGTAAAATCACATACATTACAAACACGAAAAGAATGCAAATTCAGAGGAGGGAAACGCGTTGTGTAAGTATGCATACTCGAGGAGGTCCTAGGAAGACGAGATGCTTCTTCTTGGCCGGAATCATAGATATTAGGGCCGAGGCAGTGGGAGTAGAAGCACAGTAGTGAAGCAGCAAATGCATCGAAGTATCGCTGATGAAGACCACATTATCATCTTCTTCGGCTTCTGCAACAGATACTCTGGGAGTCTGGGGATCCTGATCTCTATATTGTATCCAACCAATGGCCAATCCGGGCTTAAAAGCCGGGTCTTTTACTGCGCAAGTATAAAACGGCTTAGGTTGGTTTTTCTTTAAAAAAAAAATACACGTTCCCAGCTGTTGAGACATTGTTCCAGAAAGGCGCAGGTTTGAACCAGGACACTCGCAGCGTAGGTGCAATACTGCTGTCTGAGCCAATAATGTTGAAGTCATTGTATACTGCCAATTGGGTTAGAGCGTTGTGATCCGGTTTGCAGTAGACACCTTGTATCAGGTCTCTAACAAAGGCTTACCAGCCTACCAACCTAAAAGACCGCTGAGTCATGATTTGTATCCTCCACGTAGCTCCTTGGAGGCTGGGGCGATGGAGACCCACGGGGCATTGTATTGGCCTTTTACTCGAGAAAAAATAAAAAAACACACACTGCACTCTTATTTTGTGTTGCACACACCTTTATTGTTTTGACGTACACAAAAGAGAGTTTTTCACAGCGAAGTTGCACAGTTTTATATTGGGAAGCAAAATATTAGACGAAGTATCATATCCCTGAGACCTGGTTTGGCTCATTTACCTCTCTTTTTACGTGGTTGAACTAGGTAACATAGTTTTAATTAAGAAACGTCTCCTATTTAGTGACATTCATCAAACTTATCATAAGTTAAAGCAATTTTTTGTTTATAGTTTCTTATAAATCAAAACTACTGACAGTAAGCTTGCAACTCTCACTGAATTAACTTCAGTAGCTGTACTCTTTTTTTTGTCCTTTGACTAATTCTTAAATTGCCTTTCGATGAAAAAGCGTGTACTTTCCGAATAAGTAAAGTGTTTAAAATACCCTTGTAAACATATTTAGTGTTTCATGTATGGCACCGGTCAACACAGAGACAAAAGAAAGGTAAACAACAACACATATCAAGTATATCTCAAAGATAGCAAAAGCTATCGCTAGAGTTTAAGAAGGATGAAAAGCAAAAAACAATACTTTCATCTTTTGCTTCCACTGAGACCTCCGGCTTTACATGTACCTGCATAGATGACATACTTAGACGGATATGGTGTGCTAGTGTGTTGATGAAGGAATTTAGTAAATACAAATAGAAAAAGCTTCTGATGTTAAAATAGTCATAACAATGTACATGCACAAATAATGAAAGACAAAGACAAACAAAAAAAGTGCAACGTTAACCTAAAATGTAGAGAGTATCTAAGCATTTAAATATACTCTAAGACACCTATCCTGTCTAAACCTCATTAGTCTTAATCTTCTGTCTCCATGAACTCCTATCATGTATCATGTAATTAAAAAGATGCAAATCTAATAGGTTATGCCTAATACGCTCATCGCAAGTCTGGTGGATGGTACTCTATTAAACCACAAGACGAAAATACCACGACATCATATTTCGCTTAATAAGGAGACGCTGCAATTGCAGGCTTAGCGAGGGGTTAAAAGTTAAAACCATTCAATCACATCTCCATACAATGTCTCTTCCTTTAACTTGGAAGTACAAAAGGCAACAGGTTAGCCCCAATGTACTTGATCTATAGACCATACAATGGTCAACAGAACAAGAAAGCTAGCTCATTCATCGCATGGATCCACGGAGTTCCATATGCAAACCTCCAACTCTAGCTGCCCGGATGTGTTGAGATACGTAAATGGGACTAGAAGGAAGTCCGTCTGGGGAAGACCTTCAAATCTTGCAGGGTAATTTAGTGTAAATGATTTTAATCTCAGACAGCTGCCTCCTCTTTCGGCTGAGAGATCATAAAAATATTGTTCCCTAGATGAGCTTGAGCCAATGCATGTTATTGTCAACGCATATCCAATGCTCTCAGTTCCCTTGTTTACGAGAAAGAGGGTACCGTCCTCTTCTGCTTGCAGAACAAGGAAGCTATCGTCCTTTCCTAAAGAAACACCCAACGGGCAATCATACTGGACACGTCCTCCTGAATCCCAGTGTTTACTACTAAAATGTAGCATTAACTGTTTAGAAGAGCCGATAAAGTCACAGTTGTCAAGAGGGCATACGCACGGCGAGTACAAGCAGGCCGGCTCATGGGCATCTCTGTTTATACAATCCACACATTCGTTGCATCCAAAATCAACATTTCCACAAGGTCCACTGATTGACTCATCAATGACTCTAATCTCCCCACAAAGTACAGCCTCTTCGTTGGTACTGACGAGTGCATTTTCCTGATGAGAAGAAAAGCAATCAAAAGATTTCTGGTTAACAATTTCACATAGAATACGGCAATTCCGGATCTCAAAATCACCAAGGCAACAATATTGACATATTTAAGCCGCTGCAATCCATGAGGTTTTCCTCTTTGACAATCTGAAGAGAACGGTTCATCTTTAGTGTAGACTGATTGAGGAGACAACGGCAGAAGGGGAAAAAAAGTTACGAGCTTCAGAACTTAGGACTAGCAGCAAATAACACTGCAATATTTTCAACCTCCAGATGGTAGTACCTAATCAGTTGGAGGATAATGGACTTAGGAAAATAGTAACATTCAACCTGCGGCAAACATCATATCACAAAATGGGTTTATCACGGATTGAGACCTCATAAAGTACCCATGAGTTTTTCATTCAATTATCTTCCGACCCTCAAGTCAAATATCAAAAATTTTAATTTGTTGATCAAATATACGTATTATGTAACAAGCTCTCAGTATGGTTAGCAACAGTGAATTATCAAATAGATGCTCCGTCACCAATCCTTTGCCCAAAGCTAAGTTAAGCATAAAGTTTAAAACAGTCTTTTTTTTTTAATTTGCTAAGACTACTGATATAAGGCAGAAACAACATGAGAGGAGATTACTTACCTCTTCCATGTCCATATCACCGATGAAGTGGTCCTTCTCAACCTAACATGTAGAAATTCAACATAGTTAGCAAATATCGTCGATCTCACATGCATTAAATAGATATAAAAAACATGCAGACAAAAGATAGAAATAATGGGGAGACAACAAGATGCTTCAGTTCCCTTTCAACTTTCAAAAATATCTCTCTTTCTCTCTCTTTCTTTTTATAAATTACATGTAGCTCTTTTTCAGCAAAAGTATTAGTGGTTACTTAACAGTGTCTACAATATCCAAGAAATAAAAGATCGTTTAGTCAAAAATTTTAAAGCAAAATTACATGTCCAAGACAGGTAAACCGACACTATGCAGATGACAAATTGCTCAAGAGGAATGCATTCAACGACCACATCACTAAAGCTCAAAATATCAGGGGGAGTGTAATCGACACATTTGAACACTTAAAGAAAAGATATCTGAAACTACCATTTCCTCCTGTAAATTTGGAGGACTGTACTCAACCAAAGATGCAGGAACACCGACAGGAGTGACATTAAGTTGGCTCTTGTAACCCAGCAGCCCCATCCCAAGGCCTCTTTCCTTGCAAATCACCTGCATGAGAAAAAGTAGTTACTACCTGCAAAGAGGAGTAAAGTAAATGCCACAGTTGCAATATACCTCCCCTGAGCCATAACCACCGAGCTCTTTTTCCTGTTTTTCCCTCTCGCTAATTTCTTCCTCCCCCCACGAGTATAGACATGGAAATGAAACAGGGGCCAGCTCTTGTAATTCTTTTAAAGCAACACTCTCATAGTAGAAAAGCTGCAAGGCTCGAAAAAAAGGAGAGATCTAAGTGGAGAACAAAGATGAATGAATATCAGAACAATGTTGAAGACCAGCCAAGTTTACCTGCAGAAACAACAGACAACCACCAACAGCACGTTGTTTCCCCTGACGATAGCGAGCTACCTCACGAACCAACCGGTCAAGCAAGAATTTTCCCCAGTTATACTGATGGATAACATCCATATTTGTCAAAAAGTGGAGGAACGAAGGGCTGACATCCAGCCTTGCAGAGGGGCATAAAAGTGTGCCCAACACGTAAAGGACAAAGGACCTTCTGAAATCCTCTCCTGCATCCGGTGATGCCAACCTCTCCTCTAAAAGGCGCACAGAAATCCCACGATTTGAAGCACTGTATTTCTGCCGCAACTCCAAAATTGAGTCATCAGGTCCTGAATTCACCACATCCTTCCCACATGCTGGTAAACCCATCACAAGTTCAACGTCCTTTGGAGTCAGAGGAATTCGCTCATCACAAACCTCCAAGCTGCGTCGTACAGTATTAAATCTCTCCAAAAGCCAAAGGCACAAACTTCGTCTAAGAGTTCGGCATCTTAGACCAAGAATGCTACCAAATCCCATACTCTTCACAGCAGCTTTCTGCTCAGGCGTCAAGCGCTGTACGACATTCAGTAAACGACCAGGAGAGCATCTCGTGACTAGCTTGGTCTGCATCAAAGATCATGATCTTTCTCCTTTAACTAACAGGTCAAGGAAAGTAAGTGATTTCATTATAACCTGATTAGGATCATGAATAATAGTTACTTGTCTTCGTGGTTTAGGAGATCGGGCAGGAGTCGAGCTAAAGTATTTATCCCACATGTCACGCGAACGTGTAGTGTATTTAGCTTTTTCATCTGGGCTTAAAAGCTTCCATGCATCTGAAGCCGCCTTAGTGGCCTGATTAGAAGCACAAATACCATCATTTCATACATAAGCAGATCAGAGAATCCAACAAAGTTTATTCATTACAAAAGTAGGCCAAATTCTCACATTTTTCAAGCCTGAAGATCCAGGATGTGAGGCACTATATTCCTTAATGAACTCTCGGCTGACAAATGACAAGGCAGGCTTCAAAACCAATAAAGCATAATTTGGAAAAAGAAGCCAAGAAACTAAGCTCTGAATCACGGATCCACATCTGGAAATCTACAACAACAACATTACTCCTTTGCCTTAGAGACTCCCGCATATGGCACGGTAAGGGGGGTTGGGTGTACGCAATGTTACCCATGTATTGGAAACACACAGAGATTATTTCTGGATGACCTATAATGAAAATTGCGTCAAGTTGTGTCGATTGACTGCTACTTCACATGCAAGAAGCGCAACCAATTTACTAAGTCATTTTATTTTATTCTATCATACTCCAAAGCCAAAGAAGCTACATAATACCTAAAATGCACCCAAGAGCATGCAGGACGAGGTGTTGCAACTTGCTTTTTCTTCCTCTTTTTCCTTATTCCTTCAAACTCATCATTCTCTTCTTCCAATCTATTTTCCATAAAAAGGTCGTCTTCACTAGGTATCTGGATATGTTCAAAACATGCTAGTCAGATAACTCATTTAGATAGTTACAAGAAAGTTACTGGTGAAATAATGACAGAAACAAATCTAAGGAAAAAAATCCCAGAAAAAAATTGTCATTTATGGAAGCAAATGATGAGAGAATAAGAGCAAGCATAACTCTAAGTTTTTTATTGGAAGTCTTACCCTTGATTTTATCTATCCAAAGGTATAAGAAGGTCCAGTTCGTCCTTCAAATTAAAAAAAAAGGACAGCCTTCATTTACCCACCAATCACCATATCAGTCGGAATGCTTTTTGCCACGGGAAAGAATTAGATACCTCCACTTCCTTCAACAGTTACCTATTAAAACTCCCAAAGGCAACAGATTGACTCAAATAAAAGCTTTTCCTTCCACATCTCCACATACCTAACAAGTTACTGAAGTATCCTCATAAGGGAAGTAGCTCAAGAAAGATCATGTTGACATTTTAAAGATACTATACTTGAAGTATCGTGACGATACTATTCATTTTAAACTACGCACTCAACTTGCACTCCATTTTTTTTCCTTCACAACACTGTTACAAACTGGTGCTACTAATAAGCAGAATTCAAATTTGAAAACTTATCCTATGCCAAACTATATAGAATTATTTTTAGAAGTCCACACGCTGCTTCAATGACTGACCATTAAGCAAATCCACTCACCTGCTTTCCCTTGAGTTGATGATTATCGATTAGCTGATTCACTTACATGCTAGTTGATGATTACTTATTCAGCTCATTCACTCAAGTGGTGTCACTTGTGGTGATGATTACTGTTTAGCCCGTTAACTTACCCACTGCAGTGGAATGCTTAATTATTCAGCTTAGTCACCTTAGCTTCTATGACTTATAGCGAAAGTGCATTCTAGTAACATACATAACTTCTGTAGCAAGCATTATGGGAAAAATTATCACACATTCAAGTGCAAGAAGGCATCAAAGCAGGGAAATACACAGTCCAATACTCTCATGAGAACATTAAGACATCACCTGCGAAAATATATTTACTTTGCCTTCCATCGTGATACCATGTTAACAATTAAGGACGCAGTGCTAGTCAAACGACATAAAAATTCAACCGCACAACTCGAACCCACTTACTATGCCACACGCAATCAAGAAACACAAATCCCAACAATACATTAGGAAAAGAAATTGCGTGACAATTTCAAGCAAAATTCCTGAAACAATCAAGAAGATTTTTTTTTTGAGTAAGTAACAATCAAGAAGTTATGATCAAGCAAAACACATAACCAAATTCCAAAATAGAAAAGTAACAGAATGTAATCAGTATTTAGTAAAAAGAAAAACGAAGTGCAGGCACAGAAAAATGTGTAGCGATAAAACAACTTTAGAGACTATAGCAGTTTTTGAAGGGAAAAAAGTACCATCGTCGCCATACAGACAAATTTAGCGGTTGAGAAAAGTTGTAGCACGCCACGAGAAATCTAGAAGCAGAAGCAAGCGCCTCGTAACCTCTTCGTTATTCAGTCTAAACATCAGGCTTGAGGAGAAGCATTGAACCATCACAGGAGGACCGGCAGGTCGATGTTATTCGGCTGTTTGGGGGCAGTGTTTTCACTTAATGTAGCCTGGGTTTGGCGGTTTTAAAATCGGGTCATTCGGGCTACCCTCACCTAGGACTGTCAAATGGCCAAACTCGGCCCGTTCAACCAGAAAATATTGAGCCGAGCATTCTATATTGTCAGCTGAGTCGAGCTTGGATTTGATA
This sequence comes from Eustoma russellianum, assembly GCA_036186865.1. Classification (NCBI taxonomy): domain Eukaryota; kingdom Viridiplantae; phylum Streptophyta; class Magnoliopsida; order Gentianales; family Gentianaceae; genus Eustoma; species Eustoma russellianum. The sequence goes on from AP025051.1 coordinate 31,887,300, forward strand.
AGACTAAACCCATTTTAAGCTCGGCCCATTTTTTATTATACATGTGTGTGTGAGATGAAAGTTTGCCCAACTTTCCGACATATATGAGTTTGATGGAATAAATAAGTTTAACTATAAGTTCGACTAATTGTTGTTAATTTTTATATACATATGCATATACATACATATATATTAGGTGTGTATATATACACACGTATATATATGTTGTTATATGTATATATTTATATTGTTGTAATATATATACATATATGTATGTATATGATATGGTGCATGTATATATCTATATTGTTGTTAATAATAATAATAATATATATATATATATGTATATGTGTATATATATTAACAAACCCCCCCTCCTCAAGTTCTCCATCACGCTAAACCCTACCAAATGGTCATTACCATTGCAGGAAACCACATTGCCACCATCATCTTCCCTCTTCTAAGACCCCGCCAACCATCCTCCTCTACTGGCCATCAAACCACCAAACATTATAAACGTTTATTCCTCTTCTAAAACTTATTTTGACTTAAATCTGACAAAAGAAAAGAAATTTTGATTTCTTTAATTGAACGACAACAATTAAAACTGTTTGATTTCATTTTTTAAAAGACAAAAAATTAAATTCTACTTTAGAGAGGACCAATGAGGAATAAGAGAGTCTGAAAATGGTTGGACTGAGGGAGGTGGAAGGTGTCGGGTTGAGAGAGTCAAGGCTTTTAGAGTGGGGTTGAAGATGGCAGAGCTATAAAATAGAAACTAAAGGTGGCAGGAATGAGAGAGGTGGCGAGAATGGCAGCTCACATGAAAAAACAACACCATCAGAAATGGGGAGGGATTCATTTTCATTCTAATGAACAAAAAAAATCTATCCAAGACACAAAATTCTATCCAAATGGTACATATTTCTCTAATATTCTTGCAAATCACTAAGATAAAAAAAACACAACTGGCTTGCGCGCGGGGTTTTTCCTATACTAAAACTTTAAGGCCATTAACGTCGTTATTTGTGAAGGTTTTTCTCTAGCAACTATCATCAGTTACACTATTTTGATCATCCGGTGATCTTCAATGAAGGTCCAAGTTTGCATGTTTCAGTTTTTTCATTATAAAACTACGATATAATTTGAAATTTCACGATTTAATTTACAGGTAATTTCGCGCAAAAAGGATCGATTTCATTAAACGTAAAATAATTACAAGTAACTTCAAAATGAGCAAAAAGACCTATCTAAATAGGTACATCATCATTTCCTAGGCGGAAAGCAACTGCTAACTCTCCAATAAAAAATATAATATTGGGAAGAATCTTCGCCTATGGCAAATTTTATAGTCTCTTATTGAGTAAATCTTAATAGTTACTCAACTATCAATAAAAAATATAATATTGGGAAGAATCTTCGGCTTTGTATATTGATGAAGCCGGATCTTCACCAAGGGTCTAGATGACCTCAAAATTGTTTCGTCACTTAACGTGAGAAATTTGTTAGCTGGGATTGAGAATATGTAGCTGGAATAGCGCCAAATGTCCTGCACAAGGAAGCACAGGTCAGAGATCCCGGGGGTTGGCCCCAGGAAAAACCCTCCGACGCTCAAGTCAGTTTGGGCCATATCTCACTGAGATTATAATGTAAATGGGGTGAGTTAGGAATTTCTCACAGTATTTGCCGAGGAGCAGAGTGTATGAATATGCTTTAGATTAGGGATCTCTGAACTTACAGTTGGCTATCTTCCTTTTGTTTTGTTCCCCTTGCTTTTTATAGACTTTCCCGCCTTTTACATCTGATAATAGATAATTGGATAAGATGTTTGCTTGGAGCAGAAAGCCCAGGACGCTGTAGGTCTGCTGATGTGATTAATAGTCTAACTGATGTAATCAATAGGTCGGCCTGATTGATGTAACTAGTAGACCGACTGCCTGGCGTGTTCTATAAGAATAGCCAGCTGTAGTCACTACGCTTGAAGAGTATCTGTTTGAGGGTCCCTCGAAATAATATCTTATCAAGGTTCATTTGCTGTGGTACACAACTGAACCTTGCTGAAGTGCATGACTTGCTGTGGTACACAGCTGACCCTTGCCGAAGTCCGAAGTACACAACTTGCTGTGGTACACAGCTAAATTTTGCCGAAGAGTATGACTAAGCAGTGTCTAGATGAAGTGGCCTGAGGTGCAGCATTTGAATCATACTCTGAAGTTGATGTCGAGGTACAAACCTTGGCATACTATTTGGTGTTACGAGGGTGTTGTGTTGTCCTACTGAAGTACAACCGAGGCTGAATTGCCGTATTTAGGCGCTGAATTGTTGAACCGCTGAACTGTAATACTTGGAACGCTGAGCTACTGAAATTGAGTTGTTGACTGTTGTTGACTAACGGATGGTTCAATTATAGTTTATCATATATTTATCACAGTTATATGTCAATTACTATCTATCCTATTAATCTTAATACTTGATAGTTACTTATCAACAAATATGATGTTTACATTCGACGAAACAGGTTACTAGCTTTTTGCAAAACGAAGAATGATTTTCTAAATATTTGCCTCTCGGTCGTTTGTTCTCAGTGGTCCAAAGACAAATCGAGCTTTCTGATGATTATTCGAGCTGCTATTTATGTTTTTTCTTTCTATGTATTGGAGTTTGGTACTTGTAACTATAGTGGCACAAAAATTTATCATAGATTGAAATATTATTGGCTCATGTGGGAGGATGTCGCTTTTTGTCAACTGTATAGATCTGCCTTCCGTTGCTTGATATGTATTTTATTTTATCGATAACTTTTGATGTCGTTAGAATATACTCGTACGATTGATATCTCAAAAAAAATCCTACGGTGAGATTCCTTCTTTAAGGCATCGACTAGTCTCAGTTGGCAATGAACAAGAAGCATGTGAAACCACCATGCTCCCTTCTTTAATTGCATATGGGTCTCTCTTGGCTGCAACGTGACCATTATTATTTACACACTTTTAATGAGTGATGGTCTGAAACGAGGTCTTAAATAATACTTAATTTGGAAGATTACGTGCCTAAAATGAAAATTTTTATGGGTTTAAGATGAAAAACTAATCCAATGTTATTTGTTAAGGACAATAAGTTGAGGAATTTTTAAGGTGGTCAGTATGTGAATTCCACCAAGGAACAATACGCCATGTTTGGCAATGAAAAAGTGATCAAGTTTTGCCCTAAAACGTTAAACTAGGTGGTTCTTAGAGAGCCCCAAAAACCTGTTGATAAATATATGAGATGAATTGCCAAATATGTTTTAATGGACACAAAAAAAAAAGAGAGAGAAAAAGACGAGAGTCTAAGCCAATTTGTTCATGTGCAGAGATGTGAAACTCTGCCGGTGATGTTATGAATGATATTTTTTTTTTCTAAAGATATCATCCCTAACTTCTTTCTAAAGTTAAAATTATATAGTTTTGTTAAAATTAAACTCACAAACACCTTTCTTTGTATGATTTTAACAAAATTATGTAGTTTTAAAATTTATAAAAAATTGTTATAAATTTCTCAAAAAGAGGATTCGCTTAATGTTGTGAAGCTATTTTAAACATGACAAATTTACTTTTCAATTTTGAAAGTAGCAAAATACCACACATGTCTTCAGGTCATAGCTCGGTTTGGTACTCAAGTACTCGTGCTGAAACATTGTAACTAAAAAGGTGCAGGTTCGAACCAAGACATGCGAAAAGTGGGTGCAATACTGCTATATGGGTCAGTACTAGTTTAGGACATAATATCTGGCTCAATTGAGTTAAAGAGTTGCTGACCTAGTTTGCAGTGAGTACCTTGTGTGTTATCTAGTAAAAGCCTTATCAATCTAGAAGATTTGTCTATAGGTTTCTAATTTACATCTTCCACGAATCTCTTTGGGGTTGGAGCGACGGAGGCCAACGGAGCTAGGGTATGATCTTTTGCAACAAGCAAAATATCACACCTTAAAACCCTCAAGACATATCTCAGTTAGTACTCTAGTTGATACAATACTCCAGAAAGGTGCAGGTTCGAACCAGGATACACGTAGCGTGGTAGCAATACTGATATCTGGGCTTGAAGGCCAAAGACCTGAATTCGATCTAATTGGATGCTGGGTTCAAGCCCGGTTTGTGGTAGATTCCTTGTGTAAGTTGTATGGTAACACCTTACCAATCTAATAGATCGCCGATTTCCTAATTTATATCATTCATGTAGCTCTATAGAACTGGAACAGTGAAAAACCTCGGGGTATGAATTGGCGGCTTGGCTATAGAAAATAACACACCTTTAAGCATGTGATCGTTGTCCTATCACATGGCCCATGCTTCCCGGTGACAAATAAGATCAATCTCTAATGTGTGTGTTTGGTCTTTCCCTTTCTCTTTTCAAAATTATTTGGTTAGTGCTTTAGAAATTAAATGTGGGACCCAAATTCATAAACTCGATATCTTCATTGATTGAACACGTGGGCCAACCGCTAGATCATCAACTCAAATAATGTTTATATATTAATATAAAACTTAATGTATTTTAAGTTCAGTTTCATCAATAAAATCAACCTCCAGACTACTTTATTAATCGGTTGAAACCCTAACCCAAAACGACGAAAACACGATTATATACAAAATAAACAAATAAGTTAACGGTCATTTATAACTTTTTTTTTCTGTAAAAGTGTTCTTAAACTTGTATACGGTTTAAAAACGTTAATTGAAGCAATTAATTAATGTTCGTATTTCTTAATTTGTCATTAAGAAAAATAATTAGTATTTTCTATTTTTTTTATTTACGTAATTTGGACCAATAATTATGTGGCGGATAAAAATAAAAAATATCAACATTTTTTTAAAAGGCAAGGATCACTGATTTAGTGCTAAGCTGACCTAGGTTTTGTAGACATACGCACATGTTCCACTATTGCTAGATCGAATGTCTAGTTTACGAGGAAATACATTGCCCACTTACTCACATGTTCCGACCTAAGAGACTGTGGACTCCTGAGTTACATTCTGTACAATACTCCTTACCCTCAACAGAGAATATCCTTTTTTTTCTTTTCCACAAAAGGAACGATTTTATAAATGATTAGCAAAAACTTTACAAAGACCTACATAACCACCAGCATACTACCAATCCACTATACAAAAAAGAGCGCTTGATCAAGGTTATGCGCCAAAAGAAGAAGTCTAAGTCTCCTAACAGTTTCCTTCACAAAAATAAACGGAGGTAATCGGCTATCCACAGTGTTATGCACAAGTTGATTCCGCCAAAACCATCCGCCATAAGCCGTCTCGCGGAACACGTGCCGCCACCCCACAGATGTAACCCGCGCGTCCAGATTTCGAGACATGTTCAAATCAACCCATTCCCTACAAGAGCGGGGTCTACAAAACTCACCCCAAAGGGCAGGTGCCACAAGTGACTGCCAGACCTTCGCCATCCACCAACAATCCCTCAAGTCATGTAGCGGTTCATCACCATTCGTCCCACAAGCCGCGCACAAAGATGTCTGACTGATATGCCGCCTATACAAAAAATGTGTCGTCGGGAGTACATCATGTCGAAGACGCCAAAGAAATAAGTTTGACCTACTTGGCCCTTTTAATCTCCATATACGGTGCCACGCCTGACTCTCAATCGCCTCGGTAGAGGAGGTCTGAATTCGGTAAGCACTCGCTAGCGAAAACTTCCCAGACTCCTCAGCATCCCACCGCAGTCCCCGTCGCGTATCACAGTTATCGCCATTATTTGCCTCAGTTGAACGCCTCATCCTCTCTAATAGAATCGGTCTGCCACTACGGATACTACGCCAAATAAAAGAGACATCATGCCGGTCAGAAATTTCGATCGGTGACCCATACTTCGCATGTAAAATTTTTACCCACATCCTGTCCGGCTCCGTCAGCATAGTCCACCCCAATTTCGCTAAAAACGCCATATTCATCGTGGCCAACCTACGAATACCCAGACCACCAAGCTCCTTATCTTGGCAAATCCGATTCCATGCCAAATAATGCATGCGTCGGGTGCCATCCATTTCCGCCCAGAAAAACTTCCGTATGATTCTTTCCATCTCCTTAATAACCGACATCGGGATACGTATCGTTTGCATCACATAGGAGGGGATGGCAGCTAATACCGACTTAATCAGCACCGAGCGGCCCGCTTGGGATAGCGCTTTCGAACTCCACGAATTAAGCTTGTCACGCAAATTCTCAAGCAAAAAGTCAAATGTGTTCGTAGTCACCCTCCCATGAATAACCGGCATACCAAGGTACTTGCCAAGATCATCAGTATGTTTCATTTTCAACCGATCCGAAATGGCCTCAATAGTGTCCCGCCCTGTGTTGCTTGACGTAAAGAAGTGTGATTTCGCATAGCTTATTTTCTGACCAGAAGCCATACAAAAGTCATTCAGAATACCCTCCATTTTCGCCGCCTGCTCCGTCGTAGCCTCGCCAAACAACAACAGATCATCAGCAAAAAATATGTGAGAAACAGCCGGGCCTCCCCGAGAAACCGTAATTGGGCGCCAACACTTCTGTTCTACAGCCGAATTGATGTGTTGGCTTAGAACATCCATATACAAAACAAATAAGTACGGCGCCAAAGGGTCGCCCTGTCTGATACCCCGGGTAGGCTTGAATGGTTGCAGGCGATCACCATTCCATATGATAGACATCGAAGCTGTGGTGACCGAGAACATGATCAGCTCCACCAAAGCCGGACAAAAGCCAACCGACTCCAACACACGCTGCAAGAACGGCCAAGATACCCGATCATAGGCCTTTTCAAGGTCGATCTTTACCGCCATCAGCCCCCTTTTGCCCTTCTTTTTCTTCATTGTATGGATGATCTCATTCAAAATGATAATATTTTCAGCCGCTTGCCGACCCGGGGTAAACGCGTACTGATTATGCGAAATCAAATTCTTCACAAGGCCCTTTAAACGATTGGCGATAACCTTAGAAATGATCTTCGTAATAACATTGGTCAATGCAATAGGCCGGAATTGGGCAATGTCCTCCGGGTATTTCACTTTCGGAATGAGTGTGATGAAGGACTCATTCATTTCCACCGGGAATTGGCGTCTGCTAAAGGCTGTGACCACAAATTTTGTAACAGAATCCTTTACCACATGCCAATTCCTTTGGAAAAAACCGGGGGTAAGACCATCGGGTCCGGGCGCCTTATGAGCACCCATTTGAAAAACCGCACATTCAATCTCCTTTTCTGATACCGGGCGGTTCAAGAATCTACGGTCGTTATGTGATATGCTCGGGAAGCCCAACGTAAAGTCCCAAAGATTAGCCGAAGGTCCATCAGCATATAACCGGACATAGAAATTCCGGACCAGGCGGCGCATCTCGGTCTCCTCATCAACCCAAATCTCATTCCCAAACTTCAAACACTTAGTATCCTTCCGCCTTCCCTTATGTGTAAGAGACTGGTGAAAGAATCGAGAATTCTTCTCACCATATGTAATCCAATTTAAGTGTGATTTCTGTCTCCAAAATTCTGCATCCAAACGCCTAAGCTCGGCATACTCATCCTGCAATTCGGACTCAAGATTGGAAAGGAATCTGGACGGTCTCAAGGAGAGTTCCCGCTGAATGCCACCAAGCCTTGCAATACATCTCTTCTTCTTGTGTGTCAAATTACCATAAACCTCTTTCTTCTACACCAACAGTCTTGATTTGAACGAGTCAATAGTAAGTAGGAGGTTGTCCGGATAGTCCACCCATGCAGTATGAATGAACGCCTCAAACTCCTTATGCTCCATCCATCCATTTTGAAATCGGAACCCCTGTTTAGTGCGAGGAAGCGCAGTCTCTGAAGTCGTAGAGAGTAACAGCGGATTGTGATCCGAATGGACGCGGGTCAAGTGTCTTACGGTCGCACGAGGAAAAAGATTATACCATGCCGCGTTGCACCAACATTGATCAAGTCTCTGTTTAATATTGAACCGGCCCGAATGATTGTTAGACCAAGTGAATCTTGGTCCAGAAAATTCCACACCCTGTAGTCCGCAAACGTCAAACATCCTTCTCATCCTCTCAACCGAATACCCCGCAACCTTTCTACCACCGGACTTATCCGCCTGACAAGTAACTTGGTTAAAATCCCCAATCATACACCAAGGGATGTTGATATATCGGCACATGTCCTCCACAAAGGTACAAAAGGTATCTCGCAGCGCCACCACCGGCGAGGCATAAACGAGTGACACCAACCAACTTATTTTATTCTGCAACATAATCCCAACGTTGATCATCTGGGCCGTGCAGTTCAACACCTTCAACGAGACATTCTCCATGTCCCCAAAACACCACAAACCTCCTGCAAAGCCCCTAGCCTCAACAGCAACAACGTTGGAAAAGTTAAACTTATCCATAATCCAAGTAGCACACAAACTCTGTGTACGAGTTTCAAATAGAAACAATATGTCCGGCCTATGTTCGTGAATAAGATCCCCCACAGCTACACGGAACGGGGACGAGGCAGCCCCCCTGCAATTCCATGCCAAAATCTTCATAAGGGTGGTTAACATTTTGAGCCGGCCCCATACCCGGCCGACACCTCCATCTTTTCGCCCTCCTCAACATCGTCTGCCACTAGCTCAACAGTGGCGGGTTCCATACCAGTGACCGCCGTATGATCAGACAGCCCATCCTCTGCCGGCAAATCATCTGGCGGCTGGTGCTTATAATCCTCCCGTTCCCTCGCCGAATTTCGCATTGAGCGACCAACTTCCAACGGAGGCCACTCATCTAGCATCTCGAAACTTCTCGAGCTAAAATCATGGTTTCGTTGGGAGTTATTAGTAATATCCTGCAAGTGTCTGGAGGTATGCAACCCTCCCCTCCCAAGACTGGTCCCTCCTCGCCCCCTATATGACATCCCCTGACCACGGCCCCCTTTCCTTCCCAAATCATTTCTCCATGTCATATCATCTCCACCTCCCACATTCCGGGCTGTATGACTCATTTGGAGCCATGCCTTCACAGGCTCCCTCACAGTGATGCCCTTCTTTTTCCGATTATCCGCTACTTTTGAGTTTCCTCTAGCCCGTGCATTGAACGTGACCGCGGGGCCGCGATCCTGAATCCCCATCAGATTTCGCTGCAATTCATCGGCGTGTTCCTCCACATCCTGGATATCCGTTTCCTCATCCTCACTAGCATCATTCAGCACGTTAAATCTAGACCCCTCTGTGACTCTCTTCCTACTCCCCCATTTTCCCCCGTCAGCCTTCCCCGGGTCACTATTGACCTCCGTATGACCACCCTGCTCTTTCATAGTTTGTGCTCTGCGGCGGCGGTTATTAGTTGCAATCATCCATGGTCCAAACGGAGACTGTGGAGAAGGCTTGTTCAGCTTTGCCCGGTCATCACTCTCCGACTCACCCCCAGCCGCTTTCCCGCATTCATCAATGCCATGGCCATATCGTCCACAACTAAAGCAAATAAGGTTCAATCCCTCATATTCGACATTAAACAATTTCCCATTGATTCGTATACGCGAAACTAAAGGTTTCCTGAGGTCCACATCCACACAAATCCTAGCATACTGTCCTCTACCCGCCGTCATAGTAGTAAGGTCCACTTTGATCGCCTTCCCCAACATATTTCCGATACGCATAAGAAAACACTCCTTAAAGAATTCCAGATGAAGTTTTGGAATTCTTATCCAAGTCAATGTTGAATTAACAATCTCCGACGTCGTAGCAAAAAACGGACGCCATTTCGTAACAGTAATATAATGACCTTGGAGCATCCAAGGGCCATTTTCAAGAGCACATTGGTATTGAGCTTTCGAATAAAAACGGACAACAAAGTAACCATCAGGGAGATCAACAATCTCAAGCTTACCTCCCATGCCCCAGAGATCCAACAGGCGCCGTTCAAGCACACGAAATGAGAACCCCCGACCGAGCACTTTCACCACCAACGCCCTTCTCCATGGTTTCCACCACTCCCGGCATTCTTCGACTGGGACCTCGATAGAGATGCATCCGGGCTCTGCTTCAACCTCTTCTCCACTCATTGCGTCGTCATATCCTTCAAGCAAAAAGTCAGTTGTGTCGTCATCCTCATCAAGCCCCATATATATTTCAGAGGGGCTAATCGGTGCTTGGATTAGGTTGGACCACTGTCCCGGCATCGGAGTCGTCTGTGCCACAGGGGACCCCGGCTCACCATCCGCCGGTCTCTTGGCCTTCTTAACACTCCTTTGTAGTAAATCTACTTCCTAAGTACTTGGATTCGGGTTGTCTTCCTCCATTTAGTGGAAAAAAGAGAGGCAGGGCAGAGCCCTAGGGCTCTTCGACGGAGATGGAAATCGCCCAGAAAATCGCCTAGCAGGAGAGAGAAATAGAGAACCTTTTTATTTTTCTAGAGAATATCCTTTTACTCTAAGGTTTTGTAGCCTTATCACGAAGGTGGAGCAGTCACGAAGTCAGTTCTACAGAATTAGGCAGCTTTTATTTTAGGTTTATAGGATCTTCTAGGATGAGATCACCTCATCCACTTTCTCCTCACCCCATGCGTCACCGCGCGACATGGTGATGCTAGATGAGGGTGATCCGCATCTAGCCTCATCACCCACTTTTGCTGCCACGTGTCGCGCGATGACGCATGAGGTGAGGGATTTGAGGTGAGGAGATCCTAATCCCTTCCTTTTTTTTTTGATAAAATCCCTTCCATTTAAGTATCTGATTCCTAATAAGAAACGGTAAGAGAAACATATTACTTCATTTACGAAAAGTGTACCTTATCATTGAAACCAGTCCATATGCCAAATCCATACACATCTATAGATCTGAAGTACATATCCTAATATATTTTAAGGGTGTTTTCGGTGCATTAGTCTCTCACATTTGCACATGATTCAAAAAGAGGCCAGATCGCTTCATGATTTGATGTACGTAGTTTTATTGATGCAAGCTGACAAGCGTAGGATCCACTCTTCCACCTCCAACAACCTATCCACAAGGGTTTAGGCACAAAAAAGTAAACTTCTCCCTGCTTTCGTTGTGTAGAAATTGCCGGCTTAAGCAATACATTAGATTCAAGTGTGCCTTCAAGGCCCTCCTAGACGGTCACTTCAACCATTGACAATCACCCTCAATTTGCTCAAGATTGAGAGATATTAGCCTTGATTTTTAGTGCAAAATCAAGAAAACAAAGTTTCACTCACTTGGAGAAGAAAACACACAAAATATTATTGATGATTGATCTCCAATGAGGCCGGCGGCCTTGTGCTATTTATAGGCTGAAAATTTCAGCCAAAAACAATCAAAAAAGAAAAAATAATCTCTATCTAATACCTACCAAAAAGTTAAAAGAGATAAATTGCAATTTTCCTAAAAGAATTATCTTGAAAATGGAATATTCCTTCTTCCTACTAATGCAGCCGATTTCCTGCCTTTTTGAGGGACTTTGGAGATCAATTTTTATGGCATGATAATCTTATCTCAATCTTCAAAATGTTGATTGCAATCTCATCTTGATTGGATTTGGAATTTACTCAAATTCTCCTTCTTTTTCTACTTTTTTGTCCTATAGTGTGGCTGCCCCTAATGTGCTGAAATTTAGCTTCCTTTTTCGTATCAATTACCCTACAAGAGACTGTTTCCGCGGCTCGAATCAATAACCTCAAATTCACAAAACAACAAGCTTACCAGTTCTCTAAATCACGCCCTCATCCTAATACATTTTGAGGGGTAATGCTAAATACATATTCTTTTTATAAAGATAGTTTTTATTTGATCAATAGTTACGAATTAATCATAAGATAAAATAAACCGAGTGAAACTACGAAAAACACACAAAATATTATTGATGATTGATCTCCAATGAGGCCGGCGGCCTTGTGCTATTTATAGGCTGAAAATTTCAGCCAAAAACAATCAAAAAGGAAAAAATAATCTCTATCTAATACCTACCAAAAAGTTAAAAGAGATAAATTGCAATTTTCCTAAAAGAACTATCTTGAAAATGGAATATTCCTTCTTCCTACTAATGCAGCCGATTTCCTTCCTTTTTGATGGACTTTGGAGATCAATTTTTATGGCATGATAATCTTATCTCAATTTTTAAAAGGTTGATTGCAATCTCATCTTGATTGGATTTGGAATTTACTCAAATTCTCCTTCTTTTTCTTCCTTTTTGTCATATAGTGTGACTGGCCCTAATATGCTGAAATTTAGCTTCCTTTTTCGTATCAATTACCCTATAAGAGACTGTTTCCGCTGCTCGAATCTATAACCTCAAATTCACAAAACATCAATCTTACCAGTTCTCCAAATCACGCCCTCATCCTAATATATTTTGAGGGGTAATGCTAAATACATATTTTTTTATAAAGATAGTTTTTATTTGATCAATAGTTACAAATTAATCATAAGATAAAATAAACCGAGTGAAACTACAAAACGTGTATCTTTATCAGAAAAAAGAGATGTGCATTTATGGTTGTTTTATTTTTATACACAAAACGATAAATAGTGAAACATAAAAATGTAAACCACTTTGAAAGTAAACGGTGACATAAAATTAGCTGATGTTTCGATATGTAATTATAATCACGGATAAATCCATCTGATTTAACTATGATTGAATTACTTTGATTTGAATAATTTTTACTCAATAAATTTAAAAAGATACATTATCAATACATAAACACATAACAAATTCAACAAGATAATTATTTTATTTTATATAAAGTAACCGTTTTTAAAATAAAAGTCATTATATTTTAAGAAAGTTATCTGTTTAGAGGAAAGAACAAAAGAAAAAAAAAACCTGCATTAAAGCATCATGAAATTATAGTTTGATTTGAATCATGATCGTAACCCTAATTTTAAATGAACACGACTCAAACCTCAAAATCCTATTTATATCTCAGATTGATTAACTCAAAATCCTGATGATATTATTATTCCATTTAAAAATAATAGCAGGTCCGTGCACATGTCAGTAATCATTGCATTATAAATCCCCTCCAGCGTCTCCAATAGTGCATTCTTCTTGCATTTACAGCTCTGCTTCTCCAAAGTTGAGGTCTTTTTTTTCTTTTGTCTTTCAAGAGGCTGTCTTTTCTCCAGTCTCTGCGCTGAACTTCTGCTTCTCGAAAGCTGTCAGATTTCATTTTCTCAAACCTTTTCAATTTTGTAAGTTCTTGCTATTTTACCCTTTTACTCGGCTTAACTTTTGGCATGCTGGGATTTTGAGAACAAGAATCTGGCACCCCGTTGCTTATTTATTTCATTCAGGGATTTTAAATCTTGAATCCCATTTTTCCTTGCATTTAATTAGTTTATGTGTGGTCTGCAATTTTCCCTTTTTTGCCTGTAAAAATCCTTTCTTGAACAGGGTTTTTGCTGGTAGGTAGCGAATTGAGAAGGTGAGGTTTTGGGAGGTTTTCTGGTCAGTTTTGTTGTGAAAGAATGGATTTTGTGCAACCCCAGGAGGCAAACCTGGGGTATGGAGGAGAGTACATCAGCTTAGCTGTGCTGCCTCTTTTGAAAATCTTATGCCTCACAGTATTTGGGGTAGTTCTTGCTCATCCAAAGACCAAACTTGTTCCGAAATCTACATTTAAGCTCTTGACCAAGCTTATTTTTGCATTATTTTTGCCTTGTACAATCTTCATTCACCTTGGTGAATCAATTACTGCAAAGAATTTCAGTCTTTGGTGGTTCATACCTGTCAATGTGCTCCTCAGTACTGCAATTGGTTGTATTCTTGGATTATTGGTAGCAGTTATTTGCAGGCCACCTCCTGAATTCTTTAGGTTTACTGTAATTGTGACAGCATTTGGTAACGTGGGCAATCTGCACCTTGCTATAGTTGGATCAGTATGCCATAGTGATGATCATCCTTTTGGTCCAGATTGTTATAGGATTGGTACAGCTTATGTATCTTTTGCGCAGTGGATATCAGTTATTCTTGTTTATACTCTGGTTTATCACATGATGGAGCCCCCTTTAGATTATTATGAGATAGAGGAAGCAGGTGGTGAGATTCAAGAAGAAATTGTAACAAATGATCTAAGTAGGCCCCTTCTTGTGGAAGCTGAGTGGCCTGGAATGGAGGATAGAGAAACTGAGCATTGCAAAACGCCGCTTATAGCAAGGGTGTTCACAGAGAATTCACAAAGTTCTGTTCCTGATCCTGATCTTGATCTGGAAATTTCGGAGGAAGGAGAATCAAAGAGTCCGAAATCTATTAGATGCTTGGCAGAGCCCCGGATGGTTAGGAGGATAAGGGTTGTCGCTGAAAAGACTCCGCTTCAACACATCCTGCAGCCCCCAGTATTGGCCATTCTATTGGCTTTTATTGTTGGAATCTTTCCTCCTATTAAATCACTTGTTTTTGGTGATGATGTCGCACTTTCATTTATCACAGATAGTTTAGACATGATGGCTGCACCATTAGTGCCTTCAGTGATGTTGGTTCTTGGAGGAATGTTGGCTGAGGGTAAGGGTCCTAATGAATCAAGACTTGGGGTTCGAACTACTATTGGAATCATAGTTGCAAGGCTTTTGATACTTCCTTTGATAGGAATAGGTGTGATTTCGTTGGCTGACAGATTCAACTTTCTAATTCATGGAGATCTGATGTACCGGTTTGTCCTTCTGATGCAGTACACGACTCCAAGTGCCATCTTGTTTGGAGCAATGGCTAGTTTAAGAGGTTATGCAGTTAGTGAAGCTTCAACGCTTCTTTTCTGGCAACATGTCTTTGCAATTTTCTCTCTTTCATTGTATGTCATAATCTACTTCAAGATGCTGCTTTCTTATGTATGACATTTGCCCATAGTATTTCTACTCTAAGGGGCCTTGTCTTGCAAATGTCAGATGAACTCAGCTTTGTCGTTGATCGCGTTTCAACTGGCTGTTCAGGAGGGGCTCTTGTATTTCCTTAGCTTTAAGAAAGGGACTTTCTTTTCAAATAGAAATACTGTTGTTGGTAGCTTTGCTGTCGTTGTGATATACTGAGTATGTTTCTTCTTCTTGTTGTTGCTATCTGCAACTTTTGGACCATAATTTGGATTCATGTCTTAAATTGGGAGATTTCCTATTAGATGCTTTAGTTAAGGCCTCAAGGGAGGAGCTGCTTTGAGAATTTATAGGAAAAAGTATGCTCAACCTTCTCTTTTGAATATTATATCCAAGCTAGACAAGTCATGACATTGTTGGGTGTAGAGGGTATGACGGTTAAAGATATAGAGGCTATGCAGTTTGCATATGCATGCATAAATCCTTGCGCACATGCACGCAAGTAAAACAGCTTTCCGATTGGATCCATTACTTGTTTACTATTAATAGATATCTTATTAAGATAGACGTAGGAGATGCTGCAAAAGAAAGCGTCCTTGCATAGTGTTGCGCAGAATCCCTAAGCTGGTAGACTCTTCTTTCAAGTTTCCTCCACTCCTTTAGAAGGCAACATATCATCCATGGGGATGATGAACGTCTACCCAACAACCACCACCAAAAAAAAAAATATTACCACATTGGCTTAGAGGCACCCGCCTATGGCGGGTATGAAGAGGTTAGGATCCTTTCACCGCATTTCCCCTCATCCCACCCTCCACCGCACGACACGTGGTAGCAGCGGGGGTGGTGAGGCTAGATGAGGATGACCCGCATCTAGCCGTCACCACCCCCTGCTGCCACATGTCGTGCGGTGGGGAGTGGAGTGAGGGGATCCCGTCTCGGTATGGAGGGGGGTCGGATGTAGCAATCATACCCATGTGTTAGAAATACACGTCAAACTGTGTTGATCAACTGATACTTCACAATATAAGAAACACAGCTAATTTAGTGAGTCATTTTGCTTTACTACCCATATTCCAAACTCAAATAATAGTGTATCCTTGACTCAATTGGAAATGTAAATAGATGAACGTCTACACAATGGAGGCAAAAAGATCAATCCGAACTAGAGATCCAACCAGCATACAGAATCGCTTTCGATTTCAGCAGATTTGGACTATCATCATTCTCACTGAACGCAGAATGGACTTCAATCTTTCCCTTTTTTTCTCAAGTTATGCAGCTAAACGAGTTGTATCTCTGCAAACTAATGATAATCAAAGTTCTTCGTTCTTTAACCGTAAATGACTCGAGAAAGAGCACTTGGAGTCCGTTGAAGATGGTTTGTTACCCAGATAACAATGCTCTAAAATCGTCTACACCCAATGCTACTATCTGTCTGTTAGATTAGAGCAGCAAGAGGCCCAACTTTTGGTGCTCAGTGTGAATAATAATGATCATTGTTATACAACCTCATCTCTTCTTCAATAAAAGAAAACTTCAATCTCTTCTTCCATCACACACCAGTTTGGACGTGGCTCCACCGCATCTGGACTATCAAAGTCTGGCCTCCATAAGCAGCTATTCCGCTCGGCGCCTACTTGAATGGGACAGAATGGTTCTCGCACCACCTTCACAAGGAGAACCTACCTGGATTTCGTACCAACGAAAAGGCTATGCTAGTACGCATCGAGGAATATTATCCAGCAAACAACTTTAAAACACTACTAAATCATCCAAACTAAATAACACAATCAACATTTCAAACACAGTACAACTGGAGATACATTTTAAGTCCAGAATGAAGGTTCAAAAGCAAATATAAATAGCAAGGGTCATAGAAAACAGAAACCGAACTAAACCCGAAGTCCTCGAACAATAACAAAGACTCATCTCCCCAATAGACAACAAGACCACATCACACGACACCAAAAAGAAACTGAAAGTTCAAGTTGAGAGCTGCAATGCCACAGACACTAATGACGCTAGTCCAAAACAGCTCCTTTATTTTAAACACAGAACACAAGACAAACGGACTGCTCAAACACAGATTAATCATCATTCATCCTCAGTTTCAGACTCAGCATTCTGAAGCCACTCGATGAAGGGTTTCACATTCTTCCAAGTAGGAGAATCTTTATTGCCTCCGGCCAGACCTTCCTGGTACCACTGCATTATGTACTCCTCTTCCAATATATCTTCATCATATAACGCCTTCAACACCAGGGCCACTTCCTTGACTGCAACCGTGTTTGGCTTCTTACAGAACTCTTCAACTGCTCGAAGCAGCATCAGCGGTGAGTCCTCCCTTTGAGCAACTGCCGCAACAAGATAATTTTTCTTCTTAATCACCTCTTTAGCAAACCCTTTGTTTGTGTCGCCAAGAATAGCCTCAAACAGAGCAGTAACCACCTCCTGCATACAGCTACTAAGCATTGGAGAAGAGAATAATTCGTTAGCCGGAACTCCCTTCTGAATTGAAGATTTTGCCTCCTGGATGAGCTTCTCATGGTTCGTGCCTCCATTCTCGACATCAGCATGATCCTTAGAAAGCGAAGTGCTTTTTGGAGTCCCACAAACTTTCTCTTCCTTACTCTTGGACGAGTTCTCACCCTCGACCGTAGATAGCATTACCATATCAGCAGTCACAGAGTTCAGTTGCTCTTGGATCTGTCGGCGAGCAGCTTCCAGTGACGTGTCAGTTTGCCACTGAATATCATCCTCTTCACTGTCGTCCTTATCATCATTATTGGCCCTTGGTGGAGACCCATTATCTTCCTCAGAACCACTAGCTTTCTTCTTGGAAGAAGTCATAACTATTGCATCTTTGGACACACTCTTCTTTTTCATCTCTTTCTTCAACCTTTTCTGTTCCTCATCAGCATTTTCCCCTTCCTTCAATCGCTCCTTCTCAGCCTTACGCAATGCTTTCTTATCCTTGGATCCCTTCTTAGCCTCAGGTGGGTTCTTCAGAATGAAAGAAGTAAGCTTGTCTCTCATGTCTACGTCAGAAATATATCCACAAGCAGCACATTTCAGCTGGATCATCTGGGTTTTGGTGATCAATATCTCAGTTTCAGGATTACCACAGCCGTAACACTGAACATATTTCTTAATGAAGTTCTCCAAGATTCCAGCAAGTTTAGTAGTTTCATGGGATCCATTGACCAATGAAGTTCCAGTTTTCTCATCAAACTTAGACTGTGCTCCAAGCTCACAACCAAAATATTTGGTTGTGTAAGAAGCTGGCCTTGCCAAAGCCTTGGCAATCTCTACCATGTTGACAATATTTGTCTTGATGCCGTTTCCTCGGCCCTCGATCTTTGTGATCATTTTGGGCATCTTATACCTGTAGAAGGCATCATCCCTATTGCTCGCACCAATGTTTTGCAAAGCCATCCTTAATACAAAGGTATGGAACGATATATTAGCTTTTCTGTAAAGCAATGCAGGAATTGGTGATGCAACTGCTGTTCAAAAGTTTTTTAGCATGCAAAGACTGTTTCTCAGGTACAGGTGGCACTCTGTTGCAACCACACAACTCAGAGTACTTTTCGAATGTTCTGAGATGCATGCAGTCCTCCTTTCTGAAAAATTGAGATTCCTTTTTCCTAGTAGGAATATATTCTCCGAGCAATCCAATGGATCTCAAATAGAAAATGGCCTCCTCGGACATAAAAAAGCCTTTTCACTCGAGCAACTTCAACTTGAATTTCTGCAAGGAAGATGGCCCATAGGCATTAAATTGGGCAAAAACATGTATAACCTGCTGGCGCACTATCTGATATACATAAATCCAATTTTCAATAAAAATTTTAACGTTGTTTTGTGAAATACATTACCTATAGGTGGAAACTATTCAAACAACCTAAAAATAATTTATAGAGTAAAAATAAAAAAAAAATTGCAGAATGCCATACACATAACAGAAGTAGATAGCAACCCTCAATTATAACACTAAGGAATAATTTGTCTAAACGAGACTTTCTAATTGAAGGCACACACGTGGATAACTTAATTTTAATCGGCCGACTGATCCTCCAATGGCAATGTATATTCTGCAACTCAATTGTTTTTAGAAACACAACTTTAATGGGCATGTTCATAAAAAGATCATATCAGTCTGTTGACTCTAGTTAACATTACTTATACCGTGACCACTGAAACAGGCATTCAGACCGGAACAAAAGGTAGTATGAATAGAGTTCAGTATTCCTCAACATTAATTTTCAGTTCACCAAAGGAACGCTAACATACAAGGGAATTTTGTTCCCCAAACTGGATAACATTCCCCAGGAAAGGAACAGAATGAATCCTCTGCACTATGTAACCCACCAGAGAACAAAAAGGAAATCAACTTCCAAAAAAAAAAAAAAAAAAGGAAATCAACTGCCAAGGTCTGGCCTTCTAAATTTCAATTTGCATCAAAAGCAGATAAAATATCACTGAAAACTTCGAAGTTTTGACATATATTTTATGCGAAAAAGCTCCGTGAAGTGTTATTTAGCATAAGCCAATCAAATCCAGGTCGAAAACAATTTAGCATCATGAAGAAAGACTATATATTGGGACATAAATAATGAAGAAGAAAACTTAAGCTATCAACTATAAAAACGCAATTTTCCATTTGTTTCACAAGAGAAAACCTCAAGCGCTTTACAAGCAAAAAAGAAGAAGAAAACAGCAGATCGGAATACATGCCTAATTTCACTGGAGCCAGCAAAAAAGGGAAGACCGATTGGCTTTCATCTTTAATCACACAAAATTTCGGTTTCCACATCTAATCCGGTTAATCTATTCAATAACAAACGGACCAATCTAACTACAATCCACCGGGAATAACTAGATCATTTCACAAAGTAAATCAGAGCAATAAGAAACGAATAAATTAAGCATGGATTAACGACTCACCGAATGACAAATATTAGCTTCGAAATTCGCCGAAAGATGCAGATGAGGATTCTAGATACAACGCAGAAATCAGGGTTCGTAAAACCTAAACTCATAACAAGGTGAGGTAAGACACAAGGGCAACCATACGTTGCCTTTATATATATAGTACCGGCATATGCCTAACTTCAGGGTAAAATATACCTAAAACATATTTAGGGTAAAGTATTCCTAAAAACAATTTAGGGTAAAATACAACTCAATCTTTCCTAATTCTATATTGTTATATGATCTCTTATGAATTTTTGGGAAGGAATGAAAGGTGGTAGCAAATTGTTAGTCATTGAATTATAACAATATGGTTGTGTTCGAGAAGAGAATGTTCTAGTCATATGATTTTAGAGTGTAGCATGTGGTTATAATTTTTGAATTTTGTAAGATTGAGTGTCGTAATTTCTAGTAATTTTTTAGGAACAATTTAAAGTAAAATTTACAGTGTGAAAGTGTGAACGTAATAATGTAGAATGACAAGACACTAAAATGAGATTTTTTTTACTAAAACAATTCAAACCGTTCGCAAAATATTCGGCTCGTTTAAAAAGATAGTGTTTTCGAGCCGAATTTGAACAAATTTTGAAGCTTTGTTACAACAAACGAGTCGAACCGAACAGTTTGTTTAGCTAAACGAATCTGAATTCAAAAAACATAGTATTCGACTCAGTTCAGTTCGTTAACACTCCATCAAAACCTCATAAAAAGTGGTCTTTGTTTTATGATTGATACATCGATCTGTGGGTTTAACTTGGGGTCTTGTTAGAGACGAAAAAGTGGCAAAAAAGATGACAAAGTTTATGGAGATAAGTGTCGTTGGTGTATCAAAAGAAGCCCAACTGAGAGCTGCTAAGATCATGGGAATTGTTTCAGATAGCTGCCACCAAGTACCTTCTCCAGTATTTCAATTTCATTGGACAATACGTTGAAATCTCACCCTGGTAAAAGTTTTTGCTACTAATAGTGTAGTTTTATTGTGTCACATTAGTTGCTTTTTTATTTAACGCGATATATAAAGTAATAAAAGTATCGTCTCATAAAGACAAGAAAGACATCAATTTATTGGAGAATTTTGTACTAAGAAGTGTATGTTTGTGTTGTAAGCAGCTTTCGCGTGGATGGGTTGCACAAATAGCACACATGATTGTGAGAAGATCCTTTGAGGGTACAAGGTTGTGGTTCAAGGTGGAAATCGATTTGGAAGTGATCCTAATTATGCTAGTTTAAGCATGTTAAGGAATGAAGAGTCGTGATACCATAGCTCAGTTAGTACTCAGGCTAGAACATTGGTTCAAGAGGTGCATGATTCAAATCTAGAGACACACAGTGTGGGTACTTC
The DNA here is from genome assembly GCA_036186865.1 of Eustoma russellianum. Taxonomy (NCBI): domain Eukaryota; kingdom Viridiplantae; phylum Streptophyta; class Magnoliopsida; order Gentianales; family Gentianaceae; genus Eustoma; species Eustoma russellianum. The sequence goes on from AP025051.1 coordinate 31,908,386, forward strand.
ACTGTTGTCTGGACCAAAGGTCTAGTTTAGAGTGAACATCTTGTGTGGACTCCTTGTGCAAGACCTCACCAACATAGAGGGCCGCTAAGTTCTTGATGGAGTTTCTGATTTACATCATCTATGATGTTCCTTGAGACTAGAACGGTAAAGAATTGGCCTTTTGCTCTAAGGAAGGAAGAACTGAATTAGTTTCTGCTTGTGCTGTCAGCTATTCAAGAAGTTGCAAATGGAAACTAAGGCGAACCATTCAAGTAGTGATTAATGCAAAGGAGATATGAAGTCACTGCTCGGATACTTGTCCCTAGTGAAGAAGACACGTAACAAATAATTACGACTAAACTACACATATTCGATCCATACTAGTTTCTGGAGTCAAGTGTTTTTCAAACTTTTTTAATTTTAATTCGAACACAAATTCTATAAACATTCATTTTAAACTGATGCCATTAAATCATCATTATTGTTTATATAAAAAATTTATCATTCTAATAATTGCCGATGATCATATTTAGGTTATTATTTGTATCTAGAAAATATAAGAGTATAAGATCAAACATTTCATAATTTTTATATATTTTATGTTTGAACTAACAACTTGGTATTACTATGCTCAAAATTTGTAAGTTAAATATTTGAGTTGAGTTAAGTTCGATATCACAATTTATTTAAAAAGGAAAAGAATCTTGTAAAAACTCAAATCGATCTACCCACGGATTGCTCACTCTTTCATACAAAACACCAACATTACTCCCTTGCCCTAGAGGGTTCTGCCTATGGTAGGGTATGGTGGATCAGATCTACACAACCATATCTATGTGTTAGAAACATACAGATGTTTCCTGATGACCTATAATAAAAATTGCGTCAAGATGTGTCGATCAACTGCTACTTCATAATATAAGCACAACTAATTTAGTGAGTGATTTTGTTTTATTTTATTATATTCTAAAGTCAAAGAAGAGTGTCACGTGATTCCATTGGAAATGGAAACTGATGACTCTTTCATACATGCAGACTAAATAATACATCAGCGGACTAAGACTAACATCTAGAGCCACCATATTTTGGGCCTAAACAACAAAAGCCCACTACACTTCAAAGGTACGATTTCACCCATCAGGCGGTCACCTTGGTTGATGATGGGCCCAGTAGCACTCCTTGAAAAGAACTCCCGCCAAGCTTCCGAAACCGGATACAACCGGTTGACTTTTAACTGTCCAGTCGTAACTATAAATTCAAACACTTTCCAAGTATTTTATGAAACGCCCATTTTCTATTTTTATTTTTCTCACTCACTGCGGCCTAAAAAAAGTTCTTTCAAGTTTTCCGGTGCGCGACTCCTCTCATCTTCCACATCGCCGTTGATTGGTGTCCGGCCAGCGGTTGGCGATTCTGGTTATCTCCTCCGGCTTCCCGTCCCTTTTTCTGTACGGATGAAAGTTATTCACTTGCATTTCTCCTTCTCGTACCAGAGCGAAATTCGAATTATTGGAGCTTCCGTTTTAACGCAACAATGAGCGCTGTGAACTTGACGAACGTCACTGTTTTAGATAATCCCGCGGCGTTTCTATCGCCGTTTCAGTTCGAAATCTCCTATGAATGTGTGGCTCCTCTCAAAGACGGTAACTTTAATTTATTTATTTTTTCCATGCTTGAAGTGTTTTCGTTTTGCTCACCATCTGCTGCTTTTAGGGATTTAAAATGGTCTGTTAGTCCTTGGTATGTGTATTTTGAGCTTTGGTTTCTTGAAGAACGATCTTAATTGGATGTTCCATTGTGAGGAAAGCATTTTATTGCTCCTTATTGTGTTCTGTAATGCGCAAACGATGGTTATTAGTCGAAGAAAGTGATTTAGGGTTGCATGCAATACTTTTAGGGGTCTTAATGTTAACTATGTTGCCCAGTTTCAATTCAGTAGCTTTTTCCGAGTGATACCATTACCACTTTGAATAGCTGGAATTTTAATCTACAGGTGTGCTGCATTGGATTTCTTTTGGAATTTTCTGTGCTAGACTTCAATTATTTCTAAGCATCATGAAAAATGATGGAAGGTCATTCTATAATGTTAGGAGAACTTAGCTTTCTTTCAGTAACTATACAACTGTTCGAGGACTTGTGGTTGAGTTTTTTTTTTTTATTTTTTTATTATTTTATGATTCATATATCTATACCCATACATAGCCACCATATTAGTAGCATGTTAGCAATCATAGCATGTCTCTTGCACCCAGGGTATCTTTTTTCTTCAGATTATAGCATGTTTATCTTTTTAGAGGTGAACTTCTATCTGTCTTCGTCCAAATCTTTATCTGATTTTGGATATGCGAATAAAGCTTCAGAATAGTACAAAGCTTTAACAACAATTGCTGTGGGAATAGTATGTTTTAAGGGACACAAGAGATCTCAGAGAAAACTGACCTGCAGGCTTAAAGCTTTCATATCGACTGAATTTTATCAAATTACCTGATATGAAAGTACTTTTTACACTTGCATTACTTCTGAAATGGAAGAGTTACATTCTTTCCAAATTATTCTTGCGGACTCATTGTTTGTCTACTGTTGATATCAATATTTTAAGATACCGATCTGTTGTAGTATATTACACGTTTTTATGTCAGTCCTTTTGCATTTGTGAGCCAAACAAATCTCCATCCTCCATTGCAAATTGTTTAAGGATAACAATGCTTATTATTACTGAATATTCAAGCTTAAATGGTCAGCGAGTTCAGTCTGGATGCGTGCCTTAGTTTTCTTTTGATCTCTCAATGGGTGTATTCGTAAACATTTTATTGTCAGTGTATGAGACATGTTACATCATTCGTACTCCGGTAAACTTTTGACTGCATGAAGTTTCATATTTATTTTTTGTTTTACTTGTTCACTGTTTTTGAATAGTTGGATGTGAGTTAACAACATATTTGCCAATTTTCATGAATAATAGTCTGTCATGGGTTTCCCTCAGGGGAACTTAGCTTCTAGATGGCCATGATTCTCTGTCTCCTATGACCAGTTGAGGAATGCTATTTATAGAAATTTTCAGATGCATGTCCAACTTAGATAGTGCTGTTTACAACTTGTTCTCTAACTGTTTTTGTGAGCACCTATGTAGAGAAGTTTAGCATGTCTATTGCACCTCTTCCATCTTAAGTTAGTAATGCTGGGAGTGAAGTATGTTGTATGTTATTTGTAAATGAGAGAAATGTCCCCTTTCCCCTCTTTGGTTGTCCTCTTTTCTGCGTGAGCATGTTAGAAGAATCTCTATTTCTTTTTTGCTATGCATTAATTTATCTTCTTACAATCTGCCCTTTCAGTTCCCTCTGATGAGCAAAATGTCCGCAGTCTGGCATTATCATCATCCTTGTGCTAGTTGTGTCATTAATATGTGTGTGTCTGTATTCTTTTCCTCAATGTCGTAGTCTAGCATATTCTGAGAAAGAGAAAATGACACTTTGTGACCATAGCTATAGATGTTGTGTCTACATTGCCTTTAACTTTTTAAATTTTCACTTGCATCCATAAGTTTGGTGTTTTATTACGATTTTGACACATGTTTGATGTTGGCTGATTAACGGAAAGAAGATGTATGACCATTACGCTATATTTTTTTTAACCCAAAACAGTAACGGAGATTAAATTGGTAAAGGAATTAATTTAAGCTTGAGAAAGATGAGGAGTCAACCAAAATGACCTGTCTTTAGGCTTCTGCCTTTCAAATAGTAATATTCTGTTATCATCTGCAGTTCCTTTGTTGGATTAGTTTGATGAAATACTCTCTCTGTTTTTCTTTTTCCTTTTAAGTGTTGGATGAAATACTCATATCTATATGCATATTCTGATTGGTATTTTTCTAAATGCATGTGCAGATTTAGAATGGAAACTCATATATGTTGGATCTGCTGAGGATGAAACATACGATCAACTCTTGGAAAGTGTTCTTGTAGGGCCAGTTAATGTTGGAAACTACCGTTTTGTCTTGCAGGTAACTCTTTAAGACTTATTGATCTGAATAAGTGTACTTGGTCCACAGCTTTATTCACACATTTTAACTGATCATTGCCAGGCAGATCCTCCTGATCCTTCAAAAATCCGTGAAGAAGATATAATAGGAGTTACGGTTCTGCTGTTGACTTGCTCTTATTTGGAACAGGAGTTTGTTCGAGTGGGCTACTACGTGAATAATGACTATGATGATGAGCAGCTGAAAGAGGAACCTCCCCAGAAGGTTTTGATTGATAAAGTCCAAAGAAATATACTCTCAGATAAACCTAGAGTCACAAAATTCCCTATCAACTTTTTTCCTGAAAATAGTGAAATCGGTGATCAAAACCCAGCACCAGTGCCTGATGTTGCAGCTGCAGCTGATGAAAATGAAGAATTGCCTCCTCTTGATCATCAATCAGATGGTGAAGAATTATAGAGCAATGGTTGCATCCACAGTACTTGATTCCTCATTTTTACTCCAGAACAGAAAAAGCTATATGGGTGCAGTTATGTCTCCGCACCCAAAGACAATATAAATTTATTGTTTTTCTTTCATCATGATGCTAGTTGAGTAATAGTAGTGGAATAATGATTAAGGTTTGCTATGAGGCTTCGAGCAAAAGGCGAAATCCTCGCACTGGAGTCCTACCGCTTCAGCCTCAAGGAACATTGTGAAGGATGTAAATCAGGAATCCAGCGGCTTTCTAAGTTGGGTGAGGATTACTCAATGGGTTTGCTATGAGTCTATGATCACTTGGGGCGTATTTTGGCTGTATTCGTAGATTAATCAAACTCCAACATGTTACAGAAAAAAAAAAAAACACCCCTCTAACATGTCCAAAAAGAAGATAAGCAAATATTGATTTTTCCAATCACAGTTTGAAAAATTCAACGTCATAAAGGGTTTGAAGTTACAATTAGCACAAATTAATAACTGTATGTTTTACAAGATTAAAATAACTGTATTTTTTATATCATCCATGATAGTAATGTTTTTATATCCAACTTATAACTTTGACGAATGAAAATAATTATAATTTAAACATCGATTGTAATTCGATGTGTGATCGAAGCAAACTGCCTCAAATAAAGAAAAATATTGATCATCAAAATTCAGCATTTTCTTATGAAACTTGTTCAACCATGTCTTTTCAGTTTCCATCGTAATTGTAGAAATATCAATGCAGGTAGATACCTTGATTTCCATGATTGGTATAACTTTCAGTTCCCCCTTACATTATTATTAATTTTTTCATGTGACAAAACACTCTTTATAATTAAATGATCTACACATTTATTCGATTTTTTTAGCATTATTGAAAGTTTTGAAAAAGACTATCTTTACATTTCTCTTAACATTTGCATCACTTTTGTATTAAAACTAACTTTCAAATGTAACTAAAAACTTTTTATTTTAACCTCTATTATATCTTGTATTATCAATTAAAATAAAGCATATGTCTTTGTTTAGTCCCACTTTTGTTGAATAATTATTTGACTCAAAAATATTGTCCTAGTTTCACATGAATATAATTTAAAAATATCAAACTATTTTGGCCACGTTACTATTCTACTATCAATGAGTTAATTGATACAAACTAAAAGAATTACTTAATTGCTATTTGAAATGATAATATAAAAATTTTCACGGTTTAGACAACATTTAAAAAAATGGAAAAAATGGAACAATAATTTATCTATGACAAAAGATACGTAGAGATCTCGAGTTAGAAGATCCTAAAGACAATGGATTTACAAAGAAAAAAAATTCGTTTTTTCATAATATATTTATGCGCATGTTCTGGAATTTGCCCACTGCGGCGCAGAGACAAAACGGGCGGACAAAAACGCTATAAGTCAAAGTTCAAATGAAGAAAGGAATTCCGTCCCATAATCATCGTTTTGTGTAAAACATTCTCTGCATATCCTCAATCAGCCCCCAAAATCCCATCTTGGATCCTCTACTTCTTCGGATGAGATCAGAGGAGGTTAAAAACGAGATCAATTATAAGACAGCCACTCAGCAGCCGCCACGTGTAAAGTATTGAATTTGTTTTTTGAAATTTTGTTTTTTTAAAAATAAATTACTTTACACATGACGGTTGCTGAGTGGTTGCCTCATAATTGACCTCTCTTTGAACCTCTCCTGATCTCATCCGCTACTTCTTAGCCGTTGATGCAACTGCAAAAAAGGGAATCATTCTGAAAGATCAACCACAAATTCTAGGCCTAAAAATCTAATCTTTATTTCTTTATTGTAAAAAAGAAAAGAAAAAGAAAACAACTTTCAAAGATTTTGTTGGATTGGACCAACAAGCCAACCTGCAAATAAGTGAAATTTTTTCTCCGTTTTCCATAAAGCTGGTGATAGAAACCACAGGGAGAAATTTGAGAAAGGTGAAAGATGGATAAGGCTTTGTTGGTTGAAGAAAATGAGGAGAGGAGAGAAGGAAGAAGATGTAAGGATTATATGGAAGAGATGAAGAAGGTGAACAACATAGCAATTCCAATGATTGTGGTGACGTTGGCACAATACATGCTGCGGGTTTCGCCTTTGTTCATGTTGGGACATTTAGGCCAACTTTCTCTTTCTAGCGCCTCTATTGCCACCTCACTCTCCAATGTCACCGGCTTTAGTGTTCTTGTGAGCATCCTTTTGTTTTTCCCTTGAATCCCTTTTCATTTTTTACTTGCATTTTTGTATTTGAAGAAGTCTGGAGTCTGTACAAATTGTTTGTCAGCAGGTTGTTTATTTGAAGATGTTCTTCAATTTGTTTTTTGTTTTTTGGTTTTGCTTATTGTTTGAGTAACATGCAGCTTGATGGAGATATCTAGACTTGATGAAAAATGGGTCTTGTTATTCAATGTTAATTTGAGATGTCATTCTTTAAGCTAGCCAGTAGGAGATGGAACGTTTAGGTCCATGATAGCATTGCTTGCTGCCTTTGAGGCCTGTGATTTTGCACATCAACACTGAGATGTTTAAGCGTTTCCGCAGCTATTTTGTTGTAGAATCTAAACCTGTGCAAATCTTTTCATGAAACTTGATGATATATGCATTACAACAGTAAGAATAGCATGGATTCCGAGTCTGTCTCTAATGAGAAGTCCAAATGCTCCATAATGCTTTAAAAAGACTTACATTTGCATATTTATAATGGTTAATGAATATATCATGAGTGGATCATTAAATTCGTTAACCCAATAGACTTGCCAGGCTAACAGCACTGTCTTGTTTAGAGGGCCTCTCCGTTTTTTTTTTTTGGGTTTCCTTTGTATGTGTTTTTTTCCCTTTTATTTTTGAGGAGCGGGGAGGTTGTTTGGTTGAACTAGCATCACAAACATGCGAAATTATTTATGCCACTCTGTAAGAGAGGGAATCTGGAGACTTCTAGTTCTTGTTTCGGAAGCTATTACACATAAAGTTTAGGACAATTGTGATGTACTTGGTGGTGTATAGTAATGTCAAGATGGCTGCATAACAATGTGACTAATGAAGCTATGTGTAGAAAGCAGATGATGTTTGAATCATGTTCTAGTCCCTCATAACGTTAGAATAAGAATAGAAAACTGACATTAGGATTATGAAAGTGCTGTGGAACTAATTATTCTAGAATGCCTTTAACAGCTTGAAGGAAAATTTAACCACTTAAGGACAATTCCTACGGCAAGAAGTAAGAACAAGGAAAACTTAGGTCCGCTTACTGAAGTAACTTGGTCTCGCATCATCATTTTTGTCAAGATAACATATTTAGCTGACCGTTTAGATAGGACAAAGATGTTCTAACTGTTATCCTAAACATTTTTACCTGAAATTGATTGCTTGTCTTGTGTGCCAAACTGAAGTTTATTTCTCCAAGCAGTTTGGGATGTCAAGTGCTCTGGAGACACTGTGTGGCCAAGCGTATGGAGCAAAAATGTATCAAAGACTTGGAACGTATACTTATGGTGCCATTGCATGTCTCTTTATTGTGTGTCTTCCAGTATCTCTTATATGGATCTTCACCGACAAGCTACTAATACTAACTGGACAAGATCCTCTAATTGCAACCGAGGCAGGGAAGTACTGCATTTGGCTCATTCCTACCCTTTTCCCATACGCGATTCTTCAGTCATTGGTACGGTTCCTGCAAAGCCAGAGTTTAATTCTGCCAATGCTTGTCACTTCAGTTGCAGCCCTATTCTTCCAACTGCTTCTATGTTGGACTTTTATCTTTAGATTGGACCTTGGAAATGCTGGAGCAGCTCTGTCAATTGGTATAGCTTATTGGTTGAATGTGGTTTTGCTTGTACTTTATATTAGCTACTCCTCCACCTGCAAGGACACTCGTGCTACTTTGTCGATGAACATATTCTCTACCATGGGAGAATTCTTTAAGTTTGCTATACCTTCAGCTACAATGGTTTGGTAATTTCTTACATCTTTCAACTCTTCATTCAGAAAGTCATAAACCGTACTATACTTTCATGTCCCCTGAATATATGGCTAACAATACATTTCTACCATTTATGCAACTGTGTAGTCTGGAGTGGTGGTCATTCGAGCTCGTTATATTGCTTTCCGGACTCTTGCCTAATCCAGCACTAGAGACTTCAGTCCTGTCCATTGGGTAAGTTGATCTCCCATTTTTGAATTCATGGAGGTGAATGCTTGTTCTAATTATTGAGAAGTCTTAAAGTTTTTTATACTTGTGGTGGCAGCTTTACAGTAACTTCACTTCACTACCATATACCATACTCTTTTGGTGCTGCTGCAAGGTTTGCTATTTACTTTGCTTTTCTTGTGCTCATGTGTTGTTTCATATGTCTACCAAAATGACTTGGTCTTGTTCTTGTGTAGTACTCGGGTCTCAAATGAACTAGGAGCTGGGAATCCTCAAATGGCACGGTTGGCAGTCTCTGCGGTGTTGATTTTAGCAGTAGGAGAGTTTGCGCTGGCAAGCATTACGATGTTTGCTTGTCGTTCTACACTTGGATATGCATTCAGTTATGAGAAAGAAGTTGTTGATTATGTCAAGAAAATGACTCCTCTCCTGTGGCTTTCCATAGTCATGGATAGTTTGCAAGCTGTATTGTCAGGTTCACATCCTAAATTGTAAATTTTAGTTAGAAGTTGGAATACTATGCATCAGTTATTTTTCAAATTATGCAATTTTTTGAGACTGCATCCACCTTTGTCCTGAGTACAAGCCTCTTACCAGAAAACAAAGGAAGAGACAAACTTGTGGCCTTCTTACTCTTTTTATTTGAAGTTTAAGCAAACGCTTTATGACGTGCGACATGACATGTATTTGGTGATGGTAACAAAAGATTAATCACCCTCTTAAGAGAAGTGCAACACAATGTTGACAACCTCTTGCATAACCCTTAGGTTGCTGAACTAAAGGATATAGGCTGCAGTTAAAAATTTGGTTCTTTGGTTGAAAAAAGAAGGAAGAATATAACTTGCTCCTCTAAGTAGAGAAGTAATCAGATTAGTTGTATTTTTCCTATTACAGACCATACTGTAGTTGGAGTTTAGTACATATTTGCACCTATCTTCTTCTCTTATTCTTTATTTTGTCAGGTGTGGTAAGAGGAAGCGGGTGGCAGCACTTAGGGGCATATATAAATCTTGGAGCATATTATCTGTTAGGCATCCCAGTGGCCTTAGTGATGGGATTTGTTTGGCATCTAAAAGGGATGGGGCTTTGGAGTGGGCTGGTAGTAGGATCCACTGTTCAATGTGTTCTCTTTTCCTTGCTCACAATCCTTACAAACTGGGAACAAGAGGTACCAAATTTCCTGTTATTTTACGACACCTTAAGATACTCGTAATGTTAGATTTCATTGTCTTAGAGGCTCCTGCCTATAGCGTGATATACAGAGTCGAATGTACGCAACCACACCTATGTCTTAGAAACAACATAGCTTGTTTCCTGATGACCAATGAAAATTGCGTCAAGTTGTGTCGATCAACTGCTACTTCACAATATAAGAAACACAATCAATTTAGTGAGTCATTTTGTTTTATTCCATCATATTCTAAAGTCAAAGAAGAATGTGTCATCGACTCCATTGGAAATGGAAAGTTAAAGTTAGATTCCATGTTTCCGTTTTATATGAATGAAGATGAAGTGTGGTATGTTTTAACGAAAAAAATAGCAGAAGTGTTGAAAGGGATTTATGAACAGATCGTACTAAGTGCTTCTCCATTTTGTTTTGTCAATATGACAGGCAATTAAGGCAAGGCACAGAATTCTTGACGGCGGTGGAGAATACCCCAGCTTACACTGATCATAAGTCAGATAACGATCAGTCTTCTTTCTTCTTTGACTTTGGAGAAATGCTACGCCATCGTGTTCAGGAAAGTTCAACTGAAACATGGGAAAGAAAATTTATGGAAACAATTACTGACTGTAGAAATTGCGGCCCTTGTTTTTATTGAAACTTGGGCTTACATGAGCTGAGGCACATATCCACTCAAAACCTTAAGGCAATTGGTGGTGGTATCTCATACTCATATAAGCTATGCATTTTTTTCTCAAATTAGCAATGTGGGATTCTCAACACCCGCCCTCACGTGGCAACGTGGCTTGACATACACACGTGCCTTACAACCCGCCCTCAATCACAAACCACAAGCCAGGCATGAACATCTGGACTTAGGTGAGGGGAAACATTAAGTGGCCAACCATGGGCCAGGCAAGGTGTGAGTCCACATTTTAAACATGCTTTGATACCATATTGAAACTTGGGCTTACATAAGGTGATGCCCATATCCACTCAAAACCTTAAGACAATGGGTGGTGGTACTCATACTCATATAAGCTATGCATTTTTTTCTCAAATTAGCAATGTGAGATTCTCAACAGTTTTTGATATGGTGAGAGATATGAAGAGACTAAAAATGAGGTAAAATATGAAGCCTCCAATTATGTGTAGACACATGTAATTTTTAGTGGTATTTCTTGTTACTCCTATATAATTTTCAGGGGCATGAGCAAATAATCAAACTCGTAGGAAAAAAAATAAGCACCATAAATTATTAATTGTTATTTATGAATTAATACATGCGTTATAACATACGTTATGGAGGATTAGTTGCTATAAATTAACATGAAATAACTTATACTTGTGATTAAGAATAATGTTTGCATTTCCAATGGATTCAAGGACACACTCTGTTCTTTGATTTTATAATACGATGGAGTAAAACAAAATGACTCACTAAATTGACTGCGTTTTTTATATTGTGAAGTAGCAGTTGATCGATACGCAATTTTCATTATGAGTAATCGGAAAACAACCTCTACGTGATTCTAACACATAGATATGGTAGCGTACATAGATGAGAGCCTCTAAGTCAATGTGATAATGTTGTTTTTGTTGTTGTTGTTGTGATGAAGAATAAATTACTATCAAATGGTAAAGATTTTACACTTAGGATTATTTGAACAAAAGAAGTTTTTAGTCTTAGGAATTCAGTTCTAACCAGATGACCACAACCATTATACAGTTCAACAACTGGTTGGCTTTGAATGTTCATGACATTAGGAATTCATCAGACACAAAATTAAATGCCAAGTGAAAAGAAAAAAGAATTAGCTGTTAGAAATATTGTTAATGGAGGACCCGGAAGTATAACGAAGTAATCAGATTAGTCATATTTTTTTGATTTCTAACATGGCAATATTCCTCATCCGAAAGGGACTTTTGTTTTTGGACAATATTCCCCCCAACGTAATTGATGCTTTTAATTATTAATCAAGACATGTATAAAATATTTATTATCATCACCCCAGTCTCTCTTTCGTTAACTCTGTAACAAAGGACGGACTCCTGCCCATTTTACTAAGTGGGGTAAGGTCAGTTGGAGCTGTTTGGTATTCAGTAATTACCCTTAAGCGATCCTTCACATGCTGGCTTGTTGGGATAAACAAGTTTCCCACCAAAGATCGTCTTGTTTATTTAGAAAACAGAGAATGTCACATCTGCTCGGCTGAATAAGAGACATTGCAGCATCTATCATTCTCCTGCTCAGCTACCAAACAAATTTGACTTGTTATCTCATCATGACTGACGCTTTCACGGAGATTCCACTCTATAAACAAGACACTTGCCTGGAGATCGAGAATACTCAAAGGAAAAGTATTAAAAAACCAAGGCAGCGAAAATTGACTTGGCTGCGACAGTATATTTTATCTGATAAGGTCGCAACAGATAAATTTTTGAAAGAGAAGCATTTGTATATAGGGATGTAACGCATAGAATATAGACTCATGTATATAGTGTGATGTATAAGCTTTACCCATATATCTTAGACATAGGTGCTGCTCATATGTTTTAAGATAGCTATACATTAATAAATAGAACATGTAGGTCGACATGTGCGCCTACAAATAGGGCTATTGTATAGGTCGCAAGGATGTCTTGATTTCTCAAGTTAATATTAGCATTTTAACCCAAAAAAAATTTTAGCTTTTGACATTGGAAAATTGCATCCTCATGTTTAGACTATAAAATAAAAAGTTAGCATAGTTATATTAAAATTATTTTTTCTTTTTTTGTTCAAAGAAGATATACAGAAGCAATACAATGAGAATTCCACACATTCTATTAAAAGCTGATGAAATAAACAATATACTTCAACAATACAAGGCACTTACTAAACATGGAAAAATGGAAAGAACACAGAGAAGGAACTGTAACATCAACTACATATGCATTTCTACATGATATATATGATAGGGAGAAAGTGTATATTCATGCACAAGAGCACCAATAAAACTATTGATTCACCTGTAGTTGATATTATTGTGTGTAATACCGACCAGCTTATTTATGAAGTGACATAAAAAGACATGAAGCTTAGTGGAATGGCCTGCAAGCTAGGGTGGAGGGGGGAAAGGGGGTCTAGGTCCAGATGGAGGTGCTGTATACATATCAAAATATGGCGGGGACGGAGGAGGACCCGCTTGAAGGATGTTGGGTGGTGCGGGAGGAGGAGGACACGGAGGAGGTGGTGGTGGGCTTGGTGGACCTGGAAGTTGAGGCGGTGGTGGTGGATATAGTGGTGTAGGTGGTGCAAATGGATAATTTGAGAATGGAGGAGAGGGTGGTGGCTGGACAAAGGGTTCTGAGGGAGGAGGAGGAGGAGGCGGTGGAGGTGCAAATGGATCATCCATGCGCGGTGGAGACGGCGGTCGGTGTCGTCGGAAAGGCATTTTTCATCAAAGTCGGGAAGCAAGTCGGAGGATGAAATAATTGTGATAAGGTGAAGGAAAGTAGCATTAATAGATGAAAATGCGATCATCCACTCGTAAACTTAGATTTCTAATCAATCAAAAAAATAATAAAAAAAGCTTAGATACTTAACTAGAATGTTTAAATGTTAAACTATATGTTTTTATTAAAAGAAGAATATACGACACCTGAGTTTAGTATCTAAATTTTATATTATATTATTTTTATTACAAGAAAGACGTGGATTAATATGTTTTGACGGGAAAAAGATCGTATTTCGCACTTTCTATTTTTTCCTTATTAATCAGTGTTTCTGTTTGTATTAGGTTTCTGCGTTTGCGCAAGGTTCAAAAAAACCGAATCGTTTTTGCGTTATGATATACACATTCTTAAGATGATGTTTTCATGCCTCAAGCATGTGACCTAAAATTCATAAAACAACAATTTTACTCATTATTTCAAGATCATCCTTCCCTTATTTTGTATTTATTTACTTATTAATCTGATTAGAAAATAACATATATTCAAATCTGACCGATTGCATAAGCCAGTCGCAAAAAACTAACATTGATCTTCTTATTCTTTAAAATCTCAAATACACTTGTATCTAATTCAATTGTCTTCTATAAATTTCGGGTAAGATGTAAGTACCAAAAATTTGTTGACTTTGATGCAAAATTTAAACTATGTTTGTATACATCATATTGCTTAACATGTGACATTTTCATGAGGAAAAATGATTATCTACATTAGAAGAAGAGTTTTGAGTTTTATTTTGGTATTATCTATATTTTTTTTTTAATTGGGAAAAGTGGACTGGTGGGTATCAATTTTGACTGGTACATGAAACGTGTTGCATTCTCAGATTGACAGCTTCCTAAGATGTCCATCATCTTCTTACATACAGGTGATTAAATGTTGCAGATAATGGATAATGCTCAACTCTATCTTGCGATTGCGTTTGTCTTCTTTCTGAGTATACTCTTTCAATATTAATTGTATTTTCAGTCTTACATAGCATATATCACGAGAATGTAAATTTTGTTCTCCCACGTAATACGTAAGGTTGTTGAGCGTCGGTTGGGATCACAAGAGGCAAAAAATGAGTCAAAATATGAGGTCTCCAATCACGCGCTGCCACGTATACAAGTAACTATTTTTTAAAAACAAAAAATTTTTAAACCGTATCACTGTAGTTCTTTTCATTTATTACAATAGTTTCTTTGATTTATTTAATTTATTATAATGATTTATGTTTGTGGACGGGACTTGGAGCAACAGGTAAAGTTGATATTTTGTGATCTTGAGGTCACAGGTTCGAACCGCGAAAACAGACTCTTATACAAAAAAAGTATAAAATAGACTGCGTATCAGATTGCAAAGTGATATTGGATACAACACTTAATGCGTTAAGGTCAAACATCTATTGTCTATACAAAAGTAAGCGTATGAGGTGACCATTGTTAGGTCCCTTAGAACACACTAGAAGGGGGGTTGAATAGTGTGTTCACCAAGTATGGATATTTTATGGTTATTTTTCGTTTTCAAGTGCAACCAATACTTGGGTGTGTTCTTTAGAATGAATGAAGACTTGAAGGAAAGTAAAGAACACAAGTATGTATAGAGGTTCAAGTCAAATGACTCTACTCCTCTACCTTCTTGATGTTTCACAAGAAGGATTTTAAAATGGGGATTGTTATTTCGTTTGGGGGAAACAACAATCAAAAACAAAATCCAGAAAATACAAAAAAACTAGGCACCTTGCCTAGACCACAACCAAGAATTCTAACCCTTTGAAGTTTAGCCTCCAAAGATCTTCTTTGCCCTCAAAGAAATCTTGTAAGGAGAATAGTGCACCACACACTATCAACTAACCCTTCAAAGTCTAGAAAACTTAAACAAAGAGCACCCTTGCTCCTTGACCAACAATCTACCCAATCTCTCACAAAATAATCTCACCAAGAAGAAGACTCTTCTTCTTCTTACAATAATCACTCTCAACAATAAAGTATGTACAAAGATTACAAATATTTTGAGAGCTTGAGCTTGAGAGAACTTGAGAGCTTGCAATTGTAGAAAGTTGGAGAAGCAAATGGAAGAAACCCTATTTTTATCAACTTCAAAGTTTCTTCCCGTTTGAAACCCTCTGCACTGACATTAATGGGTTTTGGCATCATGTGTTGGTGAGTCCTCATCATTGGAGATCTCCCTTTGGCATGTAGCAACATTCTTGAGAGATTTCAAAGTGAATGCCAAGAAAGGAAACCTGAAAAACTCAACAGAGAGGAGTCTGCAAAAAAGACACTAAAAAGAGAGGGTACAAAGAGTCAACTGATGTTAAAAAGTGAAGTTCAAGACCTTTGTAACGTTAGTCACATGAAGCGCCTAATGTGCAAAAGCACAGGCGTTCGAAGTGACATTGAGCGCTTGATGTGAAAATGAACAGTCGTTCGAAGTCACATCAAGCGCCTAATGTGGGCTTCTTAAGTCGTTCGAAGTCACATGAAGCGCTTAATGTGGCACTTCATGCTTGTTCGAACTAACTCTGACTTTTACTCAGAGAAAGTACTTAGGAGTACGTGCCCAGCCAAGGGAAAAGTACTTTTGGCATAGTGGACTGCATAAAGCGCCTAAAGAGGCGTTCAAAGTGTTCGCACTTTTCAACAGGTCACATAAAGCGCCTAATTAGGCGTTCAAAGTGTCCTGTTTTTCAAACACACACATGAAGCGCCTAATCTAGGCGTTCGAAGTGTTCGCAGATCCAGACACTTCACATAAAGCGCCTAATCTAGGCGTTCGAAGTGTACTGGACTCCACCAAGGTACATTAAGCGCCTAATGTAGGCATTCGAAGTATACTGACTTCAAACAACTAACATGAAGCGCCTAATGGGTTGTTCAATGTGCCAAAATGTGCAAATCATCAAAACTCAACATGTACTAACAACCATAACCTATTTGAACAAATGCATATAACACTTAAAACTGTTTTCATTTTGATTGAGTCACACCCTTTTTCTTGACTTTAAAATATAATGAAATTAAACAAAATAATTCACTAAATTGATTACGCGTCTTATATTGTAAAGTAGCAATTGACCAATACAACTTGACGAAATTTTCATTATGCGTCAACAAAAACAACTTCTACGTGTTTTTAACATATAGATATGGTTACACACATCTGATCTCTCATATTTTGTAGGAGCTTTTAAGTTAATGGATGCAGTTGTAGATATAACACTTGAAACGTCAAAGTCAAACGTCTACTGTGTATACAATATAATCATCAAAGCAGAATGAGCCTCCAACGTTTGCGCTATGTGAGGCAATATTCTAGTGGGATAGGATCCCCTCACCGCAAGGGAACGCGGTGACGTGTGACCGTGCGACACGTGGCATCAAGAGGGAGTGATGATGCTAGATGCAGGTGACCCTCATCTAGCCTCACCATCCCTTTTGTTGCCACGTTTCGCGTGGTCACAAAGGCAGTGAGAAAAGTGGGGTGAAAGATACCACAAATTCGACATTCGCTCTTCCATGGACATCAGTGTAGATGTTACACGAACAAACCTCCGCATCATGACCTAACCCTATTCTAGTGCGGACGAAATTTGCGCTAAATATCCGCAGCTTCTCTAGTGCGCTATCCTTTTTTCCCCTTTTCTTTATTTTTCCTTTGTTAGATATAGTTTATCCATTATTTGGCACTATTAGTTATGTTGTTTAAGTAAATTAACTTTATGTTGTTTAAGTAAATTAACTTTGTATGATAATTATATATCGACCAAATACACAATAAATAAAAATTTTTATAACAACGAGAAATCCATTACAATGATACAAAATAAAAATACATGAAAATTATGATAATAGTTGATTGTGTTGTAAACAACGAAAAAAAAAATAGTAGGAAGAATTTATATTGATGTTTTGATATTCCACAAACTAACTCCTTATCCTTTTAAGAAGTGCAGTTTTAGGTGTATTTTTACTGAAGTTCTCTATGTTACTAACTTTTTTCCCCTTATAATTGTAAGAAAAACTGGTTAAAAGATTCTGTACAATGCAGTGTGTGTTCGTGTAAATTGAAACAACACAATATGTAAATCGAGGCGAGTTTAGGACTCTGTCTTTAAGACAAATTGCTCCGGTATACTGTGTCCAACTGGAAATTGCAAACATCTTCCAAGATACAACGGCTAACAAATCGAACGAGTGGCACTACGACGTAATAACTCCACGAACCTGACAGATGTTCTGACTTCTCGGATTGATAAATTGTATGCAGTTCTCGGATTGATGAAATGCAGCAGTAGACAATGTATGCATGGATGCAGCATCAGGTAGTGTATACAAAATGCAGAGGAAATTCGTATGCAGGAGAATGGAGAAATTTCTATGTACAGAGGCAGAGCGTTGCCTCTGTTTATATAGGGAAATCGATGGAGTTTAAAGGCACCCACGATCGCCAGTAGCGCACTCACCCACAATTGGCGCCAGTAACCCACGATCGGAAGTAACCCACAGCCATTAGGACCAGTCACCTGGTTCAATTTAATCTGAGCCGTTAGATCATAAGATTAAATCATAACCGTAGGATCAGGTAAATTATTTTTCTAGAAAAATGTAAAAGAAAATTTTTCCAAAAAAATAAGAACCGGGCCAAAAGCCACGAGCCTGAGCCCAGAAGAGCCGAACCTAGCTAGTAGCGCACTCACCCATAATGCGCCAGTAACTCACGATCGGAATAACCCACGGCCGTTAGGATCAGTCAACTGGTTCAGTTTAATCTGAGCCGTTAGATCATATGATTAAATCATAACCATTTGATCAGATAAATTATTTTTCTGGAAAATTTTTGCCGGGGCAGCCAACATGGCGAAAGGCATGCGCACACATGGCAACCATTTGCGCTTCCCTCAGGTCAGAAATTCTCTTGTCCTTAGGACACATCTAAAATGCCTCTCCTAACCATATATAAGGTGGCAACTTCAACTCAAGTGGCCAATGTGGTATATTTGCAAAATGATGATGTGTCCAATCCTCATGAAGCCACATCATCATTTTTCTATTTTTCAACCATGTCTCGCTCCTACTTTGAGCATTAATTTATCATTCATCCGGTATCGTAACTGAGTAATTAAAAAGCCTAGAATCATCTACTCATTACATAGATAATTTAGCATTTTCAACCATGTTTCACTCCCACTTTGTAAAAGAATTGCCTGTAAAAAAGAATTAAATGAAAATCAGAGACCTCAACTAATCACCTGGGGAACTTCATTGAGAGTTCAGTACACCAAATATGATTGGATGAATTCTTGAAGTTGTTGCCGTTGAATTCCAAGCACGGTAGCCCATAGTCTTTCACCATTAACCTGCACTTTCAAAGGGTTTGACAAAGCGTACATCTCTTTTTTGGCGTGTGCAACAACTTATATTGCATACACACTGTCCCAGTGGAAAGAAGTCAAAAGAAATTCAGTTTCCGATACACTAGTCTCCTTTATTTGCGTATGGCCTGGGTAGAGGCCACATCATTTTGCAATCTTATATACGCATTCTTACAATACACTTTGTGCAAGAGGCTCTTTTCGCTGCTCGAATCTGTGATCTCAATGTTACAAAACAACAACTTTACTAGTTGATGCCCCTCAAAGAAGACAAATGAAATTAATCAACATAAAGGAAAAAAAAATTATTTGGTCATGAAGAGTCATATTGAAAAAAAGGGGCTTAGGGTGATGACAGAAGACTAGAGAGCACAAATCAAAGAGATGCACTCTCTCCTTTGCATTTCCACATCAGTGCTCTCTATCTTCTGTCAACAGCTCTTACACCACTGCCTCCTTTTGTCACACACAAGCATACATGTCCTTAAACCATTCCTCATACAACGTTTGATCCTAGGATGGAGATTAATCATAGATTTTGGAAGAAGTACATTCTAACTCGCCTCCTATGTTGTGCCCTAGTTTCTTGCATTCTCTTTCCTACTTTGCAATAAAAGTGCATCAACTCCCTATTTTTTTTTTTGGTAAAATTAGAGCTGTTGTAGGCTATGGCTTTGAAAGAAGAAACATGCACTCGAGCTTAGAGACATGAAAACTATGAGTAGGATAATACTAGAGAGCTACTTGGGAATGAATTCAGATATATATCACTTCTCTATTTATAGGGGAAGAGAAGAGGTAGAGGGTTTCCAATATCAGGGTAATGTTTCTACACACAACTAGGATGCCTCTCTTTTAGCATTCATTGGTCCATATTGGAAAGAGGTCAAAACACATTTCCTCTGTCCAATAGTTTTGTCAGTCAAACACGTATTTGGTCAAACACTATTAAAATCAAATTATTGAAATATTTTACATTTTATTTATTAGAATTGGTCCTAATTGAAATAAATTACTATTTTAGCAAACTATTGTCTTAAATACTTGAACATTGACTTTAATTCATGTTTCACTAAATACTTGTTTGACTAAGCATGACATTATTTTCTCGAGGGAGGGAGTATATGAGAATAGATTTAAGATTTCAAGTTGAGTAATTTTGGACAAATGATGAACTATTCCTTTACAGGTTGAGAAAAGATTGCAAGATGATATAGTCTATGTTAAGAATAGGTTGGATAAAAAATAATTTCGATGCACCACGCTTCCGCGTTTGCATAAGGTCCGAAGATGGCTGGATCACTTTGCGATCTGATACGTATCTTTACTTTATAATTTGTGCAAGAGGCTGTTTTAGCGGTTCGAATACGTAACCTCAAAGTCACAAATCATCAACTTTACCAATTGCTTCAAAACTCGTCCTCTTCTCTTATCATTTGAGAAACAGTCTTATTTGAGCCCAATAATATTTGAAATTAATGTGCCTCCTTTTCTTTTCCTCCTTTCTTTCTGTAGGTCGAAACTTAACCATTTGGAAAGGAAGAATATAATATGTAAATCCATTCCTAAGGGTGAACAAATTGATGAGACGTCCTTTTAATGCAAAGTGATAGATTATTTATTATTCGCATTCAATGATTCTCAAAGGATCCGCTGATTATACTGGACGACAATGGTTTAAGGATAAGTTTCTGTCGGAGAATAAGAACAAATATACATATATATATATATGTCTGATAGAATAAAATCCCCTGCCCGGTGTTTCAACCCAGACGCATGAGCTGCATAGATAGTATACATGCGATCAGAATTTCATACAATAACGACAATCATATTCAATATATACAAACAACATCAAAAGCCGATAGGAGTGCCTAACAAATAATTTACATACTAATTAATATCCTGAAATGGTGTAATAGTTTCAATGGAAAAAGAAAGTATTCCTTGCTACTTTGAATTTTTAACCAACACACATACAAAAGAAAATGCTACTATTCATTAACTTTTCTTGTTTATAGGTAGGGTTTTAATATGTCAAACCAATCTCCAACGGTTTTCTTTTTTCTTTTTTTTTTCTATCTTTTTTGACATACGGAATACACTGGTGGAGAATGAACCATTATAAATCACAATTATGTTGAATAAACCAAATAAATCATCATCATTCTAGCACATGAAAATGATAAACGCACACCCTTTTTTTTATAAATACATACCTTTTGTTTGATCAATTGTCTAGCATCAACCATGAGATAAAATAAATGGTATGTATTTATAAAAGAAAACGTGTTTGACCTGCATGAAAATAAACCATCATAAACCACTATACTAAGTGAGAAAAAACTCTACACTTACAAGTTTTGAACTTAAAATCTATTGTCATGTGGTTTTAGTTCTATCCACTTAAGCTAGGTTGGTTTATCCCGCGTTAATTAAGACAAGTTAACGGGGTTCATATCCGAAGAGGCTAAAAGTAAGAAAAATCATAAGGACTCCAATCAAGCGTCGCCACGTATAGAAAAGTAGTTTTTTTTAATAAAAAAAGTGCACCACCCTTTCTTTACAAAACTGCTTTTATACACGTGGCGACGCGTGATTGAAGACCTTATAATTTGCCTTATTTTTGGCCTCCTCATATCTAAACCGAAGTTAATGAGGGTAATCATGCAAAGATGCATGGTTGTTATTGAGACACATCCGCTTAATACATGCAATTAGGGTTTACAACATAAGCTACCCCAGCCACATAAATTGGTGAATCTAGGGCATCTATCAAGGTGGCAGAAATTTTCGTCTAAGGAAAAAGATAAGTACTACTGTGAAGGTTGAATAGAAGAGATCAGAAATATATTAGGTCAGTGTTTCAGGACAAAGGGTCCAGTGGCGTGGTGCCAGGGATGTGGTTTTAGAACATGCTGTTCTGCTAGTGGACATAAACTTTTGGACTTAAAGAAAACATAAGGTGAGATTCCTACCCCCACCCCCCCCCCACCCCAATCACAAGTGCCTTATCAACTACTGTTTGATACATCTCTTCGCTTCAAAAAGATTGAAGGATTGTGTGTGCGCCTGTCAATCTTTCCATTTGTCTTCGCCCCGTGTGGTGAAAACCCTATTACCCAACCCTACAAACTTGCACTGGGAATCCCTATCGGAATTTCGTCTTCTTTTCGACTTATATTGTTTGTTTCCATCGATCAATCAATCATATCCAGTATATCCCGACGGCAGTAAAAACTATTGAGTAGGGTTTGAGAAAGGTGAGCAGCAGCCAAACAATACCTCTATCCCAAGGAATAGAGAGTTTGATTCCAGTGAGACCTGCCTCTATATGTACCTCTATAAATGACACAATAATAGGTATCTGATGTGATGGTGTATAAGTGAAGGAATTCAGTAAATACAAACATGAATCTTCCGATATTAAAATAGTCATAAACGTGTATATGCATATATAATGCTAGACAAACACAGAAACAAAAACATAAAGTGCAAAGTTTACTTAAAACGCAGATCTAAATATACTCTAAAAAGCGTCCATATATCCTGACTAAGCCTCGTTAACCTTAATCCCCTGCCTCAATGAACTCCTATCCTGGACCACGTCCTCAGAGAGACGCAAATCTAATAGGTCATGCCTAATCTGCTCATCCTAAGTCAGTATGAGCATGCCTTTACTCCTCTTTTCCTCTACAATGCGGCTTTCAACTGCTCTGACGAACGATATATTGTTTGCTTGTGTTTGTCAAATTGATAAAGAGCCTAAAATAAATCATTCAAACTTATATCATAAACTTCACTTGCATTTTTTTTTAAAAAAAAGAAGAAATAGAAAAAGAAAAAAAAAGACCTTCTATCAAAAGATAACTTTTGTTTTGTAAGGGAAAAAAAATAACGGTTTTCAACCATCATAACTAGGAATTGACTAAAATGTAACGGCAGAACATCTATGATGACAGACCCAGTAAAAATCTATTATAACATTTAATAATGATTAACATTAAAAGGATGGAAAATAAGAAATTAAATAAAAATGATAGAGACAGTCCTACCCAAATATGGAAGGGCAATCGAATGGGAATGATGGAATACAAGTTAAACTATGTCACTAGACATTATTATGGATCAAACAATAAATTGTGCTAATGGTAGAATGTTTTCTATACGCTGTTAGATCATGTTGAGTTTTGATGATTTGCACTTTTTGGCACATTGAACAACCCATTAGGCGCTTCATGTGTGTTGTTTGAAGTCAGAATACTTCGAACGCCTACATTAGGCGCTTAATGTACCTTGGTGGAGTCCAGTACACTTCGAACGCATAGATTAGGCGCTTTATGTGAAGTGTCTGGACATGCGAACACTTCGAACGCCTAGATTAGGCGCTTCATGTGAGTGTTTGTAAAACAGGACACATTGAACGCCTGATTAGGCGCTTTATGTGACCTGTTGAAAAGTGCGAACACTTTGAACGCCTCTTTAGGCGCTTTATGCAGTCCACTATGCCAAAAGTACTTTTCCCCTTGCTGGGCACGTACTCCTAAGTACTTTCTCTGAGTAATAGTCAGAGTTAGTTCGAACAAGCGTGAAATGCCACATTAAGCGCTTCATGTGACTTCGAACGCCTTATGAAGCCCACATTAGGCGCTTGATGTGACTTCGAACGACTGTTCATTTTCACATCAAGCGCTCAATGTCACATCGAACGCCTGTGCTTTTGCACATTAGGCGCTTCATGTGACCAACGTTACAAAGGTCTTGAACTTCACTTTTTAACATCAGTTGACTCTTTGTACCCTCTCTTTTTAGTGTCTTTTTTGCAGGCTCCTCTCTGTTGAAGTTTCTCAGGTTTCCTTTCTTGGCATTCATTTTGAAATCTCTCCAAGAATGTTGCTACATGCCAAAAGGAGATCTCCAATGATGAGGACTCACCAACACATGATGCCAAAAACCCATTAATGTCAGTGCAGAGGGTTTCAAACGGGAAGAAACTTTGAAGTTGATAAAAATAGGGTTTCTTCCACATTCTTCTCCAACTTTCTACAATTGCAAGCTCTCAAGTTCTCTCAAGCTCAAGCTCTCAAAATATTTGTAATCTTTGTACATCTTTACTTTATTGTTGAGAGTGATTATTGTAAGAAGAAGAGTCTTCTTCTTGGTGAGATTTTCTGTGAGAGATTTGGTAGATTGTTGGTCAAGGAGCAAGGGTGCTCTTTGTTTAAGTTTTCTAGACTTTGAAGGGTTAGTTGATAGTGTGTGGTGCACTATTCTCCCTACAAGATTTCTTTGAAGGCAAAGAAGATCTTTGGAGGCTAAACTTCAAAGGGTTAGAATTCTTGGTTGTGGTCTAGGCAAGGTGCCTAGTTTTTGTATTTTCTTGATTTCGTTTTGATTGTTGTTTCCCCCAAAAAGAAATAACAATCCCCATTTCAAAATTCTTCTTGTGAAACATCAAGAAGGTAGAGGAGTAGAGTCTCTTGACTTGAACCTCTATACATACTTGTGTTCTTTACTGTCTTTCAAGTTTTATTCTTTCTAAAGAACACATCCAAGTATTGGTTGTACTCAAAAACAAAAAATAGCCACAAAATATCCATACTTGGTGAACACACTATTCAACCCCCCCTTCTAGTGTGTTCTAAGGGACCTAACATACGCAACTCACCGTATGATTTGGATGCGTTGTCTCATCAAAGACTCTTGCATCTGGGACGTTTAAATGTAATATCAAATAAGTAAGAGTCTACGTCGAATGGTCTGAATACATTGACAATTAAACTAGAAGTGCTACATCTCCTAGATAACTCGGATACAGTAAAACATAAGCAAGATTTCTTAGATCGTAAGTTTTTTTTCTTAGACCGTAAGTTAGATACTTAGAAAAAAAAAGGTTAGGTAGGAATATTAAACTAGAAACATGTAACATTAGAACTCTAACAGAAAAGAGAACGGAGATAGTGGACACGATGCTAAGGAGAAAAGTAAGTATTTTATGTTTACAAAATACAAAGTAGATTGGTGAGAAAGCTAGGATGTTGGATAAAGTTGATTTAAACTCTGATACACATGTTAGAATAAGGCAAGAAATAGAGTTGTGATTATTATAGATGTCTTATTAAGAGATGATATAGCAGGTGTTATTAGAAAAGAAGATAGAATTATAGCCGTTAAGTTGATGTTTTAAAAGAAATAATCAATATTATTACCATATATACACCTCAAGTGGATTTGGATGATGCTATAAAGGTTCCATTTTAGGAAGATTCAAAAGACATAGTATATGAAATTACGATATGAAGAAGATTTTCATGGGAAGATGTTTAAATGGACATGTAAATAAAGAGAATAAGTACTACACTGAGATACACAGTAGATTTTGTTTTGGAAACAATTTTGGATTTTGCAGTAACGTATGACCTTAAAATGACTAATACAATTTTTCTAAAAAAAAGATATAAACACTTGAATACGTTCAAAAGTAGACCAAATAAGATTGAGAAAACAAAGACCTGTAAATGTATCTATTAGGCAACGTGAGATCATGAATGAAATGATTAAAAATGAAACGTAAATGAGTTAGAAAACTTCATCATCCTCAAAAGTTCTTGTTTTTCTTTTTTTTTCCCTTTTTTTTTTTTGTTTGTTGTTGTACTATCCTTTTAATGGGAGGATGGTATCTGAAAGCGGAATCTAGCAAATGGCCATAACGGGTAATGCGATCACTGATCACATGTGCCCCTCAATCAAAGGGCACCATATTCTTCGACTTGTCTTTTTCAGGAATGCTGCTTTTTTTGCTGTTGGATTTACTTTCCCTCTTTTGGTGGTGGGGGAGAGAGGGAGGGGAGGGGGATAGAGTCAACATTGCTGTCAACTTTCCCTTTTCTGGAAACTTGTAAGCACCGCTCCTTTTATGGAATCATATAAACAGATAAGTTAGTAAACTAATATATCTATGAAAAAAAAAGAGAAAGATGTCTTTATTTTAGTTTAAACATATTGCATATTCCATGATGTTGAAGTCCAAGAATTCCACTTTCAAAAAGCCTTCCCTCTTTCGGTCACGCTTGATATTCCTTCTGTTTCTAGACTAATCTGCCATGTTACTTCAAATAAAGGCAACAACAACACATACCCAATATATCCCAACAATATCAAAGATATCGCTAGAGTCTGGAGAGGGTGAGAGAGATACAAACAATATCTCTATCTCAAAGAATTATAAAGAGTTCGCTTCCAGCGAGATCCTCAGCTCTATATATGTATATATGTATATGTATTATATGCATATATGTGTGTGCATATATATATATATATATATATATATATATATATATATAATCAAAGATTAAATCAACTTGATCACAGTTAAAAGCATTGCCGACTTCGTGAAAACATTGGGTGGGAAGTTACGTGGGTGAATGATAACGTTGGCCACCGACTATTACTGTGCAAATGAAACTCTGATTACATCAACTCAGGACATTATTATTCTAAAATCGATATCATCACTAGCAAGTCCCGTCGACATTAACCAAAAAATAAAAAAGGCACCCACAAAAAAGTTTGATCCTCAACCACTATTTACCTCGACTCTGTATATAAGAATTCATGAAAAATATAAATCAAGTAATGTGTTTCAATAATCAACCGACTAAAACTTATCTTATCTAAACAAGTTCTTGAAAGGATTCAAATTAATACAATTCATTTGATGACTTCACATCCGAATCGTGTATTTTGGCTATCACTATCGTATCTTGGTACTTTTCTATTTAATTATGTAAAGAAGCAAGAAGGCACCTACAATTTAATAACAACTTAAGATCTTATAGGTGATCCATACAGATATAATTTTCCGAGAAAAGGATCTTTGATATTACTATTATAAAAGAAAATCGTACATCAGATTTAGATATTATGAATCACTACTGTTGTCTAATATTAGCTAAGCTGCCAAGCTATTCTAATGTTCCTGAACCTTTCAAAAATCACGTGGCACATATCCAGAATCGTTATACTTTCGGCCTCACTATCAAATATCTTCTTGTTTCTTGAATTGTGACATAATCAAGTACCGTTAGACTCTTGATAACACCATTTGACCCAGATGAGATCTTAGGAGGCTAAAAGTGAGGTAGAATATGAGGTCTCCAATCACACGTCACCACGTATACAAAATCAAATGGATGCTGCAATTTTTTTCATTAAAAAAACTGTTTTGTATACGTGGCGACGCGTGATTGAGGCCTCATATTCTACCTCACTTTTAGCCTCCTAAGATCTCATCCCCATTTGACCAACCTGTTGGATTTGATATGCTCATACGTGTAGTGCACGACACGTGTGACTTAAGTTACATATCAAATATATGTGGACTTATGTATGTTATATATTATATGTTACTAATGTTACGTAATATTTGTACGTATCCACTCATTAAGTGATCACTTCGGTATATTAGTGGATAAAGTGTAATCTAAATGGATCACTAAATGTGTAGACAGTCATACAGTTACAGTCTGGTAGGACTCGTAAAGTCGAGACCGCATTATTAATGACATCTGGTCCCTGAGGGACAAGAACCCACGAGTATTCTTCTCGAAGTGTTTTAATTAAGCTATTTAATATATATAATTTATTATCTATTTAAGTGGCTGTTTCATATTTAAACGTTTCATAATTGAAACGTTTCAAAGGTTCAGTAAATTCATTTGAAACGTTTGCAGTGGTTTTCACTAATACATGAAACGTTGGCAATTCACAAATGCAGTTCATTTGCATTTTCATTAATATATTAATATATATATGTATGTGTGCAAGGCAACAATGTAGAAGGCTTTCGTTACTTTCATTTTCTTCATTTTGCAAAGTTCACCGGCAGAACTTTGGTTTTTATCCCTTTGCTTGCAAAGCACGTATATATATATATATTATATATATAAAACACTTTCGAGAGGAAAACACACTACCTATTCTCTCCATCGGAATAGCAGTGGTAGTTGTTGATATTTCATTAATGGATTCAACAACTGGTGGGTTCGTGCAATCCATTGGAAAACACAGTTGTCACGCGTGTCAGAATCCCTACAGCGTTAACCAATGGAGCAAGGTACACTTCCGCATTTATTTACTTTGCTTTTGTGTTTTCTTAAGCGATCCTCGGGTAATAGATTTACTATGTAAATTTCATCACAACCTAGTGACTTGTTTCCAACAACATCGATCACTTCTATGTATAGACTTAGCGGGACCCAATATCAACCACTATGGTTTTTGTCTTTGGTTGTCTGAGAATAAATAGATATTTGAGTTGATAGGTAATATCTAAATTTATCTTGATATTCCAATTATTTCCATTTAAGTTTGTCAAAATCCCTACAATTCACAATCTAATTTCAACAATATCAATAGAACAACAAAGTAGAACGAAATTAAGGGAAAATTATGCTTGAGAGAAGATAGGGAAACGGTTGAGGAAGAAAGGATAACTGCTCATTCAAGAATAAAAAAATGAAGCTTCCGTTTGGTTACAACTGATTTCAGCTCTTATAGCTGAAGGAAGAAGATAAACCGCAAAATTACAAAACATGACATTTTTACTAAAGCACCTCTATTACTAATATAAGGGTATTATTGTCTTTTCATACGGTTTAAATTCTGCCGCCAACACAATGTTCCTCTTTTCTTCTTCCTGGTTGTTTTGCCACGCACCTCCTATTTCCTCTTCTTGATCTTCTTGTTTCACGCGTCTTTCCTTTTCCAATTTTAGTTATTTCATCTCCACGTGACATAACCAACTCTTAACCCTTAACCTTCCGTCTTGTATCTTTTTTATTGGTCCAGTTCATAGGTGTTTGTATTTCCTACGCAACTGCTCGACCAAATGCCTGCTGGCTATTCCTCACCTCCTTCTTTAACAGTTATGTCATTCTAAATTAACGTGGATACTTACATTCTTGCTTAAACCGCAATGTATACTCCACCTCAACAATATGCCAATATCCCATATACCAAAAGCAAAATCTTATAACAAGAATTAACAGAAATCTCTTCTTGTGTAACACTTAGTTTCATAGTCCACATGAGTGACTTATGCTGTCGTCGTCGTCGTCATCATCCGGACCCAGTATATTCCAACGACAGCAAAAGCTATCGTTAGGGTCGGGGGAGGGTAAGTGGTAGGCAGACAATACCTCTATCCAAGAGATAGAGAGTCTGCTTCCAGTGAGACCCCCGGCTCTATATGTACCTGCATAAATGACATGATAATAGAGATATGCTGTGCTAGTGTGTTAGCGAGGAAATTCAAGAAATACAAAGAAAAGACTTTCGATATTAAAATACACATCACGTGTATATGTACATGTAATGTAAAACAATGGTATAACATACACAACCAAGTGGAAAGTCAACCTAAAACGTAGATAGTGTCTACGCCTATCTATGTCCCTAAATATACTCTAATAGTGTCCCTATATATGTTCCATACCTCATTAACATTAATCTTATGTCTCCATGACCTCCTATCCTGGACCATGTCCTCAGAGAGGTGCAAATCTAGTAGGTCGTGCCTTATCTGCTCATCCCATGTCAGTTTGAGTCTCTCTTTACTCCTGTTCCTCTCTAGAATAAGGCTTTCAATTGCTCTGACCGACGCCGTTGTCTGTCTCCGCTTGACATGCCCAAACTATCTCATTCTGTCTTCCCTTATCTTATCTGCTATACTAGCCACACATAACCTTTCTCGAAACACCTCGTTTCTGATCTGGTCTAGCCTTGTATGCCCACCCATCCATTTTAACATCTTCATATTAGCTACTTCCATCTTCTGTAATTGTGACCTTTTGATGACCCAGCAGTCTGTCCTATATAGCATTGTCGGTCGCACTGTCACCTTATAAAATTTTCCCTTTAATTTAGTTGGGAAATTTTTGTCACACAGCACCCGTGAAGCCGTCCTCCATCTACACGAGACTGCTTGAACTCGATGTGCTACATCATTATCTATATCGCCATTCTGCTGCACAAATGATCCTAGGTACTTAAACTTACTTACCTGTGGTACCACTTGACCATCGATGGTGAGATGGCTATCCTCACTGTCTGCTACACCGCTGAAGTCGCAGTGTAGATGCTCGGTCTTAGAACGGCTAATCTTTAAGCTTTTTCTCTCTAAAACACATCTCCACTGCTCTAGTCTCATAATCAAGGTATGTCTACTTTCTGCAACTAATACAATATCGTCAGCAAAAAGCATACACCACGGAACTACCTCCTGTATCAGCTTTGACAACTCGTCAATGACAACTGCAAAAAGAAATGGGCTCAACGCAGACCCTTGATGGAGACCGACCTTCACCGGAAAGAAGTCTGTATTCCTCACAGGCGTACGAACAGTTGTTTTTGTCCTAGCATACATATCTCTAATTATGTCTACATACTTCATAGGGATCTCTCTTGCATCCAGACTATCTCATATCAGGTTATGTGGCACACTATCATACGTTTTTTCAAGATCGATGAAAACCATAGGTAAATCGCGCTTCTTCTCCCTATACTTCTCCATTAATCTTCTGAGAATGTGTATTGCTTCCGTAGTTGACCTTCCTGGCATAAAACCAAATTGGTTCACCGTAACCTGAGTTTCTCTCCTAATTCGAGTGTCGATTACTTTCTCCCATAACTTCATGGTATAGCTTAGCAATTTAATCTCTCTATAGTTTCCACAACACTGTGCGTCTCTTTTGTTCTTATATAGGGGAACCACGACACTCTTTCTCCACTCATCTGGCATCTTCCCTGTTTTGTAAATACGGTCGAACAGAGTAGTTAGCCATTGGACCCCTTCCTCTCCTAAATACTTCACGCCTCAATGGGTATGTTATCTAGGCCGACCGATAATTATATTTCGCTTCCTAATATTAGGAGACTTAGTTCTTAAATTGCTAGTACATGCATGAAACTATAGTATAGTCTTCTCATTTTATTCAAAAATCGAAGTACCTAATTACTACTAAATATAATTGGAGGAGTACAAAATAACCCGAGTTATATCTCTAAAAGATAATAATACTGCATAAAAGAACATGATGAAGTGACTCTCGACGTAACCGCTATATTTGCATAGGTTGCTCGAGTTTAATATGCTTATGAAACAAAAGGTGTTCCCAGTACATTATACTTGTTTGTACAAGATCTATGGAGGAGTCGGATCTTTTCGCGATCTGATGTATACGATTTTTTCTTACGTTTTGTACAATAGACTTTCCGCAGCTTGAACCCATGACCTTAAAGAATCAAACATTAAGATAATTACGATACATGTTTTAAAAGCTCACTAAACAAATGTGTACTACGTACTAAGATACTTTGACTAAAACCTCTTAGACACAAGAAAGTCTTTAAGTCGAGGTAGATTTAGTCAAATAGTTAACTTTAACTCCTTCGATATAGTTACAATAATGCACTTCACTCAAACATGTAAATAACTATTTTCTCATCAGTTTACATGATTCTTTTCACTTTCATTTTGACTGATAACACATGCTCTTATGTCTTATCATTCCACTGTGGGATTTGACTTTTAAAGGTTTGTTATTCATTTCGATGCCGTAAACATACCATGCTCTTATCATGTGTTGGGTCTTATATATCCACGGTCAAGATATTATGCACTTGTCATAAAATATTGAATCTAATTACTAGACAAAACACGTAGGTCAACACATACGCCTATAAATAACGTTTTTGTATATGTTGCATCTCTTTGATGCTTTGATTTCTTCGGTTAATATATTAGTATTTTAACCCAAAAAAATAATTATGTCATAAGTGACTGAGGGAGACAATCACGAAAACTGAGTTTCCTGGGTAATCATTATTAGGGAAGATTACTACGATTTGTTTTCGAATTGAGTTAGTTGTTGATATATAGTCCCTATGATTGATTGATTATAAGCATGATTACCATCATAACACATTCTTCAACGAATTTTAACTCTTATTTTCTTTCTCATACGAAAACAACATTTAAACAATAATAATAATAATATTTGCAAAAAAAATAATGTATATTAACAAAAGTGTTACAAGGATTTAAACTGTGACAGCCAATGAAGTTTTGGCTAGTGGTCCAAGCTGAAGTAACCAATGCCAGAAATCTTGTGTTCAGTTTCTTGCAAATGATCGAAGCTGTCTCTTTTTTTTCATACTGATAAATATCCCCTTTAATAATGACATTTTTCTGGAAAAAAATTAGAGATATTGAATATTTTATAATAGACATATCATAATTATTAGTCAGATAATTTAAGCAAACACAAATTCAAACACAAATTACAAACGGACCCAAGAATTAAAGCGTCTATTCCAGCTTAGGAGGGACATCAAAGGCCTATGCATGAAATCCAAGATATATACAATATTATGTCACCATATGAATAAAAGGTACAAAAAGACCAGCAAACAAAGGTTATGAAGTCCAGACATGGTTGTGTTGGTTAATTTCCTATTTATAGTAGGATTGTGAATCTCCTAGATTCTAGGAACTTAAGATATGCTATATTTCCGTTTATCTATTCCTATTAGGTTATGGTTTTATTTAGACTAGGGTGTCTATTTGATAGGGACGGCCGAACCATTGTGGTGGTGCCAAGGATCTAGTTTCGGTTTTTGAATTATTTTTCGAATAATAAAGTGAGTTGTGCTTTATACGTATTGTGTTCTTTGAATCCGTTTTTATTTCAATTGGTATCAGAGCCAAGGTTGTTTAAAGAGGGAGGAGCCTCTGTGTAGGATTGATCCGGGAGGAGGCTACCGTGTTCTTCAGATCAGCAAGGGATGGATTCTGTTCAACACAACACCGTGTGATTAATAAAAAAAAACCACTGTTGTAATTCCCATCTGTTGCAAGACGTCGGCGTTTAATTGAATGAAACAGCATAATCATCAATGCTAGATCATCATACTCAGAAGAAGATGGAGCAATCACAGACCCAAGTCACCCAACCGAATCCTTAATGTTGTTGGATGAAGAGTCTGAGTATGCTTTCACCTATGAAGATAAGGATGGAGATTGGATGCTTGTCGGAGATATTCCTTGGGAGATGTTTATCATTTCTGTGAAGAGACTTCGAATTATGAAAAGATCCCTAAGTTACATTCGGAAATTAAGGGAGAGAATGTTGGTTAATTTTTATACTAGGATTGTGAATCTCTTATATTCTAGGAACTTAAGATATGGTATATTTCCTTAGTAGCGTTTATCTATTCCTATTAGGTTATGGTTTTATTTAGACTAGGGTGTCTATTTAATAGGGCCGGCCGAACCATTGTGGTGGTCCCAAGGATCTAGTTTCGGTTTTGAGTTATTTTTCTCCGAATAATACAAAGCGAGTTATGTTTTGTATGTGCACGTGTGTTGTGTTGTGGTAGTATCCTTAGTAGTGTTTATCTATTCCTATTAGGTTATGGTTTTATTTAGACTAGGGTGTCTATTTAATAGGGCCGGCCGAACCATTGTGGTGGTGCCAAGGATCTAGTTTCGGTTTTTGAATTATTTTCCGAATAATAAAGTGAGTTAAGCTTTATATGTGTTGTGTTTTTTGAATCCGTTTTTACTTCAGGTTGTGCCTGTTGGATGAGGACCATGTACCTTAAAGAAAAATTTGTGTTTGTTCGGACTATTAATCCGATGACTGATCTTGGGTTGATCGAAAGCAATAAGCCCGCCATTTAGATGGTCTCCTTCTTCCTGCTGGAAAGCAAAATGCAGTGGTATAGATTTACGTGTTATACTAGAAATGGCAAGGCGAGTGGAGGAAAGCCGAAATAATATAGGATCAATGTTGTTTACCTATACATTAGTGTAAATTATTTGTATTAATATTGTTTGAATAAGGGCAAAGGGCAATTTTTTTTGTTTATTTGTATTAATAATATTGTATTAATTTTGTGTTTGTCTTTGTCTTTCATTATTTGTCTATGCAGATACATATAGAGCCGGAGGTCTCCCTGGAAGCAAACTCTTCATACTTTGGAATGAAGATATTGTTTGTCTACCTCTCACTCTCCTCATACTCTAGCGATAGCTTTTGATGTCGTTGCGATATATATGTTATGTGTTTTTGTCGTTATAAGGGCAAAGGGCAAAATTTCTGGACTCATGTTGCTAGAATAAATTCTATTCGCGTCTTACTGTCATTTGCCATTAACCAGGGCCAGGATATATATGCTTCAAACATGATGTCAAAAACGCTTTTCTCTATGGTTGAACTCCAACCAGTAAGGGTTTTTGCTACACCCAGTCCCAAAGGTAGTGTAAGGATGTAAATCAGATACCCAACGGCCCGCTAGCATGAGCTTGGTCATATACACAGTAGTCTACATTAGGAGCCCACAACACTGCAAGCAAGCCTACAGGCCAAGGAAGCTCCACACAATACACTTGCTGGAAAGGGGCTCTCTTAACTTTGGCAAGAATTGAACCTCGGACCTCCATTTCGAGAACTCCTGGCCGGAACCAATTGAGCTATATCCTAAGAACCGGTTTTCTCTATGGTTATCTGACTGAGGATGTTTACATGGAGCTAACCTCCAAACTATGTTGCTTAGAGGTAGATGGTGCGTAAGTTGTAGAAGGCTATTTATAACAAAGTCTCTGCAGGCTTGGTTTGATAAGATGAGTAAAATGATGGCTATGATTGGATTCCAAAGGTGTTCTTCAGACTAGTCAGTATTTGTCCAGGCTACTTTAGCAGGGTGTGTGATTTTGGCTGTTTATGTATATGTTCCTCTTAACTGGGAGTGATAGTGTTACAAAGAATTTGGCGATTAGGGTCATCGAAAAACAATTCGGTGTGTTTCTAACATATGAGTATAGTTACATACATCCGACCCTTCAATATCCTGTCATAGACGGGAACCTCTAAGACAATGAGATAATGTTGTTATTATAGTTGTTGTAGGGAAAGCATGGTATCATGTTCACCCAGAGAAAGTATACTCTTGATTTGTTACGGGAGACTTGGCCTTTTGGGTGCAAACCTGAATCTATCCCGGTTGATTCTAATTCTCTCTTATGAGATGACACGTCTAAACTACGAAAGAATGCTGTCAAGTATTGAAAGCTAGTTGATAAACTTATTTATCTTACTGTTGCTATACCTTAACGATAGCTTTTTGCTGTCGTTGGAATATAATAGGTATAATTAATCGATCTCACGGTTATTATACCAGATACCAATTATGATTGATGTGGGGCTTGTTTGTCAGTTTATACGAAATCCGAGAGTAATACATTGGAACGATGTGTTGAGGATATTAGCTTATTTGAAAAATACACCAGGCAAGGTTATTCTATATAGGAGAAACAGTCATTTGAAGATATAAGCATACTCTGACTCTAGGTGTGCTGGGATATGGAAGATAAGCTGTCTACACTTAGCTACTGCGCATTTACTTGATCCAATTTGGTGACATAGAAGAGTAAGAAGCATAGTATAGTAACGCGTTTAAGTGTTGAGGCTGAATATAAGGCAATAACTTAAACGGCGTGTG
Organism: Eustoma russellianum; assembly: GCA_036186865.1. NCBI lineage: Eukaryota > Viridiplantae > Streptophyta > Magnoliopsida > Gentianales > Gentianaceae > Eustoma > Eustoma russellianum. Next base: position 31,943,550 of record AP025051.1, read on the forward strand.
AGTTGATGTGGTCGAAAAACTTAAGGAGAAAGATTGGTTTTTTCCATCAAAGTGTCTTATACTCATGTCTTGTGATAATGAAGTAGCTATCTGTATTGCATCCAATCCAGTATCTTATAATAGATCAAAACATGGAGCGATTGATCGTCACTTTATACAAGATGCATTGAAACTTCCTTTATATTATCTTCTCGTCAATTAGGAGATAGTTTTACAAAATGTTTTCTGTAGAAGTCTTTAAGAGACTCACAAGTAGAGAAATTAGGAATCTTCTACATGTATGCTCGAACTTGGGAAAGTGTTGGATTGAATATATAGTTCACCCATTAGTTAGTAGGCCCAATTAGGTCTTATATTTGTGTGTGTATGTATGTGTCTATAAATATATACACATATTAGGGGTGTTAACTAACCGAGCCGAGCCGAATATTAGGTTTTTGAATTCCGATTCATTTAGCTAAATGAACTGTTCGGCTCGATTCGTTTACTGCAACGAGCTTTGAAATTGGTTCGAATTCGGCTCGATAACGCTATAACTGTTTAAACGAGCCAAACTGTTTGCGAATCATTCAGCTCGTTTTAGTACACAAGCCCAAATAGATGTTCGAATTCGACTCATTTAATTAAAATTAATGAACGAATTCGAATCAAATACAAATCGAACTCCTACAGTTCGTGAACTATTTGGTTCGCTTAACACCGTTAACACACTCGTGGGTGACGGAATGAATGAACATTATAGATGATTACCACAACGTATATTGTACAATAAGTTCGCGTCACAAGGACATCGAATATTCCATCAAATTGAGGTAAAATTAGTCGATCATTCTGTGCTTAAAGAATGTTTAATATTTCGCATACTGACATTTTCTTTTTTTTTACAAACACAACCACTTATACCTAATATATCTTAACGACATCAAACGTATTTCTTTTTACAAATCTAAGTCGATGATTCTGTGATGCAAGTTCTGTGGTGCAAAGAACGTTTAATAAAGATAAGTCGATAATTTTGTGGTGCAAGTTCTCTTGCTAGAAGATTCTTTTATTTAGGTTCAAATTTTTTATGTAATTTTTTTCATTGTCATACACATGTTTTTGTCACCTTTAAGTGTCTTTTCTTTTTTCTTTCAAGTATTTGAGATATATATAAATACAAAAGATCGATACTGGAAATTGACCGAAACATATATGACAAAAAGAAAACAAAAGTAAGTCATAATTAGGGCTGTAAACGAGCCGAGCATTACGTTGTTTAAGCTCGGTTTATTTAATTTAGCGAACGAGCCGAGCTTGTTCGTTTATTTAAACGAACATATTTAATTGTTCAAGCTTGGATTGTTTAACTCACGAACAACATTAACGAGCCGAGCATATTAAACGAACGGTGTCACTTACCGAGTTCGAACAAAAAAAGGTGTTCAAGCTTTGTTCATTAACTTTTTATCCGAGCCGAGCTCGAGCTCGAGCTCGAGTCAAACGAGCCGAACAACCGAACGGCTAGGTTCATTTACAGCCCTAGTCATAATTAGTGAGGATCTGTTCTTTTCCAATATTTGATTTTTGATTTTTGATTTTGATTATGTAAGATAAATTATCAAAATGTATAATATAAAATATTCAATAAGTTACTCATTTTAAACATCGTAATGTACTTTTTAATATAATGGAATTATTCTTTATAAATAATATAGCTATTTAATAGAAATGTTATTTATTCACGTGATAGAAAAACGTAAAGTAAACATTGTGTACAAGAGGGCATGCAGAATCAAAAATAGAAAAATAAATAGAAAAAAGAATACACCCTAAGAATGCTGAAATTTAACATGCTTAACGAAAGAAACACCTCATATTGCCTGCCGTTACCTCGAAATTTTTTTTCACAAATTCGGATAATGGGGTGAAAAATATTCAGCATACTAGGTTAACTTTATATTGTGAAAAAACGGTCTTTTGTGACGCTTGTAGTCGGGCGAAGCAATCGCGTTTTCCATTTCCTATTAGCGCTACTGTAACTTTGCAGTCCTTTAATCTTATTCATTGTGACATTTGGGGACCATATAAAACATCTAGCTTATCTGGTGCACACTATTTTTTGACTATTGTTGATGATTACAGTCGCAGTACTTGGGTTTATTTGATGGGGTCCAAATCCGAAACTAGTCGTTATTTGCTACATTTTTTCAATTGGGTTCGTACACAGTTTGGCCGGCCTGTTAAATGTGTCCGTAGTGACAATGGGTTGGAGATTACTAGTGCTTCTATTCTTGCTTACTATGCTAGTCAGGGGATGGACTCACAAACTTCTTGTGTTTACACTCCGCAACAAAATGGGGTTGTTGAGTGTAAGCACCGTCATATTTTAGAAGTTGCACATGCTCTTCGTTTTCATGCTAGTTTACCCATCGCATTCTGGGGGGAATGTGTTTTAACTGCTGTTTATCTCATTAATCGCATGCCTATTGCTGTTCTTAAAAATAAAACACCCTATGAAGTTTTGATGGGGCATTTACCTACTTATAATCATCTTCGTGTTTTTGGTTGCCTTTGTTATAGTTATACTCATCATGGTACTCGTGATAAGTTTGCCCGCGTTCTGCACCAGGTATCCTTTCTTGGTTATCCCCACTCACAAAAGGGTTACAAAATCTATGATTTGACTAGTCATAAACTTTATGTCAGTCGTGATGTGTTTTTCCATGAAACTGTTTTTCCTTTTGGTGTGGAATCTTGTCTTAGTCATTCTAGGGAGCCCGTCTCAGTTCCCGTTCACCCGTCTTGCTGGGATGGAGACTCCATCCAGCCTTCCGCAGATTCTCATCCTTCGGCTACTGGGCCACCCACTGAGCCAGCTGACTTTCCACCTCCAGCTGCTCCTCCAGTCTCGGCCGAACTGTCCCTCCCCTCAGCTGAGTCCTCACATTCCACACGTAGAATGCGACAGCGACGGCTGCCCCGTCACCTTGCCGACTTTGATATTGCATTGCCTTCCTCGCTTGTGCCATCTGCTGTGCCACCCTCTCCTACAACAAATTCTACGGTATTTCCCTTATCAAGTTTTCTTTCCTATACTCGGTTATCCCAAGCTTATCACTGTTATGTCGCGGCCATCACCGCGTGGGATGAGCCAGTTTCTTTTCGTCAGGCCGTAAAGCATGCTCATTGGTGTGATGCAATGCAACGTGAAATTTCTGCCCTTGAAGCCAATCAAACATGGAATGTTGTTCCGTTGCCCCCTGACAAGCGCACAATCGACTCCAAATGGATCTACAAAATCAAATATAATCCTGATCGTACCATTGAGCGCTACAAGGCTCGATTAGTTGCGTGCGGGTATACTCAAGTTGAGGGAGTCGATTTTCATGAAACTTTTGCACCTGTGACTAAGTTGGTCACTGTCCGCTGTTTACTCGCTATTGCAATAGTGCGTCGTTGGCATGTTCATCAATTGGATGTCAACAACGCGTTCTTGCACGGTGATCTCACCGAGGATGTCTATATGCGTATTCCACCCAGTTTTGCTCGTCAGGGGGAGCACAATGTCTTTAAGCTACGCAAGTCTCTGTATGGTTTACGTCAAGCATCACGTAATTGGTATGCCAAATTTACTTCCACACTCGTTGCAGTCGGGTATATTCAGTCTCATGCCGATCCTTCTTTATTTACGTTGTCGTCCAAGTCTTCTTTTGTGGCAGTTTAGATTTATGTTGATGATGTTATTGTGGCTGGCGATGATCTAGCTCGGATCACAGCTTTAAAAACTTATCTTGATCATAAGTTTAAAGAGTTAATTGCACCTGGTATCCATTATTTTCCACCAAGTTTTAAGTAGCATCCAATGTTTCATGAAACACACTTGCCATCCAGACTTATAGGGTTAATAGACACCTGGCATCCGGCAACCGGGAAATGACTTGCTGTAGGCGGTTTTTATGAAATTTCCTTTTTTTTTTTCACTTTTTCCCCAAGTGGCGCCAAACTTTTACCAACCCTGGTTAATTTCATCTTCCCTCCATTCCTTCCAATAACAACAATGATGAGAATATCAAGTCCATTAGTTTACGTGGTCCGCGCAGAATGCACTGCATCATGGAATCAATCCCAGACTCGGCACTAGAATCTGGTGGATCTGTACCTGGCCAACCAGAGCTTCTTCCCAGGGCACTTGACGATTCTTTCAGGAGCATAGCATACTCAAGATCCCTTGATCACTCCATCGAATTCAGCAGCTCCCGATTTCCTGATGCCAGCTTGGCAGGCAACGATGATGAGAATATCAAGTCCAAACCTTTGATACTCAAGAACAAGTCTCCAAGATGGCACGAACATTTGCAGTGTTGGTGCCTAAATTTCAGAGGGCGCGTTAATGTACGAAGTCAGAGACCCTAACTCCATCTTCGTTTTCAAATTTCGCACCCATTTTGGAGGTGAAAAGTCGACTGGTTTTGGATTGATCTGTGATTCTGTTGAAAATGCAAAGAAATTTGAACCCAAATATCAGCTCATTAGGAACGGGCTTGACACAAAGGTTGAGAAATCAAGAAAGCAATTGAAGAAAAAGAAGAACAGGGCTAAGAAGATCAGGGGAGTAAAGAAAACCAAGGCTGGTGATGCTGCCGGTATTTGGTTGTGAAGTTGGAAAGGTGGGAAGTTTTTGATTTTGTTTAATGGGAAAATGAAGGTGGGAAATTTTTGATTTTGTTTTTCCTTTAATTTTGAAGGTAAAATAGTGAACTTTGGTTAAAGTCGGGTTAAAAGTATGGTTAAGTCCGGTCAAAGATCGACTTTAGCGGTCAACGGTCGACTAGCTGGTCATCCGAATGCCAGGTGTCTATTAACCCTATAAGTTTGGATGGCAAGTGTGTTTCATGAAACATTGGATGATACTTAAAACTTGGTGGAAAAGAATGGATATCAGGTGCAATTAACTCTAAGTTTAAAATCAATAACTTAGGACCTCTAAAATACTTTCTCAAGATTGAAGTAGCACGTTCTTCTACTAGAATGGTGTTAGACCAACGTAAGTATGTGCTTGATATTCTTATGGAATGCGGGCTACTTGGGTGTCGTCCGGCCGATACCCCGATGGATCAGAAGGTTCGTTTTTCTGAGTCTGACCCCTTATTAGACGATCCTGCATTTTATCGTCGTATTGTTGGTCGCCTCCTTTATCTTACTGTCACGCGCCCTGATATTTGTTTTGCGATTAACACTCTTAGTCAGTTCATGCATGCACCCAGAAAATGTCATCTTGATGTGGTTTTTCATTTGTTACGTTATCTAAAGCAAGCCCCAGGTCAGAGTCTTTTCTTGTCTGCCACAGCGTCTTTCAGTCTTACAGCTTATTGTGATGTGGATTGGGTAGGGTGCCCCATCACCCGTAGTTCCACTACTGGTTACATGGTTTTTCTTGGTTCTGCCCTTATTTCTTGGCGTTCTAAAAAGCAGCCTATTGTCTCCCGTTCGTCTGCTGAGGCTGAGTATCGTGCTATGGCTCACACCACCAGCGAACTCGTTTGGCTTCTCAAGCTCTTAGGTGATCTCGGAATCTCTCATTCCACGCCGATTCCTCTGCATTGTGATAATCAAGCGGCTTTACACATTGTGGCTAATCCTGTTTTTCATGAACGCACGAAGCACATTCAGATTGATTGTCATTTTGTTCGTCAGCATTATGCAGCTGGGCTTATCATACCGTGCAAAATTCTCGAAACACAGCAGTTGGCGGATGGCTTTACAAAGACACTGGGTCCGATCATTTTCGACAATTTCTTGGCAAGTTGGGCATGCTCAACCTTCATGCGCCAAATTGAGGGGGAACGGTGAGATTAGTTGTAGATATTGTTGTAGATAATGTTTGTTAGTTGTAGATATTATTGTAGATAGAGTTGTTAATTTGTTGTATTGGTTGGGATATCCCACATTATAGGGATTTAGTTTTGATGTATATATCCTCACTATATGTAAACAACACGTGATGAGAAATATCAATATACAAAACACATGTTTCTTCAAATATTTTAGTTTAGGAGTACAAGAGTAACAAACATGGAGGTTTCTTTTTCCAGCGTTTACTTAATTGTTCCTGGAAACTCTATTGTTTGATTAACATAGAAGAAAAGGTAAACGGCCAGGTTCGAGTCATAAAAATAGCCTCTTACACAAAGTATAAAGTAAAACTGCATAAATCAGATTTCAAAACGATCCGATTCTTCTCAGTATCTTATGTAAACACAAAAGCCTAATAAAACGCAAACGCTCTTTTACAAGAAAAGATGAAGTGCTAGACAGCTTGATATAGAAAAACGCATGGGTAAGTATCAACTGCAAGTTTAAACTTAAAGACAAAGCAGCTCAGCCTGTTTTGTCCATTTCGATATCCATACAAAATGATCATATCATAGTTTGGCAATATATTCGTATAGTATGTTTGGTAATCTAACGGAAAAAGATAATGAAGACGACTTGAAAGCTTTATATGAAATTTATTATAAAATGAGTATTACCCAACAATTTCCAATATAATCATTGTGTTTATCACTAGAAGTACCCAATAGTGGTAATAACTTTTCTCCTTTCAAGGTAATGCTTTTAGGGACACATACAGTATAAAACAATTACTAAGATCACTTGCAAGTTACTAAAACTTTCTTTCTATCTCATCTAATAAGATTATGTTATATGTGTGTGTATATACATATATATTAAAGATTTAACAAATTAATATGTCATGAAGTGGAAGGACATAACATTTGATTTTAAAAGAATAACTCCCAAGAATAGGGGCTTTGAAGGGCATATATGATCAGCAAACTCAATACATATCTTGGACCAAAAGGTGAATCTCTCGCCTCTAAGACTCAATCGTCCTAGTTTCAAAAAATATATGTGAAGGATGTAAATAAGGAACACAGTGACCTCATAAATTGTGTGAGATCTTAAGAAGTGATATACACAATGTGTCACCGCAAATCAGGCCTTTGGCTTGACAGCAGAAGAACATTTGTACTTGGAGTCAAACTCTTGATCTCTTAGAGTACCAACTGGACTATACCTGGGCAACTCAATACATATAATATAACTTATATTGTTGGGTGGGGGGGGGGGGGGACAATTTCAGGTGTATTCCATTGATCTCTCTAAATTTGTATATGCAGCCATGATCTTCGTCAGAAGATACGATACATCAATGCATTAGAGATCCTCTTCCGTTTTTTTTTTTTTTTGGGGGGGGGGGGGGGGGTGGAATTTAGAGAAGGTGAGGAGTTTATCAACTGATAAAAACAAAACTCAGATATTCAAATTCTATTGGAGCCTAAGATCAAGAGAAACAACCAAAGATTTGTAAATCTCATAAGTCAACCTGTTCTCAAATGCGTTCTTATCATAAGGCAAAGGCTCCACCACCCGAGCCGCCGGAATTGTTTTCACTGCGAAAGCATTTCCGCCGCTCAAGGCGCCGACGCCGTCCGCCAAATTCAGCATCATGTTCGTGTATGCATTCTTAAAATTCTTCCAAATAGCGAACGGAGACAGCAACTTGAATCGAAACTTCGGAACTGATCGGATCTTCCAAACGCGCCTCGGATTGCTTCCCAGCCGTACGATCTGCATACTTTTTCTCTTGGAAATTGGAGTGTTACCGTATGATCGTCTGTATTTTCTTCTCCTCCATTGCCTCTTCAGGTTCATCTTCAATGGAATACTAGCAAGCATTTCCATTGCTTTGCCGGGGGGGGGGGGGTTATGGTAGCAGAGCGGGGTGGAGAGTTGGTGGTTACAGGGAAATTGAAAATGCGGAAAGGCGTAATTTATAGGGAGAGAAGAAAGAGCAGCAGCAATAAATATGGACAAAATTTTGGGCATTTCTGAAGCCAAGGGATCGGGATAATATGGTTAGTGTTAGGGAAACGGTTAGGTCGACGCTCAATGCATTTATGATTCAACTTTATCCTTTTTTTTTAAAGTCCGATAAATAAACATTTGATTCTGATAAATAAACACTTTAAATATCTTTTTTTTACGCATGGAAACGCATGATGGGAGACCTCATATATTATTGTCTCACTTTCTAACTGTCCTGATCTGAACCAAAAAAAACAATGGTGGTGTATGAGTCATATTCTCGGAAAACATTTTAAAGTTGTTTTTGAAAGCAAACATTTTAAAGATTTGCTTTTACTATAACAATCATCGTTTATAATTCAATTGGACAATTCAAAATCATAAATTCCATTGAGTGCATTTATGTAACATATCCTTTGTGCATACCTTCCATCTCTTATTTAATGTTAGCTATGCATTGGGGACTCATGATTTTCAAGAAAGATATGCACAGCTAGAAGAGACAATTTTGAAAGGGGAAAAAAACTTTTTCAAAATTTTGGCCTAAGAAAGATCATAAATTAATAATACCCAAAATGCATTTTTATTTCAAGTATATATAAAATCCAAGACAAACTCAATCTGTTACAAATACAAATAAAATTACAAATCAAATGCTCTCATATATATATCTAATAATATACTAATAGGTGTTTGTTTCTACGTAGTTTAGGTGATATATATAATAATATACTCACGGACGACACGATGATACTCTTATAAAGATTCACACGATAGGGCTATATATTTATTTAGAAGAACAGCAGTTTCACCTATCTTGAGGTCATTGAGGATGTATAATTTTCACAAGAATGTGTACATCTCATGAACCCATATGTGGGTTGGGCTGGGGGGGGGGAGCATGCCTTATATAAAATACCACCTATTAGTGTTAAGTTACTAAAAATACAAGAAAAAAAAAAGATATATTTTCTAGACTTAGCCGATTAATATAGCCTGATCTTCCACTAGCGTGACTCAACTGCAGATGCAAAAAAAAAAGACACACTAAAAAAGCCCAAGCAAAATGGGATGAGATCACTTCACTCATTTTCTCCTCATCCTACGGGTCACCGCGCGATACGTGGCAGTAGATGTGGGTGGTAAGGCTAGATGAGGGTGACTTGCATCTAGCCTCACCACCCACCCCTGCTGACACGTATCGTGCGGTGACGCATGGAACGATGGATTTGGGGTGAGAAGATCCTAATCCAGCAAAATAGTGCAACAATTTTAAAAATAGAGAAATATTTTTAGAAAAAGCGTCAAGAAAATAAAAAAAATAAACGAAAGAAGCTAGAAGTTGTATTTTTATTGTCGTATACGATGTCGATACATAGTCGACGATTACAACAATTATAGAGTCAATTTTCTGTTAATTATACACGATTGTGTCTAACTAAATATGGTAACGTAATTGACAATGAAAAACAATATCTACAGTGAGGAAAACATTTACATGATAAATGCAAGATTTACCAGATATGTTTTGTCCTATCTATAACAAAGAGAAGCATTTACTTCCAGAAGTCATGTTAAAGCACAACCAAATCAAATACTGAATACATATAATATATGATATGTATGTGAAATGCAACTTTAGCGATAAGGACCAAAATCTATGACGCACAGATCAGAAGAAATAAAATGTCAGATCATAGTTCAGTTGATACTCAGATCGAGACATTGTTACAGAAAGGCGTAGGTTCGAATTAGGACACACGCAACATGAGTGTACTACTGTTGTCTGGTTTAGTAATGATGAAGCCATTGTATCCGGCCCAATTGGGTTTAGAGAGTTGATGACCCAGTTTGCAGTAGGCACCGGGTCTCTGACAAGTACTCGCCAACCCAGGAGACCGTTAAGTTCTTAATTTGCATCCTCTACAAAGATCTTTGGGACTGGGACGCTGGAGGCCTACAAGACTTGAGGTATTAACATTTTGGTCCAGAAATAAAATGTCACCATCGGACATAATATAGTACTATGCATAAGATAACATATAATAAAAAGACAGCCGTTATGTTAGTATTTAATTTTCTGTTTCTGGTTGAAAGACAGGGGAAGCACTTGAAGATGGAAAGAACATATGAAATTAGTAAAAATTGCAGCTGTGTTTCTTACGACAAGTGCACGAATTTCCTTTACATGTTGACCAATCCTACCTAATTTCTGTTTGCCTTTGTATGATGTTGGTGGATTTTCCAATCAAACAAGCCCTTCCTGCAGGCTGCCATTCTCTAGTTGGTTCTGGAAAATTTAATTCATCTATAACTATAAAATGTAGAGAATGTTTTACACTATGCTCGAGTACGGACATAGGGAAAGGATCCCCTGACCGCCGCCGCTGGTCTCACCTCCTTCGCGACCTCCTGGCACGTGGCAACAGGAGAGTGGTGAGGCTGGGTGCCGGTCAGCTCACCACCCCCTGCTGCCACATGACGGACGGTCACGAGGAGGGAGTCAGACGATCCCAATCGACGGACATAATGCACAAATATAGAAAGGTTAATAGTCTTTCTTTATATTATTCTATTTTTAACGGAGTTAAGGACATACTCTTCCTTGATTTTGGAATATGATGGAATAAAACAAAATGAGTCACTAAATTGTATGCGTTTCTTATATTGTAAAGCAGTTGATCGACACAGTTTCACGTAATTTTTATTATAGGTCATCGGAAAACAACCTATGTGTGTTCTAACACATAGGCATGGTTGCGTACATTCGACCTCCCATACCCTGCCATAGGCGGGAGCCTCTAAGGCAATGGGGTAATGTTGTTGTTGCTGATGAAGTCTTTCTTTATAATAAATGGTTAGAATCATATATGTGTTCTTGTAAAGTCTGAATCTAATACATTTTGTGTTTGGATTATGTTTGGAGCCTCTCTGTATTGGAATACTTTATACAATTTAAATCAGGTTTATACGTAAACAAGTAGGTTTTGGTTTAGATGAAAGTCAGAGATTTGAAAAAGATATAAAATTCTCCGATTTGAAAAAAAATGATTGATTTGTCTCAAAAATTAGCAGACACTAAAACTGATATTGTCTATCTGTTGATGTATATACTTTTAAAATATGCTTCGTGCTACTGTAGAAATGATATTTTCAGCTATGCCTATAGTCTAGAATTCGAAGTGAAATAAAATGGAAGATTATTTATATTGAAAAACATTTTTTTTAAAGTGCGTGATGAGAAAGTTATATGAACTTTCTTAAGCTGTTAAAGCATTGTAAATATAGGCAATAATTATGTAGCACCTGTGATGATTTTACTTGTTGTGGTAAGTTATTTTTTTAATTATTTATTCATAATAAACTGTTGTGAGGATTGATATGGGCGCTTTATTTTATTATAATAATATGCCACGTTAAATAAATAGGCGCAATAAATGCACCGGCATTTTTTCTTTATCTTTTCATGTGCACCGGCATTTTGCTTTTCTTTATCTTTTCATGTGCCTTTCATGATGTAATTGTAAAGTTTCACTATTTATTAAGACAACTGCATGTAAAGCTACCCGTACGTCTATATAAGTTCTTTTACATTATTAAAAAAAAGATGTGTGCATGTATAACTTGGGATGAGATCACCTCACCACACTTTCCTTCATCCCACTTTCTCTCACCTCACGCGTGACCGCGCGACACATGGCAGCAAGGTAGGGCCTCATCTATCCTCACCACCTCTCCTTGTTGCCACGTGTCGTACAGTCACACGTCACTGTACGGGTTTGCGGTGAGGTGATCTTATCCCGTATAACTTATGGCAGCAATTTGCGCTACCGGCAACATGTCACCGACTCGGAGGAGGAAAAAAAAGGTCACAGACTTAATAACTCTTGGATGAATGTCAGAGTCAAGTTTGGTTCTCCAAAAAAAATAGAAGGAAAATGGAGATATAATTTGGATAACAATTGAAACATGTTTAATTACTCGAATTAAGGATTGGACTAATCCCTACTTGGATTGTGTGGTATGTTTGATAAGAATTTCACATTATCTCTCCTGTTTTCTAAAAATCAAGTATCCTTTATTTATGTCTTCAGGTATAGTTCTCTTGATACTCGTGTTATAATTTACTCCAAAAGATCAAGAGTTCAATTCCTGACGGACGCACAGTGTGGGTGTAAGCACAGTGTGAGTGTTTCACTTCTGCTAGGCCGAAGGCATGGTTTGCGGCGGGACACCTTATGTGGGTCACTGGGTAAGTCCTCACCCAACCTAAGAGGCCGCTGACTCTTGATTTGTATCATCCACAATGACCTTTGGGGCTGGGACGGTTGGAGCCCTCAAGACCATGAAATGACTCTTTGCTCCAAGTATCATTTATTTACTAGTATTGTTTTTATGCCTCACCCGGCCAAAAATTTTAAATACTCCTAAAGAATAAAGACCTCTTTGAACAAGGTTGCTGTTTTGTGACCTTAAAGTCACAGGTTCGAAACATGAAAACAATCTCTTGCATAAAGTGTACGGTAGCAAAACGATTTGTCTTCTCTCCGGACCTTATGCAAACGCGAGAGGCTAATGCACTGAGAATGTCCTACATAAACAATCTCTAAGGTACTCTTTCTAAATAATCAAGGTAAAAGAGGTGTGTGTGTGTAAAATTTAAATTAGACGATCATTTTCGGAATGGACTTGTTCAATGAAACCAAGTCATGAACCCCCTCACACCACCACCTTGGAGTCCCACCCCTCTGAAAGAAGGGTCCGGATCCCCGCCGACTCTCTCACTCTTTTTGTGACCGTTCGCTACGTGGCAGCAGAAGGGATAGTGAGGCGGGGTGGAGGTGAACTCTATCCAGCCTCACCACCTCCTACGTGACGGACGGTCCTTTGTTACCGTCCAAGTGGAGGATCAGGAGATCCCACCCCCCGAAAGAAACCCTCGCGCATTCAATTTTAATCAAAAATCTAATCCTCAGACTTTATTTTATTCTTTTCAAGGATAAACTTCCAAGTTTGATCAATTCCAACCAAAAGAGGAAAAAATAAAGGGGACATCAGAAGTAAACATGCTTAATAAATTCACGGGTCGGATTATGGGGCCATGGATCCATCGAAAGTGGATAAATGATTGCACAACGTTGACCGACCAACGCTCAACCTCTTTTTAGTTGCCCAAAATCTATGAATTTCAGTCCCAGAATTGACTTGCAAGCTCAAGACTGAGTCAACAACAACTTGTCATAAACATGGAGCTGCAACCTCTCACCGAATTATACGGCCATTTCTCAGGCTCAGCCCAATTTCCACAATGGCCACCAAATTTCATAACATTGTAATAACATATGCTCCCTATTTTCTAAAAATACCATTACAATTGACTTTTTAACATGGTATAAATTGCATATTATAAAATTTCAAATAAATTCACAGTTAAAATTTGATTCATACACCATGTTATGGTGTGCATGTGACCCTGATGATGGTATGTGCGTTAATCAACAGTACACCATGATCATTGTGAACTCACTGTATTTGACACCATAATACACAATTGTATGCGTCAATCAATAATTCACTAAATTGGCTTTGGAATAAGATGGAGTAAAGCAAAATGACTCACTAAATTGGCTGCGCTTCTTATATTGTGAAGTAGCAGTTGATCGACACAGCTCTACGCAGTTTTCATTATGGGTCATCGAAAAACAATCTCTGTCTGTTTCTAACACATAGGTATAGTTGCGTACATCCGACCCCATGCCCCGTCTAGCTTATAAATTAATAGGGTTATGTTGTTGTTGTGTGCGTTAATCAATAGTGCACCGCTATGACGGTGTAGATGCCTATTACATCTTGTTTAAGCTTCATAGCATTTATGATTTATGTAGGAACTTTTGTATAACAAAGAAAACATAGTATTTCCGTTGTCCAAAGTCCAATGTTTCGTCTTTGTGGCGCCATATTCGCAGTACTATCCCTTTGCTAAAGGCGGGATTAGCACCAGCAAATACAGCGGCGGCGGATCACCGCCAACCTGTCCGCTGGTGTGCAGTATACTGCCTCAGGTAAGTTCTCGGTTATAAGCGTCTATGCGATTTTTAACGATACTGCTACCCCCGACTTTCTCACAATGGGATAATATTTAGGCAATGAAAGATCTTACTAGATTGAATTTTATGTATTTATTTTTACATTTAACTTGAATAGGAAAAAAAAACAACTATAATATTACTTCATTGCGTTAGAGTCTTCAGCCTGTGGCGGAATATGGAAAAGCCGGATGTACGCAACCATACTCATGTGTTAGAAACACACAGGTTATTTACCGATGATCTATAATAAAAATTACGTCAAGCTGTGTCGATCAATCGTTTAGTTAGTCATTTTGATTTATTCTATTATATTTCAAAGTCAAAGAAGATTGTGTCGTTTATTTGGGGTTGGAAATAGAAGAGAAGAAAAAACTATAGCTTAATAAACAAACACACAAAAATAGCCACAAAAAAAACATTAAAAATTTTACGTACGAGTACGAACATCCAAGCATGTTGAACGGCAGATAACTTCCAAATACATACAACATGCGAGTTATAATGTTTTCATATAAAGAGATAAAATCTGACATATCATCATCATCCAGACCCAGTATATCCCAACAACAGCAAAAGATAAAATCTGACATATCAACATGCGTAAAAGTGGTAAACAAATTAACAACTATTTTCCCCACAATATAAACAGGATTTTTTTCACCAGAACAAAGATAACTTTCCTTAACATATACAATTAGCACACGATTCTATGCTGATAATTACACGTGTCTAAGATAATTAATCGACATAATACCTGCATTATGAAAGTAAGTATTTTCATTGGTATCTCCTTCCAGATTCAATATCTTCATGTGCTTCATAGAAACTAGAAGACCCTGTGATCCTCGGTTGGTTCTCGAGTTGGTGATCAATTCCCATACCGTTGTGTGTTTCCTCGTTTCCTGAACCATGCCTTTTGGCAATTTCCTCCATAACCCTCAAATAAGCATAAGTCCTCCACCCTACAGAGAACATCAAGGTGAAACAAAATAACCAGAGATTTTACGGTATTCCCGGTGTAAGCAGAAGGTAACTAATGGCATAAAAGAATGACATCGTATGAAAATTTACATGCCAACAAAAAAGACGTTTGGTTGATCATAAAACCGACTCACATCACAACAACAGCAACATTGTCTCATTGCCTTAGAGAGTCTCCCGTCTATGGTGGGATATGGAAGGGTCGGATGTATTCAACCATATCCATGTGTTAGAAACACACATGGGTTGTTTCCCAATGACTCATAATGAAAATTGCGTCAAGCTGTGTCGATCAACTGCTACTTCACAATATAAGAAGCACATCCAATTTAGTGAGTCATTTTGCTTTATTCCATCATATTCCAAAGTCAAGAAATAGTGTGTCCTTGACCCCATTAGAAATGTAAATGATAAAACCGACTCACGTATATCTACAAATTTGGTTGGCTAAGATTAAGTACTCATACCTACCTTAGGAGTATTATAAAATTTACAACAACAACAACATTATCCTATTACTTTAGAGGCTCCTGTCTATGACGGGTATAGGGAGTTGGATGTACGCAACCATACTTATGTACGCAACAATACCCATGTGTCGGAGTATTTTCTGATGACGATATCATTGTGCAAGTAACATATTAGTTAGACGCTACAGCTAACGATTTAAATGAAAAAAGAGTACAGAGTTTTCCAGAATAGAGAGGCAGGGTAAAACTATCATAACACAATAAAGAAACTAGATATTGTATATCAATTTTTGAATAAGGTAGAGCAACTAACATAGCAAGAACAGAATACACTTCCGAAGGAAATAGATATGTACCATCAACATGATTTGGAGGAAGGAAGAAATGCAAGTAGCAAAAGGAGGCCACCACCAGACCTGCATAACTTAGTGCAGTTACAAAAGAAAAGAGTAGCTAATAAACCAGTAACTAAAATGAATACAGAGCATAACTAGACAAACCTATAAGACCACCTACAAAAACGTCTTGCCAATGGTGCCAATAATCATCCACCCGCGAAATGCCAACTAGACATGCGACCAGCAGAGGAAGCAACACAATGCAAAGTTTGGCAACATGCCCCTTGCCATCAAATGCCCTTATTTTCCCAGCTAAGTAAAAAGAAAGAAAGCCCAAACCAGCAAACGCGCCTGCATAAGTGTCAAGTCACTACGACGTAAATATTGTTATAATAGTTTGTAAAGAAAATAGAAAGAAGAATGAAGGTGGATTAAAGTTTAAATAAGCAAAAATAACTTGATACATGACATAGATCGATCCATGTCTCAGTTGGATCGATCCATGTGGCTTGAAAATGAAGCTGATATTCTGTTGGACATATATCGATCATATTGATCGATTGATGTCACATAGATCGATGACTTCGATCAATCGATGTACCCTGAGTGCAAAATTTAAGTACACTGTCCAACATAGATCGATCACATAGATTGATCGATATGACTTCGATCAATACATAGATCGATCGAAGTAGCTTGGTTGAAAAACTGGAGCAAACTGTGAGACATCAATCGATATGATCGATCGAAGTAGCTTGGTTGAAAAACTGGAGCAAACTGTGAGACATCAATCGATACTTCGATCGATCGATGTGGCTTGGATGAAAAATTAGAGCTTACTGTGAGACATTGATCGATACATCGATTGTCGATGTGCTCAACAGAAGTGACTTTTTATCTAAAGTTGCAACTTATGCATCAAGGGACATATCCAATCACCATGCAACGGCTAAAACGTCTGATATGATGTTCAATAGCCTATAAAAAGGTTATTGCAACATATTTCAAGATATCTTAAGCTCAAGTTCATTCTAGCATTTGAAATTCTTCTTCTTACTCTAAACATTCTCAAAATTTGAAAGTTCAGTTGGTTTATTTCCTTACTGCTGAGGCTAGAAACTGGTTGGCTGCTGTATCCTAGAAAGAAGTTTGTATATAACCCTACAGCAACTAGTGAGGCAGATATTCCTTACGGAAAGTGTGACTACACGCCTCAAGCCATCAACTACTTCTCATTCAACTCCACCTTTGACTAAATTTTATTAACAAATATTAATCATGGGAGGCAAAATGACTCATTATACTATTACTCTTCATATTTCCAATATTAACTATGAGACCTCTGCAAGTTGTCAAGAGTGTGATGGACCATTACTTACTTTAAACCCAGAAAAAAAAAATCAAAAGGAAATAAGGCCAACCGACAACAAAATGGTTTGCTCCTTACATGATGTATGACCACTTGGAAAGCTCTTGTGTCCTTCCTTCACAACATTTTTATCACCATGGCATACTACTCCTCCAAACTTATCATAAACCTAAAATGCAGAGAATAAGTAACAACCAGGTTAACAAAGACAACCAAAAAAAGAAGAAGAAAGAATAAGATTAAAAGCACAATCCACTTTAAAGATAAAGAAGATTAAGTCCAATAGTTGCATGCCTCTTTTCCATCAGGAAAACATCGCCAAAAGAAGTCTGGCCGAGGCCGACCAACTGCATCTTTTATGACACCAGTTATTACTGCAGTTATAAGGCCAGCATACAAAATCCCTGCAGAGATCAGACACATTATGGACTAAAGTTACAGCTCTGGAACTTTATCAGATACCAATATACTATTTAACTATACCAGAGAGTATTACCCAAAGTGGCATGATGAAGATCGTAGACATCTCGTTTGCGCAAATAGAAGAACAAGAAAATGACAATTGGAAAAAGAATAGCAAACACCTAATACACATATGGATATAAAATCATTAGTGACCATAATCATAAAAAGAATATCAATAATTCATTTCAATGTAATTTAAGAAGTACCGGAACAGCCCAAAAAGGGATGGTGTTTTCTTTCAGTGGATACTTAAGATCAGTCATCATATCCTTTCCAACAAACCGATAAAAGGGATGGATAATATTCAGAACGATCACTATTGCCATTAGAAGGATTAGTATTAACCAGTCATGCAAGTGTTTTTTGGCCAACATGCAGCCATGAGATCTCATAGTGTGCGTTTCAAGCTGTTGTTCTCTCATCGTACGAAATATTGGAACTGGTTGCTCTGCAGAAGAAACACATGGAAACATTCAGTGGCAAAGATTTACAGCAGCAGAGGTCAATAGTTTACTGCACAATCCACCAACAGCAAAGTTCTACATAGATAATGAAGTTGATTTGTCTTCCAGCAAAGTGTATGGAAGTCCTCTAAAATAAGGAAAATACTAAAACAACTAGCATCACTGGCATTAAAAATCTTGCATAGAAAGAACAAGCTCAGGACAATTATGACAACAACTTCACTGAAGTCAATGACACTTGAAATTCAGCTTCATTGAGTTCAATATGCTATTACAAAAGAAGAAGCTAGAAGGCCTCCTGCAATTTCTGCAAATAC
Source organism: Eustoma russellianum (assembly GCA_036186865.1). Classification (NCBI taxonomy): domain Eukaryota; kingdom Viridiplantae; phylum Streptophyta; class Magnoliopsida; order Gentianales; family Gentianaceae; genus Eustoma; species Eustoma russellianum. Next base: position 31,961,894 of record AP025051.1, read on the forward strand.
AGCTACACATCTCATTTTCACATAATAGTGCCCAAAGATAGAGAGTGTATCTAATATGGCATGACACAATTAATCAACCTTTGACTTCTCTCTAAGGTCCAAAAGATTGTAACCCGGGATTAAGACGATCAGTAAAATCAAGAAAAGAAGTGGCTCTTTTGCAACAGGCTGGTCAGTGGTGTCCAGGGTGAAATGCAATCGAGGTTAATTGGAAAAATGCAATCTTTCACTGTGAAATAAAATACCATTCAGCTCTCTATCAAATATGCTCTGCAGAGTGGAGAGGGCAGGAAAGCAGTTAACTTATCTTCATAAAAGAGGTAGTTAAATTTAAAGAAAAAACAACAAATTCTTACCCAAAAAAATGTACAGACATCTACCATTGGTCCTTCGACTACATAAGCAAAGCATTTATATCATGACAAGCATCTACCACACCTTCAAACCATGTGAAGTCACAATCTTCTATTATTCAAGCCCTAACACTAAGATGTAAAGGGAAAGAATCAAACAGTGGAAAATTCAAAACTTTGCAATGCATAAAATCCCAGTGAAATGATCATATCCACATAGTACGCAATCGACATAGTACCATGATGGATATTATATAGAATTCAAAGCAGGTCATAACTTGCAATAAAGATTAAAAAGGAACTTTAAAACTCAATCAAATAAACTACAAAACTCTACGATGTTCTGCTAAAAAACACCTTCCTAGAGTTGAATTAAACTTCAGCAACTTCAGTCAACTAAGAAAACGGCAGATATCGTTAAGATAATCTATTCACTGCCTACAGCTTTATTTTATAGGACAAAAGGCAAAGCAATATGGCAACTCATAATTGAAATGATCAAAAAATAGCCCCTAAACAATAAAAGCAAAAGATAACAGTACAGAACTAATAACAATCATCCTCCGAATGACAATACCTGAAACATCCAATAAGTGGTTGTAAGAGAAAGATTTGTCAAAGTATTTGTAACACATATCCTCTATGCTAGACATCAAACAGAACAAAATTACTCCTCTCATCCGATCAAAGTTGTAATAAACTCTTCTCCTTTCTAACATTAACATTTGTTTTCAATATCGAACAGATGCCCTGAGCCATGAAATAAAAAGATCAGCAATTTTCATATCTTTCAAAGGCTTGGCCCCACATGAAATCTGCCAAAAACAGTTACAACATTTTGCTGATCACCAAAATCCTTAAACCACATGACGCTAGCTTCAAAGAGCTTTCAGAAGTTTATGCACTTTGTTTTACTTATTAACGTCACACAAGGATTCCTTTACCAGATTAAGACTCTCAACATAAACTAATAACAATGTCATGATTCTTATATTCAGCAGCTGCTATTACAAAAAGAAAAAGAAAAAAAAAACCCGAGCATGCTAATTTCTGAGCACAAGGCGATTTCGAGCATGCATACGAAGGTTGACACAACAAACTTGCTGATGGAAACAACAAATCATGAAAAAATAAAGTGCCAAACCTCTTAATAAATGCTACGGATCACAGTAGGCGATACAAACATTAAAACGCACAAGACATTAAAAAACATATTGTTACAACGACGGCTAAATCAGACAGACATTTCTACGAACACACCGCATATTGAGACAAACAAATCCCAAATGACGTTACATTTTCCGGGGAACCCCCCCCCCCCCCCCCCCAAAAAAAACAAAGAGAGAGAGAGAGAGAGAGAGAGAGAGAGAGAGAGAGAGAGAGAGAAAGAAAAAACAATTTTGAGGCTAAGAAGGTTACAAAAAAAAAAAAAAGGATAGACAGGTATCTGGCACATATAAATTCTTGATTAAATACGAAATCCCATGAATAAAACGTCATGCAGATAAAAGTTGGTTGAGGGATTCTTGTTGACGGTAACAATAAATAATCAAATTAAATGTGTACCAGATGATAATAAACAAAGACGACAAGGAAAATGGAGTCAGGGGGGACAAAGTCATGAACTTTGAGCGCTGTCTGATGGCGACGGAGAAGAAAACCAACAGGAAGGGCATGGAGAAGAGACCAACAGAGGAAAAGCGTAGAAAGCACCGTAGGCGCCAACTGAACTTTTCCTTCTGGAGCTTACGACGGTTAAGAAATGAGATAAAAGAGCTTATTCAATACATCACTTAATTTAGGATGCTCAGACAAAATTTATTACGTTATAATTCAATTAGCATTTCTGACGTGTCACCACATGTCTTAAAATGTCTTAAAATTAGGGGTCAATTTATATGTATCTCCCCTTGATTTATGTCCAAAATAATATTTATATAAGAGTAATTTACACTTCATATTTAAATGTTTGACTATTATTATATCTAATATCTATATGTTTTGAATTTGTAATGTATATTCACATGTAATCTAATATGCTGTAATTTATATTCTTTTAATGGAATCAACACTCAAACTATGTTATAATTCATATCAATTCAACGGAATCAATTCTCTAATTAATGGACTAAATTACTCTGCTGTTGGTGATGACAACACTAAGTGAATATGATTTGTGCCATGTATCGAATATTTAGATATAGTTTGCGACATATATAAAATTGATGGAATGTTCCGACTTCCGAATATAATGGAAGCTGGTTCTTCAATAACTTGAGTCACAACTGTAAAATAAATGTTAGTTTGTGGAGCGTTATATTGTTTAATTGTACGGTCAAATAATCTTACTCACGCGGTTCAAATAATGTTACCTACGCGGTTGTGGAGTCTGATATTATTTGATTATGATGAATAATTGTTTGACTGTACTGTCAAATAATGATTGTACTGGGTTCGGACAGAGCTCCGACCCAAACGTTATTTGGACTTAGGGGTATACATGGTTTGGTCCGGCCAGTTTTTTGGCATAATAAAAACCAAACTTTTTGCAACGGTTTGGCATTTACCAAACTGAAACCGGACCGGAACCGGTCAACAAACTGTTTGACCGGTCCAGTTTGGTTCGGTTTGGTTTCTGTTTGTTCCGGTTTGGCAATCCCAACATGAATACCGTAATTTCATTCTTCATTAGTACACCACATTATATTCATTTTTCTGCACTTCCTAACGACAGAGAAATTTATGTGAAAAGGAAAATTAAGAAAGGCAGCTACATTGAGACGTTAAAGCCCTGTCGACTTAGGAAACAATAAATGTACACATTTGGACAAGGTACGTTATGCCAAACTATTTTCTTTAAATCAAATCAGGATTTTGTCCTTCAAATAAAAAGGTAACCTAATGCCTGAAAAGCCTCTCAAAATTTCTTCTTTTCACAAATCCCGGAAAGTAGTACCAGTGCTACCTTAAAAGCCTTTCTCATGTGGTGGTCTTGGGAAAATGTTGCCGGCTTACTGAGGGCTGTAAAATCATTCCAACATATAGCCTCCAATTCTTTCCATCTTGGAAAGTTCCATCAACATAAACATGACACTATTACATAACATGCAATTTCCACCAACAACCTCATAAGCACCACATTATCTCTATCTTGCAAAGCCAAAGTATTTCCAATCATAGAAATTAAAAAAAAAAAACTATTTCCTAAATGATAAATTTTGCCTCTACCCAACAATTGGAACCAAGTAAGACCACAAGTTCTAGAAAATGTTATATAATGTTAGATTCCAATTCATCACCAAACAGCATGACTGCGGTAGCTGAAACCCTTTTTGCTAAAAAGAGATAAGAATATATCACGACGTTAAAGCCCTATCAACTCAAAGGTTGATGTCATATATCATTCTTTTAATTCCAGAACAGTTTAACATCCTTCTATATATTCCATAAAATCAGTATTTCTCTGTGAAGCTTTATAAAATCAGTATTTCTCTGTGAAGCTAGTTTGTTTCCTGCGAAACATAGAGGGCAAACAGAGGAAAAATTACCGTAAAACAGAGGCGTTTGCCTGTTTGGGACGATGGAAGAAAACGGCAGCAATGTGGACTATGGATGCGCCACAAGCGAAGCTGGCCGGCGTGGTCTCTGGAGGGCTGGCTACTGGAGCTGGAAGGAAAACTGCAAGTCAACAATTAGGGATTTGGAAATTAGGTTGGGACTTAGGGGTGCGTGAAAGTGAAAACTGAAACCAACGGGCAACCGCGAGGCCAGAGAGGGGATTGTAGATTGTAGAATTCAGTAGAAGTTTCTACTTTCTAGGCATTAAAATTAAAAATATTATATAATATGTATAATGTTTAATATATAAATATAGTAAACCGGTTCAGTCCGATTTGACAGTTTTAAAATTTTAAAACCAAAACCAAACCGCAAAAAACAGTCTGGTTTTTCTTTCACATATAAACCGGCTGTTAAACTGCGGTTCGGCTTTAAACAGTTTGGTTCAGTGCGGTTCGGTTATCCGGTCCGGTTTTTATAATGTTTTTTCAACCCTATTTGGACTGCACCTTTATTATTCTTTGGGTGGCTATTTTATGGCTTGTATTTTCCATAATTACAAATACCCTAATCATTAATATAAATAACTCAAACCATTGTGGAGGTTGTCTACTAGGCTTTTCTACATAAATATGTAGAAACTAACTCCCAGCCGAGCTAACCAAAGATCGGGTCGGCTAACCTTTTGGTCAGGTCGGATAACCTGATTTGAGCAATCAGTGGACTAAAGACTGTCAGCTGGACTGAGCTGACAGATATGTAGAGTAACAGTGCTGAGCTAAAGTGTAGCTAAGGCGAAGCACGAAAAAAAGACAAGATCAAGCATGGCTGTGCTGAACCGAAGAAGAGCTGAGGTGAAGCACAGAACTAAGGTTTACCTGAAGGCAATGTTGAACTGAGGTTACAAAGTAAAGTACTAGCTAAGAAGGCCGACCTACCATACTTGCTGTAAATATTACTTAGAATTATTTTCTGTATATAGATGAGCTGTCTTGGTAACTAGCCGTTACCGCAGCTGTTAGAGTTTACAGTAGGTTGACTTCGACAGCTGAAAATGATAGCTGCAGAAAGTCAAATAGCCGTTAGAAATATTTTTCAACCCTATAAAAGGGGAACAGCCTTGTAAATTAATTTTTAACTTGAATAAAAGTTTAATTCCTTCAATCTTGACAAAATCACGTTTTCCACTCTTTCTCAACTCTCTCTTTCTCTCTCTACTTCTGTTTTTGTTTCGAATTTTTATCTTGATAAAAGAGTGTTTGAATTCTTAAATGCTAACAATAAAACGTTATTTATTGTATATTTAATGAAAGGTACATATTAAATGCGCAAAAGGAATTCCCATATCATAGGAACACAACTCAAACACATGCACTCAGAGATTTCACGAGTATTATTTTTCCTAGCTATCTATGCATGCACATAAGAAGAACATACCAGATATGCCAGTCAGAAACCAATGCACAAGCAAGTTTTGCCAATTTTTTACTATTTACTCTTGCATTCATTTACAGAATCCGATTAAGTTTAGCTGCCGAATGGTTCGATACCGCACCTAAATTCGTATAATTGAATGTGATAATGTGTTAGGTTTACAAGGCATTAAACTTGATTTCTATTGCCTACATAAATATAAATGTGCGTCTGTACGTATTTCCTTCTCAGTTCTCACATTCAATTATGCCATGGCTACTTGTGTATTCAATCTTGCAAAAGTTGCTTGCTTAGCAGGTCAAAAATTTGGCTCTGTTGATTTGTTTCTTTTTTTTTTTGTGAAATGCAAATTTGTATTACCCGGAGTGTCAAAACATTAAAGGGATGTACCTAATATAATAGCCCTACTTGCAGATTGTGATGCCGATCTACATGCACTATTTAGTAATGTAAGCTATTTAAATAGAGGCGTTGCCTATGTCCAAAATGTGGGGGAGTAGATTAAACATCACCATGTATAAATGAGTGCACGTTCTATGTATTACATCCCTAGATTCAAAAGTTGTATTTTCAAAAATGTATCTATTTTGCGCCTGCCATATGTGATATAACGTAGCTGCTACGACAATTTTTACTGCCTTGTCTTTGAACGTCTTCTCTTTTAGGTTGCGCGTGCCCCAGGTCAACAGTATGCGGACTGTAGCAAGTCCTCGTGGAAGCTCAAGCCATGCCGAGATGGAGTTCCAGACCTGCATGGTGGCTGGACATGAGAAGAAGAGATGGGGCAGTGTCTCTTGTTTCACCGAGCAGAATTGGCATGCATCATTCAGGTACACTAATCTGTCTTTGGTGGACAACTTGTTCAGCATGGCTAGCCAAAGTGTGAACGAGCATTTGAAAGTCACGGGTGAATCCCATACTATTTTAGCACAGTAAAATTATTATGATTATCAAAATGCTCAAATGTTGGCTAATGAATCTCCTTATTTGCAACCCTTTACTTCTCAAGCACTACCCACTCCTCTACCTCGATCCAATTTGGAGAGCTAACTTGAGCACTCTATAGCCCAAATGGATCGAAGAGCTTTTGGCGAAACTATGAAAGACACTTGTTTTGAAGTAAAGACTTCTATTAATGACATGAAGGAGATTCAAATCATGTTGAAAAATTAGGTAAAGAAAGTGAGGATGTTATGAAGATAGAAAATGATACAATAAAGGAACCCCTAAATGAGGAAGATTTTGAGCCTCAAAAAGAGGATGAGGGTGAGGCTATGATTCGGGAGATTGTGATTTCTTCTCCTCTTCCAGAAAACTTTGAAGAATCCAAGGAAGAGGATGAGGAATAACACAATGTGGAGAAATTACTAAGTTTACCCTAAAAATGTTGAGGACACGTCTAACTTTGACCCTTGGTGCAGGGGGCGTTAAGCGAACTGAACAGTTCGCGAACTGTTCGAGTATGATTTGTATTTAATTCGAGTTCGTTTGTTAATTTTACTTAAACGATTCGAATTCGAATACATGTTTGGGTTCGTTTACTAAAAAGAGCCGAACTGTTCGCTCTTTTAAACAGATATAGGGTTCTCGAGACAAACTCGAACCAGTTTTAAATCTTGCTACACTAAATGAACTGAGCCAAATAGTGCGTTTATCTAAACGAATCCGAATTCGAAAACATAATATTTGGTTCGGCTCGGTTCGTTAACACCCTACCTTGAGCTGTAAGTGATAAATTTAAAGAGGAGATAAATTTTGAGGTTAAAGGGTGTGAATAACCTTGCTTATCATGGAAAGATCAAATATCACATCTTTTTTTTGGGGGGGGGAAACGATCGCTTTTCATTCAGAAATACAGAAATTACAACCTATCAAAAATACAAAATGTACAACTGTCCCTGACTAGAATGCTTTTAACAAAACATGCACTCGGTGCCTAATGCCGTGGACAAAAAGATGAGGAGATATATCCGTCAAAGCCCCCAGATGTCTAGCTTTAATTCTATGGAGCCAGACTCCATAAAAAGTTTCACGAAATAGATAGCACCACTGATGCTCAAAAAGTGAATCCCCAAAATGTCTGTCAAGGTTGGCACCGATCCAACCACTTAGAGTCGACTGCCCAAAAAAAATTAGCCCATAGCCTTTGATCCACGATCAACTTCCAAATCTTCTTCACCCAAAGACAATCACGAAAGTCATGCAATTCATCGGAACCGTCAAGACCACAACATTGACAAAGGTTACAATTACTCAGATGTCGTTTCAGCAAAAAACTCAAAGATGGAACAACATTGTGCTTCAACTTCCACAAGAAAAGGTTATCTCTCAAGGGTCCTTTCATAGACCAAACCCGTTCCCAACTCTTGCTATCACCGTCCTCAGTAGCGGAATGGAACTGTAAATTGTACGCGCTGCGTACCGAAAAAAACTTCGGTCCTTTCCCATCCAACTAGTGCCCTCAATTCGCATCTCTTCCTGGCCGTCATGAAGAAAATTTGAGCTTTGTAACCCCACCTTTAAAATGTTGACAGCCCGAAGGATTCCACGCCAAGTTCTAGAGATCCTATAAGTCCTGGACGCATCCAACGGAGAGCCATATTTAGCCCACAAAATTTTAACCCAAAGCTTATCCTTCTCCACAAGCATCAACCAACCCAGTTTCACCAAGAAAGCAAGATTCATGTTTCTGAGCTTCCTAAAGCCGAGACCCCCATAGCCCTTAGGTTTGCAAATTTTGTTCCAAGCCAAGCCATGCAACTTCTTTGATCCATCCATCTCATCCCATAAAAATCTCCGCATATGTTTCTCCATTTCATCAAGAGTAGAAGTAGGAATTTCTGCTGTCTGCATCACGTATGCCGGTAGGGCATTTAGAACCGACTGTATAAGAATGCTTATCGACGCTTGGGATAAAGTCCTGGCCTTCCAAGCATTAAGCTTACTGCGAACTTTATCCAACAAAAAATCATAGGTTTTGCTTGTCATCCGATTATGTAAGATTGGTACCCCCAGATACTTCTCCAGATCCTTAGTCACGCGCATATTTAATCTTCTGCTGATAGCCTTGCTAACCTCGGCTGGAGTGTTGTTTGACACAAACAGGACAGATTTCTCCAAACTAATTTTCTGTCCCGAAATAGCACAGAAATTTTTTAACACCGTCTCCATGACCATAGCTTGATGTTCGGATGCTTCACTGAACAATAATAGGTCGTCCGCAAAGAAAATATGGGAGAGGCTTGGACCACCCCTTGACGCGCTAACAGGTTTCCACAGTTTTTTACCGACAGCATCATTAATAGCCTGGCTCAGAATATCCATGCAAAGGAGAAAAATGTAGGGAGCAAGCGGATCACCTTGTCTAATACCACGAGAGGGCTGAAACACATTAAGTTTAACACCGTTCCATAGAATAAAGAGTTGGGCCGAGGTTATGCAAAACATCACCAATTTAATAAGTTTGGCATCCATGCCAATGAACTGCAAGACTTGCTGTACAAAATCCCATTTCACTCTATTATAGGCCTTCTCAAGATCCACTTTAATCGCCATCATGCCCTTCTTACCACGTTTATAGCGCATGGTATGTATGATTTCCTGTGCCACAATGACATTATCAGAGGAGCTCCTCCCCGAAATGAACGCGCTCTGCGAATGATCAATGAGCTTTGGGATCACTTGTTTGAGACGGTTTGCCACAATTTTCGTAATCAACTTGGAAGCCACATTAGCCAAAGCGATTGGACGGAATTGACTAATTTTCTCGGGATTCTTCACCTTCGGGATTAAAGAAATCATCGTCTCATTCATATGAATCGGAAATGCTTGATTGTTGAAGGCATTAATGACAAAAAGAGTCACGGATGGGCCAACAATACTTCAGTATTTTTGGAAAAATCCCGGGGGAAGACCGTCAGGACCCGGAGCCTTCGCCGCACCCATGTGGAAAAGGGCATTCTCAATTTCCTTCACCCCAACAGGATGGTTAAGGAGCCGTTTATCATTGTGAGAGAGAGGCGGGAACTTAGCGCTCCAAGACAGAGGATTTTGGGGGCTATCATCAGTATACAGCTTCATATAAAAGTTGATGACCAGATCTTTCAGCTCCTGATCATCAAAAGTCCACTCCCCATTCGGCAACTTCAGTCCCTGAATTTTTTTCTTACACTCCCTCAGCTTCACAAATTTGTGGAAATAGTTAGTGTTCCGTTCGCCACTTGCAAGCCACTTGCAAGCCAATTCAAATATCACATCCTTTGAGTAAGAAACAAAAGAAGCTAAAACATGAAAGTATAAAGAAAGAATTAGTCCTCCCATGATAATGGGAAAAATGAGGGCGAATGAGAGAAGCGTCAAGCTCAAAAGGTGTGATGAGCTTTGTATGTGTGTGTATATATACACACACATACATAACATATATATGTGTATATATATACATATATATGTATATGTATGTATATATGTGTATATATACATGCATAATATCTATATATATATGTGTGTGTGTATTTGCATATATGTATATATACACACATACGTACATATGTGTATATATATGTATACATAACATATATATACATATATATACATACATATATATATATACACATACACATATGCATAATATACACATACATACATATACATATATGTATGTATATGTATACATATATATGTATTTATATGTGTGTGTGTGTGTATATACACACACATATGCATAACATACATATATTTTTACAAAAATTGGAAAAGAGAATCGAACTCGAGACCCGAGAATGAGATAAATGCTACTCAACCGCTAGACTTAAAGGATTTCCGCATGCATAACATACATACATATGTGTGTGTACACACATACATATATACATACATACATACATACATACATATATACATATATATATATATATGTATATGTATATGTGTGTGTGTATGTGTGTGTGTAAAGAGAGACACGAAGAGAAAAAGAATCATAAAGGAAGGTAATATGAGGCAGGAGGGAGTATAATGTAGTATGTAATTTTACCATGCGGTGTTATATATGATACTATGTATAACGAAAGATTACAATTTTATTACAACCATCAACCTTTTAAGTTCATTTTGCTCATTTCTCTCTCCTTCAAATGCATGCCTAACACTTCTCTAGAATGAAAACTCAGCTGAACTTCCCAACATCTTCTCCATTCTTCTTCTCCCTTCTCCTACTCCTCCACTTCCCTCCATCTTCATCCACCTCCGCCACCACTAACCGCTATGCCGCTTGCAGTAAAACATACAACTGTGGCGAAATCACCGGCATCGATTACCCCTTTTATGGCGGCGACCGCCCCAAAGAATGCGGCCACCCTAACCTAAACCTAAATTGCAACAACGACACTTCCACCACCATTTCAATACTCAAGGTTAATTACCAAATCCTACGAATCGATCAAATCAAGCAAATCCTCACCATCAAAAGAAATGACTTATCAATAGGAAACATCTGCAGTGATCAATTCTTCGGCGCCGCAATCGATTCGTCACTTTTCGAGTACGCTTCCAATTACATCAATCTGACAATCCAATACGGCTGTCCACCACTAAATTTCCCGGTTCCTCAGCAATTTGAATGTACATTAAATGGAATTGTTTATCATAACAATTATATTGTTCCCGGAGCACAAGGGGCAGGGGCGTGCAACGCAAGCAAAGTGATTCAAGTTCATAGCTCCGCGTTTGGAGGAGAAGGAGATTTGTGGGATATTGGGAAATTGATTGAAGGAGGGTTTGACCTGAGATGGAAAGCTGATAGTACGGAATGTAAAGAGTGCAAGAACTCTGGTGGAAGTTGTGGGTTTGATATCAAAGCGAATAGGTTTGATTGTGTTTGTCCTGAATCTGATCAGCCACCGCAAGGAAGTAAATCATGCGGCGGCAGTGGTGGCGTAAATGTGTTTGTTGATCCAGAGCATGGCCCTCAATCTCATTCATTGACCACGCCTCCTAATTCAGGTACGTCCTCCCTCGTTTTCTTTTTCTTTTTTAATAGTGAACTTAAAATTATTCATAAGTTAAGTTTGGTAGATAGCTAGTCAACGAACCGAACAGTTTGTAAATTGTTCGAAGTCGATTCATGTTCGATTCGTATTCGTTCGTTTAGGTCGATAAACGAGTCGAACTCAAACTAATTTTGAAGTTCGTTTAGCTAAACAAACTGAGTCAAATATTTCGTTTAGCCAAACGAATCCGAATTTGAAAACCTAATATTGGCTTTTAAAAAAAACCTAATATTCGATTCGTCTTGGTTCGTTAACACCTCTATGTATGGCACTTTTCAACTTGATTGGATCCTTTCATCATAAAACGGTAACGGTAACGGATCAACTACGTGACATATGACAATAAGATTAAGATTGGATGAAGAATGGACTAGTAGAAACGAAGTTGGATGGAGAGGCGGTGAGATTCACTACACGTTGTGCGGATCCGGTTCTATTTCAAAAAAAAAAAAAACATATATGATATTTGTTAATCATTTACACTAAGCAATTGTATCTTTATTAATTGGACACACGCTTCAGATTTCAAATATAGACACACTATCCATTTATGGTTTCTAATCAAAACGGCATTGTTTTACAAATATTCTTAGTTACCATAATGATAAATAAGAGCTGTGAGGAGACATTGGTTTTATATATAAACATCTAGTTGATATATCATATATTTTTTGCTTATAACTATAGAACAATGTCGTTTTAGATCAGATACTGGTTACCTTTAGTTTCTCTAAGTAGCATTACACCTCTCTTTTTTAACCTACAATGTCATTTGAGATCAAACACTAGTTACCTTTATTTAGTCTAAGAATAGCATTAGACCTCTTTTTTTTTTATAACCTATCTTACACCCAAATTGAAAGATGCTCCCTTCAATTATTTTTAGGTACATTTTTCATATTGACTAGTAGGGATAGAGAGAAAATGCTAAATAAATAGTCTATTGGAATATTTACAATGTTGAATTAGTTCTTTGGTTTTTTTTCTTTTTTTTGGGTTGCAAATGGCCCTTTCTTATTAATAATACTTGTGTTAGAATATGTCTTTATTTTAATTTACATTTTAGTTTATTTACCGGTCAAATTGGACGATACAAAAATATAGGCTCGTTAATATTATCCTTCGTTAGACTAGGTGAACGATTAGGGAGGCTAAACGAACCGAACATTTTACGAACTGTTCGAGTTCGATTCGTATTTGGTTTGAGTTTGTTCGTTAATTTTACTTACACGAGCCGAATTCGAACACCTATTTGGGTTCATTTAGTTAAACGAGCCAAACCGTTGACGAATTGTTCGGTTTGTTTAAACAGTTATACTGTTATCGAGCCGAACTCGAACCAATTTTAAAACCTATTTAGCTAAATGAATCGAGCCGAACAGTTTGTTTAGCTAAACAAATCCAAATTCGAAAAACCTAGTATTCGGCTCGGCTGAGCTCGGTAACACCCCTATCAACGATGACTATATCCTGATAGAACAAGTACAATACAAACTTCCTATCCAAAAGCTTCGTCAGATTTGCTGAAATACGTATTAGGTAGGCATTTTGCTTAGATGTGCTATGTTGTGTGATGCTTCATGTCGGCTTATGATCTGTGTCAAACATAAGTCTGGCATTTTTTGTCATCATTTTGGTCTATCTGATCATCTTCCGCATTAATTGAGACGATGATGTGTTTCTGTGTTGCCGTGTGTTTTAAGCTTGATATTTAATTTTCTAGCTCATTATCTTTCACATTAACTATTACTATATAACATGTGGGTATGGTTATGTACATTTGACCCTCTCATCCCTGTCATATGAGATAATATTGTTGTTATATGACCATGTATATTAAATTAATACACTAGCTGGAATAACATAATCTCAACTAATAAAACATAAAATACTTCCTCCGTACCATTTTATTAGTCATCAATTCTTTTGAGAATGATCCAAAATCTTGTCTACTTTCTAAACCAACCAATTAATTTATGGTTAGTTCTAAAATAGTCACTTTAAACCAGCAATAAAAAAATTCATTAATGACAACAAATAATGCATCAAAAGATAAATGTGAAAATTGGTTACAGTTTTAATTACTAGACAATACAACAACAGCATTACTCCATTGCCTTAGAGGTTCCTGTTTATAGCGGAGTATGGAAAGTTGGATGTACGCAATCATACACATGTGTTATAAACACACAGGTTATTTTCCGATGAGTCATAATTTTAATTCCTAGACAATATTAAATTTTATCTCTTTACAAACCTATTTTTCTCATAAAAAACAGAATAATAAAATAGAACGAAAAAAGTACAATGAAAATCGGAACAGAAGATCCATACTCCTTGCTTTCGTAAAAATCGCAAGTGATGCTTTTTTTTTTTTTGGGTAACAACAAATGAGTCATTTAAGCGGGTGGTTTTCGGTTAGAAGTTGATTTAATGGATGGTTGTCCTTTTCCACATAAACATAACACGCCTGCATACATGATGTTTGTGCACAAATTATGGAAAGTGATACGTACAACGTTAACTCATTGTTTCTGTTTGCTCTACGCGTAAAGCTTAAAAGTTGTCAATACGACAATAATAAAATGTCAAAGAAAGGACTGCACACACGAGCAAAACCCGTGTAAAAAGTTTATGTGAATAGACTTTAAACAGTGACTTCAAAGAATAGCTAACCGGAGAGTATAATTTAGTTGATAATTGAGTAGATACTTAGTCTAAGAAAGATATAGGTTTGAACCGGGACATGAGTAACATAGGAGCAATAATGCTATCTGTGTATAAAAGCCAAAGGCTTGAATTCGACCCAATTAGGTGTTAGTTTACATGTCCGGTTTGCTGTGAGCTCGTTGCGTGGATTCTGACAACACAATGCTAACTTAAGAGGCCAATGAGTTTCTTATTTACAATCTCTACGCAACTCTATAAGATTGAGACCGTAGAGACATGTATGACCAAAGATTCGTCCTTTTGCTTCAATAGTTACGTTCTGGACCATCGGTCTTTTACCTTTTTGTCGTTTCTTATAATTGATAAAGACGCGATAATAATTCTTCCAATATATGCTAGAAGTTTTACATAAACTCTTACCTTCACTCTTGCTTAGTTGATCGTTCTACCTATCTATTCTTGCATAATCAAGCCCACAGTAGTATGTTACATACATTTATCTAACTAAGCTTGGTAATTGTTGTGACATATGCTCACTATGATCGTCTTTTTTTTTTTTGAGTTAAACTTGTAGCAAATGTCTTCTCGGCAAGGCGTCTTTCATGCCTAATCCCCTTAAAAACAGGTACTGAAAAAAAAACTTTGTACTATGTACATACCTTTAAATATTACACAGGAATTTCAAGAAGAAAAAGGTGTATAACGTGTTTTGAGTCGAAACGTTGCCGTTGCCACTTCGATGATGGGTTGCCATTTTTATTTCTTGTCAGCAATACGAAACATTTTATCTGTTTTATATAAGTATTTTCAGTTGTGTTTGACAAATAGGCTTGATGCGTGTTGCTACAGCCATCAAGCCTGATATAGTTTATTTAGAAAAAGAATTTCCGTGTTACTTTCGAGGAACTGCATTACCGAAAGGGACTCGGAAATGAAAATATCAATCATTGAGTGCTAAATCATACTTCCATGTTTCAAGTAAAAGTTTTCATTAAATATGAACAAGTCTATTAAGTTGTCTTTATAATATTTATTTCAAAGAGTATTATGCCTTTCTTTTAATAAATTCAAGAGTTTCTCGAGTTCAACTTCTCCTTCCCTTAAACAAAGGTTCTCGTTTCATTTATTTCTGTGTCTTGAGCTGATCTTCAGTTTAAGACACAAAGCTATACACCCGGAAGTCAATGCCACAGAGTATCTTTTAACCAATTGTATAAGATGAAAAAATATTTTCGTTAGTTAATATGTGGAGGATCCAAATGAAAGGCCAAAATAGAAGTCTAAAAAGACAATTAAAGAATTTATACCAACAATATCACATACCTAGTATATTTCAACGACATCAAAAGCTATCGATAGGGTCTGGGAAATGTAAGAGGCAGACAAACAATATCTCCATCCCAAATGATAGATAGTTTGCTTCCAGTGAGACCCACAGCTGTGTATGTACCTGTATATATCACACACTAGTAGAAATATGATGTGCTAATGTGTTATTGTGTCGTGAGAAACTCAGCTAAGAAAAAGATGAACTGAGTGGCGACCAATTTTTGCTGCTGCATTGAAGACTTGAAGTCCACTTTAGTACTATTCCATTCTTTGCGTCAATTTTCTTCGCATTCGCCTGAACTTCTTGACCAAATGCTTTGAAATCAATTCTAAACTCTTTCCTTCATTCTCAGAAATCCACACTCTCAACTTACATAATTTTCTCTCCAAGCAATCCACATGATTCACCGGTTTTTTTTACTTCCTTCTCGCTTCAAGCGATAAGGAAAACTTTTATCAAACATGTAACAACAATTTCAGCTGCGGCAGCATCACTGCAATCGGATATCCATTCCCATCATCCACCGATCCTCCGAATTAGGGATATCCAGGTCTAGTCCTCCAGTGCGATGGCAGCGGTTCGATTAGAATCAATATCGAAAACCAGATGTATCGCCTCCTGGAGATTACCACATTCTCAAAGACCATGTGGATTGAAAGAGAAGATGTTTTACAAGGAAATTGTCCTGCACAAGTCCAGACCAATTTAGATTTCTCTATCTTTGAATTCGCCGACGATTATACAAATCTCACGTTCTATGGCTGTTCCTCTTTCTCCAATTTCCCTGACTTGAAGTTTGGTTCATGTTTTGTGGCGTATGAAGCTCAAAGAGTGGGGAACTGTAAGGCTAGCGTTACATATCCGGTGATCCAGTCGGATATGTGGTAAATGGAGGATTTGGTTCAAATTCTTCAGAAAAGGTTTGGAATTAGGTGGAAGATGGAGATAAGGCCTGCAATGTTTGCTTTAATCCTAAAGGGAGGTGTGGGTATGACGGGCGTTTAACGAATCAAACTTTTTAAACCGTTCAAGTTCGAATCGTGTTTGATTTGAGTTTTTTTTGTTAATTTTAATTAAACGTGTCAAGTTTGAATATTTAATTAAATTTGTTTACATAAACAATCCGAGTAGAACAGTTTGACTCGTTTAAAGAGTTAGAGAAAACTACACTTAGACCCTCTGTGGTTTGACTCCACTGCATAACAAGTTAAGTTTGAGCATATTGATGTTCATTGCTAGCTCGTGAGCATATTCGAACTTAGAATAATTATGAGAATATGTACGATTTAATATTATATAATATATTTCTTTGCTATATGGCAACAATAAAAACTATAAATTATAACTATCGATCAATGGATCAATAATACTGGTTAAAAATGATCTTTTATTTCTACATAAAATTTTTGAAATACAAATTTCTTTTTGTTCAAAATAGATTTAAACTCTGATCGAGTTTTATCTTGAAACTAAAAACATGTAAATATTGTTTTTCTGTCTGAAATATTTTAAAAATAATTACACTGATGGGATTCTATATGGAGTAAACCGTTGGTTGCATTTTGCTTTACGGAGGAAAAAGTTAAACTCTATCAAGTAAAAAAGCAAAAGTGGATAAATCATGATAATGTTAAGTGCGATGGTAAATTAATTTGTTACTAGACTTTCATCTAACACGTTTTCCACGTCCAAATCGCATGTCTAATCCTTGCCTAGTTTTCCATTCCAAACAACGTCATCCTCCTTACTTAGCCATCTTCAAGGACGTTCGTCCAATCGTGATGTCTTTTCCTTTTTCTTTCTGGGAAAAAAGTAGTAATCAAATACAAAGTTTGTGATATAGACGTCCCAAGAGTTTTAGATTTTCTTTTACCCTGATTTTTTTTAATTACAGAAAAAAAAAAGATTTCTGGGGATAAAAGGTGAGATCCCTCACCCTACCCAAGTAGCATCGTGGAGGGTGTCTTCTTAGGTTGGGTGAGGATTCACGCAGTGACCCACACAAAGTGAATCCCACAAACTAGGTCTTCAGCGTAGAGCAGTGGAGCACTCATCACATTGTGCGTGTCCTTGGATTCTAACTCTTAATCTCTTAGAGTAGATTACAACCTCAGTACCAATTAGACTATACCATGCAGGCTCTTTACCCTGATTTCTTGCATTTGTGTTTGGAAGCATTATTATAATCACTATCTTTTATGGTACATTCTCTTTAAAAAAAATTAACATATCATTTTTCTCAGTCATACTTTCGTTCATAGCGGAAAACTTACACTAACACGACATGTGAATAGTATTTTTAAAATCAATTATTTTATATTAAAAAAGTACATCACAGTGATTAAAATGATTACCATACTATTGTATGACAACTCGCAAGAGAAGATTATACACTAAATTGCTTCTTAGTTGTAGGAAAATTGTTCTTATCGTACATGGTTGTTTTACAAATGATTGACATATGTGTGTGTCTCTTGTCTATATATCTATATTTATATCTATCTGTGTATATCAACTGAGACAATAATTTATCATGTGGTGCTGCTATACTTTGTATCAATGGTTAGCCTTTTCTCTTTCCCTTTTTTCCCCTACTGTGCTCGCATCACACTAGTTCAAAGTGCTTGTTCCGCGGGTAAGTAGAACTCTAGTTACTAAAACTTTTCCAATTTACCTTGTCAAACTGGATATGTGCAAGGTTAACCAAAGAATCTTCTATCATATACATCAGTCGAAGTGTTCAATAAAATAATTATTTTAACCTGATACAAAAATTCTTATACTAATTGAAATATTCTATTATATGTTCATTGTCAGATCTTACTTGCGATTCATAATTTGATACGATACATTATACTGTATACTAATTGCACTGTTTCAGTGTCGACACCTTAGATATTTCCATCATATGATATTTTTTTTGTCAAAGGCTATATGGTGAAAACATTCTTAGGACCAACAGAACTATAGAATAGAAGTGAGATGCTGACTTCCAAAGATTTATCTTTCAATACCCATTAGTCATCATTATGGCATAGAAAATACAGCATAATCAGGCTGCTAACTTGGACTAAGTGATTCAAATGGAAGCTTCTTTTCTTTTAGTCTTCAAATAGTGACTGCCAGGCCTGAGAAATTCGGCTGTTTGTCCCTCTTTGAATACTAATAATCAACCTTTTCCCCTTAGAACACTTGACCAAATTTTCCCTGGCTTCCGTCTCTCCTCTCGCCTAAATGATGAACCAAAACCACATTCCCATCTCATTCCTGATGATCATAGTAGGCCTTATCATTTCGATTCAGATTCCAACTCCCTTATCTGAGGATCTGCAATACACGAACTGCGGCGACACCTTCGAGTGTGGAAGCCTTCATGACGTGGGCTATCCTTTCTGGGGAGAAAACCGGCCTAGCTATTGTGGCTATCCAGGCTTCAATCTCAATTGCCAAGATGATGTTCCATTCATAGTTTTCGGACCCATCGGTTACAAAGTTCTTGCCACGAATAACATCACAAACACTCTTACCGTTGCTAGAAATGATCTGCTGATGAGCAACACTTGTCCTACCTTAGCCTATAATGACACCTTCAACTTGAACATCTTGAAGTATTCTTCCAATGATCACAACTTGAGTCTTTCCTATGGTTGCACTTCTCTTCCTGGTCTTCCATCTCCATATACCTTCGGTTGTACCATCAATGGGACCACGACCAGTAGCTATTTCGCGTTAGGTGCTGCACCAGGCTTTAACTCAAGCTTAGTTACTTGCAATAGTACCATCGTGGTCCGGATTAATCAGGCTCAAGTTTTAGGCAGTGTAGCAGCGGTGAGATCGGCTATTAGTACAGGCTTTGATTTGCAATGGGAGGCAAACAACACAGTTTGTGAAAGATGCAGCCAATCAGGTGGGAGATGTGGATATGATACAGGGTCAAGGTCATTTGTTTGTTATTGTGCTGACCGGCCTTATGACTTCACGTGCAATGGCACTTCAAGTTCAAGCCAGAAGGGTATGTGCTCTGAACTCATTGTTGCCTACTAATTAATTCCTCTGAGAAGTCATGGTTGATTGAGCTTTTGTTAGAGCTCATGAAAATAACTAGGCTTGCTTGTCTTAACACCTACCTCCTAGTTTAAGAAAATGGAAGGCTTAGGAAGGAATTTTTGTTTGAATCATAAGGACCCTAGACTTACAGAATCATACTTCTCCTTATCCATCTAAAGTGAAGTGGGGGGTGGGGGGTGGGGGTAGTGATTGTTTCAGCCCGTACATATAAGCCCTTACAGTAACCTGCTAGGAATTCTTGAATCTGATCAAATAAAATCATTTGACAATTTGGAATTGATGATGTAACAGTTCTTAATGGTATTCATTCCGCAAGCTAAAGGTATTACCCCGCTAAAACTATTGTTTTAATTTGACTTAAACATAGTTTACGGAAATCAATCCATTATGCTCACTGTTTTGTTATATATTTAGCTGGTTAATTGATCTAAACTAGAGAAAACATATAACCGGTAATTGAAAAGGCTACTATGAAAATTTTCACTATAATATTCATCTATTTTTTAAGAAATGGACAATAATTTTACGACAAACTAAAATAGAAAAGAATACAATATTTTCAGTACAAACAAATTATATTCTACTTTCTAATATCATATTAGACGAGCATAGTCTAAAAGCTTATGTTGATAAGTTGACTATAATAAAAATATTTTAATATCTAAACATTGTGTTGTACCGTGTTTTTGAGTTGGTTGAGAAATAGTACAAAACATCAAGAAACGTTCGACCTTAAAGTCAAAGATTGTTAGGTGCTTGGGCATGTCAGGGCTTGGTCCAGTTAGGCAGAATATATAATGCAGAAATTATACGGCATCTTCTCAAAAATAAGGTGGAGAAATATCAGTCTGAATGATTTAGTATTTTGATAATATAGCGAGATTAGAGACGCTAGGCTAGAGGTTTAGTATATAATAGGTTTTTGCAGTTATTCCTATTATAACAGAGCATAAGCTTAAATTTAAGTTGCGTTGATTAGCTTCAGGTGGGTCCCAATTTTATTGCTTTCTCGTTTATGACAACCATCCAACTTTAGATAAACACACTATTGTAGAGTTGTACTAAGTTAAGATTTCACTTCAACGAAAACAAAAGAAACAATCCCTGATTACAGAGTTTGCGAAGAATCAGGATCCGATTGATCATGATGCAAATCGCATTGAAATAGACTTTACTTATACACTCATGTCTAGCAAAAGACAAAAGGATGGTGGAAAGGCTTTCGTTTCCGATAAGCAGCAAGTAAAGGAGGTTGTTGTCCGGACGCAACTTAGTTGGTATTTACATGATAGATTGTAGGCCACCAGTTTGGATTTTTGATAGCTGCAATATTTATGTTAGATTTTTGACGTTAGTTCTTTATTCGAAACGAGTTTGGGCTGAAACTTTGTAGACACCGAGTAAGAACCTTCCACCTAAGAAGCCGTTGTAGACACCGAATAAAAACCTTCCACCTAAGAAGCTGTTGGACTTTCTGATTTACATCTTTGAATCTCATTGGCCATAGCGTCCTCGGAGTCATATTATGATTTTTTTTTTTACACTACATTAAAGAAAGGGTACTGCCATATAATGTGGTGCAAAAAGATGAGTAAGATGAATTTGTAAAAAACATAGCTTGCATTTAATCTCAGTTGTTCAACTTGATATGATTGTGCAGTTAGTCTTAACCAAATGCTAAGCTAACTAGTGAAATTCTACATAAATCTGCGGGAAAATCTCAGAATACTTGTAAAATTAAATGTTTGTAGTTATTTTTGTTTGTGAAACAAGTGTTACTAGTTACGTACTTTTTAATTAATAAAATATAACAAATATATGAATGCTTTTCCTAACGATCAATCATTGTCTTTCTATTTAATGTATTTCTTTTACGTGACAGTATTTTATTAGTCTTCTTAAATATTCTGTTAGAAAATAAAGTAAAAGCTCTCAATCTTCCGTTATGTTTATGTATGTCAGAATTTGTGCATATACAACGTGGAGTTTGTTTTTATCTACTAGTATCCTACTAATCAACCGCAACAACAACTTTACTCCAATACTATAGAAGCTTCGGTCTATGATGGGATATCAGAAGTCAGATGTATGGTAACCATACTCATGCGTTAAAAACACACAAAAGTTGTTTCTCGATGAACCACAATAAAAATTGCGTCAATCTGTGTCAATAAATTGCTGCTTCACAATATAAGAAGCGCAATTAATTTAGTGAATCATTTTGTTTTATTCTATCATATTACAAAGTCCAAAAAGGTAGACTTGATTCTATCGAAAATGAAAATATTAAACCTTTCAATCTTCTCGTGTACATACAACGTAGAGCATCAATCTATACATACACGTAAAACGTGTAGCATCAAACTAAGTAATGATTGAACTAGCCCCATCCAGTGGTAAGTAGAAAAGGTGATTGGGGCTAGAACCCCGACGTCCCGAGTTCGAGTCCGTGTGGAGACAATCCTTGTTGAAATATTACAAGGGTTGCCTCTGGGCTGGCTGAGTCTCGTGTGTCCTCTCCTTTTGCAGGGCTGCCGGTGGAGCACATCCCTCGATTTACATCCCACCTGGCTAAGGGGCCTCTGGTACAGGTGGGGATAACTCACTCCCTCATCAAAGTAATGATTGAACTAGCTCACGATTAAGATTGAGATTACAGGAGAAAAGTCTTGATTTCAATTCATGAAGTTATTTCTCCACCTTTTTTACATTACTAAAACAGAAATTGCTGCCTGTAGGCAGTCATCACCGTCATGCAAAGGACCCCAGCGGCCATTCTTGAGAAAAAGCTTTACTATAATGGATTCGTCAAATTTGGTGGCCGATTCATACTAAACCCCTCGGCTTCTTGTTGAATTCGTCTTAGTATTAAGCTAATCTTAAAATTTTTTAATCACCATTTCCCGATGCACCATTTCTCCATTAATTATAGGCAACTATATGACTCCATAGTCAACCGAAGCCAGCTGCTCCGACCTTCCATCTTCCTCTTTTCCCTCTGATTTCAATCATTCGAAAACTCAAACGTTAATAATTTCTGTTAAAATAGATACCTTTTTGGAGACCCTTTCAGTTTTCTTCACAATGCATTATTTCCGTTACCTTCTGATTTTGAGTTTTCTCCTCTCCACCTTCCTTCCGGTTGCTTTCTCCGATGACTTCGCCGGATTTTCAGACTGCAAAAACACCTTCTCTTGTGGACTCATTTCAAACCTGTCATATCCCTTCACCGGCGGCGACCGTCCCGACCACTGCGGCCTCCCTGAGTTTAAACTCACTTGCCGCCAACCCGAAAACATAACCCTCTTGTCCCACAACTCCATTACATACCGAATCCTTCAGTTCGACCAATCCCTCAAGAAATTGATCATTTCCCGCCAAGATTTCTCTAACAATACCTGCCCTTCTCAGTTCGTTAATTCTACTTTTGATTCCAATCTCTTCTCCATCTCTGATTTAGACGACTCCTTGACCCTATTTTATGGTTGTAATGGCACCTCCATGAGCTTGAGACCACACAATTTGTTCAATTGTAATAATCCAAGCTTGAATTTTTCAGGGGCGTATTATATAGTCGGCCCAATTCCAAGTGACCCAAATCTGAATTTCATCTATTGCAGCATTAGTGTTTCGGTACCGATAACGAAGAGCGTTAAGGATAGGCTTACAAATGATAGCATTAGTCTTGGGGAGGCATTGATGGAGGGTTTTAGTGTGAATTATATTGACCCGTATGAAAAAATGTGCTCCACTTGCGCTCAGTTTGGTGGCTACTGCGGGTTTGATTCTACTATGCGTCAACCTGATTGTATTTGTGAGGACATGCTGTGTGCATTGCCTCCCCCTGCTCAGGAAGACTCTGCAAATTCTTCCTTAACTTTTCAAGGTAGTCTAAAGTTTGTGTTGGAAGAAAAATAAACATTTAATTTCAACCTTGAAAAATAGTGATCAGTAAAAATATGGCTTTATTGGGGAGGGGATAGGAACTCGAATCCTAGGTTAAGGGAAATGCTACTAACAACTAGACTTAAAAGTTTTTTTCCCAGATGTTTCTTTGTTTTATCATTCTACGAATGGAAGTAATTGTTTAAGGAGTCACATTATTGATCCTTAAGGAGATATTGCCCTTTCTAGCAATAAATATGTTGTTTGTAACAATTACACAGTTTGAAGTCCCTCCACTTCAGGTTCGTTCAAGCAACATGCTTTTCAACTTTTCTTGGCAATTCTTTTATGGTTTCAGCTTAATGACAAGTTAATGCTGCTCTGCTAGCATTTGCTTGCTCATTCTGTTCTTTGCCTGAATTGAAAATGTGAGGGGAGTGTTTGGTGTTGCTTCTTGAGCAATGAAGTTATAAAGCCTTGCTATTTTTATGATAGTGTATTTGTTAATGTTTCATAATTGTCATATTTGAAGTGTTTATTGCAATTTTGGAAGTTATGACTATAGAGCAAAACATCCTGGGTTGGAACCTCAATGCTAACTCTTTGTTGAAAATTACTACTGCAACTGTTTGCTGCTTCTGAAAAATGAAAATTGTGGCACGTCTCTGGTGAGTCCGAACATGAGAGGGCTGGTTAAAATTTACAAATTTAAAAATTGTACTTGTCCCCTAGAAATTAAGTTTTACATGGTATGTGAATTTAGGTGTCATATTAGGCTTTTTCTCTCTGTTTCTTTGAATTAGAGAAACGATATGTTGTGTAATAAGTGGTTACTCAAACATGTGTTTCTTTCTTTTTGTGTTGGTTTCAAGAGCTCTGAACCATGAGCTTTGTTGCATTATGGTTTATATATATCCTAGTTTTTTTTATCTTTAGCACAGGATTATTTCATTTACGAAGTTCTCAGCAGCTTATTTATCTTTCAAATAGTGTGAATAATATACATAGATGTCTGAATTTTGCAGGTGGTAAAAAGAGTTCGAGCACTTCAATCAACATAAGTATGCTATGTTCTATCTCTTAAATCAGTTTTCTGTCTCTTGGCTTATAGAAGGGTATTCATTTTTAAATTTTCCTTTCAGTTCTTCCCATTGTAGGCGCTGTACTTGCTGGTGTTGGGATTGGATGGGTGATCTTTTACTGCAGACAAAGGAGGAAAAGGCTTGCTGTTCAATCTGACCATTTCTCCTCCACCGACAAGAAGGAGCTCCCAACAACTCCTCTAGCAAACAAAGACTCTCTTGCACCTCCTTCGGTTGCTTTCACTAAAAGCATCCCTTCTTACCCTTCAACAAAGTTCGACTCCAGAACAGAGACCTCCTACTTTGGTGCCAGGATCTTCACTTATACTGAGATTGAGGAAGCAACCGAAGACTTTGCTGAAGCCAGAGAACTTGGTGATGGAGGCTTTGGTGCAGTTTATTATGGTAAGCCTACAGTTTCATTTGCCATATCCACTGTTACATGGCTTATTTCATCTCTGTTATCACCGTTGTCAACAATCTCAGCCCTTTTTTACCTGAACAGCTCTTTAATTCTTTAATTTAGGCGTTCTTTCGGATGGCTCCGTTGTTGCTGTTAAGCGTTTATATGAAAATAATTATAAGCGTGTGGAGCAGTTCAAGAATGAAGTTGAGATATTGACTCGATTACGTCACCCAAATCTTGTCATGCTATACGGATGCTCATCCAAGAGAAGTAAGGATCTTTTGCTTGTATATGAGTACGTTCCTAATGGAACTGTGGCTGATCATCTTCATGGAAATCGTGCCAGTTCTGGTTTGCTGTCTTGGCCTGTCAGATTGAACATTGCAGTTGAGACAGCAGAAGCGCTCGCATATCTCCATGCATCAGATATCATCCACCGTGATGTCAAAACCAATAATATTCTTCTAGACAATGATTTCCATGTGAAAGTTGCTGATTTCGGGTTGTCTAGGCTGTTCCCCGTTGATGCTACTCATGTATCAACTGCTCCACAAGGAACACCTGGTTATGTTGATCCGGAGTACTATCAAATGTACCAGCTTACTGAGAAGAGTGATGTTTATAGCTTTGGAGTAGTCTTAGTTGAGCTTATCTCATCATTGCCAGCCGTCGATACCAGCAGGAGCCGCCATGACATCAATTTGGCAAATATGGCTATCAACAAAATCCAAAACCATGCAGTGCATGAGTTGGTGGATCAGAGTCTCCAATTTGATTCAAACAGTTCAGTCAAGAGAATGGTTACTTCGGTTGCTGAGTTAGCTTTTCAGTGTCTGCAGCAAGAGAAAGATATGAGGCCCTCAATGCAAGGAGTGTTAGATACACTACGAGGAATTCAGAGTGGTGGTCTGAATGCTCAAAAGGTAGAGGTTGTGGATATTCTGGCTGATAATGGTGGATCGTGCAAAGATGCCACCTTACCGCCTTCCCCCGGTTCAGTCACTGATAAATCGACTGGCACATCTGCAAAAAGTTCTAGCGAGTGACATTTGATTGAACTTGCATGCTATATTGTTTCAAGACTGGTAATTTATATGTGGGATGGAACTGGCTAGAGCTTGCTTATCCTTGATCCAAGTGCAGATATTTTGTTTGAATTCCCCTTATATATATGGTACGGACATAAATCCATGTAATGTATATCAGGGATACTTCAGAGGGAATGTACATAATGAATGGAGCATAGATTAGTTGTCATAGGTCATAATTTAAGGATACTATCCATTTTATTAAGTCGGTGGTTCAAATCTTCTGTGTTCTTTTAAAGCGTGAAAATTATTATCGTTAGTTGGGACTTGGTCTCATTTTCTTTATTTACTGGAACACATGTTGAAATTTACCTCTAAAAGGCCTGTGCATGGAGAAGAGGTTGTACCTTAGAGCAAGGCCTAGGCAATTTACGTTACCAAAGAAAATCCTTTTCCTTGGAGCGAAAGGATATTCCCTGGTCTTGAGAGCTCCTGCGCCTTTGGCCTAGAAGCGGTGAAACACATATGTTGTGCGTGTCTTTAGATTCAAACTCTTAAACTCTTGGAACGAATCTCAATCAGTTGGTACCGTATACCAACTGAGTAACGTCTTGGGACGGAAAATCCTTTTCCTGCCTTCAGTATGTGCTGCTACAGCAAATCATTCCAGTTTTTTTTCCCTCTGGACTGGTTCGAGGCTGTTAAAAAGAACGATAAGAAAAATAGAGAAAGAAAATGGAGCTATTACCCTAGAATTGGGAGCCATGAGAATTTAAAATATCATGATTGATAGCATGGAGGAGGCAACGGAACTGAATCATGATACTCGTGAAGAAACGCCATGAACATCTACTTTTCATGGAATGCAGGACCTGCCTGCCTCAACAGCTTACTTTAGTTTTTTTTTCCCTTTTCTATACTTATTTTTTAAAGATCACTTTTAAGAGTTTAGATTTCAGACAAATATGAACTATGATGGATCTTTCTTTTCCTTGAATTCTAAAGACATTTTTTGGTTATTGAACTCTTGGGTTGCATGAGTTCAGAAAGTGGCCAAAGGAAGAGAACAAAAAGGAACACCTGCAATTCAAGTAGTACGAAAAGTGACAAATTCCCAAAGGACCCAAATCACACACTTATCTGTTGTATATTTTACCGCTCATCTTGAATGCCGCCATGCGATAGATGAAACTTGAAACAAGAAAGTACCTTCCTATTTAGTAATTGTCCATTATTTGCTTCTTTGTTTGGGTGTTTTTAAATTTCCAATACTCTACTAACACATGTTATACGGTGAATAAACGGTGAATAAGTAAATGAGGGAATTCTGGCGAGAGGATCCGGTAACTCTTCTACCTTCCTATTTAGTAATTGTCCATTATTTCACCCTCCTTTTAGCTAGCTAATCTTCCCTTTCTTTTTTTTTTTTTTTTTTTTGCATCCCTTTACCAATTGTCTCAATAATCAACCCTTTTCTATTCTGTCACAGATCTCATTTTTTTCTGCTGATTTATATTCCCAATATTTTCAGTTTCTTGGAATTGAATAATTTTATGGATCACAGCGGCCCTGCAAAAATTCAAGCTACTAGCAATTCAATGTGCAATTATGCGAAGTCCAACAGGAAGCCCAACAACAAGCCCCGTAATTAACATCCGCCGGAGAAGAACCCTTGGTATGCTGCTCAGCCGGAGCATGAGTGGTGGCCGGAGACATCATCGGCGTGAAAAGAGCTTGCAGGATCGGCGACGGAGTGAAAAAGACAATGGGGAGGAGATGGGAGTGAGGCAGAAATTGAGGGATCTGTTTGTATCATCGCCGCAGTCGTTTGATGAGAAACTTGTTGCAAATGTCAGAGAAGGGATAGATTTCCCCACCGGGGGCCGATTTTCCGATGGGGGGTTCGGATCGAAGAGAAATGGGGAGCGATCACTGAGGCCAATGACGGCGACGTTCCGGCAGCGGCTACTTAGAGGTCTTGGAGACCCTTACTGGTGACTATACCTGAGTAATCTCGGAAAAATGTATGGATTATCTGGAAAGTCATCATGTCATTTGGACGAGATCTCTTCCAAAACACTCACCCTCCTTTCCACTCCCGTGTCAGTCACCTCTACACCTCTCTCCACCGTCTCTCACGTGTCAGTCAACCCTCATACACGTCTTCCTTCATTCCTTCATCCGGTCTTACCATTTGATGTTGATGACGGTGGAAAATGAGTGAAGGATTTGTAGTGATGAGATCATTCCTTCATCCAGTCTTACCATTTGATGTTGATGACGGTGGAAAAGGAGTGAAGGATTTGTAGTGATGAGATGTCATTTACATTTATAACAGTAATTAAATGATTGTTATTTCACGCATTTATATTAGCTTTTGATTAATTTTATTTAAATAATACTACATGGCTATAATTTTAATTCTGTCCAGCAGCAATTTTTGCTCGCTATATGTAGCAGGAAATTGATAATATGCGACAATTTCTTTTATACACGATAATATGCAACTTAGAGGGTCAATTATATTCATTCGACGGTAACCCGATCAGAGAAATTTTTTGATATAAAGATCCAATTAGTTCAAACACAGTTTGACGCTTTTCATTATGGGTCATCGGGATGTGTTTCTAACACATGAACATGGTTGCGTACATACGACCCTTCATACTCTGTCATAGACCGCCTATAAAGCAATGAGGTAATGTTGTTGTTTTGTTAATAATGAATAATTTTTTATAAAAGAAAAAAGTATAGGTAAATTTGCGTATATCGGATCACAAAACGATCCGATCCCTTTTTAAACCTTACGCAAATACAGAAAGTCTAATGCACTGGAAACGTGTTGTATATGAAAATTCATGTTACTTTTTTTTTCAAGGAATGGATCATTTCATTAAAACTGAGTAAAGAAATAGTTACAAGAGTATGTAAACTGAGGGTAGAAACCAAGAGCCAACTATCAACTACTGATATTACATATTTTAAGCCAAGCTAATCTGATATTACGGGCTCTTTCAAAAATCATCTGACTCGCCGAATGCACCGATAGTTGTTCATAGTGTTCATCATGTAAGAGCATATTCCTGTCCAGATGTAGGAAACTGCTTCCCGAAATACATAAGGCCACAGTTCCTCTTGCCCCTCATCCCGCCTACAGCATACCAAGTTACGGTCTATCCATCCTACTATCCCTCCCTCATTGTCAAAAAACCTCCGGTCGTTTGATACCGGATGGAGATGAAGCCATAATCTTTTAGCATGTGGGCAATCCCGGAGGGAGTGCAGGTTTGTCTCCGGCTGATTATCACAGATGGTACACACGGGAGATTCCTCCAAATTTCGATGGTAGAGGGCACTTTTGTAGGAAGGCTATCATGTCGGCTTTGCCAGAGCAAAAGGTTTCCCCTCTGTGGACCGCGCAAACTCCAAATGTTGCTCCAAGGTCGCCGTTCGCTGTCGTCATCCCCTTCCTGCTGCAACTCATATGCCGAGGCAATTGAAAATTTTTTGTTAGACTTGCCTCTCCATTGAAGTGTATCCGATGGCCCCTCGTCCAACCTGTCTAGCATTTCTGCATCGCCGATACCAGCCAATACCGTAGGAATAGCAGATAGTATGCTCCGCCATGTGTGCGTCGTATTTTGTCTTGGAGGATTTAAGCGTAATGGATGTCCATATTTGGCTCTCAACACTTTAACCCACAACACCTCCTCATTTAGTATCAGCCTCCATAATAACTTTGCAAGCAATGCATTGTTCATTAAGCGCAGCTTTCTTATTCCAGTACACCCCCATAGTTTTGGTCTACATATCCTCGGCCACGCAACCGTGTGTATCTTGCGATTACCCTCAAGTTCTCCCCAGAAGAAAGCTCTATTTAGCCTTTCAAGTTGGTCTATCGTATGCGCAGGCAATTTAGAAGTTTGCATAGAGTAGAAAGATACCGTTGATGTCACGGACTGTATGAGAATGTTACGTGATGCCTTCGATAACAGTCGTCCTTTCCATGAAGCTAACTTGCTCTTGACCTTTTCCACCAGAGCGCTATATGTAGCAGGCGTTACTCGGCCATGTAATAACGGCATACCTAGGTATCTACCCAGGTCTTGAGTTAGAGGGATCTCAAATTTATGGCTAATATTCAGCATTAGGCCCCTTTGCGTGTTTGGAGAAACATACAGTAAGGATTTGGCAGCACTAACTTTCTGCCCAGAAAGCTTGCAAAAATCGTCAACAATGGCTGCCATTGTTTCCCCTTGACCGACAGTTGCTGCACCAAACAGGAGGATGTCATCTGCAAACATTAAATGTGAAATTCCAGAGCCTCCTCATGATACTTTGATAGGTTTCCAGATCCCTCTAGCCACTGCTTTGTAAATTTGTTGACTAAGATAGTCCATGCATAATACGAACAAGTAAGGTGCAAGGGGATCGCCTTGTCTCAGCCCTCGCTTGGGTCGAAATTGTTCCAATTTAGCACCATTCCATAGGACACTCAACTGGCAGGATGTCGTGAGGTGCATAATTAGCTGAATCATATTATCTGCGAACCCCACTTGTTATAGTACCTGCTTTAGAAACCCCCAATGGACTCGATCATACGCTTTTTCCAAATCCAGTTTTACAGCCATCAGTCCTTGTCTTCCAGCCTTCCTCCGCATTGTGTGAATTATCTCTTGTGCCACGATAACATTATCACTCGCCTGCCTCCCAGGGATGAAACTGCACTGGTGGACAGTAACCAACTTGTCAACAACAACTTTCAGCCGGTTGGCTATGACCTTCGATATGATTTTAACCACCACGTTAGATAAGGAGATTGGCCTAAATTGTGAGACCTTCAAGGGATTATCCACTTTAGGCACCAAAACAATCGTACAAGAATTCATTTCTTGTGGAAATAAGCTATCTCGGAAGGCATCCATAACAAATCTCACCACCGAGCGTCCAACAATGTCCCAGTTATGCTGATAAAATATTGGGGAGAATCCGTCTGGTCCTGGACTTTTATGCGCCCCCATCTGAAATACTGCTTTATGAATCTCCTCCTCATATACCGGCATATTAAGCGCTTGCTGCTCTGAGTGTGTCAATACTGGAAAACTAAACTCAATATGATATGGCAGAACATTATTAGCTTGTGAGTATAGCTCCTTAAAATAATTGGATACCATAGTTTGCATTGACGTCGGGTCCTCTATCCATGTCCCGTCCTCCTGCTGCAATCTGTTTACGTACTTTTTGCGTTTTCTCATTATCGATGTAGTGTGAAAGAATCGAGTGTTGCGTTCACCTTGAGTGATTCAATTAAGACGTGATTTTTGGTGCCAATATTTCTCTTCCTGATCCAATAATTCCTGTAGGTCTGCCTGCAATTCTTTCTCCAACTGGTATAAGTAGTTGGATGGCCTTCCTTTTACCACCTCGTGAATACCCTGAAGCCTGGCAAAGCAACGACTCTTTTTTTGCCTTATGTTTCCAAAAATCTCTTTCTCCCACCAACTTAGACTACGGGCACATGTAGACAAGATATCCTGCAAGTGACCTCCTTGTTCATTCCATGATTGTCGAAGAAAATCTCTAAATGTTTTATGTTCCAACCAACAAGATTGAAACAAAAAGGATCTACTGTGTTGCTGAGGGCTAGCACTTGGGTGTAGTTGAAGCAACAAAGGATAATGGTCTGAACTCGACATGGGTAGGTGCTGCAAGTGTGCATTCGTGAATTTTCGACTCCATGAGACATTACAGAAATTATAATCAATACGCTCGAGGATTCGGCTAGGCCCTGTCCATCCATTAGTCCATGTGTATTTAGGACCCGAATATGGCATCTCCATCCATTCACAACAATCCACAACTCTCCTCAGCCCATTATTTGGTAAGACACGTCGGCCTCCTAGTTTGTCCTCCTGTCTAAGTACTTCGTTGAAGTCTCCAATTATGCTCCATGGACATCGCATGACTAGCCCCATTCGCATTAGAATCCTCCATAATCGTTGTCTCTCTGTAGCATTTGATGAAGCATAAACAAGTGTCAGGATCCACTCTACTCGGCCACTATGTGTGACTGCTATGTTCAAAACTTGGTCGGAGTAATTTAGTATCTCTAATTTGATGGCAGATGCGTTCCAAAAACATCACAAACCACCAGCAAAGCCCCCTTGCTTCTACGCCTACAAATCTTGTAAAGTTGAAGTTCTTTAATATTTTACGACTTTTCTGGCTGTGCACGCGGGGTTCCATCAGGAATAGAACATCCGGATGATATTTGCGTATTATTTCTTTCAGGCATAAATAAAACTTCGGGGATGAAGCACCCCTACAGTTCCAAGAAACTAGCTTCATGGAGTTATATGATCTGGCTGGGGAGATCATGTTCCCCATTGGTGTCCATATTCACCTCACCTTCAGATATCTTGTCGCTCATAGAAGGAAAAGCGACGGTTTGCCCGCCATCTCTTTGCAGTGGCTCAAAATCATCTATGTTGGGTGCTGTAATTTTGTTTGTGTCAGGAGGGTTTTGCTTAATGTGATTACCTACTGTACACATTTGAGTATTCCGTGTTGAAGGCGGTTGGATGGGTATTTCGCTCACCTTCATGGTTAAATGAGAAGAAAATTCCCTTGAAGTAACGTTGGTGAGGTCACTTAGAGAAGGCCTCCAACTTGCACCCTCTACTGTTGTTATAGTCTTCCTTAATTCAGGAGTATGTGTTGGCTTCACTTGTAGCGGTGATTTTCCTTGTGGTTTTATCTTCACCGGTGCCTTTATTTGAACCCCCTTCTTCCCCTTCGTCCTGCTCATTGTCTTTGGATCTATGGATACTGCAGTAAATTGGATAGCGTGGTCTATCTCAGGATCTCGGTTGAGTTGTGTACGGATGTCATCGACATTGAACTCGTCTCTATCCTGCCCCACTGCCTCCTCCATTGCAAGGATATCATATCTAGACCCCGATGCAATCTTGGAATTCCCCGCTGTATTGTAGTTCCCTTGGGGTTTGACGGCTGGGTTTGCAAGATTTACCCGTTCTTTGCCATGTCCTGCCCTGCTCTGAGAGTTTGAGCTATTGCCATTCTTCACTTGGTTTCTACCCCTCCTAGCATGTGATGCTACTGTTGAGAAAACGTGTACAAACATACTATAGATAACAAATATACACTTACCATATAGGGATGATTGTGATTGATTGTAATTAGCAATTAGCATTAGTGTGTGCATTAATACCGATTTTATATTCCATAGATAGGATAATCTGTAAGGCATAAAAGGATGGCATTGGATCAATGAAAATCAAGGAGAAAAATCTTTTCTTCAGGAAAGTGCTTGCTTAACATGGTATCAGAGCAAGGCACAATCCTAAAGAAAAGATGTGTGATTTTGGAAGCGTAGGCTCAGATAAAAAGAATCATCATCGCCTGAACCCTTTCCCGGCCAATTGACGGCCAACACTTACCTTCCCCGGCAAAAAGGCCAGATTACCAGTAAATCGGTTGCTGAACCTTGTCCAGCCATCCTGACTACTGACCCGAAATATCTCAGACAAATTTCGTTGTCTTCATCGAAAAATCCCAGAACAAAATATCGTCCTGCAAAAAACCCAAAACATGTCAGATATACCAACCTCATCAGAAACGCCCAAAACCGAAACCAACGACCCTAGCCCTGGGGATTTGGCTATCCAAGTAGCCCGAATCCTTAGAAACAGCCTTAACTCACCACCACCACACAATCCGCTACCAGAAAACCTGAACATCGCTGTCAAACTTACCGGCAGCAATTACGCTCTGTGGTCCAAGGTAATTTACAGGGCCATACTGGGTAGGGGACGCAGCTCTCATCTTACAGGAGTGCCTTCCCCACCATCAACGAATGACCCACAGTTCCCACGTTGGGAACAAGATGACAATTCCATGTTCACTTGGATTTTACAAAATGTTGATCCAAGTATGATCAACAATGTCTCGAGATACCCAACTGCTAAAGCCCTCTGGGAGGGATTTGCACTGACTTATGGATCGAGGGGCGACTCCTTGCAAGTCTTCGACTTGCACAGAAGGGCAAACAGTGTCAGACAAGGAGATTCATCACTAGAAGCGTGTTGGAGCACCCTTCAGGATCTCTGGGTATCAATTGATACCCTAGATCTGAACCCTATGTGATGTCCCAAAGACATCAGCGCTTACAACAAAAAATTGCAAGAATACAGATTATACCAGTTTCTTACAGCCATCAGTGATAAGTACGAAGCAGAGAAGAAAGAGTTGTTAAAGAGAACCCCTTTACCCACAGTGGAGGCAGCATTTTCGAAAATCAAACGGGCAGAGTCCAGATCTGGACTCATCAGGCAAAACCCCTCAGAACAAACGTCTTCACTGGGGATAGGGCAAGGATTAGTGGTAAAACCAGCCCCAGGACGAGGCAGTGGCAGAAACCACAACAATGGAAGGGACAAACCAAACACAACTGCTTCGAAGGTGGACAAAAGCCACCTTCTCTGCAAACACTGCGGAAGAAAAGGCCATGAGAAGGAGAATTGTTTCCAAATCGTAGGCTATCCTGACTGGTGGGAGGGTAAGAAGGTTCTTACCCAAGGAGGAGGCAGCAAGGCAGCAACAATCAAGACTGTAGGAGACGAAGGAACGAGACGCAAAGAAGGAGACCAGAAGGATCTGGAACGAGATGAAGACGGCGGGACAGGTAACAGGGGGTTAGGAAATAACCCTAACCCCCAACCACTAACCTTAAATACTTTAAATTGCTCATTCAGTCCTTCAAATATTCCCCCTTCAGGCCCTGTAAATTCTGCATGCGTTAATATGGTCCTCTCAGATTTCCCCCCGTTGAATTTTGATCCGGCGTTTTTAAAAGGCTCACTTATGCCCCCTGAAGTTCCCACTGGTGTTAATTCCGACCCCAAAGAATCCCTCACTACACAAACTGGTCCCTCTAGTTTACCCCAAATTACACCACGCACCCATCACACTTCTTCACTTAACACCAGCTGGATATTCGACAGCGGGGATACCGACATGATGACATTTGACCCTAAAGACTTCACCGCACTCACGACACCCACCAAAACACGGGTTGAAACGAAAAATGGAGAGATTATCCCAGTTTATGGCAGTGGTCCCATTGAACTTAATTCACGTGTTCGTATACCCAATTGTCTTTTTGTCCCATCCCTTTCCACTAAGTTACTTTCCATCAGTCAATTAACCAAAGAATTAGATTGTGTTGTACTTATGTATCCCTCCTTTTGCATATTGCAGGACATTCATACTCAGGAGATCATTGGACGTGGTACTGAGCGCGATGGTCTCTACTACGTAGATGCGATGGTACAACAGGGTAGGTCTAATCTTGCCACCGGTACGGTCTCCCGCCAGTTATGGTTATGGCACCGTCGGTTAGGTCACCCGTCTTTTAGTTATCTTCAGAAACTATTCCCAAAACTATTTACTACCTCTTTAAATAATTTTACCTGTGACATTTGCCTCCGGGCCAAGCAACCACGAGCGACTTACCGCTCAAATAATACACGTGTGGATCGTATTTTTTCACTTATACATTCAGACGTGTGGGGACAATCTCCACACCCTACTTTATTGGGCTTCCACTATTTTGTTATTTTTGTTGATGACTATTCTCGTATGACATGGCTTTACATCTTGAAACAAAAATCTGATGTTACTACAAAATTCATTGAATTCTACAATATGGTCAAAACTCAATACCGCTCGACCATACAAATACTTCGTTCAGATAATGGTGGGGAATAATTTGATGGGGCACTAAAAACATTTCTCAATACTATGGGTATCACTCACCAAACATCTTGCCCAGACACCCCTGAACAAAATGGTGTCGCAGAAAGAAAGAACCGTACTATCCTTGAGATGACACGTGCAATAATGCTTGAGTCGTCAGTCCCTCAGGGTTTCTGGCCGGAGGCAGTGTCCACTGCCACATATCTTAGTAACCGCTTACCCAAGACCATCCTCAATCATCAAACTCCACTACAAATTTTGTCCAGTCAAGCCAAAATTCCCCCGGTCTTAACCCTACCTCCTCGAGTATTTGGTTGCACCGTATACATACATATTCCCAAAACCCAACGCAACAAATTTGACCCCTGTGCCGAGCGATGTGCCTTTGTTGGATATGCTCCAACACAAAAGGGATATAGATGTTATAATCCTCGCACCCAGCGCATCCATGTCACCATGAACTGCGTCTTCGTAGAAACAGAATATTTCTTTGCCACCCTATCTCGTTCTCAGGGGGAGATAACTAAGGATGGTGATCCCCTCGACTGGCTGTCACACCCGTACTGGTCCATGACTGAGCCAACACGGCAAGTAGATGGCTCCGACTGTACTATAGCTCCCTGCGAGAGTAGGACCATCGCTGCAGTTCACGACAAGGAGACTCCTCTGATGAATGAACTGCAACAGGTAAATGAAGGTATACATAATGACAACTCAAATCTTGATCTATCATCTAATATACCTTTGCCTGATACGATAAGTGAGTCTCTTGTAGAAAGTCATACACCTATTGAGATGGACCATACTAACGTTATGACAGAAGAACATGGGTGGATCCTACCACCAAGAAAAAACAGAGGAGTCCCACCTACAAGATATTCGCTGACCAAAGTTGCCCGAGCCTCAAAATACCCTATACAGAAAAGAAAGTTGGGCCACACTGCTCAAACCTTTGCAATGACCATATGTACCGAAGAGATTTCCCGGACAGTAGAAGAGGCGTGTACTCAACAACAATGGAAAGATGCCATGCTTACAGAAATGAGGGCCTTAAAAAAGAGTAAAACGTGGGAACCATGTGTACTGCCCACAGGCAAACGAACAGTGGGATGCAAATGGGTGTTCACAATCAAATACAAAGCAGATGGGAGCATTGAAAGACACAAAGCAAGACTGGTAGCCAAAGGGTTTACACAGACGTATGGAGTAGACGATTCAGAGACATTTTCACCAGTTGCCAGAATAGATACTATCCGAGTATTATTCTCCATCGCAGCAAATAAGAATTGGCCATTGCAACAATTTGATGTAAAAAATGCTTTTCTACATGGCGACTTACAGGAAGAGGTATACATGGAGCCACCTCCGGGGTTCACTGAAAACTTTATACCAGGACAGGTCTGCAGGTTAAAAAAGGCATTGTACGGACTCAAACAATCACTCCGGGCGTGGTTTGGAAGATTTACATCAGTCATGAAGCAGGACGGTTACACACAAAGTAACGCTGATCATACCTTGTTCATCAAACGACAGGGAAGTCTCGTTACTTGTCTTATTATATATGTTGATGATATGATTATCACTGGAAACGATACTAATGAAATCTCTCGTCTCAGGAAAAATTTGTTCAATCAGTTCGAGATGAAGGACCTTGGAGGGCTCAAATACTTCTTAGGAATAGAAGTGTTGCGATCACAAGCAGGGATATAAATATGCCAGCGAAAGTATATTCTCGACTTGCTAGCAGAAGTTGGACTACTTGATGCTAAACCAGCTGATACTCCGATGGTTCAGAATCATAAGCTGGAGTTTGTCCATGACGCATCCGCTGCAGATCAAGAAAGGTACCAGAGGCTGGTTGGAAAACTAATATACTTGTCACACACCAGATTGGACATAGCTTATGCTGTGAGAGTAGTCAGTCAATTTATGCACAGTCCGCAGAAGCACCACTTTGATGCAGTAATCAGAATCCTACGATACTTAAAGGGAACTCCAGGAGTTGGACTATTCTTCTGGAATAATGGACATCTAGACATTGAGGCTTACACTGATGCTGACTGGGCAGGAAGCCAGACCGATCGACGCTCTACTTCAGGCTACATTACGCTAGTTGGAGGCAATGTTGTTACATGGAGAAGTAAAAAACAAAAGGTAGTGGCATTGTCAAGTGCAGAGGCAGAATTTCGAGGCATTGTTAAAGGAATCACTGAAGTTCTTTGGATTCGAAAATTGGTTCAAGAGATGGGCTTTCAGGTATCCGGACCGACTTGCTTAAAATGCGACAATAAGGCCTCAATCAGCATATCAGAGAATCCTGTACAACACGACCGCACAAAACATGTGGAGGTAGATAGACATTTTATCAGGGAAAAACTTGACGACGGAATCATTGCGCTTCCACACGTACGCTCTGAAGATCAGCTGGCGGATATTTTGACAAAGACCGTTAATGGGCGAATATTTGAAGAAGTGCTGCGCAAGTTGAACATCTGCGACCCTACTGTTCAACTTGAGGGGAGTGTTGAGAAAACGTGTACAAACATATCATAGATAACAAATATACACTTACCATATAGGGATGATTGTGATTGATTGTAATTAGCAATTAGCATTAGTGTGTGCATTAATACCGATTTTATATTCCATAGATAGGATAATCTGTAAGGCATAAAAGGATGGCATTGGATCAATGAAAATCAAGGAGAAAAATCTTCTCTTCAGGAAAGTGCTTGCTTAACAGCTACCATCCACGGGCCAAACACTTCATCTTCCTGTCTTTTCGTCACCTCCGTAGCAACCACTTGTTCTCTTATTGGCTCACTGGATGTCGCTGCACAATCTGCATATCGATGGCCGTAGCGTCCACACTCAAAACATATAAGATGTAACCCCTCATATTCAACCTTGTAATCATACCCATCTAAATTAACTATGGAGGTCAGGGGTTGTGTCAGATCTATCTCAACGCACACACGCGCATACTTCCCTCTCGTAACCTTCATTGTAGTAAAATCAACTTTTACCGCCTTCCCTATTTTGTTTCCAATCATCATAAGCACATGTTCATTGTAGTACTCGACCGGTATTTTAGGTAGTCTTACCCATGCCATGGTCGAAGTGATTGCGTTCTTATCAGGTTGAAACAAAGGTCTCCATTTCGTTACTGTTAAGTAGTGTCCTTGTATGAGCCAGGGTCCCCCTTCCAACACGTGGTAGTAGTCATCTTTAGTATAGAAACGAACTATGTAATATTCCTCCTCCA
The DNA here is from genome assembly GCA_036186865.1 of Eustoma russellianum. Taxonomy (NCBI): domain Eukaryota; kingdom Viridiplantae; phylum Streptophyta; class Magnoliopsida; order Gentianales; family Gentianaceae; genus Eustoma; species Eustoma russellianum. Next base: position 32,000,794 of record AP025051.1, read on the forward strand.
GATCAATGAGAACAAACTCATCATTTAAGTTCCATAGTGATTTCAGTCGCTGGTCCAACATACGGTAGGATATATTCCGGCCTAATAGTTTGATGATCAAAGCTCGACTCCACGGCTTATACAACCGGCGCCTCTCGGCCGGGGGTAGAACCATCTTGATTTTACCAGCAGTCAATCCTCCATCTCCCCACTCTTTTTCCTGTATCTCCTGAACATCAATCATGTCTTCATAATCACTATCATCCCCATCACTGAAATACAGCGGCCTCTCCACCCGGACTTCTCTCACCACGTCTGCAAACCTTCTGTCACCCCAGGTTCCATACGATGGTAGTGGCGCCTCTGATGGCGGAACGAAGTCACCATTTGCGTGTCTTTTATATATATTTTTACACTTCTTGTCAGTTGGTCCATTTCCTCTGTATCTGTTTCCCGATCACGATCGATCTCCATTGCCTACCCACTAGTGTTTCTCAGACGGCCGGCGGCCGACGAGATCAGTGTGAAAACCGTTGATTGCTGAAAAATAGGAGCAGTTCCGAGATCAGTGTGAAACCGTTCTGCTTTCCTTTTGGAAATTGTTTTCTATTACTCATGAAAATTCATGTTACTACATGGTGGAAGTGCACGCTAAAGACACTCGTGAATAAATTGAATGAACCACAGGTTATTCAGTATCTAGACTAAGCCACCATGGTGGAAGAAATATTACACTTTCATGAGAAGTAATAGCTATGAACATTGAAGAAATATTTCACATTAATGGTGGGGGGGGGGGGGGATCACTATCAAAGTAGAAGAAGTGTTACACTTGCAAAGCGGAATAATTTGTATTGAAACAATTTTTTTTTTTTTAAAATCTTCTAAAGAAGAAGTCTGTTCTTCAGTTTTTTCGTTTTTTAATAAATAAAACATGGTTACATAATGCCACAAGTAGTGGAGAATAAACTATTATCAGAACATGAATCATACATGGATAATTTTGAGAATAAACCACCATTATAATATATTAAATTACTACTTATACAATATGGATAATATATTATATAGTGAGAACGAACCACTATTATTGTGCATCTATAAAATGTGTGGAATTTTACACTTGCAAAGATTTGAACGCAAAACATCTTAGTTTTGATCCATAAGCCCAAACTATTTAAACTTGACTTCATTAGGATTCCGTTTTTCTTTGTAAGAAGATAAACAAATGGGTTGATTTGGTCTTCTTTGGAAGTGGTTTGATTTGGTCTTTAATAAGAATGAATTTGACAAAATCTGCTATTAGAACGAGTAAAGAGAATGCTATGCCAACACAAGAATTATGTTTAAAACCATAACTAAATTAATTAATTGTTCATTTCTTATTAATGGCTAAACCTGAATCATTTAAAAGTTGCGTACTCTTTTAACATGTAGAAGTTGGGTTTCATGGGATTTTCTAAATAACCTGATTTATTTATTTATTTATTTATTGTCTTTTTAGAGTTTGTCTTCCACTTCTGTTGTTGGAAACTTATTGTTGTTTGGATGAAATCAGAGGAGGCCTTATATGAGGCAAAATATGAGACCTTCAATCACACGACGGCACATGTACAAAAGTAACCTTCAAACACCCGATTGTATTGTTGTTTCTATAGAAACCAAAGAAAAAAAGGAAATTTCTCTGCTACCTAATCAGTTTCATTCCTTAAAACAGAGAGAGCCCATAGATGAACAGAATATTATTTGATCCGCCCTCAAAATGCTCCACAAATCAGAAACCGCCCAAGTGTATCGCCATTCTCCTGATGTAAAGTATAAGACTATATCAAATCAAAAATTCGAGTATATCTTATTCAAAAGCAAATCATATCAAAATCATACTGTATTGTTGTATGTATTGTAATTAAACATATAGTATAGGTAGTATGTCTACTCGGCTATAAATAGATCTATTGTACCTTTATCAAACTTAAGATATATTTCTATCACTTCAAATCTATATAGATTAGAGAAATTCTCTAAACTACAGTACACGTGCAGCGTGGATGCAATACTGCTGTCTAGCTAGTAATGACGAAGACATTATATCCGGCCCAATTAGGTTAAAAGGTTATTGACCCGATTTATAGTAGTCACCTTGCAGTTTCGTTGAATTTCTGATTTACATTTTCAGGGAAGTTTTTTAAGGGTGAGGTAAATTTCCGCTTTATAAGATTTTCGTTGCAAGGCAGAGAACTAAGACAGTGTCTCCAACCAAAACCTTTTACCTCTTTTGCTACATTAAGTCTCCAAAGTCTCTTTTACACATTTCTCTCTGTCTAATCTACCATTTGGCGTAGATGCACCTTCGTATTTCTTGTTGCAATAGGTGATATCTGATCTTAGGGTTTTTATCGTCTCAGTATTAAAGAGTATTGTGGAGGATGCAAATTAGAACTTCAGCAGCCTTCTATGTTAGATGAGAGCTTACGCAGTGACTCACACAAGGTGTCCTCCCGCAAACTAGGTCTTCGGTCTAGCATCAGTAGAACATCCACACTGTGCGTGTCCCTCTAATCAAACTATTGACTTCTTGGAGTAAATCCTAACACGAGTATCATCTGAGCATGCCTTGGGGGCACACCTTCGTATTTCTGTCCAAGAGCAGTAGAAACAGACTTTTACACAAAGTTTATAGTAATATTGCGTACATCAGATTGCGGAAGCGACACGGTCTCTCTCTGAACCCTGTGCAAAAGCGGAAGCATAATGCATCAGAAACGCACTTTAGTTTAGACATAGAAAAACGAGTTCTCACGTTTTGGTATTAAGTCATGTATCTTATACAATTCCGCAGTATTATAATAATATTCAAATGTTGTTTTTCTAAGGAGGACCCATAGAATAAAAAGATCAATATTTTCATGGTGTGGGATATCGGGCTCTGACAATATATGCAAGACACTGTTACACATGAAATAATATAATTGATAAAATGTAAACATTAATAAAGTGATATGACACGATTAATGCATATTATTTGTCTTTCAAAAGAAGGTTCAGTTTTACTATGGGGAAACGGGTTCAAATCATCAGTACAAGTAGTCGTGTTTAAATAGATATTCAAGCTAAATTATGCCGTTTTAGAATAATGTTTTGCACGATATAATTGACGTGGGATCAACCAAAGTATACGATTTCCCCTTGAACAACAACCATCATCATCATTCATACTCAGTATATCCCACCGACAGCAAAAGCTATCGTTAAGATCTGAGGAGCATAAGTAGTAAGTAAACAATACCTCTGCCTAAAAGATAGAAAATCTGCTTGAAACTCTCGGCTCTATATGTACATGTTGAACAACAACCATATATTCATAATATATGGTGTTTAGGTTAAGAGAGTAACTTATCCACGGTCCACCATTGCCACTTGTTGTCATGATGCTTTATTAATTGGAGGTTGCAAAATAATGGATGATTTATCTCTCAGTCCCACCTTTGATGGGTACGTACAATTATACCATCATGTATTTAATTAGGTGTTTAATTATCAATTAGTTCAATTTCAAATGTGAAACTTACAAACTAACCATATTATAAGTACATGTTACAAGTAATCTTATACCTTTCTGTCCAAAAATATTACTTTATATCTTTTTTGTTTGAAAAATATTGTTATAGTTTACAACATCAATATCTATCTCTAAATTGAGTAAAGGTGAGAGCATCAACATCTCCTCTGAAGGGGTTAGGACCCGTTTACTGCAAAATCGTCACCGCACTCGTCATCGCATGACACGTGACAACAGATGATTAATGAGGCTAGATGAGTGTTAGCCTCACCACCCCTCTCTGCTGCCACGTATGACGTGATGGGGAGTAGGATGAGGGAAAGTGTGGTGAGGTGATCCAATCCGCTTACGAAGATGGTGTAATCTCAGCAATTCCAACGTTTAACATTGTAGCATTTCTTTGTCTTCAAAATTTGATCACTTTAACAAAGTCATACATCTTAGATATCTCCGTTCTTCCTCTTCAAGAGCCTCCACTCCATCTCCCTGTCTCTTTACCTTATCCTTCGGGGAAACAAATCTATAAAGAAGATAATTCAGTTCGAATTTGTAAGATAAGGATCAAACAAAGCTGAAAAGTGATAAAATTAGTATCTTTATGAGTTCCGAAGACCGGCTCTTGACTTTAGCAAAAGATGGGCGGCGTTACATCGTCAATCGCGGCTAAGTTCGCCTTTTTTCCACCGACTCCGCCGTCGTATACTGTGGTGACCGCCGACAGCTCAGCCGATGGTGCTCTATTTATTCCGGAGGTCTCGACCAGGGAAGATGTAGATGTCCTGAAGCTCAGGACTAAGCGTGGGAATGATATAATTGCTGTTCATGTGAAACATCCTAAAGCTTCAGCTACTGTGCTTTACTCTCATGGTAACGCTGCTGATTTGGGCCAAATGTTTGAGCTCTTCGTCGAATTAAGCCTTCGCCTTCGCGTTAATCTTATTGGGTAATTTTTGTTTTCACCAATTCTTTGTCTAATTTATTGAAGTTCGAAACTTTACTTAGCTTTCTTATGTGTCGTTTATGCTATGTATTCTGGGAATTAATGAGCTGCAAGTTGATCTTTGTTATTGTTAGGTGTTTATTATATGTTAAATTGGTTTTTGGTTTGGCAATAGAGTTTTCTGAGAGATGGGATAATGCACAAGTGATTGGTACTGAAAGAAGATATCATGCGAGGGTGTTAAGTAGGATTTAGTTTCTATCAATTTAATTTGAAGGAGAGACAGTAAAGATCTTCATTTATTTAACCAGTGCTATTGGAGTGTCAGCCAATTGAAGTCTGTGGATTGAATTTTATTGGAAATGAGTTAAACATTGTCTAGGATTATTGTCTGTGCTGAAGTTTTTGGAAGAGTTACTTGATTTTGGTTTGTGAGATGACATCTCTAAAATGGAATAATATGTGTTTCGAGTTAAGTATGTCTGAGTGAGATTTTACGTAAAACCTAATATGACGGGCATACAGCAGATCATCAAGTTGTGTGAGCATTGAATGGCAATGTTCTATATATATTAAAAGAAAAAAAAGAAGCTCTCTCATCTTCCTAGAAAGTACAGTTCTTTTTCCTTTCTGTTCATTTTGCTTCGTATAGCTGTGTATGTCTGAATCGTTTGTTACATTTGCATCTGATACCATGGTTTCTTATGGAGAAAATTGCATGAGAAGTTTTATAATTTGAATTCTTGGATTTAGTTGCAGGTGTTCTTTGCATTTGTATGGGAAGACAACTTTATGGCATCTGGAGATTGCCATTTAAAGTTGTGGTGGCTTTTAACTATTGATAATGTTTCTTCTTCAAGAAATGCATCATGTTTGAGCTCTTATCATTTTCTTTGGCAATTTTGAATCTTTTTCGTTATGTGGTGCATGGTTCTTGGAGTAGGCTAGTACTTTTATTCTGAAAATAGAATTATATATTCATGCCCCATTGTTTCTGATCTCTTATTGCTGTCCCCTTGATTAATAATGTTTTGGCAGGCTCATAACCATAGTCCTTGTTGTCCCCAGTAACTCAATATCTTTAGCCCCTCTAAACTAAGACATAATTCATTAGCTTGTCCCTCTCTTTCTTTGGTATGACATGAGGAATTTGGTGATATCTGCCTAAGTTTAACTGGTCATTGTTACCTTGGTGGAAGGGTTTTCTTCCCTCTATGTGCATGTTCATTACCTACTTAACATATACAGGTATTCTTTTGCTTGTAATATTGGTTCTCCCCATTGATATTGTTGGCAGAGCTTTCGTCTTGCTATCCTACGGTACACATAATAGCACAACCAATTCATGGACTACAATTAAGAATTGTTGTCATATGTTTTGCAATATTAGTTCTGTGAACTTACCACTGCCATTTTCTCTTGCAGGTATGACTACTCTGGCTATGGACAATCAACTGGGAAGGTGACCTTTCATTTCTTATGTTTCTACCGAATCGCAGTTTCTTTAACTCCTAAATTATTCTTACTCATGCTCATGAATTTTTCCCATTCCATTATTTTGTGACATAGACGTCCTGTCTTTTGAAACAGCCAACTGAATATAACACATATACGGATATTGCTGCAGTTTATAAATGCCTCAAGGAGAAATATGGTGTTAAAGATGAACAGTTGATACTGTATGGTCAGTCTGTTGGTAGTGGCCCTACCGTTGATCTTGCATCTCGTATACCAAATCTGAGAGGTGTTGTCTTACACAGTCCAATTTTATCTGGGATAAGGGTCCTGTACCCTGTTAAACGAACATATTGGTTTGACATTTACAAGGTGAGTCGTCTTTTTGAATGTTTTCATCTCTTGTTTCTGAACTTGTGTGCTTACTCTGGTATGTGGTTCGTTTCAGAATGTTGACAAGATCGTGCTGATAAATTGTCCCGTCTTGGTGATTCATGTAAGTGACTCTGCGTCTATTTCTGAATATCGACAATATTGTTTCTGAAGTAACAGTTGATCGACACAACTTGACACAATTATGTGTCATCGGGAAACAACCTCCATATTTTTATAATATATGAGTATAGTTGCGTACATCGGACTCTCCATACCCCACCATTGACGGGAGTTTCTAAGATAATGAGATAATGTTATTGTTACTGACAATATTGTTTCTGAACTTGTTCTTTCTTTGCTTACCTATGTTTCTCCTTTTTATGGTGTAAAGTATTAAGGAGGAGAAAATATAGCTGGTCGGGATAAGCGTGTCGTCTTTAACCAGTTGTTTGTAGGTTTCTTTTCATATTTTTTACCACATAAAAGATCAATAAGCCAGGAAATCTGGAAAAAAAATCTCTACCATGTTGGAGATTTCACCTAGTCAAGTAGTAAAAAAGTGCTTAAAGAACTTGAATTAGACAATTAGGAGTAAACTTCCTCCATCAGTATGTTAAGGGTACAGCCGATGAAGTAGTTGATTGTTCCTATTGAATTTTTATGTTTAGGGTACAGCAGATGAAGTAGTTGATTGTTCCCATGGAAGACGACTTTCGGAGCTTTGCAAACAGAAGTATGATCCCTTGTGGATACATGGGGGTGGACATTGTAATCTTGAACTTTTCCCCCAGTACATAAAACATTTGAAAAAATTTGTTTCGACTCTTGGGAAGTCAAAGCCAGTAGCTAATGATTCGGAAAAAGCATCAGAAGATGAAAATAATCAGACCAAAGCTGCTGAAACTGGCCCTTCAAACACAAAACAGTTCCGGCCTGACCTCACTGAAAATTCAAGAAACAGTTTAGACAGTCGACTTGAGAAGTCCAAGAAACCAAACAAGGTTGAGAAGTCTCGGATGAGCACTGATCGGGTTGACAGGTTTAGGAGAAGAAAGGGTCTGGTCTGGTGATTTGGCATATAAACTTGTGTGGTTTAACTTATTGCATAAGGTAGCAACACAAAGTTCTTGATCTTGGTACAGTGTAGTAAATTGAGACATCAAGTATGAGATCAAAGTACAGCAAACACTATCAAGTTGGTTGCAGATTACCGAAAAGCCAAGCAAGCATGGAATTGACACTGGAGATCAAGAAACGCCGTTGAAGAGCTGATGAGATGAGTTAGTTCATTTGCTCAGCTACCTGATTTTCAGCTGAAACTGAAACCCTGTAATTGTATGTGACGTTTATGTGTGTGTATGCATGAGATGAATGTATTGTTTTGCATGATTTGCTTTTCTGTTGCTTCTCTTAATTACTTCAATTAGGTAGAGTTCTTATGAGTTTTTATACTGGGCTGCAGAGATAGTCAAGGTCTTCAATAACTTAAACCATATTATTCCTGCACAAGTTATCATTGCAAATCCTTCTACACTTGAAGCCTATATGTATCTCTTTTACAATTCCTGCTTGGCCATGGGTCCTCCCAACAACATGCAGGTTTTAGAACAACTTTCTGTTGCTTACTCTAGAAACAATCCATAACACAAGACCTCAAATCACATTACTACATGGTTTAGCAGCGGGCCGCCGACACGAACGAGAGAGACAGTAACCATTTAGAGGACAACAAAGAGCAAGAATCCTCACATGTCTATCTTCTATGTTCAACTGCTTTCTACAAGATCACTTCTGCCTTTCGATATCTCTTCCTGTGAAACAGAGCACTAATATTAATCTATCAACAAATAAAACGACCATTCTAAGCATTTGACAGCTAGAATCACTAAGTTACAGCACAGTTTGACAATGTAAGCTTCACTGATTTTATCAAAATACTTGGAACCCTACCAGCTTGAGTCTCAAATCAGAGATTGTCTGCTCCCGCTGGTTTGCAAAGAACTTCAGTGACTAAAACATGGGAAAGACAAAAAAATTAGAGAGATAGGAAGGACAAGATCCAGTAACTGCATATCTGGATTTCATGACAGGAAGAAAACTTTATTTGAAAAACAGGAAAAACATGAGCTCAAGGGGTTGCTTACTCCGAGTCTTTGCATCTCAAGAGACCTAGACAATGCTTCCCTTTTGCTGAGCAGATTTCTTTGCAAGACCTTTGGACGTCTATAGTTCTTTCCACGGAATAGAAGGATTGCATGACCTTCCTTAAGCTTCTCAATAGAGACCAATACTCCACGGCTTTCTGCCTCAAGGGATTTGGCAGTAAAAGTAACTTGTGTCATAAACCTTTGCATGGTGATCACCTTCACCATTTCTCTGTGCTTCCAGTGTTGATGCAAACTCTCTATAACACCTTTAAAAACCCCTCGCCTTCCTGAAAGGAGGAAAATAAGAGAACATACAGTAGGATTGAGATCCATTTGATTCATTTCATTTCCTTTGTTCTTTTTTGGTATCTAGAAAAAGGTCCATTTCATTCCAAGCAATCAGACCAACTTGTGTTGCATAGAGTAATGCTGGAAAAAGCAACAAAAGCTACCGACCCTAGAGATCTGGCACTTGAAACAAACATTCTGATATTAAAAAAAAAAATCTATCAAACAAGAAACGGTTCAATAGATTGGGAGAGCATATAATGGAAGCACCATTTCAAACCGTTGTCACTACTTACCTTGGAAAAGGACAAGATGCATTTTTAACATAACAAAGAGAAAAACTCTTCCTTACCAAGAACTACCATGGCCTCCATTTTCAATCCTATTTGCCTCAAACATTCCCTCTCCTCTGGTATCAACATCTCCTGATCTGTGTCCTGTTCTGCAGGTTTCCACGCAGAGTTCAACTCCGCTAATCTAGTAGCTGATTTCTCGACTTTCTTTTTAAGCTGCAATATTAAGATCAAAGAACATGTTCAATTCACACAAAAAGGATGCAAACAGAGGAAAATGATGGAACATCGTACAATGTAAAACTTGTGATGTTGATCTCTTAGTTCCTTTTGTACTAGCTTCTTTTCAGCTTCTAGATGCACTTCCTCTTTGCTGTTCAGAGTGTCATGATTAGCACATTCCTTGAGAATGTCATGGAATTCGGACAATGTTCCTGTAGTGCTAGATTTACTCAATGATGTCTCAGGGAAGTTCAATTCTTCACTTGCATTTAGCCTAACAGTTTCTTCCAAAAGCTGACATCTTCTGAGTTCCAGCTCTCTCGTAGAAACCAATTCAGCAACTTTAGAAGGGAGAAAGTCCTTGCCTCTATACAAAATTATGAAGAATTTATTGCGCAAGAGGAGTACCCCTCCTGTAAGGTACTGCAATAAAAATTGAAGATCCTATGAGATGATCATCTGCAGAAATGAAATAGAGAAACCTTTAAGGCAATCACTGATACAATAGAACTCTGGGAATTGCTTTAAGTACTAGTAAATTTGATTTCATTGAAGTTGTATACTTGAAGGTTAAGAGTTGACTCCAAACTTGCCTTGAGCTCATTCGCCATTAGTTCGTTGTCAGTGTTTTGAACTCCCCATTTGACAGCAACCTTTGCTATATGACATTTCTCCCACAGTTTCAATATTGATTCGGCCAAGCCTTGAAGTCTTCTGTTTCTACCTTTAGAAAAACGCATAAAAGTTAAAACTTAGCACTCAGCAGGTTATTTGGTAGAAACAGAATGCAATGCATCTCCTTAAACACTCATTCATTCCTAAACAAAGATGGTAGCACCAAAGGAAAAGATCACCTCACATATTCGTCTTTCTTATCATCCTATTGCACGATTAGCAGTATTATGAACAATAATATCTTAATTTTCCCTTTCACCATTGGAGATATGAATAGCATAATTGTGGCATGACTCTTCTGCAGAACACGTTAAACAAGACATCAGAAGGAGCAAACCCCGAGATACCATCTGCTTTTAAAGACATTACATTACCATTTTTTAGGGTTCCAACTTAAACAGCCACGGAAACCACCACAGACAGTGGGGGTATAAATTATGATTTACTGAATACCATGCTTTTATTCTTCTGTATGAAATTAAATCAGGGCGTGACAAATAGATTCAAGTGTAGAAAGAGATTCAAGCCTTCAGGGAGAGGGCTGAGCAATTTCCCCAAGTTTTACTAGTTTTCTTGACTTGTGTGTTTAACCTGCGGCAACAAAAACATATTGGAAATCATTCAGGAAACCAAAGGTTAAATAAACTTAGCGAGAAAGTACCCAACACAAAATGAGTTGGTAATGACTTTGCAAGCTTCCGGAAGTAGGTGAGTTCACTGTTCATCAACTGAGATCTAGCATGAGAAGGCGAAAGCCTAAATGGGGGACTAAAACCGGGAACTATCTCAGGAAGCAAATCAGCATCTACAGGTAAAGGCTTTTGCATCCACCAATCCACGAAGCGAGGTCCTAAACCATCCAATAGTCTATCAGCTTCCTTTTCATAAAGCGGCCAGTTTAGCCTCAAAATATCCCCTTTACCAGCCATTTCTTTCCTCATGTCAGGCTCATTGTGCTGCCTCAAATGGTCAGGAGAGACATTAACAGTGTCTTTCCAACTTCCACATAAGCTGGAATTGTTACTGGTATCCAAAGAAACACTGCCATTTTTTTCATACGCATGAACATCCAGCCGACATTTGTTTCCTCTATAAACAACTAGAGTGTCTTTCTTCCTCCATACAACTAAGCCTCCAGTCTTCATCTGCTTAACATAGATAAAAGAGTTGTAAATCATGTGAACAAACACATATATAAAGAGAGTAAAGCTATAAAATTGATGCAAAGACTTGTCAAACTAGCTAGTCAATGAAAGCAGCTAACTTTAGTCTTTTAAGGGAATCATTAATTCTGTGCAAGAACCTATATGTCTTTCCAGCCTCAAAACTAGACTTGTGGATATAAAGTTGCAGAACATCATAAGATCAAAATGGCAATCCTGCCAATGAAAATCTGTTCCAGGACGCGCAAAATCATGTAGCAGATTTACCAAAATATAATTTGTAACCTCTAAAGAGAAAATGAAGGTCTATACTATGATTCAAGGTTTTTGACGAAGTACTAATAAAAGTTTATACTTGTTCTTGCCACCGACAAGTCTGGAAGGGATGCCTTCAAAAAAATTCATATCAGTGCACTGCCAAAAACATATTTGGTTCCATCCTGATCACATTGCCAGCTAAATTGCTACGTAACCATTAACGGTGAAAGCAGTGGAAAATATTCCGTATATTTCTCAAGCCTCATCCACAAAATGTAAGATGCTGATCAGGAAAAATAACAGATACACGCACTGTTCTTATGTTTCTAAAAGCGAAGTTTGCATATAAACACCAGGAATTCGCCGAAATAAACAGACAATGAAAAGCAGACAACAGGCTTAATCAAAGTAAACAAGAAGTTTATTATGATTAAGCAACAACCTCAACAATTTCTAGAGCTCTGTCCATATTCCGCGACAATGGAACATCAAACTTAATCATGGCAAGCTCGTTGTTCTTCCAAAGAAAATATATTTGATCAACAACAGCTTGAGTCACCCCAGCTTTCTTTACCTTCACCCACTTCTTGATTGTTTCAGCCTCACCCCTTAATCTATACAGCAATTCCTTATCAAGAGTCAATTCAGCAGCAGTTGGCATTTTCTTTTTCTTCACTTTCCCAATAAAAAACTTCTCCTCAATATCCCACGGCAATTTCCCTCCAAATTGCTTCTTACTTACTCCATCAAGACCTCCAGCTTCGGCATCAAACAAAATGCGTTCAATGCCTTCCTCTGATTCTGCCAATCTAGTTTCTTTCTCAGTTAACAGTTCCTCATCAAAATTTCCACCACCGCATAGTGCACCAGGAGGGAATTTATACCTAACTTTTTCAGGAATTTCACGAATTTCCTCTGAACTTTTATTTTGCTCAAGTTTCTTAATTGCTCCAAAAACCACCTTCATTTCTTTCTTCCCTCTTCCAGGACCCATTTTACCAGTAAGATCAGCATCCGGGTTTCTTTTAATTTCCCCAAAGTTGGAACCTTTTTTGGTTCTTGATCTGGAAAGGTCCAAGATTTCAGAGGGTTCAACATGAAGAGGGGCCCTCATCCAAGGGGCAGTGGGAGCTTTGACAGGCTCATTCGGCGATGTCGCATAAGAGTCACCGGAGGTGGTGGCGGAAGTGATTTTTGCAGAACAAGAAACCCAAATCTCAAGAAATGGCTTCGCGGGAAAAAGGGGTTTAGGAATTTTAGCGGAATTATGAGGAAACGGAAGGGAGTTAGGGAGAGGATGAAAAACTAGAGTGGCAGTTGCCATTGGATTCTACTGCTGGAAAATCATCCGGAACTGGTATAATGCATATGAACTCGGAATGTATTCACGAGGATAAGCGCAATCCCCTTCCTGCTTCTTCACCGATTTTAGTGGAGGAGGAAAATGGTGAGAGCAATGGAGTAAGTTTCTAAAAGGTACTCATTTAGAAAATACGTAACACTGTTAATAGTTATATTAGTTTACCACAACCATACCCACCATATCCAACAACGTCACAAACTATTATTAGGGTCTGAGGAGGATGAAATACAGACGAACAATATTTTCATCCCAAAAGATAGAGAATTCGCTTTCAGCGAGACCCCATCTCTATGTGTACATGTTTATACACATAATAAGTTTATATTTATGATTCTATATATTGATGACATACCCTGTCTCTATGTGTACCTGCTTATGGACATAATAAGTTTATATTTATGATTCTTTATATTAATGACATCTTGTTTGCTTGGTAATGATTTTGGTCTATTACATTAGACCAGAATATTTCTCTCCGAAACATAAAAATAAAAGATATAGATGAGATATTCTGTAGGAGTGAAATTAAAATATTCCATGATGGATCACATGGAATATTGGGTTTGTCTCATTATATACTAATAAGACTTTAGAGAAATTCAAAAAAGAAAGGGACTGCAAATACTGATCCATTTCAATTCTCAAACTTAAGTAATACCCAAGAATGAACTAGAACAAATGATCGTATGTTCACTTATAAAAAGATCCTTTAGATGATTGGATTATCATATTCTCATCATGCTCGATGTGATGACATAAAGAAAATCTCACATTTACCTATCCATTGTTATTGGAGGGGGGAGCAATCTTATAGAAAGCTGAATTTGTGGCATGCTTTGAAACCACAATTCAGGACTTATGGCTACGAAGATTTACTTCATGTCTTGAAATTGTTGACATTGTTGCCAAGCCGTATAAGATTTATTGTGATAATCACGTCCTAGTTTTCTTTTCTAAGAACGACAAGAATTAAATGGTGTTAAACTCATGAAATCAAAGTACCTTTGTCGTTAAAGAAGAATTTCAGAAACTTAAAGTGTTAACTGAAAATGTTAGCATTGATCTTATGGATGCAAATCCATTAAGAAAAGGATTGATGCCTGAAGTTTTACTAAACGTGTTAAAAAAATGAGCATTCTTATGTACCATAAACCCATTGTGTTATTGATTTATATAATTGACATTTGAGCTTATTTGTGTGTTGTTTTTGACTATATATATACATTATGGTATCATGAATTTTAATAGGATTTTGTCTTATATAGAGAGTGATGTTTACTTATGATGATATATCTCATCATGAATCATGTTAAGTTTTGAGTTAACATTATGATACATAGAAGAAATTATGCTGCTAAATACCATAGAACCGCCATGATCCTTGTTGGTTAATTCGTTGCTTTATAATGATCGATGATGTGACCGATTGGACACGAAGGATTCTAGATTTTTGACTATGCATTCCATTAAAGTATGTTATCGTCACATAGGCCAAGTGAAAGAATGTTACATATTTATTTAATTGTGACCCATGTGAAATAATGGATATATTTTAGTAATAAAGAATCTAGAACTCATAGTTGGTTTAATCTTATGTGATTAATGTTAATGGACCATTAAATTAGTAAGATATAATTTCTATCACTATCTTCTAGGAAACTCCCTAAAACTTATGCCCTCCTTTCTATTATATGAAGAGCTATTCTCTCTATGAAGAATACTTATCAAGAATAACTTTATGCCATAAGCAAGAGAGAGAAAGCATTCCTTAGTGTTCGGATCTTTGATCGAATTCCGATGGTTGATACAACAAAATCATCATATTACCTTAGAGGCTACGTCATATATGGGGTAGAGGCTCCGTCTATGACGGTATATGGGGTGACGGTATATGGAGTCGGATGTACGCAACTATACCTATGTGTTAAAAACACACAGAGGTTGTTTCCCGATGACTTATAATGAAAATTGCGTCAAGCTGTATTGATGAACTGCTACTTCACCATATAAGACGATGACCCATAATGAAAATTGCATCAAGCTGTGTCGATCAACTGCTACTTCACCATATAAGACGATGACCCATAATAAAAATTGCGTCAAATTGTGGTTGATCAACTGCTACTTCACCATATAAGTAACGCAGACAGTTTAGTGAGTCATAAAAGATGTTTTTGACTCTATTGGAAATGGAAAGACAAATTCCGATGGTTGATGTGCAATGCAATCTATGGAAGGATTTGACAATAAATCTATGTATGCTTTCTCGTTATGATACTATCTATGTGAAAATTATATTGTCCAAGATTCTAACTTTATGATTGTTTGTTCAAAATTAAGTATTTGTTTGCATATATTATTGTCCATTATGTTTACACCTTTCTCTAGTATGCACAATTATAAAGGTCGACAACTATAACGAGAACAATTTAGTGACGCAAAAAGGAGGTTTTAGATGAAAAGATTGTCGCATTTGCACCATTACATGGCTAAATCAACATATACTAATACATAATAGCAAAGAGTACAGTCCAAAGACTTCTCATTACAGAATAAATCATTGCTTTATTTAGGTTAGCGTAGCTCCTAAAATGCCATCCACAGGAAAATCTACACACCATGATCAGTCATCTAGACCTATCTTCACACTCGTTTTTGTTAACCAAGCAATTATGCTAAACAAGTAATTCAAGGAACAAGTATTGTGAAGAACACTTTCTTGTATTTCGTTTTTGAAGAAAAACATATACATCACATCCCTCTTATACAACTCAGACTACAATCTATAAGGAAACAAAAATATACAATTAATCCTGATTGCTACAATTTCGGTATTTGATTTGGCTCTAATTATGCACAATTAATTCTTTTATACAAGGCAAGATTTTCTTTCCTAACACTCCCCCTCAAGTTGAGCAGGGGAATCAACAATGCCCAACTTGATTAGCGCATCATCAAACGCCCTTCTAGCCACAGCTTTAGTTAGGATATCTGCTAACTGATCCTCCGTAGGCACATAAGGCAACTCTACCACTTTACTCTCAATTTTTTCCTTTATGAAATGACGATCAATCTCAACATGTTTAGTTCGATCATGTTGAACAGGATTCTCTGAGATGTTGATCGATGCCTTATTGTCACACAATAACTTTGCTGGAAACGAAACTTTAATCCCTAAGTCAGCCAGTAGCTTCTTGAGCCATAGTACCTCCATCACTCCTTTTGCAATACCGCGAAACTCAGCTTCAGCACTAGACAATGCCACTACCTTTTGCTTTTTACTTTTCCATGTTACTAAGTTTCCACCCACTAGTGCAAAGTATCCCGATGTGGACCGTCGATCTACCAAACTCCCAGCCCAATCAGCATCTGTATATACTCGAATATCCAAATGACCATGATTTCTGAACTCAATACCGCGCCCAGCTGTCCCCTTTAAATACCGAACAATCCTCATTACAGCCTCCATATGATGACTCTGAGGGCGATGCATAAACTGACTTACCAATCCTACAGCGAATGAGATATCAGGACGAGTATGTGCTAAGTATATCAATTTTCCAACCAGTCGTTGGTACCTTTCTCGATCAGCTTCAGATTTTCCTTCCTCAAATTCTAACTTTTGATTTACCAACATTGGGGCACGAGCAGGTTTGCAGTCTAACATCCCGACCTCGGCTAATAAGTCCAAAATATACTTTTGCTGGGATATGAATATCCCCCATTCTGTCCGCTCAACTTCAATCCCTAGGAAATACCTGAGATCCCCAAGATCCTTCATTTCAAACTCAGAAAAGAGTTGTTGCTTTAATTTCGTCATTTCCTCCACATCATCCCCTGTTATAATCATGTCGTCCACATAAATTATAAGGCATGTTACCTGTGATCCATTTTTTCTGATAAACAATGTGTGGTCCGCATTACTTTGCTCATAGCTCTGTTTCTTCATGAAAGCAGTGAATCGTCCAAACCAAGCTCGAGGTGACTGCTTTAATCCATACAAGGAACGCCTCAACCTGCACACTTCATTTTCAGCAAACTCGCCTGTAAATCCTGGGGGTGCATTCATGTATACTTCTTCCTTTAACTCTCCATGAAGGAAGGCATTCTTTACATCAAACTGATAAAGTGGCCAAGACTTATTTGCTGCTACTGAGAAAAGCACCCTAATCGTATCAAGTTTAGCTACTGGAGAAAAAGTATCTGTGTAATCAATACCGTAAGTCTGTGTATACCCTCTTGCAACCAACCTCGCCTTATATCTTTCGATACTGCCATCTGCTTTATATTTGATTGTATATACCCAACGACATCCCACTGCTCGTTTTCCTCTTGGTAGAGAAACTTTTTCCCAGGTTTGATTTTTGTGTAGTGCTCTCATCTCCTCCTCCATTGCTTCCTTCCACTCAGGCTGACTCATTGCTTCTTCAACTGTTCTGGGGATCACGGCATCACATACAAGAGACAGAAAACCTTTCGCACTTTTAATAGGATACAATGTACCTTTTGTCATCTTGGTTGGCGAATATCTTACTGGTGGTTTGCCTCAGTTCTGTCTCGGTGGTAGCACTCTGCCTTGTCCTGCTGAGATTTCATCATTGTCCTGAATAGTTTCATACACAGCGGGACATGGGCTAGGAGGACTATCAAGGGTAAGATTATCAGGGGTAATATTATGAGTTAAATCAAGGGAGGATGATACAGAGGTTGGTACCTGGTTGTTCTGAATATTCGTTGGAGAGTAGTCACAGGTTGGCTCGGGAGGTAGGACTATACCTGTGCCGGGAAAAGTACAGTCGGCGTCACCTACTTGCCCTGTTGGAACCGCCTCCAAGTGACCAGGGCTATGGAGCCAATCGTAGGTCTCACAAGATAACTCCCCCTGAGGCCCAGAAGTGGCGGAATAGAAATACTCTTGTTCAAGAAAGGTGCAGTCCATGGTAATATGAACACGATGGGTACGAGGATTATAGCACCTGTACCCTTTTTGGGACATGGCATACCCAACAAAGACATATTTGTCCGCACATGCATCTAGTTTAGTACGCTGAGAGGAAGGTATGTGGACAAACACAGTACAACCAAAGACCTTAGGAGGTAGTGTAAGGACAGACGGCACGGTGGAAGAGGACGCAAGAACTGACAAGGGAGTATGTTGATCCAGAATTTTTGAGGGTAATCGATTGAGTAAATATGCAGCGGTAGCAATAGCTTCAGGCCAAAAAGACTTTGGAACTTGAGATTCGAGCATCATTGCTCGAGTCATTTCTAGTAATATGCGGTTTTTCCGTTCTGCCACACCATTTTGTTCAGGTGTGTAAGAACAAGTAGTCTGATGGACAATGCCGTGAGAACTGAAGAATTCTTTGAAACTATTGTGCAGATATTCACCACCATTGTCAGAACGGAGGATTTGAATTTTTGTTTGAAACTGTGTATGGACCATGTGATAGAAATGAACAAACTGTGAGTAAACATCGGATTTATGTTTGAGAAAATAAACCCAAGTCATTCTTGAATAATCATCTACGAAGGTAACAAAATACTGAAAACCAAGAGTAGTAGAATGTGGGGCAGGACCCCATACATCAGAATGCACTAGGCTAAACAAGCGCTTAACCCTGGTATTATTTGACTTATACGTAGATCGATGAGTTTTAGCACGCAGGCATGTATCACATGATAAAGTAAGACTAGACTGAGTCAAAGTAGGAAATAACAACTTCATGTAACCTAAGGAGGGGTGACCAAGACGACGGTGCCATAGCCATAGCCGTTGTTGAGCAGTCCCGGTGGCAAGATTGGACCGGCCCTGTTGTACCACATCTGTCACGTAGTATAGTCCATCCTTCTCAATGCCACGCCCAATGATCTCCCTCGAGCGAATATCCTGCAAAAGGCAGAAATTAGGGTATAAAAGTACAGCACATTGTAATTCATGAGTAATGTGACTGACAGATAATAACTTTGAAGAAAGCCCAGGTACATAAAGACAATTATGTAACTGTAATTTGGGATTAATAGATATGGTGCCACCTCCGGAAACTGGTACAAGGGTTCCACTAGCAGTTTCAATATGAGTTTTGGTGGGATGTGTTTGAATTTGGAGATCAGTGGGATCATTGGTCATTGTGTCGGTAGCCCCACTGTCTAGGACCCACATACAATTAGTTTGAGTAGTGGAGGGAGGCTGATTTGAAAAAGAGGGTAAAATTGGAATTTTGCTGGAATTAGGGGTAAAATGACATTTTGGATAAGTACTAGACTCAATGTGGCGTGTGAGAGGGAAATTGGGGACTTCTGGAGTAATTACGGAGTCAGGAGGGACGGCCTGGTGGTTTTGACAAATATCAAGGACTTGTCCCGTGTAATATGAAACTAAGGGGGCAACATTTGTAATTTCAGCAGGGGCAAATTTGTCTAAACATATTAAAGAGGGGTTGAGGGTAAAACCCTCAACCCTTTTACCTCCCGTCAATTCATTTGGAGCAGCCGCTGGTTTTGAGGCAACTTCTTCTCCTTCGTGAGATGAACCTGCCGCAGTCATGCCTTTGCCTTTGCTCCCGTCGGTTTGCTTTCTCCTTCCTTCGTACCAGTCAGGGTACCCTACAAGTTGGAAGCATGTTTCTTTTGTGTGTCTTTTCTGACCACAGTGGCTGCATGTTAATCCTTCCTTGTCCTCCATTTTCCGTTGGCCACTGGAACGTGAAGTTCCCCGGCCTCTCCCTGCGATTGTCCCTCGTCCCTGTCCAAATCCGGGGTCATGGCCTCTGGTAGCCACAGTGTGCGTTGCTAGGCCATGACCAATCCCCTGTGATGATTCGTCTGAGGGGATTCGTTGTAATACAACTGATCTTTTTTCAGCCCTGCGTATTTCGCGGTAGGCAACTTCAAGAGTGGGCAATGGATCCTTTTTCAAAAGATCGTTTTTTTTCCGAATTATATTTTTCATCAATAGCAGTTAGAAACTGGTATAATCTGAGAGCCTCCATCTTTTGATTGTGAATGTTTATGTCTGTAGCACATGTCATAGGATTTGGTTCTTGTGCATCTATGGCTGTCCACAAATCCTGTAATCGGCTCCAGCATGCTTCGATACTACCTCCTCCCTGTCGAACTAGGCTGGCTCGTCTGTGAAGATCGTAAGCTCTGAGAGAGTCAGCCCCAGACCCATACGTAAGTGCTAGGCCATCCCACAATGCTCTGGCAGTGGGATACCTAGTCACATTAACCACCAGTGCAGGCTCGATGGTTTGGATGATCCATGTGAAGACCGAGTTATCTGCTTGTTCCCAAGCAGGGAAGTCTGGATCTGTTGGTCCCGGAGGAGGAGGGACACCTGTGAGATGGTGTCTCCTCCCCCGTCCAATTATTTCCCGTAAAACCAAAGGTGCCCAAACGACATAGTTGTTTCCATTTAATCTGACTGAGATGGAAAAATTTTCGGTATGTAGTGGAATTGATGGTGACTGTATTGGGGTTGTGAGTTGCTTGGGTGGTGTATTTTGAAGTAGGTTGGCTACTTGAGCAGCCAACTCTGCAAGGGTTGGTGAAGGTGTCTTGGGTTCACTGGTTTCTGGATTTGACATGGCTTATTTGTGTTCTGTGAACAGGTAATGTCTGATGCTACACTGGTCCACGGTCGAAGAACAGGCTGAGAATGGTGGCTGGGAAGGTATTTCGATCGGTACAGGTAAGTAAGGCAATGATGAATCAATTTCTGAGCCTATACTCAGAAAAAGAACTGAAATCAGAGTCGGATCGATGGCTCTGATACCATGTTAACCAAGCAATTATGCTAAACAAGTAATTCAAGGAACAAGTATTGTGAAGAACACTTTCTTGTATTTCGTTCTTGAAGAAAAACATATACATCACATCCCTCTTATACAACTCAGACTACAATCTATAAGGAAACAAAAATATACAATTAATCCTGATTGCTACAATTTCGGTATTTGATTTGGCTCTAATTATGCACAATTAATTCTTTTATACAAGGCAAGATTTTCTTTCCTAACAGTTTTGTTGGTACAAATTCATTTCCCTTAAAAAAGAGATATAGCTAGCCACATCATATGAACAAGACATGAAATTGAGCAACGAGCTACAATGAAACAAGGGCGCTAAGTACTATTTCTGCTTAAAACAGTTCGAACCACACCAACTTTTTGGGCTTATCCTCTAGAGGATTGCGAAGAGGGTCAAACATCCAGTCCATCCATATTCTGTAGTGACCCTAGTTATGCCGATATATGGTGTGGTGAATTTGTTGAAACTTGGGTTTACATGAGGTGAGACCCCTCAAAACCTTAAGACAATGGATGATGGTACCTCATCCTCATATAACCTATGCATTTTGTTTCAAAGGGCATGCGGTGGGACAATATTCTCAACATCCGTCCTCACGTGGTAACATGGCTTGACATACACACACGCCTTAGAACCAGTCCCCAATCACAAATCAGACATGAACATCTGAACTTTCAAATTGCCCGATTTATTCTCAACACCCGCCCTCATGCGGCAACGTGGCTTCACAAATCAGGCATGAAAATCTGAACTTTCAAATTGCTCGATGTGAGACAATATTCTCAACACCCTCCCTCATGCGGCAACGTGGCTTCACAAATCAGGCATGAAAATCTGAACTTTCAAATTGCCCGATGTGGGACAATATTCTCAACACCCGCCCTCATGCAGCAACGTGGCTTGACATACACACACGGCTTAGAACCCGTCCTCAATCACAAATCAGACATGAACATCTAACTTGGGTGAGGAGAGACAATAAAACCAGACATGAACATCTCGACTTGGGTGAGTAGAGATAATAAATGGTCAATCATGGGCCAAGCAAGGTGTGAGCCCACATTTTAAACGGTTCTCTGATACCATGTTGAAGCTTGGACTTACATGAGGTGATGTTCATATCCACTCAAAACCTTAATGTAATGGATGATGGTACCTCATCTTTATATAACCCATGCATTTTATTTGAAAGTGTCCGACGTGGGACAATATTTTCAACAGAATTATATAGTAACCATCATCCTCTCTCTTCTATGCACAAATATAATGCTAGATAATGATAATCAGAACAACTTAGTACAACAAAAACAAAATTCGATGAACATGTAGTCTGATTTGCATCATTACATAGATAAACTGACCGACATAACAAGCGAAAGGAATGTTTCATTACATCCCAAATCATTGGGCTATGTAGTATAGCGTTAACATGGGAAGCTAACCACACAAACATATGCTCACTATGATCACTTAGCCAGAGCCGTCTTCGCACTTGTTTTATTGGTACCAATTCTCGTTGATTAGACAATGTATCCAGCCACATCATATGAAGAAGATAGAAAAATTTTAGCAGCAAATTACAATAGTACAATTCTGTTTAATACAACTGGAATCACACCTGATCAACTCGACTCATTCTACGACTTTTTGATCTCATCCTCTGAAGGATTCTGAAGAGTACCAAACATCCAGTCCATCCATATCGTGAAGTGACCGTAGTTATGACGATATGTGGTGTGGTGAATCGTATGGTGACCAGCACCCATTATCGGCCATACCTCACCATTTATAGAATCATGGATATTTGCAACCCATATGCCATCAATGAATGCAATAGCGAGGTGTGTTGTAAAATGCATTGGGGCCAGCAAGATGGCTATCACATGAGGTAGTGCCTGGATTAAACCATCCACCGGGTCGAATGCCAAACCTGACAGCGGTTGAGGTGTTGTTAGTCTATCATGCTACAAGACGGCTACAACTGAAGCAACTAATTACTAAAACAAATACGAATAACCAACCTCAATAAGATTGACCTAACGTGGAATTTTTATTGGACGACGACTACAACAACAACATTGCCTAAGAGGCTCCTGCCTATGACGGGGTATAGGAGGTCAGATGTACGCAACCATATCCATGTATTAGAAACGCATAGATGTTGTTTCCCGAGGACTCATAATGATTTACTCTACGAATCTTTGTTAATTAACCGGAAACTCTCATTTCTCATTCAGTCTATAAATACTGTGTGGTAGTGCAAATGTTGAGTTCTAAACTACATGAAGTTTAGGGACTATTAAATCTAAAAACAAGAGGCGTAAAGATAATTATCCCAAAGAAACACAAACTTTTCCACTGTAAAGAACGAGGATTATAAACATCACCTGCAAAAGGAGAAAGTGTATTTTGCTTGTTGTAGATGTGATGCGTAGCGTGAAGATAGTAAAGAGGTTTTATGTCATGCGTCCCTCTGTGCACCCAGTAAATCCCAAATTCCACTATAATAATATAGATACTTATATATACCAGGTACCATAACCAGCCAACGTCAGATATTCTGGGAAAACACTTTGTCCATCCATTTTCAATCATGTATTCGGATACTGTTGGATAAAGAGCGAACCAAGGCATAGCTTTCATTGTAACATATATCTGCAAGAGCATTGCTTTATTTGATGGAACGGCATCTGCAATCAAAGTTGGAATCGGTTACATTTCTCTCTCTCTTTTTTTTTTTTTTAGTAAAATGCAAATATATATTAAAATCCAAGAAATCAAAACATCCGCATACAAAAGACCCAACACAACAAAAAGAAACATAACCTATTGAGACAACATACTGTCTCAATAAGGTGGTAGCAACTATGGGTACAGTCTATACATCACTTTTGAACACGTGTGTCCGTATTTTATGGATGACATCCCGTGGGACAAAAATAAGTCTATCAAAAACAAGTCTATTTCTAGCATGTCATACATGATATACAATGGCTGCAAGAGCGATCCTGCAGTTACATTTCTCTTCCCTTGCACTACCCGTGCACTACCAAAGGGACATCTTTGGCTGCTAGAAAGCAAAGGAAGAGGATGCTGCAATAGTTATATGAATTTGAGTCAACGGGGATTGTTAAAAATCATGTCATCTTAATAAGAGTGTGACTATAAGCAACCAGATCATCTTCATTTGTGTCTACATCAAGATAAACTTAGCGGCTTGACACAAGACGCCTTAACTTCTTGAGATACATTGAAACAGGTTGTAATGTTGAAATTTGAGGCTCATATCCACTCAAAACCTTAAGGTAATGAGTGGCAATACCTCATTCTTATATAACTCATATTGAAATTTGGGCTTACATAAGGTGAGACTCATATCTACTCAAAACTTAAGGCAATGGGTATCTCATTGTATTTTATCTTGTCCAATGTGTGACAATATTCTCAATATGTAACAATAGGTTACAGGTCAAGCACCGTGTTTTGGACTTCAGAACAAGTGTGCTGTGAGGAAATTCACTAGTAAAAAGATATCGCTACTCGATCATTTATATGATATTATGTATTATATATACTTTTGGGTCATCGGAAAACAACTTCCATGTGTTTCTAACACATGGGTATGGTTGCGTACATCCGACCCCCTTATACCCCGTCATAGACTGGAGCTGTTAAAGCAATGGGGTAATGTTGTTGTTGTTGTATGTATTATATATACATGTTACATGAAATTGACCAAATTCTGACTTGTTATTGCAATTTTGACTAGGGCTCCGATTTTTTTTTTTCTTTTGATTTTGCAAACCTAACTAAACTGAATAGTGCATTGCATGATTTTTTTTACCCTCTCTAGACGTAAACACATCGATCACGTATATATTTCTTTTGATTTCTTTCCTTTTTTTTTTTTAGAATTTTGTTGTTTCTTTGCACAACAGAGATTTTTAAAAAGGATGAGTTAGATAAGACCAACGAAACTAACTTCTCTCGTAATGACCAGTTCAGATCTGGAGAAGTCAATGGTGAAGCAAAATATGAGGCCTCCAATTACATACACTAGTCAACGGTTTAATTTTTTTTTTTAAAAAAAAGACCAGCTTGTACACGTGGTGGCGCATGGTTGGAGGCTTACCTTTCTAGATCTGAACCCGGTAACGTCTAAGCGTATTAATTTGTCAACCGAACATGTTATTAGAGCAAAGAAGCTATCAAGATCGAGAGGCTAATTAAAAATAGACCAGGCCAGGTAACACGATGGCCATGTCATACCAAAAGATTCTAATCAGATATAGTCAACTGGTTGATATATCGAGCATTGAGTCCTGAACAAATTATACTCTACTTTTAAAAATACTGTCATTCTTTTTATTTTAATTTGTTCTAAAATATTGTCTATTTTCTACATAATCATAGTTTTTGTACTGCCATTTTAATTGACACTTACACGATTTCTCTCTATTTTACCTCAAGTAAGCAATAAAAGTATAATAGGAATACTAAACCACAATTTAAGATCAAGTCAAACTAAAACAATATTCTTGAGACATAGAAAGTGTTGCTTAATGAAGAGAGCAAACTTTATAATGGTCGATGAATGTAGACACTAAATCACTAATAAAATAAGAAATAATTAATCAATAATACCAGAAATAATTACCCAAATAGAATTAATCGGGAGTGTTCAAAAAGGAGAACTGTCTACACAGGTCAAGTGTTTATAAACTAAAGGACACAATAATAAACGCAAGGGTAAACAAATCTTTATGTAGAACAAACACCTATGAACATAACCCAAAAACAACAACAATAAAATTACATCAATACCTTAGAGGCTCCCGTCTATGACGGGGTATGGAGAAGTCGGATGTACGTGTTGGGATGATTTACATAAGAAGAGGAGGAGTTTATTTATAATCCTCAAATCTCCTATTCATTTCTAAACTACCAATGTGGTACAAAATCTAAGCCAAAAATCAACAAATCTCCACCTTGGCTTAATTTTAAATCCTACCAAATACAAAACTTATCAACAAAAAAAATAGTCTTCGTGGTACTTCTAAGTATCTACTCAAATGTGCAAGATATTAACCAAGTCTAAACAATGTTCAAACTTGGCCCTTGTAACAACCTTGGTCAACATATCTACAGGATTCTCCGTAGTATGAATCTTCCGGAGAAGTATCTCCTCTTCTTCGAGAATTTCACGCACAAAATGATAACGAACATCAATATGCTTCGTCCGTGCATGAAAGACTTGATTCTTTGCCAAATGAATAGCACTCTGACTGTCAGAATATACTTTAAGTTGTTTCTGACCAACTCCCAAGTCTTTAAGCAACACATAAAGCCAAATTGCTTCCTTCACAGCCTCTGTAATCGCCATATACTCTGCCTCTGTTGTAGACAAAGCCACCGTTGACTGTAAGGTAGACTTCCAACTAACTGGCACTTTTGCTAAAGTGAACAAATAGCCAGTTGTAGATCGTCGTTTATCCAAATCTCCAGCATAATCAGAATCACAATATCCAATTACGCCTTGACCAAGTGATTTATCTTGCTCAAATTCCAATCCAACATCTACGGTAGTTTGAAGGTACCGTAGAATCCATTTCACAGCTTGCCAATGACCCTTGCCTGGATCATGCATGTATCTACTAACAACACTAACAAACTGAAATATCTGGTCTTGTACACACCATCGCATACATCAAACTTCCAACTGCATTTGCATATGGGACTTTCGCCATGCATTCTCGTTCTTCATCAGTAGTTGGAGACAAACGGCTACTCAGTTTCAAATGAGGAGCAAGTGGGGTACTTACAAGTTTTGTATCTTCGTGCATACCAAACCGTTGTAGTACCTTCTGCAAATACTGCTTCTGTGACAGCCAAAGTTTACCCCTCTCTCTGTCTCTGCTTATCTCCATGCCGAGAATCTTCTTGGCTTCCCCCAAATCCTTCATCTCAAACTCTTTACTCAACTGAGCCTTCAACTTGTCAATATCTGCTTGGCCCTTTGCTGCTATCAGCATGTCATCAACATATAAGAGTAAGTAGATGTAGGAACCATCTTGAAGTCTGCGCAAATACACACAATGGTCGTATTTGCTCCTCTTGTATGACTGACCCTTCATAAACTTGTCAAATCGTTTGTACCACTGTCTCGGAGATTGTTTTAGTCCGTACAACGATTTGCTAAGTTTACAAACCCAATTTTCTTTACCAGCAACCTTGTATCCTTCTGGCTGAGTCATGTAGATTTCCTCCTCCAAATCACCGTGTAGGAACGCGGTTTACACATCAAGTTGAGCTAGCTCCAAATTCAACTGTGCTACCAAGGCCAACAAAATCCTAATGGAGGAATGTTTAACAACTGGAGAAAATACTTCATTGTAATCAATTCCCTCCCTCTGAGCAAAGCCTTTAGCCACCAACCTTGCCTTGTAGCGAACATCTTCTTTATGAGGAAATCCTTCTTTCTTTGCAAATACCCATTTGCACCCAATTGCCTTCTTATCTTCTGGTAGTTGTGACATCTTCCACGTATTGTTCTTCTTCAGAGATTGCATCTCTTCTTCCATTGCACCTGCCCAGCTTCCTCTTTCTGGACTTAGAATAGCTTCTGAGTAAGTGGATGGAATGTCATCAACAACTGGAAGTGCATAGGCTACCATGTCAGCAAAACGAGTAAGCTTTTGAATTTCTCGTCTTTGCCTTCTAACTGCAATTGGCGCCGATTGCTGTTGAGGTTCTTGGGTAGAAACCTCTTCATCATCTGACTCTTCTTCTGCCATAGGAGAGTCACTGGTGGTGTTTCGTGCTGGAATCACCATTGTTTGCTCAAACTCCACCTGCTTTGGAGTACACTCCACCTGCTGCAGAGTACTATCAGCTCCTTGATTTACCTTGTTCAACATGGCAGATTCATTAAAGGTAACATCTCTGCTGATAATCATCTTCTTTGCCTCCAGACACCATAAACGGTATCCCTTCACTCCGGGATTGAAGCCCATGAAAAGAGCCTTCTTTGCCCGTGGATCCAACTTTGATTCAATCACATGATAATATGCAATAGAACCAAAAACATGCAAAGAATCATAATCAGTTGCAGGTTTTCCAGACCATGCATTCAACGGAGTTTTGCCATCTATAACAGATGATGGCAACCGATTGACGATATATTGAGCGTACGTCACAGCCTCAGCCCAAAATTTTCTGTCTAACCCAGCATTAGACAGCATACAACGAACTTTCTCCACAAGTGTCTTGTTCACACGCTCTGACACGCCATTCTGTTGTGGTGTCTTTCTAACAGTGAAGTGTCGAACTATGCCATAATCTTGGCATACCTTCAGGAATGGATCATTCTTGTATTCTCCTCCATTGTCTGTTCGGAGAACCTTAATCTTCCTTCCTGTCTGGTTTTCAACTTGTGCTTTCTACTTAAGGAAAATGTCAAGCACATCATCTTTGTTCTTCATTGTATACACCCAAACTCTTCTGGAAAAATCATCAACAAATGTGACAAAATAATGCCTACCTCCAATAGATGGAGTCTTGGCAGGTCCCCACACATCCGAATGCACATAATCCAGAATACCCTTGGTATTATGAATCGCAGTGCCAAATTTCACTCTTCGTTGTTTTCCAAGAACACAATGCTCACAAAATTCAAGTTTGCAAGCCTTAGTACCTTTCAAGAGTCCTTGCTTGGCAAGAATTTGCAAGGACTTTTCTCCAGCATGTCCCAACCTCATATGCCACAGCTTCGTTGCCTCAGCATCCTTCTTTGTGCTAGAAGTTGCTGCCGCTACTGCCCCCACCACTGTATTACCTTGGTGGTAATACAGATTGTTTTTCCTCGTATCTTTCAACATCACCAATGCTTCTCCTGAAGTTGCTTTAAGAACTCCATCTCGCATCGTCACAACTAGGCCTTTAGATTCTAAGGCCCCCACAGAGATGAGATTCTTCTTCAACTTTGGCACGTACCGCATATCCCGTAAAATTCTGGTGGATCCATCATGATTTCGCAACTTGATTGATCCTATCCCAGTTGTTTTACATGGATTATCATTACCATGTAAACAACCCCACCAACAAGTTCCTGGAATTCAAAGAAAAATTCCCGAATAGGACACATATGATAGGTACAACCTGAATCCAATATCCACTCATCTGGATGTAATGATGCTGAAAGTGAGACAGTCAAAGAGATATCTGATTCCGCATCACTTTTGCATTCTGCAACATTTGCATCTTGCGGAGTCTTCCCTTTCTTTTTCAGCTTTGGACAGTCTTTCTTCCAGTACCCTTTCTCACGACAGAAAGCACACTCGTCTTTGGCAACGGCTCGGCCTTTGGACTTAGACCTTTCTCTTCTTCCTTTTGTCTGGCTTTGCTGACGACCTCTTGCCACCAATGCTTCTTCTGATGTCGTTGATTTGTTTTTTATCTTATCATGCTTTCTCAATTCATGACTATACAAAGCAGAACATACAGCATCTAACGACACATTCTCTTTCCCATGAAGTAATGTAGTTTCCAAATGTTCAAATTCATCAGGAAGAGATGATAACAACATCAAAGCCAGATCCCCATCCTCAAATTTCACATCTAAATTTAGCAGGTCTGCTACTAATTGATTAAACATAGTGATGTGTCCATTCATAGTAGTACCTGGTCGGTAATCAAATCGGAACAGTCTTTTCTTCATGAGGAGCTTGTTTTGACCACTCTTTTTCAGAAACTTGTCCTCCAATGCCTTCCACAGTTTGTGTGCAGAAGTTTCACTCTTAAAGGCATACTTCTGCTCTCTGGACAGGCAAGATCTAATAGTTCCGCACGCCAACCGATTAATGATACTCCAGTCTTTATCATCTATCTCTTCTGGTTTCTTTCCTTCAATGGCAATATCAAGACCAAGTTGGAAAAGAGAGTCCAAGACCTCTCCTTGCCACATACCAAAATGGCCAGTACCATCAAATATTTCCACCGCCAATTTCAAACCGGACACCGGGAACCTCGACCATGATGACGAGGAGGTCGATACCCCCGATGGAATATTTGAGATAACCTCCTTTGCTTCTTGATCTTTTGTTGCCATTACAGACTCAATATATAGTATTCAATATTACAACAAATTTCAGACAGCCCAAGGGCGAACCTTCGGCTCTGATACCACTTGTTGGGATGATTTACATAAGAAGAGGAGGAGTTTATTTATAATTCTCAAATCTCCTATTCATTTCTAAACTACCAATGTGGTACAAAATCTAAGCCAAAAATCAACAGTACGCAACCATACCCATGTGTTAGAAACACACGGAGGTTGTTTTCCGATGACCCATAATGAAAATTGCGTCAAGCTGTGTCGATCAACTGCTACTTCACAATATAAGAAGCGCAGCCAATTTAATGAGTCATTTTGGTTTATTCCATCATATTTCAAAGTTGAGAAAGAGTGTGTCATTGAATCTATGTAAAATGTAAACAACATGACCCAAAAACAAAAAGGAAAAAAAACAAAGCTTGTTAACATGGGTATGTGAAAAGCACACACCTTTTGGAACGTAAATATTACGCTTCAAGTAATAGATGTAGAAGGACCAAAGAAATCCGGTTATGAGATAAAGCAAAGTGCCGCCAATGTAGTTGCGAAGCCATCCTTGGAAGAAATGGGGAAGAGGGACCCACCAACTCTCCGGCAAGAAGAAACGTAGAACCATGTTATTGTAAAAGGAAGTCTCCTCGAAGAACAGCTTCAAATAATCGTCCGTCATTTCAACAGGGCCTACCCAGTGGATCACCGGAGAATATATCTGAAGAAGGCCACAACTGAGAAGGAAAAAGAAGCGAGATTGCTGTTATAATAGTCTGTGGTGGCTTGTGGTCTAAGAAGACTATATATGTAACGCCCCGCTCCCGAGCTCCACCCTCGGAAACGGTGCACCCGCCGTATCTCACTCAGGAGAATACTAGGCGTCACATCAACCTGCTACACGTCAGTGCTGACATAGAAAAATTTTTCCTTTTCTTTCTGCGGAAACGATAAGTCAATTACGAATTCCGAAATTAAATAACTTTAAGAAAATAACGATGGAAAGTCTAGGCTGACCGGGCCTTACAGATCAAGGTCAAATGTCTAAACTTAAAGAACACTAAACTGTTTCCAAAATAAAGCATGTGAATAAAATGTCTGTGTCACCCCAAATCATCATAAGAACTCCGTCTCCATCCTCGCTGCGTCATTCTTTATGAGTCACTCAGCCCATTCCACGGCGTCAGATCCATCCTCAATGAAAATGTAATCATACTCCGTCTCGGCTACATATGGAATAGTAGGTGTGAGTGATGGTAATCACCCAGTAGGTGCCTCTCAAAACAATACCAAAACTTACATACCCAAAACGATATCTCCACGTAACCACATAGAACAGATAGCACGCAACCGGAAGGTAAGACACTCCACGTACTCAACATAAACTACATGACATGGCTTATACGGAAATAAACAATCCACACAAGATGCATGCGCAAGTACGTGATGCATGCTCACATAACGTGTCACACGCAACTAGAAACATGTCAGGCAATATGCTCCTAGGCCTATATGCAATGCATGCTCCCGGGACCTAGTTCCAGCGTCATGGTCTCTAGCCACCACTTGCCGTTCTGGACACCCACGCCCTATAGACGCTGTGTATCGTACGGCACCCACGCCCTATAGACGCTGCGTATCTCATGACACCCACGCCCTATAGACGCTGCGTATCCGTACGACACCCACGCCCTATAGACGCTGCGTATCACATGACACCCACGCCCGACCGACGCTACGTATCATCACGGCCCCCACGCCCTATAGGCACTACGCATCCTCCGCACGCGCACAGCCTCAGACAATGGGAACCTCACGCACATGCACGTGCCATGAATGCAAAAGAAAGGAAAAAGAACAGTTGGACGTCATCCTCTGACGTCGATCGATCGACGTGGTTCTGAGACACGTCGAACCCTCAGCCATAGGACGTCGATCGATCGACGTGGTTCTGAGGCACATCGAACCCTCAGCCTCTTGACGTTGATCGATCGATGTCCATCTGAGGCACATCGATCTCTCACCCTCTGGACGTCGATCGATCGATGTCCATCTGAGGCACATCGATCCCTCAGCCTCTGGACGTCGATCGATCGATGTCCCCGAATTTCAGAACTCCCCTTCTGAAATTTCTGCAATCCAACCCTCAATTCCATTCAACCTTTCACCCATTCCCACATATTCATATACGCATAACGATCTCTCAACCCCACACAGAAACGTACAACAACGAGATCACGTTGAAAACAAAACGAATAACGGAAAATACACACGTTGCACATGATCCAAATAAAATCAAGAACTAACGACAACCACATCACATAAAAATACCCTTTTGCCTATGCAAGCCTTCATACCGTTTTGAGGAAATAATGAATATGCACCTACCTCGATCCTAGCAAGAGTTGATATAGGAAGGTGTGATGATCTACGAGCGTTTGATCTCCCTTCTCTTGAATCTTGGATCAAGGATCTTTCGTTTCCTTCCCTTTTTTCCTCCTTAGCCGAAAATTGAGAGAGGAGAGGGGGAAGAGGTGGCTGTCGAAATTTGAGAGAGTGAGGGGGAGAGATTAGGGTTAATGAGAGTTTAATATGAGAGGGAGAGATTTGAGGGAAAGATAAGGGTTAATTTAAGGGGAGGGATAAGATTTGTGAATTTAGATATCTTCTATTATTTCTTATTTATCTTTTTTTTTAAAAAAAAAATATCCGGTTATAACATCCTACCCCCCTTACAAAAAGTTTCGTCCCCGAAACTTGTCGTACCTTATTCAAATAGGTGGGGATAGCGGTCGCGCATCTGCTCTTCTAGCTCCCACGTTGCTTCATTCTCCCTATGGTTGCTCCACTGAACCTTTACGTAGGGGATGATCCGTCTTCTGAGCTCTTGGTCCTTGCGATCCAGAATTCGTATTGGGACTTCTTCATATGACGCATCGGGTCTGATTTTAAGTGGTTGCACGTCTAGCACATGACTCGGGTCAGGCACGTACTTCCTTAACTGCGAGACGTGGAACACGTTGTGCACTTGAGCCAACACCGGAGGTAATGCCAATTTGTAAGCCAAATCTCCAACTCTTTCTAGTATTTCATATGGTCCAATATAACGCGGCTTCAACTTCCCTTTAACTCCAAACCGTGTCACACCCTTCATGGGTGACACTTTAAGATAGACCTTTTCTCCCTCCTCGAATTTCAAAGGTCGTCTCCTCGTGTCGGCCCAACTTTTGCTTCTATCTTGAGCTGTCTTAAGACGTTCACGAATCAGTTTCACCTTTTTCTTAGTTTGCTTAATTATTTCTGGAGCCGTCAACCTACGTTCACCAACTTCGTCCCAATGCACAGGTGACCTACACTTCCGTCCATATAAGGCCTCAAATGGTGCCATGCCTATGGCATTGTGATGGCTGTTGTTGTAGGAGAACTCTATCAATTTGAGCATGCTGTCCCAATTTCCTTTAAAATCCAATGCGCATGCCCTCAACATATCCTCCAGAGTCTGAATGGTCCTTTCAGATTGACCATCGGTCTGAGGGTGAAAAGCAGTACTCAGTCGCAACTCAATCCCTATCTTCTTCTGGCACGCTGCCCAGAACTGAGATGTAAACTTCGAGTCACGATCCGATACTATGCTAACTGGCACTCCATGGAGGCAAACAATGTTATCAATGTACATAGTTACCAGCCTTTCCATAGTAAGTCCGGTGGGAATAGGCAAGAAGTGAGCAGACTTAGTCAGTCGATCCACGGTTACCCATATTACATCATTCCCATTTCTTGTTTTCGGGAGTCCCACCACGAAGTCCATTGTTACATGCTCCCACTTCCATTCAGGTATCTCTAGTGGTCGCATCAATCCACCCGGTCTTTGGTGTTCCGCTTTAACTTGCTGGCAAACAAGGCATCTTTCCACAAACTCAGCAATATGCCTTTTCATGCCATTCCACCAATAGTGTCTCTTGAGATCATTGTACATCTTCGTAGCACCAGGGTGAATAGACAGTCTCGAATTATGTGCCTCCTTCAACAACTCCTTCCTAAGGTCCTCAATCTCAGGTACGCACAATCTTCCTTGGTACCACATACTGCCGTCATCATGAACCTGAAATCCATCCACTTGGCTGGTTAACATTCTTTCTCGCGTCTCTCTAATTGTTGCATCGTTCTTCTGTGCTTCCTTAATTTGGTCTACCAAGGTAGGGGTGATAATTAGCGTGGCCAGAATATCTGCGGTAGAATCCACAAGATCCAAATCAAATTCCGCCATCTCTTTTTCTAGAGTAGCCTGCCGTGCATGGCTCGACTTCCTACTTAAGGCATCAGCCACTCGATTGGCTTTTCCCGTATGATAACTGATGGTCAAGTCGTAATCTTTCAACAACTCCAACCATCTCCTCTGGCGCATGTTCAGCTCCTTTTGCGTGAACAGATACTTAAGGCTTTTGTGATCAGTGAACACCTCGCATTTCACCCCATATAGATAATGGCGCCAGATTTTCAGCGCGAACACCACCGCTGCTAGTTCCAGATCATGAGTCGGATAGTTCTGCTCATAGGGTTTTAGCTGTCGTGAAGCATACGCAATGACCTTGTCGTTTTGCATCAACACGCATCCTGAAATATAAGAGTTAGACCACATCTTTAATTGTATACAAAATCAGTTGAAATCATACACAATTACCTAGCCCATTCTTAGAAGCGTCACTGTAAATGACAAACCCTTCTGAAGCGGAGGGCTGAGCAAGAATAGGGGCTGTGGTCAGTCTCTGTTTTAGTTCAGCAAAGCTTTGCTCGCACTCGGGGGTCCATTCAAACTTTGACTTCTTTTGTGTCAATCGGCTTAGGGGCACTGCAATTGATGAGAAGCCCTCGACAAACTTCCTATAGTATCCAGCCAGTCCAATAAAACTTCTTACCTCGGTCACATTAGTGGGTCGAGGCCACTCCGTGATCGCCTCTACCTTCTTTGGATCTACAGAAATTCCTTCTTCAGAAACCACATGACCCAAAAAGGCTACACTCTTCAGCCAGAACTCACATTTGCTGAACTTGGCATATAATTTGCTTCTCCGAAGTGTCTCTAAAGCCTCCCTCAAGTGTTCAGCGTGAGTCTCTTCATCGGGGGAGTATATCAGAATATCGTCAATGAACACTACGACATACTTATCCAGCTGTTTCCGAAATACTGTGTTCATTAGATCCATAAAGGCAGCTGGGGCGTTGGTTAATCCGAAAGGCATAACCAGAAATTCATAGTGACCATAACGTGTTCGGAAAGCGGTCTTGGCTGTATCCCCAGATTTGATCCTCAACTGGTGATAACCGGATCGCAAATCGATTTTGGAGAATACTCTAGCCCCCCCGTAGTTGGTCAAAGAGATCCTCGATTCGGGGTAAGGGATACTTGTTCTTGATAGTGATCTTGTTAAGCTCCCGGTAATCTATACATAATCTCATGCTTCCATCCTTCTTTTTCACAAACAGGACTGGAGCACCCCAAGGTGATACACTGGGTCGAATAAACTTACGATCCAGCAGTTCTTGCAACTGCTCCTTCAACTCCTTGAGTTCTGCTGGAGCCATACGGTATGGTGCCCTGGATATGGGTTCTGCACCGGGTATGAGATTGATCTCGAACTCTACCTCTCTTTCTGATGGCAGTCCTGGTAACTCCTCGGGAAAGACATCTGTAAATTCCTTTACCACAGGGATTTGGTTGATTTGCGGAACTTCCTGTTCAGCACCCATTGCGTAAATCAAAAATCCTTCTCTTCCTTTCTTCAGTGCTCGAAAGGCCTGAGCCGCAGTCAAATAAAACTTTTGGGGTGCCTTCTTTAATTTAGGATTCCCTTGAAATATAGTTTCCCCCAGTTCAGGTGCCTTCATGCTGACTTGGAGTCGTCGGCAATCAATGTTTGCATGATACCTTGCTAAGAAGTCCATGCCTAAGATGACGTCGAAGTCGTACATTTGAATCGGTATCAAGGTCACAGAGAACTGCAGACCGTTAATCTCCAATCCACATTCCTTGTAACGTTGATGAGACACGAGTACTTGGCTGCCAGCGGCTTGTACGTGATAGGGAGTCTCAAGCCATTCGGAAAGAACGTCCATCTTCTTAGCAAACCTCTTTGCCACAAACGAGTGACTCGCCCCACTATCGAATAGAACGTTGGCTGGCACTTTGTTAATTAAAATTACACCTACCATATTCGAGGTTTAGCACACAACATACATCAATAACAACTAGAATTTAATCCAACTTCAGATTTAAGTACTTAAATAAATGTACCCGTCACCACGTCGCCCGACTCCTCGACTTCGGCATCCGTCATCGCATGTACCCGGGCATTGGTCCGGCCTCGTCCTCCTTGCTGAGCCTGTGTCTGCGAGTTTACCTGAGCCGGTGTTGAGCATTCCTTAGCAATATGTCCTTGCTTCCTGCAGTTATAGCACACTCTCTGATCCTTCCGACATGGTCCCGGATGAAAACGTCCGCACAGTGTACACCGTGGGATAGGTGCCGCAGCCCTTACTGGTTGCGCATCAGTCGGTGCTGGACCCTCAATCATCGGGGTCTGAATCGCTGTCCTTTGCTGTCGTTCTGGTCGAAATGGTTGCCCGGACTGTGGGCGGCGAGGTACTTTCAACCATCTCCCTGATCTACCCGTCTGCATCTCCTCACGGGGCCTCTTCAGTCTCTCTAGTGCAGCTGCCCTTTCCAAATTCCTCTCTACACGTCGACATACCTCTAGCAATCCCTCAAATGTGGTAGTCTCTGCGCAAGAAATCGCCTGTTGAATGCGAAAGCTCAAACCTGTGTGGAACTTCAGCATTTTGGCCTCTTCGTTGTCCATTATGCATGACATATATTGGCCCAGTTCATGAAATTTCTCAGAATATTGATCCACCGTCATGGACCCTTGAGTCAGCAGCTGGAACTCCGCCATCCTTCTCTGAATAGCACTACCCGGAACATAGTGCTTCTTATACTCCTCAACAAATTGCTCCCAAGTCACTGGTGGAGTCAATTTGCGTTTCACTCCGTTCCACCACCTCTCAGCTTCCCCTTCCAAGAACGGGGTAGTCACCTCTACTTTCAGATCCGCGGGTACTTGTATCAGTCTTATCTGTTCAGTTATGTTTTTGAGCCAAATCTCGGCTTCCTCAGGCCGAGTGGTACCCCGGAACATCGGTATTCGGGAGTTCTGCATCTCCCTGTAATAGAATATCAAACCCTGCTGTGGTGCGGGCAGTGGTGGTGGCGGTTGTTGTTGCTGTTGCTGAGTGTGCTGAAGTATTTGGGCAATCTGTGCCTGTTGCTCTGTCATCTGAGTATATTGTTGCGCCATCTGCGCCTGCTGATGGGCTATTAAGGCCGTCAGATTGGCCAATGTATCCGCGAAGTTTTGGGGGATCGCCCCTTGCCCCTGACGTTTGTCTCTGTCATTTCCATCGTTCCCTGATGGTTCACGTCGTGGAGGCATCGTCTGTGGATGATTAAAGCATGTTAGACAAGGTTGACTTAAGAGTATTGAAAAGAAGTAAGGAGTGGAGGTCGAAGAAGGGATAACCTATCCTGTCTGCTTGCTAACGGCACTCACCAACCCAAAACCCAGTCAGAGCTTATGTCTACTTCATTTTATTCCAATTTTGAAAATCATTTGAAAACGGATCGTCACTTATCCTAGGGTAATTAGCTAATCTATCACGTTCCCAAGGCGTATCTGAAGCCTGGGCTCTGATACCACCTGTAGCGCCCCGCTCCCGAGCTCCACCCTCGGAAACGGTGCACCCGCCGTATCTCACTCAGGAGAATACTAGGCGTCACATCAACCTGCTACACGTCAGTGCTGACATAGAAAAATTTTTCCTTTTCTTTCTGCGGAAACGATAAGTCAATTACGAATTCCGAAATTAAATAACTTTAAGAAAATAACGATGGAAAGTCTAGGCTGACCGGGCCTTACAGATCAAGGTCAAATGTCTAAACTTAAAGAACACTAAACTGTTTCCAAAATAAAGCATGTGAATAAAATGTCTGTGTCACCCCAAATCATCATAAGAACTCCGTCTCCATCCTCGCTGCGTCATTCTCTATGAGTCACTCAGCCCATTCCACGGCGTCAGATCCATCCTCAATGAAAATGTAATCATACTCCGTCTCGGCTACATATGGAATAGTAGGTGTGAGTGATGGTAATCACCCAGTAGGTGCCTCTCAAAACAATACCAAAACTTACATACCCAAAACGATATCTCCACGTAACCACATAGAACAGATAGCACGCAACCGGAAGGTAAGACACTCCACGTACTCAACATAAACTACATGACATGGCTTATACGGAAATAAACAATCCACACAAGATGCATGCGCAAGTACGTGATGCATGCTCACATAACGTGTCACACGCAACTAGAAACATGTCAGGCAATATGCTCCTAGGCCTATATGCAATGCATGCTCCCGGGACCTAGTTTCAGCGTCATGGTCTCTAGCCACCACTTGCCGTTCTGGACACCCACGCCCTATAGACGCTGTGTATCGTACGGCACCCACGCCCTATAGACGCTGCGTATCTCATGACACCCACGCCCTATAGACGCTGCGTATCCGTACGACACCCACGCCCTATAGACGCTGCGTATCACATGGGACCCACACCCGACCGACGCTGCGTATCATCACGGCCCCCACGCCCTATAGGCACTACGCATCCTCCGCACGCGCACAGCCTCAGACAATGGGAACCTCACGCACATGCACGTGCCATGAATGCAAAAGAAAGGAAAAAGAACAGTTGGACGTCATCCTCTGACGTCGATCGATCGACGTGCATCTGAGACACGTCGAACCCTCAGCCATAGGACGTCGATCGATCGACGTGGTTCTGAGGCACATCGAACCCTCAGCCTCTTGACGTCGATCGATCGATGTCCATCTGAGGCACATCGATCTCTCACCCTCTGGACGTCGATCGATCGATGTCCATCTGAGGCACATCGATCCCTCAGCCTCTGGACGTCGATCGATCGATGTCCCCGAATTTCAGAACTCCCCTTCTGAAATTTCTGCAATCCAACCCTCAATTCCATTCAACCTTTCACCTATTCCCACATATTCATATACGCATAACGATCTCTCAACCCCGCACAGAAACGTACAACAACGAGATCACGTTGAAAACAAAACGAATAACGGAAAATACACACGTTGCACATGATCCAAATAAAATCAAGAACTAACGACAACCACATCACATAAAAATACCCTTTTGCCTATGCAAGCCTTCATACCGTTTTGAGGAAATAATGAATATGCACCTACCTCGATCCTAGCAAGAGTTGATATAGGAAGGTGTGATGATCTACGAGCGTTTGATCTCCCTTCTCTTGAATCTTGGATCAAGGATCTTTCGTTTCCTTCCCTTTTTTCCTCCTTAGCCGAAAATTGAGAGAGGAGAGGGGGAAGAGGTGGCTGTCGAAATTTGAGAGAGTGAGGGGGAGAGATTAGGGTTAATGAGAGTTTAATATGAGAGGGAGAGATTTGAGGGAAAGATAAGGGTTAATTTAAGGGGAGGGATAAGATTTGTGAATTTAGATATCTTCTATTATTTCTTATTTATCTTTTTTTTTAAAAAAAAATATCCGGTTATAACAATATACACGAATGGGGCACGAAAAAAAGTCTACCAGGGTTTTAAAATTAGGGGTGTCAAACAGGTCGTGTATCGTGTTTCGTCGTTTTTCGGGTTTCGTGTATCAAAGTGTCATACCCATACCTTATCCGTTTGCTTCGCGTGTATGGATGTAGATATCCGAACCCGTACATGTCAGGTTTCGTGCCGTGTATCGTGTATACCCACGAACTTGACAAGTACAAATATTTCAAGTTGTGTACGGGTCATTTCATGTATTTTTCAGGTATTTTCAGGTTTCGTGTATTTTTCAGGTTTCGTGTACATAAACGACTACCGAATGTGGATATGAGCTGAATCCGTCTCTTTTTGAAAAGAAATCACTATTGCTAAATGATCATAAGAAATTTTATGAAAATAGAAAAGATAACAAGTAGCCATCTGCTCGTGAAGAAGTTGTCAAGATACTCACCTAAACTGTGGATCTGGTGGCGGACGGGCGGAGATTGGAGAAGAAGAGAGATAGAGAGGGGGCTGGATGGTTGCTGCAGGCGGCAAGGTTGAAGATTGGAGAAGGGAGAAACAGGATTTGGATTTGAGAATATGGATTGATATTTTGGGAATGGCGGAAGGGGGAAGCCGGGGAAGAGATTAGCGATTAGGTTAGTATTTTTTTTTGGAAAATTTATTTTTTTACTTTATTAATTATAAATTTTTATTTAAAATATATTTTTAAATTTTTGGGTAATCCGCGGGTATACCCGGACACGACCTGTCCTTTGCGGGTATCTTTAAGGTTTTACCCAATTTGTACACGAAACCCGCCAAGGTCATACCCATACCCGCAAAAATCGTGTCAGGCTCAGATCGTATTTTCATGTCGTGTCTGAAATTGCCACCCCTATTTAGAATTGCCTTGCTTTCCTTGTCGAACAAACACCCCGCCATATCAAGA
This sequence comes from Eustoma russellianum, assembly GCA_036186865.1. NCBI lineage: Eukaryota > Viridiplantae > Streptophyta > Magnoliopsida > Gentianales > Gentianaceae > Eustoma > Eustoma russellianum. The sequence goes on from AP025051.1 coordinate 32,041,019, forward strand.
TCTTTTACATTGTCGTTCCAGAGAATAGCATAGTTGGTATTCGGATTGAGTATTATCCCAAGAGGTACCGAGTTTGGTTCTAGGGACACGCTAGGCCAAAGACCTAGTTTGCAGTAGTCACCTTGTGTAAACTCATTGTGTATGACCTCCCACAGTCTATGAAACCGTTGAGTTCCTGATTAAAATCTCCACGAAATTTCTTACGGTTGGAACAGTAGAAGAATCAAGGTATGACTTTTTTCCTCCAAGATCTTTTACAGTGTCACGAAAAAATAATCTCAAATTAGAAAGATATAACTTTTCATAGTAATTCGTGTTAGGATCATGCAATACAACAATAAAAATGATTTTTTTTTTCATTTCCATTTCTTATTTGTTCTTATGCATTCTCAAGAAACTATTTAAGCGATTGAGATCAGATCATTAGGTTTGAATGTGCTACATTTTTATGTCATTTTATTTAACTGGACTTGTTTTGCTCCTTTAGCGTGTATGGTTTTTTTTTTACACATAATGGTAGGGATAAATTGCAAAAGTTCAAATATTGCTTTTCCCCTTGTTCCTTCCATTGAGGAAACCTTCTTAATTCAGAACAGTAAGCAAAAAAGAGACAGATCTGATTATACTTTCTAGAATTTTGTCTACCATTGTTAGGTCCCTTAGAACACACTAGAAGGGGGGTTGAATAGTGTGTTCACCAAGTATGAATATTTTGTGGCTATTTTTCGTTTTTGAGAGCAACCAATACTTGGATGTGTTCTTTAGAAAGATAAAACTTGAAAGACAAGAAAGAACACGAGTATGTATAGAGGTTCAAGTCAAGAGACTCTACTCCTCTACCTTCTTGATGTTTCACAAGAAGGATTTTGAAATGGGGATTGTTATTTCTTTTGGGGGAAACAACAACCAAAACAAAATCAAAAGAATACAAACTAGGCACCTTGCCTAGACCACAACCAAGAGTTCTAACACTTTGAAGTTTTGCCTCCAAAGATCTTCTTTGCCCTCAAAGAAATCTTGTAGGGAGAATAGTGCACCACACACTATCAACAAACCCTTCAAAGTTTAGAAAACTTAAACAAAGAGCACCCTTGCTCCTTGACCAACAATCTACCAAATCTCTCACAGAAAATCTCACCAAGAAGAAGACTCTTCTTCTTACAATAATCACTCTCAACAATAAAGTAAAGATGTACAAAGATTACAAATATTTTGAGAGCTTGAGCTTGAGAGAACTTGAGAGCTTGTGTAGTAGAAAGTTGGAGAAGAGAATGAACAAAACCCTTCTTTTATCAACCTTCAAACATCTTCCCGTTTGAAACCTTCTGCCCAGCCAATAATGGGATTTGGCAGCTTGTGAAGGTACTGCAGCATTCTTGGGAAACAATTTTTGGCATGTAGCAGCCATTAGAAGAATATTCAAAAACCTTGGCCAAGAATGGAAACCTGATAACTCTGAGTGTGAGAGAAGACCTGCTGAAACAATACTAAAAGAGGAGGGTACAAAGAGTCAACTGGTTAGAAAATGAAGCAAAAAGACATTTGTACCGTTGAGCACATGAAGCGCCTAATCTGTTTAAAGAATAGGCGTTCAAAGTAGGATGAAGCGCTTAATGTGAAAAAGAACATGCGTTCGAAGTCACATTAAGCGCCTTATGTTGGCAACTGAATGCGTTCGAAGTGACATGAAGCGCCTCATGTAGCACTTCATGCTAGTTCGAACTGAACCTGACATTTTCTCAGAACTATGCCTTAGGAAAGCGTGTAAATTCAGAGAAAAGTACTTTTGACTTGGTGAGACACTTGAAGCGCTTAAAGTAGCGTTCGAAGTGTTCGGACATTTCATCAGGACACATGAAGCGCTTGATGTAAGCGTTCGAAGTGTCCTGACTTTCAACACTTCACATGAAGCGCCTGATCAAGGCGTTCGAAGTGTTCTGGACATCACCAAGACACATGAAGCGCCTGAAGTGAGCGTTCGAAGTGTACTGACTTCAAACCATCAACTTGAAGCGCTTAATCAATATTTTCAAGTGCCAACCTTGTGCAAATCATCAAAACCAAATCATATTCTAACATTCTCCCTCTTTTTGATGATTTCACAACATGCGTTATTTTAATATACTCCCCCTTAACATATGCTCCCCCTCACACAGTGCATAATACTTCACGGAAAAATACCAAATGACTCAGGATAAATTTTCACAAGAGAACCATTATTATTAAAAAAAACTAACCATAAAGGAGAGGGATATCAAACAACATCAAAGGAAGAGAAAAAGTTTTTAGTCATCGCATGACAAACATATTCCAAACAGCAGAAATAAAATAAAATCAGAAATCAGCTACACTCCACCACCCGAGCCAGCACCACTTCCGCCAGGATGCTGCAGATCACCAAAACTGAACCGGCTTGACGCATACTCAGCAAAACCACCCATTTGTTGACCACTTCCACCAGCTTGTTCGACTCCACCAACACCCATTCCTGAACCTCCAGCAGTAGCAGCAGCAGTGTCTCCCCCTAAATCATCAAAATCAGGGGGAAAGGATGCCCACGGCATTTCTTGCAGAACGGCTGCTTTAAGGACTCCAAAACGATATTCATGGCGCGCATCCCTGAGCTGAAGGTGCTGAACAGACTGTTCCAGAGACTGGATGCGTGCAATTAGCTCAGCATTGGTGCTACTCCCATCGCCGTCTTGAGGACCTTCGTCAACTTCATCAGCAAGGTCGGGATGAAGAGTACTTTTTCGACGCTGAGAATCAATGGCCTGAGCGATATTGGAGTTATCGTAGTAGTCAGTGTGGGCCACATTAGTGAGAGAGTCGGCAGAAATTTCAATGCCTTTAGATTTGATCAGCATGGTTACGATATTGGCGAAAGGCAAGGCTTTAGAACCTTTCCTTAGCGCGGCCATCATAACCTCAACAAGAATCCAACCAAAATTTAACTGTGTCTCTTGCAGAATTCGGTAGGTAACATAGAAATCCATATTGCTCGGATTTCTAGTTGCTTTCCCGTTCACACAATAGGTAACGACAGCAAGTAAAATTCGATTAACTAAAGGCATGTTTTGAGTCTTTTTGGTAGGAAAGTATTGAAGGTGGAATTTGACATCTTGCTCACTGATGCCATAGCGGTCACTGCAATCAAACACAGAAAACTCACTTAGTCCATCATTTCTAACTCCTAAAAGGGTACAGATTTCTTGAATAGAAAAACTAAGAGGGGTACCATTGATAACAGTGTTTAAGGAGAAAGGAGAGTTTTCAGAGGCGGGTGTAATCCACATGTTCGCATAAAATTTGCGGGTAAGAGTTTTAGAGTAGGATAGCATGTCTGACCTAAGCCATAAATGAACCCATCCTTGTTTTTCAAAAAGAGCAATAACCTGGTTTGCATTGTGAGCAGCGGTAAAATCATCAATCTGAACCAGTTTCAACGGAGCAATTGGTCTATTTTTGCTCTTCCATTCTTCATAGAGCAGATGAGAGTAGAGAGAGAGATGAACTCCCATGGCCGTGTGATGAGGGGATTTGGTAACATCAGAATCAAGCTTGCGTTTCATCCATGGAAAATTTTCTTTAGTGAGAGACTTACGGATTTCTTTGAGTTCAGAGGGTTCTCTGATTCCGGCAGGTCTCTTCCTCCGATGACCGGTGGGGACATTTTGAGATGAACCAGCGGAAGCCATTGTAGAGTGCAAGAAGGTTGAAAGGATATGCAAAAAGATGATTAAGGGTATGAGGAAGATTGATGAGGAAGAGAGAATTTAAGGGAGATGGAGGGAAGTTGAAAAGATTTGGGAAGTTTAAGGGGTTAGAACGTGGGGAAATGGGAAAATGGCAAAATGGGAGAGAGAGAAAAGGGAGGGAAACGGTAGAGAATTGATGGAAAATTGATGATCCTAGAATGGCGCGAAGCTGAAGAGACATCGGCAGTTGAAAAGATGGATGAGGCGCCTTAAGTAACTTCGAACGACTTCATGCAGACGGATGAAGCGCTTGAAGTTACTTTGAACGAGTGAGGAAATTCAGATGAAGCGCTTAATGTCACATCGAACGAGTGAACATACTCGGATAAAGCGCTTGATGTCACTTTGAACAAGTGACATCTTTAACATCAAGCGCTTGATGTGATATCAAACGCCTAAACAATCTAAGATGAAGCGCTTCATGTCTACTGATATTGAAAATTTTTGAAATTTTTATGCTCAAAACTTAAGATGGTTTTGTCAACCCATATTGAGCAACCCCAACCTACTTCTTATAGATAAGAATACATCACTAGGCAATGGTTTCGTGAAAATGTCCGCAAGTTGGTCATGTGTAGGAACAAACTCTACACTTACCAAGTTCTTTTGTACACAGTCACGGATGAAATGATACCTCACTTCAATGTGCTTGGTCCGACTATGTTGGACGGGATTTTGTGCAATATTTATGGCGGACGTGTTATCACACAAAATTGGCACCTTTGAGAAGTGAATGTTATAATCATTTAACGTGTTAGTCATCCATAACAATTGTGCACAACACGAGGCGGCCGACACATATTCGGATTCCGCCGTAGAGAGAGACACACTGTTTTGTTTCTTGGAGTACCAAGAAACGAGACAATCTCCAAGAAACTGACAAGTTCCGGAGGTGCTCTTTCTATCAACTAGACTCCCCGCATAATCGGAGTCACAATAACCTCTTAAATCAAAACATGCATTCTTAGGATAAAATAAACCAAATTTCAAAGTACTTCTAAGATATCTAAGGATGCGTTTTACCGCAATAAAATGCATCTCCCTAGGATCACTTTGAAATCTAGCACATAAGCATACCGCATGTAAAATATCGGGTCTACTAGCCGTTAAGTAAAGTAGACTACCTATAATGCCACGATACAAGGTTACCTCGACATGTTTTCCCTTTTCATCCTTGTCAAGCTTTGCACTTGTGCTCATTGGAGTGTTCACCTCTCTTCCTTCACCAAAATTGTACTTTTTGAGCAAGTCTCTTGTGTATTTAGCTTGGGAAATGTACACACCATCCTTGGTTTGCTTGATTTGTAATCCAAGGAAATAATTTAGCTCGCCCATCATGCTCATCTCGAACTCACCTTGCATAAGACTAGCAAATTGCTCACAAAGACAATTGTTAGTAGCACCAAAAATAATATCATCAACATATACTTGAACAATTAAATGATTCCTACCTTGTTCTTTTATGAACAAAGTAGTGTCAACTTTACCTCTTGAAAAACCATTATTAAGAAGAAAAGTACTTAACCTCTCGTACCAAGCTCTTGGAGCTTGTTTGAGGCCGTAAAGAGCCTTTTTAAGTTTGAAGACATGATGTGGTGAATCATGACATTCAAACCCGGGAGGTTGTGCAACATACACTTCCTCTTGAATAACACCATTCAAGAATGCGGATTTAACATCCATTTGGTAAAGTGTAAAATCTCTATAACAAGCATATGCTAATAACATTCTAATAGCTTCAAGTCGTGCTACGGGTGCAAATGTCTCATCAAAATCAATACCTTCTTCTTGACGGTATCCTTGAGCAACTAACCTAGCCTTGTTTCTAGTGACATTACCTTGATCATCCATCTTGTTACGAAAAACCCATTTCGTACCAATAATAGGATGATCGTGTGGTTTGGGAACTAACTCCCAAACATCACTTCTTTCAAATTGGTTTAATTCTTCTTGCATAGCCAAGATCCAATTTTCATCAAGAAGTGCATCTTTAACATTTTTAGGCTCTATAAGAGAGACAAATGCATTCTCTCTATATTGCCTTCGTGTGGTGATACCTCTATTTAAATCACCTATGACTAACTCTTGAGGGTGAGAACTTTTATGCTTAAATGATCTAGGAAGATTTGAGACATCACCTCCAACTTCCTCTTGATCATGTTCCGGAAGAGATGAACCTTCATTATCATCATGAACCTCACGTTCCGGAATTTGTGATGCATTTTCTACATTTTGTGAATCAACATGAGTAGAGGAGACACTTCTACGTGGCTCACTAAGTTCATTTACACAAGGTGGAGGAGTGCTTTCGAGAGGTTCAACTCTCAAGTCAACGAAGATGTTTCCATTTGGAGGATCATCAACGATTTCTCGTTGAGGAACAACCATAGGAACATCCTCAAAAATTTCTTCTTGAGGAGTCACATCTTCATCCTCTACACAATCCTCATTAAGTTTAGGTTCATCACTAAGTGACTCATTAAACTTAACATGGATTGATTCTTCCACCTTTTGACTCCTTTTGTTGAAAACACGAAATGCTTTACTATTTGAGGTATAACCTAAAAAAATACCTTCATCCGCTTTGAGGTCAAGTTTGTCCAAAGTATCTTTGGTATTAAGTATAAAACACTTGCAACCAAAGACTTTGAAATACCCAATGTTGGAACTTTTCCATTCCAAAGCTCATAAGGTGTCACATTTAGATATGGTCTCAAATAGACACAATTGATCACATGGCAAGCGGCATTAACCGCTTCGGCCCAAAAATACTTGGGCAAACCGAACTCGTTTAACATTGCTCTACACATTTCTTGTAGAGTTCAATTTTTCCGTTCGGCCACACCATTTTGTTGAGGAGTTCTAGGTGCCGAAAGATCATGAGAGTATCCTTTGGATACACAAAACCTTTCGAAATCACCATCGAACTCACCACCACGATCACTACGGATGGTTTTGATGGTGTCACCCACATGATTTTCCAATCGTTTACTTAGACTTATAAACTCACTACATGCATCACTTTTCTTAGCAAGAAACATCACCCACGTATAACGAGTATAGTCATCTACAACCACGAAGGTGTAATGTTTGCCACCCAAGCTTCTTGTTCCAACATCCCCATACAAATCCATATGAAGCAATTGTAGGGGCTTGGAGGTGGAAATATTTGTCTTGGGTTTGAAACTTGTTTTCACAAGTTTCGCCTTTTGACAAGTGTCACACAAGTCATTGTTTTCAAAACTCATTTTTGGAAGGCCTCGGACTTTATCATTTTCGCAAATAAATTTAAATGTTTTGAAACATACATGTCCGAGACGTCTATACCATAGTTGCGTCAAATCATTCTTAGCAACTAGACACGATACATTTTGAGAAACCAAATCAATGATGCTAACTTTGTAAATATTTTTGAAACGCAAAGCCTCAAATAAAATCTTTTCTTCCTTTTTCACAACACACTTTGTTTTCAAAAACGTTACCTCATAATTAGCATCACAAAGTTGACTGACACTTATCAAGTTAAACTTAAGACCTACAACATATAAGACATCACTAAAAGAGAAGGAATCGTTACCCACAATACCATATCCTTTGATTTGGCCTTTGCTACCGCCAAAGTGGACAACTCCTCCGTCTTGCATAGTGAGTCTATGGAAGAGACGTTTGTCTCCCGTCATATGGTTGGAACACCCACTGTCCACGACCCATTTGACCTTCTTGTCTTCGCTTTCTCCATTGAGTGCTAGGGCCTACAAAAGAACCATATGAAGTTGGTACCCTTTTTATTTTGGGTCCTTGAAGGTTAGTTACCTTCATCTCGCCTTTCGGCACCCACACAAGATTCTTATTATTCTTAGCTCTACATACTCTCTCTACATGACCTTTCCTATTGCAATAAAAACATGTAGGAGTATGCTTGTGTGTTGGTGCATGCTTGTGCGAATGTTTGTGCATTGGCACATGTCGTGTTTCCTTCTTAGGAACCACCTTCTTTGGAATAGTAGAAGGTTTTTGTTTCACAACATGGACCAAAGGTTGTGATACCTTTGGTGCATTAGCCTTTTGTTTAGGCATGTGCCTTTGCATCTTCAAGGAGGTTTTAGACTCCTTGATCACTTGTGCTTGTTCCTTTTTATTTCCCTTCTTAGATGCATACATGACACTAGGTTTGACTTTCATGCTTGGCCTAGATGCATCTTTATTCTTTATCTCTTTAGCACCTACCCTTGAATCATTTTTCTTATCCTCAAGGGCTTGAGCACATGATTTCATCAAATCATGTTTCTCTTCAAGTGCAATCACATGCATTGTTAAAAATATGTCATGCTCAAGTTGCAATGCAATGTGATTCTCTAACGTGTCATTGTACTCATTTATGCATGCTCTAAACTCTTTCTTGACACGTTGATATTTTAAATCAAGGAGATCATTTTCTTGGATTAAGTCATCTCGTTCATCAATGAATTTATAATGAGATGAAATATTGCATACCTCCTTGTCATCGTCGATGGCCATTAGTGCAAAGAATTCCTTGTCAAGATCATCTTCCACCACTCCCGTGAGTGCAAGATCATCTCGATCGCCATTGTCACTTTCGGACCCGGAAAGAAAGCTATCCCAATGGGCTACCTCCGCTTGCAAAGCCTTCTTCCTTTGGTAGATGGCCTTCTTGTCTTTGAGTTGCGGCTCTTTCACCCGACAATCCTTCATGAAGTGACCAAGCTTCCCACATTTGTAGCATTTATTCTCTTGGTCCTTCACCTTGTCCTTGGGGTATCTTTCCTTGACGAATCTCCTTGCTTCGTCACCATTCTTTCTCGCAATACGTCGGAATCTTTTGACAAGAAGTCCGACTTCATCATCCGAGTCCTCCGACTCTATTACCAACGCCTTTGAAGATTGGCGAATAGGATCATTCTTTTCATGTGCATCCAAATGAATCTCATAAGTAATGAGATTCCCGTATAACTCGTCCAAGGTGATTGTTTCAAGATCCTTGGACTCCTCAATGGCCGTCACTTTCGCGTTCCATTCTCTTCCTAAACTGTTTAGGAAGCAATGGTTTAGATCCTCTTGTTCTATCTTCTTGCCAACCGCTTTGAGAAGGTTGACAAGCTTGGTGAATCTTTGGATGGACTCTTCAATCTTTTCACCTTTGGGGACAGTGAAGTTGTAAAATTGTTTTATCAACTGTCTCCTTTTGGCCTTTCTTACTTGAGAAGTTCCTTCGTGGATCATCTCAAGCTTTGTCCAAGCCTCATGTGCGGATTGGACACCTTGAATCTGAGCTCTCTCGTTTGTGGAAAGAGAGCTATTTAAAATAGCAAGAGCCTTGCTATTTATGGCCAACTGGAACTCCTACTCAGGAGTAGGATCATCAATATCAATGGGAATCATAGATCCTCTTGAGACCTCAACCCATATTCTGTGAGAACAAGAACGCAAGTACGTTTCCATGTTTGACTTCCACAGTGGGTAGTTTAAAGGGTCAAACATGGGAACTTTAACATGAACATTTGAGATAGAAGGGAATATGGTTTCCTGCCTCCTTCTTCTGGAAATATCAGCAGAAGGAGAACTCACATCCTCATCAACAGAGACCTGCCTCCTTCTTCTGGAGGTTTCAGCAGTAGGGGAACCCAAATCATCAAAAACAAAGGGATCCATACTAGAAATGATCAAATCTTGTATTTGGACTCAAATAAGCAAGATGAGGCTCTGATACCAATTGTTAGGTCCCTTAGAACACACTAGAAGGGGGGGTTGAATAGTGTGTTCACCAAGTATGGATATTTTGTGGCTATTTTTCGTTTTTGAGAGCAACCAATACTTGGATGTGTTCTTTAGAAAGATAAAACTTGAAAGACAAGAAAGAACACGAGTATGTATAGAGATTCAAGTCAAGAGACTCTACTCCTCTACCTTCTTGATGTTTCACAAGAAGGATTTTGAAATGGGGATTGTTATTTCTTTTGGGGGAAACAACAACCAAAACAAAATCAAAAGAATACAAACTAGGCACCTTGCCTAGACCACAACCAAGAGTTCTAACACTTTGAAGTTTTGCCTCCAAAGATCTTCTTTGCCCTCAAAGAAATCTTGTAGGGAGAATAGTGCACCACACACTATCAACAAACCCTTCAAAGTTTAGAAAACTTAAACAAAGAGCACCCTTGCTCCTTGACCAACAATCTACCAAATCTCTCACAGAAAATCTCACCAAGAAGAAGACTCTTCTTCTTACAATAATCACTCTCAACAATAAAGTAAAGATGTACAAAGATTACAAATATTTTGAGAGTTTGAGCTTGAGAGAACTTGAGAGCTTGTGTAGTAGAAAGTTGGAGAAGAGAATGAACAAAACCCTTCTTTTATCAACCTTCAAACATCTTCCCGTTTGAAACCTTCTGCCCAGCCAATAATGGGATTTGGCAGCTTGTGAAGGTACTGCAGCATTCTTGGGAAACAATTTTTGGCATGTAGCAGCCATTAGAAGAAGATTCAAAAACCTTGGCCAAGAATGGAAACCTGATAACTCTGAGTGTGAGAGAAGACCTGCTGAAACAATACTAAAAGAGGAGGGTACAAAGAGTCAACTGGTTAGAAAATGAAGCAAAAAGACATTTGTACCGTTGAGCACATGAAGCGCCTAATCTGTTTAAAGAATAGGCGTTCAAAGTAGGATGAAGCGCTTAATGTGAAAAAGAACATGCGTTCGAAGTCACATTAAGCGCCTTATGTTGGCAACTGAATGCGTTCGAAGTGACATGAAGCGCCTCATGTAGCACTTCATGCTAGTTCGAACTGAACCTGACATTTTCTCAGAACTATGCCTTAGGAAAGCGTGTAAATTCAGAGAAAAGTACTTTTGACTTGGTGAGACACTTGAAGCGCTTAAAGTAGCGTTCGAAGTGTTCGGACATTTCATCAGGACAAATGAAGCGCTTGATGTAAGCGTTCGAAGTGTCCTGACTTTCAACACTTCACATGAAGCGCCTGATCAAGGCGTTCGAAGTGTTCTGGACATCACCAAGACACATGAAGCGCCTGAAGTGAGCGTTCGAAGTGTACTGACTTCAAACCATCAACTTGAAGCGCTTAATCAATATTTTCAAGTGCCAACCTTGTGCAAATCATCAAAACCAAATCATATTCTAACACCATTGTACATTTTGGTTGAACCCTAACCAGTAAGGGTCCCTGTCACACTCAGTGCCAAAGATAGTGTAAGTGTAGGGAGTTAAATCAGATACCCAACAGCCCGCTAACACGACCTTGGTCATTTGCACAGTAGTCTGTATAAGTGTAGGGAGTTAAATCAGATACCCAACAGCCCGCTAACACGACCTTGGTCATTTGCACAGTAGTCTGTATAAGTGTAGGGAGTTAAATCAGATACCCAACAGCCCGCTAACACGACCTTGGTCATTTGCACAGTAGTCTGTATAAGGAGTCCAGCACCGCAGGCAAGCCTACAGACCAAGAATCTCCCACACTATGCACTTGCTGGGAAGGAGTTTTCTTGCCGTTGGCAAGAATTGAACCCTTGACCTCCCTCTCGAGAACCTCTGCCCGAAACCAATTGGGCTATGTCATGGGGACCCATCGTACATTTTGGTTTTCAACGCTTTATTTTTTAGCTTTTATGATAAAATTTATTTAAGTTTTTATTTTTTTCTCGAACGCAGGTACATATAGAGCCGAGTGTTTTATTGGAAGCGGACTCTCTATCCCTTAGAACAGAGGTATTGTCTGCCTACTACTCACTCTTCCCAGACCCTAATGATAACTTTTACTGTCATTGGAATATACTAGGTACGGATGATGATTATGATTTTTTTTCTCCAACGTTAGAGAAAAAACATTGTTAATGGGATATTGTGAGATTGTGTATTTTCTTATTTTAGCTCTGCAATTGGTGGAAAATTTACCACGGCTGAAAATAAAGGCTTATTCCCCTTATTTTATTTTGGCATCATCTTTACTTTATGTTTCTTTCTGTTGAAACTTGGGCTTAGATGAAATAAGGCACACATCCACTCAAAACATTAAGGCAATAGGTGGTCGTTACTCATCCTCATATAACCCATATGTTTTTCTCAAATCGGCCAATGCAGGACAATATTCTTAACACCTGCTCTCACATGACAACGTGGCTTGACATACACACGCGTCTTAGTACCCGTTTTCAATCACAAACCAGAAGCCAGTCATGAACATCTGGACTTGGGTGAGAGGATACAATAAATGGCCAACCATAGGACATGTAAGATGTGAGTCCATGTTTTAAACCGGCTCTGATACCATGTTGAAACTTGAGTTTACATGAAGTGGAAACCATATCCACTCAAAGTATTTAAATCAATAGATGGTGATAACTCATTCTCTAACACATATTTTTTTCAAATTAGCCAATATGTACAATATTATCAACACTTTCTTACATGATAAAGTGGGTGTCCTTTCAGTTAATATTACATCAAAGTCAAACTTTACCAATTTTAGTATCGACTTTAATTTTTATTTTACATAATATTTCCGTAAGCCCCGTGCCTAATAGTCGGTTGAATGTGATTCTTTCATAAGTCAGAGGCCAACTTGTGATTGTGACTGATCAACAGTCATGCAAAAATTAACGATGCTTACGTGATTAAATAAATTTGATATAATAAATTATTATGGATAGTATAAATATGAAATATAATAGTTATGTTGCATTCTTATCACAGACGAAGTCATTATTGGCTTATTTAATTAAAATTAACGAAAAAACTCGAATAAAACACGAAATCAAACTTAAATTGTTTACGAACAGTCCGGTTCGCTGAACACTCCTATAGAAGAGATGGAGAGTTGGTTTCGCGTTCAATAAAATAAGTTTTCAATATTTGAAACTGAAATGGCAGCGGCCAATTTCGCCATCAGTGACTGCTATACATCTTTCACCGTCACCAGACAAACAAATTTTATCAACACTCAAAAGCAGCACAATTTTTCAACTTATTAATCACGATGATGCGTTCATCATCTGTGACCATTTTTACAAATATTTTTCGTAGTGTATCATTTTTCAGAATATGTTGGCCAAGAATGCAATTGTTTCTAAAGAACTCGGTCAACGGTTGGGCAAAACTTGATGGTGACTGATCATCTGAACGATGCATAAGCCATAAAATATTAATGCAATCTAACGATTCATACCAAGACGGAATCATTCTGCTAATAAAATAGAGAAATAATGTGGCCTAAGTTACGTCTTTCCAAAGGGTAAGTAAGGAATAGACATAAGTAATAATAAAGAGCTTTGTTAGCGCAGCAGTTAATAATGTTTTGCTGATTGGCTGACCTGACTTGACTAACGAGTTCGGCTCGACATATCACTGAACATGCTGTTGATGATCTGGACTTACATGCTGACCGACATGACCTGACTGTCGAGCTCAGCTTGGCAATTACTACTGTTTTATTGATTGGATGACCTGAGCTGACTGACGAGTTCAGCTCGGCAGACCACTGGACATGCTGTTGATGATCTGGATTTACATGCTGGCCGACCTGACATGACTGTGGAGCTCAGCTCGGTAGATATGAAACGCTGATTACGGGTGATTAGATATGATTGTAGATATCCAGTCTAATCAAATATATCTTATTCATTGTATTTATCATGTATATAAATATCGATATATGATAGGATTTGTATTAATTTGTAATGATCTCTTTAGCTATAGATTAGCATATATTGTTCCCTTGTATTCACTATAAATTAACCTTATGATCAAATAGAAAACTCATAAATTTGAGTTGCCAAAATGGTATCTTTCATCATCAAGAGAAATATGCAACAAAGTTGTTGAAGAAGTTTGGAATGAGTGAATGCAAGCAAATTGGTTCACTAATCGAACCAAACTCAGTTCTCAGTGCTCATGAACGGAAAGATCTTATTGATGTTGTGATGTGTCAGAGGTTAGTAGGTAGTCTGATTTACTTAACACTAACAAGGCCTGACTTGTCCTATACGGTTGGAATTGTTAGCAGATATATGCAAGCTCCAAAGAAACCTCACTTAGATGATGTTCGACGTCTACTGCGATTCATCAAGGGAACAAGTAATTTTGGTTAATGTATAGCATAAATAAAGAGCTAAAACTAGTAGGATATTGTGATGCATATTATGCTGGAGATCATGATACACGAAGATCCACTACAGGGTTTGTGTTTATGCTAGGAGGAGGGCCAGTTTCTTGGTGTAGCAAGCGTCTGCCTACAATGTCTTTATCAACCATAGCAACTGAGTATCGAGCTGCAGCTATGACAGCTCAAGAAAGTGTTTGACTTGTGCAGTTTTTAAAGGATTTGCAGCACCAAGTGAACTATGCAGTGTCCTTGAATTGTGACAGTCTCTTAGCGATTCAGTTAGCAGAAAATCCGCGCTTTTATGCTAGGACTAAGCATGTTGAAGTGCATTATCATTTCACTAGGAAAAAAGTTCTGCAGGGAAAGATTGATTTAAAGCATGTGGGCACTAAAGATCAAGTGGCGGATGCGTTTACCAAAGGGATCAGTGGCAGCAAATTGATGGAACTTCAATGCAAACTGGGCATGGTAAAAATGCAGCAAGATGGTGTTGAGGGGGAGAAATGAAGATTGGTCAACACCACTCTTGTTAGTTATGAGTTAGTGTTTAGTTATTAGTTAAACTCAGTCTAATAGTGGTTGCTTTATTATGTTAATTTTAGTTATGTTTTAAGATAAAGTCCTATGTTTGTGGAGGTAGTTGTAGGTAGTGTTAGTAGTGGAGTTGTGGCTCCTACTTTGTAGGCATTTCGGTTTCGTACTTGTATTTTAAGGATACGGAAATGGTAGTTCAAGTGTGTTGCTCCATAATTTTTTGTTTTGCAGTCTCATATTCCTTTGGGTTTTATCAGTGTGTCTGCATGCGTGCCTGAGTATGCCGGTGTGAGTTTGAGTGAACCAGTGCGTGCCTGAGCGTGCCTGAGTGAGTCTGAGCGTGCCAAGTGTTCGGGACGTGCCAAGCGTGCCAAGTTGTATAGTAAACTCTCAATTCAACAGTATAATATAAACAAACGCATATTAATATCCAAGCATACTTATCGACTCTGGGGATGCCGGCCCTGGAGATTACTTCATGCCATTGTTCTGCTAACACTTTTCGGCCATGAGTGACCTGCCGAGGGCCTCTGCACCGGCTAGATCTTTTACGGATATTTTCAATAACATTGGGGAAGAGTAATTTTCCTTCAAAAGATATAGAAAAATTGTTGGAAACAATCAATCTTGTACTAAGACGCAGTCGTTCGGTGTGTGCGTATGGAAACAGTAAAATAAACCAAACCCGGAGCGAGTCGAGGACTCTGTCCTTAAGATGTGTTGCTCCAGTATACTGTGTCTAACTGGTGTTAGCAACCGTCTCCCAGGATACAACGGGTACCTATTCAGTTGAGCGGCACTGCTTAACTTGAACTGCAGCGAACCTTCGAGTGTACTGACTTCTCTTGGACGTGATGCAGAAAGTATAAAGCTGCAAATGCAGAAAGCGACGAATGCAGAGGAGGAGTGTGTGTTCTGATCGCACGCCCTGCCTCTGTTTATATAGGGGAATCGGTTGGAGAATCAACTATACAGATGAATATGTGACCGTCGGATCAAAACGGTAGATGAGCCAGAGCCGTCGGATGAAAACCGACGCGTCATCTGTTGGCGATTGCACCGTTCAAATCTCAGCCATTAGATGGAAACAGAACTGCACAATTCAACTTAGAGCATCGGATGAAAACCACATTCGGTTGGGCAATTAGGTCAGTTCGAATTTCAGCCGTTGGATCAAAGCTGTCTTTTCCGTCACCGTTAGATCAAAACTGTTTGATCTTTATAGATTAGGAGACCGTTTGATTTAAATAATGAAAACCGAACGTTTGATTTTGATAATCAAAACTGAACGATTTAAACTAGTTAATCGTTTGATTTAAACAACCGATCGGTTGTTTTGATCCTGGACCGGACCGTGCACATAGGAGAGCATTTGGGCCGCTGTGCAGCTATGCCCGAAGCCTTTAACTATTTACAAAAAATAATTAATCCAAAAGCCCAAATAAATTTTCTCCAAAAAGATAGAAACCGGCACGGTCCACGAGCCACGAGCCACGAGCCGAGCCAGCCGGGCGACAGCGGCGGCGTGGCACTTTCTAGATCTTCCCTCCGGTCAAAAACTTCTCATGCCCCAAGGACACATCTAAAGTGTTCATTCTAGCCATTTATAAGGTGGCTAAATAAGTTCAAATGTCCAATGTGGTATTCTTCCATAAGGGTGATGTGGCCTCCTAAGAATAGGACACATCACCCATTAAATCATGTTCTCCATCTACTTTGAGTATTAATTTCTCATTCACCCGATATCGTAATTGAGTGATTCTAAAGCCTAAAATTAACTACTCGTTACGTAGATAATTAAGGACCCATTAGTTTTTGATTTTCATTAACGGAAACTAATCATAATTAAGCTCAAAGTATGTTGCTAAAACAAGTTTTGCAACTTTTCTTAATGGGCCAAAGCCCAAACTTCCAATTCCTCCAACAAAAATTAACGTTTTCGGCTAAAGAAGAAATGGAACTGATTGCCAAGTTCAGATATTCCCTGTTTGGAACTTACTGGAGCGGAGGACCTTCAATGGCCGCCATTCGCAAGGCTTTTTGATAGTATTGGTTTCATGGGATCTTTAAAGGTCGGCTTTTTGGACGAATAACACACTTTTATCACCATTTGACTCTAACTTGTGCATAATTTTACTCCAGATTTCTCTTCTTGTTTTGACGGAAATTTCCACTCAAAAATACCATATATTCTGCCAAATGTTGATAGAAGAAGTGACAAAAATAATACATAAAAAAGACTAAGAATAATGTATTTAACAACGTCCACTGTGTTTCAAAACCATTGACCTTTTTTTGAATATGTCAATCTCATACCAACCATCAAGCTACCAAATCATCCGTAAACTTACTTCAAAGAAATCCATTTATACCATAGAGTATGAGAAACTTAATGTCACACTTTAAAAAATACCCAGAAAACCGGAAATCAAAGTCCTTACAACATGTGGTTGATAAGTATAAGATAACTATGAAATCTTTACATATGTATATAGAAAAAAATCGTATAACAAACAGTTTAACATTACACAAAAATAAGCTTGTGTAAATGATCAAATGTCTTTCTGTCCAAAATGACAAAAATACTCTCAAAAACCGAACATATAAAATTATGACATATGACTTGAGAATATTGATATGAACAATGCTACGTAGTCGGAATCATTAAATGACATGTAAAATGTTACGTGGCTGTTAAATTGTCATTAAGACGGAAAGTTGATTCGTAGTTCATAAACACCACCTTGTCTTAATGTCTTTTTGTCCTTTATATTTATTCTTAACAGGCAACCTAAAAACCTAAAAGTACTCTTTTTCCCTAATTTCTAAGTTATCAAAACTCCCACTAGTCACATGATAATATATCAAATTTATGTATGAATATGTGTATGTGTGTGTATGCATACAAAAACGCTACAAAAACTCATTATAAATCCCCAACATCATCATACTTCATCATATACATCAAAGGCTTTATTGAATATGACATACACATTATGCACACATGCAGACTTAAATCATGTTAAAGAAATCATTCAGAAATACAATACACAACATTCTCTCCTTTTGAATGATTTTCAAAACAATCTTACATGATTTTAATATATATTTTTATACTTATTTTAAACATATGCACAATCATTTTTGTTAAACATACTAACTCCTCCTCAACTTATGCTCTCGGTTTTTCACCTCCCCTCAAACTTTTCTAACCAATCATAGCCGATCATAGCCTATAATAATACCCCCCCCCCCCA
>AP025051.1:32068036-32135108 GCA_036186865.1 Eustoma russellianum
TATATATATATTCAGATTTTTTGAAAAAGGCACATACACATATACTCCAACGTACTACCGACACGTTATATATTTTACGTACGTACGTTAACGTCACACCACCATACTTAACTCATATTTATGAGTATATTCAGGTCTTATATCATATGATATAAGTCATGGTGATGACAAATTAAATACGACACGTTAAAAGGTTCTAAACCGAAAATTGTCGTATCGGGCGAATACCGAAACTTCGCCAACGTGTCACGTACTTGCCATAAATAGATGGTCAGCCCCTACACTTCAAAAATAGCCATAAATTTCGTGGCTTACATGGTATGTGCAGTCATAAAATCATTCCATGTTGGCACATACAAATCACCCCACATTGCCAAATTGTGGAGATTCCAATTTCAATTTTGTCACATGTCTAGGCGCCACTTTAATCAGCCTTATAAGCTGAATATTAAAGTTTAATTTATGTATATTATGTGTAACATAATATATATATAACATGTGCAAAAAGTTGGAATTTAATTAGAGAAAAATCGGGTAATCGATAAACATCGAAAATTCGGTTTTCTACGTACACGACACATAAAACGTTTTTGGCACATCATACAACGTGTATCTAGACACTTTTTACATATTTCATACATCTCAAAATGTTCTAGAAAATTCAATTAAGGGCTGATTGGAATATACCATGTGTGTGTTATTAAATATGCACTATTTTACAAAGTTTGCAAAAATAAAATTCAGCACATGCCCAAGTCATTGTACACGCCTAGATCAGCTGAGGTGGAGCATATGTGGAGCATTGTTGGCATATTGATTGGTCAAGAATAAATCATGCAATGTTGGTGACATAAAGAAAGGAATTACAATAGGTAACATTTCAAACTTATGTCACATTTGTAACACATACTGAAAATTTCAGCATGTGCACAATGGCTGGCCGATTTTAATGACATTATGAGTCATATTTAGTGTCTTGATTAAGGTGGACTAATTGGAAGACAATTTAGAAGTATTTTGAATAAGTTATGGAATTAAAATTGTGATATTTTGAATATCACACATGATGAAAATTTCAGCATGTGTGGGAATGTATATGGCCAAATTTTTGGCCTTGTTGATGTCTAATTTTTATTCCAAAATTTGATAAAGATGTCTTGTACTAAATAATGATTGAATTCTTGGATTAAATCAATGCAAAATAGGCAATATTTTGAATAAGAGGTGGATGTTACACATGCTGAAATTTCAGCATGTGCAAGACTTTATGGCCGATTTTTTTAAGGAATTTTGGAAGAAAATTGTCTTGCTAATTTTATGTGATTATCTTGGAAGTTATGGTAACTATTTTATGATGATTTTGGCACATGTTTTAAGTGTTATTCTCATATTTGTCTAGTCATCAAGTGATGACAACATCCAACCAATCAATGAGTGCCAAGTAAGCAAGAGCTTAATGATCATCCAATGAGGAGCTGCCAAGTAAGCAAAGACATGTCACAATGATGCCATATACTCTTCCAAGGACTTAGAAGATAATTTTCAAGAGGGGGGAGCATAGGGGGCGGCCATAATGATTAAAAGGAGAGAAGAAGAGCAAACAAAAACAAGACAAGCCTCACAAGTTCAAAAGTGCAAAAAGAGTCTTCCATTCCTTTCTTCTTCTACATCTTTCTTTCTTCTCTCTAAAAGCCTATTGTACTTACATTCATATACTTGAATAGGATTCATATAGTCCACCACATATTCTTTTCATTGTTGTAAAAGATTGATCAAGGTGTGATCAATCTTAGACTTGCAAGGTGGTGGTGTTCGTGTGCATTGTATTCACATACAAGGTTTGTAAAGGGTTGGAGTTGGTGTGTAACTACATCAACCCTGTGGTAAGGTGTTTTTGTGTTGTGTGATTAGTATGAACCGAGGAAGGTGTCCTCGAAGACTGGAGTAGGTTGTTGATAACCGAACCAGTATAAAATTCTTGGTGTCATTTACTTTCAGCACTTACTTTCAGTTTCAGCACTGTTTATCATTTTTGATCACGTTCATAAAAATAGTAAACGGATTTCAAAAATCACAAAACTTTCAGGAAACACACATGATTTAAGTTTTTTTTGGCGCAAATTTTAACCCTTTTGAACAAGTATAAGTCATTCAAACGTCTAAGTTCTGAGACTAGTGCAGTCTGATTTTCAGCTTGCAAAGGTTGAGACTTTGATCGTATTTGACCAACTTTCCAAAAGAATTTTTCAAAACTATTTCAACTCATTTAAATAAAACTAATAAGGGGTTAGTATTTAAATTTTCAGAGCATTTGGAGTTAATGACAAATAGGAATTAATTTTTCAAAACAGACTACCAGTTCTGGCAGATTTGCGCAATCTGACCACCAACGAATTTTAAAGGGGTTTGAGGTTGAATTTAAATATGAAATTTTTAGGAGACACTCATAATATCTGAGGCTAAGTTCTCTCCAAATTTCAGAATTTTTGAAGACCTGCAACCTAGTTTTCAAACTTTTTAAAACTGGTCCTGAAAACAGAAACTGTTTTCAGAAGTTGGGTTTTTGGTTTAAAACAATTTTAAAAACCACATTTTCCGCAACCACTATTCAAGCCCCCTTCTATGGTGCCTCGCAGATCCTACAAACACTACATAGATCAGATCGCGAAGTGATCCGTCCCCTGCATAATGCAGAAGCCTAGTGTACTTGGAACGTCTTTTTTTGTTTTATTTGATTTAAATATCTATCAAGTTTCGTACAATAAATTATAAAATATACAATATACATATTCATAAATGTATATAATGATACTTATTTGGTTAATGTACGTGTTTTTTTAATATAATGTTGTAATCTGATTTCATAAAGGATTTTATTATTTTATAAAAGAAATTACTTTGTTTCGTGCATCATAGGAGAGAAAATAAATAAATGATTAAATGTCATTTTTTTTTAACATATTAAAAGTCATATTGAATTTTTAAAACATTTGGTAAAGTAAGACTGAGAAGCGGGGAAGCGTTCAGAAACCGGCAGAGAATGGAAGAAGACGAGAGAAGGGAAGAAGCCATCGCCGCTGCAGCCTCTTCCTTGCACAAGCGTCCAAATGGCGTCACCTCATCCCAGCTCTCGAAATTCCAGGTCAGTCTACCGTCCTACTGCACCCTTTTTTCCTTGTCCTTATAGACTCCGATTTTATTTTATTTACTTCCAGCATTCTGAAAGTTTTGGACCACTAGATTTCCTGTCAGAATATGATTAGGGTTAACTTTGGGTAAATAACCGGATCTGTGTTATCAGGAATTGCACCGGAGGCGTCTGAAGATTAAGGAAAAATCAAAGGCCAAGAAGAAAAACATAGGTATGTGTGGTAGAAATTGTTACCATTCTGAATCAGGTGGGGTTTTTCATGATAAGTTGATTGTAAATTGGTATTAGGGCTTGATAATTGGAATGGAGAAACCAAAGAGGCGGATGTCGTAACCGAAGAATGCAAGAACGAGGAATCCAGTTTACCAAAGAAGAAGCAAGACAAAGTAGAACCTCATCCTCGAACAAACAAGCGCCAGAAGTTGCACTGGGGGTACCCTTTTTTACTGTCAAACCTATATTTTTAACAGATTGTTAGCTGAATAATTTAGTAGAAGAAATGTTAAGGTCGAATTGATTAAATTTTGACTTCATTATGATGCATACGTTCCATTTTCAACGTAGTCGATGGTCTTTGACTTTTGAATACGATGGAATAAAACAAAATGACTCTCTAAATTATATGCGTTTCTTGTATCGTGAAGTAGCAATGATTGATACAACTTTACATAATTTTCATTATAGGTCATCCAGTAACAACCTCCATATGTTTTCAACATATGGTTAAGGTTGCATACATGACGGGAGGGCAATAGGATATTATTGTTGTATGATGTATACATGAATTCACTGAAACTTTTTCTTTTGGTGAACAACTTAAATTGCAGGTTGGATACAAAGGAGAGGTGGGAAATGAAAGCCAACATGTAAAGTCTGATTTTCATGGCAAAACAGTAAACTTGCTAGGCTTGAGAACACGGTGAATATGTTAGTCATCAGATCTACCGTGGCAGTTTGCTCATTGCCACGCCAGAGGATCAAAAAGCAAATTCATTTTCACATGAATTACTGTCTTTTTTACTTCTCCAGGTTCAACGGCGTCCAGGGATGCATATGTACAAGGCTAAAAATGATTATGATGCTCTTTTCCCTCTCATTCGGCCTTTTTCCTTGTGTTCTTTTAACACACTTCGAGTTACGTTGAAAATGGTTGCTTCTTCTCAGTGTTTAAGTTCGTTGGTGACAACGATTAGCTCTGCATTGTTGTTCAAGCCTTCAAGCTGATTCATGTTCTGTAAAAGAGTCATTGGCATCGGCTTAGGTCACAAGCATGTACTGTAGTCAGGTTTTTTTTGGTTACCTGTACCTTGGCTACCAAGGGAAGTAACATAGCACATGGAATGTGTGTATGTACGTTAGCTGCAATGGAGTCAACTCGCTTTTGTTCTGCATTTTCCATTTCTCTGTGTTGGGTTACTTTTCAAGCTGTTCTCATGGCCCATCAACTCTAATTGTGATGTTTTTATGTCCACGATACGCAAACACCGCTAATGTTTTTCGGTGTCAAAAGAATGGATAACTAAAGGTGCGTTTGGTTTGAACTTTGAGTAAGTATGGATAAATGCTGAAATTGGAATTGGTTTGAACTTGAGTAAGTATCGATGAATGCTGAAATTGGAATAAGTTTGAGCCATAAATACAAAAAGAACGGGTAACTAAGGAGGCATTTGGTTTTAATTTAGATATCGGTATCGGAATTATGAATATTGGATATGGAATGGCTTTGAGTTGTAAATCCAAATACGTTTAGTATATAAGTTGGAATGGTTATCATTACCACACATGCTATTTGAAACACTTTTGAAAGAGAATAAAAATTAAGATGCATGCACACACACGATGGTGACGTGGTGGTGGCAAACAATGGTGGCACGTGATAGCGGGATGATGGTGGTGTGTGACAGCGTAGTGACGACAATTTGGTGGCACGGTGGTAACGGCAGGGTGGTAGAGCGACAGTGATGGCGGCAGGGTGGCAACATGGCGACGAAGTGGTGACGCGACAACAGTGTCGCAACGGTAGAGTGGCAGTGGCTGGAGGGGTGGCGAGATGACGACGCAATGGCAGCAAGTGGCGATAGGGTGGTGGCAGACGGGGTAGCACCACGGTGGTGACAGGATGGCACATTAGAATGAAAGAATGAGTTTCGATATCTAAGTAAGCGGATGGGATGGTTGCAGGCGGGGCGCAGTGGTGACATGATGGCACGTTAGAATAGAAGAATGGGTTTCGACAGTTTCACTCAGGCATCAATCGGTAGGTTTGATATTTATAGATTTATTTTCATACATTTCAAACAAACACAAAAAGTGAATGCCATTTTTTGGATATCCATTCCTTGATTCTGAAATGTACCAGTAAAAAAACTATGTAAATAGGCATCATTTCTTTGATATTTATTCTTTGATTTCGAAACAGAACCCACCAGTAAAAAATGATGTATTTGTATGGCAAAATTCAGACTAGAGAACTTTTGCGGTAAAATTACAATGGTTACATATTGCCTACTTAGATCTGTCTTATGACAAATTCAAGCAAGCTTTTCAAGGTGTCATACAGGGCGAGTTAAAAACCTATTCCCATGGGTGACTCCTTGGCCTTGCTTTATCAAATATCATGAAAATCAGAACATAATCGTGACGTCTGGCGATTGAATACGATTTCTAGGGTTTGCAATTTTGCCTTCGATCCTGCCCAATTTCTCCACAATGGACGGGTTCCTTGTGGGTAAATCAAGTGAATAAACTGATCTTCTTCAGAGAAGTGTGAAGAAATTCAAAAGACCAGCTGTGGAGGAACCGCAAGTGTACGAAGTGGGGGGGTCAGCGGAAGGAACGAGTGTAGCAGAGGCAGCTGGGCATCCCTGGTCCGTGAGAATACTGAACCGCCGGAAATTTACTGTGGTGAGGAAGATGATGACTATACTGGGGAGGAGTTTTTGGAAAAGTACGACGCTGCTATGGCAGGAGATAATGAGGCAACTGAAACAGGACGGTTGGTGATGGACATTCCGATTGAGCAGTGTAAGAAGCTTTGGAACCATGGCGCCGAGCCCTCATCGTGAAGGTACTGGGTAAACAATTCTCCTTTCATTTGTTAGAGAAACGCCTGACTGAATTATGGGCTTTTGGGGAGAAATTAGATATCATTGATCTGCCAAACGGCTACTTTGTGATACGCTTTTATTC
The DNA here is from genome assembly GCA_036186865.1 of Eustoma russellianum. NCBI lineage: Eukaryota > Viridiplantae > Streptophyta > Magnoliopsida > Gentianales > Gentianaceae > Eustoma > Eustoma russellianum. The sequence goes on from AP025051.1 coordinate 32,074,377, forward strand.
TGCAATTCACTACTGGAATGCTTTAGGAAATGGCCCATGGATGATACAAGGACACTATATTACCGTGAGGAAGTGGCAACCCTTATTTTCACCTGCGCTTGATTCCATTTCTAGTACTCTTGCTTGGATTAGGATTCCTATGCTACCACTTGAGTATTTTGATGAAATGGTCCTACTGCAACTAGGAGACTTAATTGGTAAGGCGGTTAAAGTGGAAAATACTACAATGAATGTTGAACGAGGGAAATATGCGAGGGTGTGTGTGGAGGTTGACCTTGAGAAGCCATTGGCATCAAGGATATGTCTTAATGGAGCATTTTTTAATGTTGAATATGAGGGGTTACCTACAATTTGTTTCACGTGTGGCCGCTATGGGCATAACCCGGACGATTGCGGTAAGGAAGGGCCAAATGCTGACTGTGGGGTAGGCATTAACCCTGCACGGGATAATGGACAGAGGAAAAAAGATCCTTTTGGACCGTGGATGGTCGCGAGCAATCCTAGGAGAAGACGAGCTAATACCCAGGCGGAAAATGTGGTGCCTACACCAAAGGGGAATACTGTGGTTGAGGACAATGTGAAGGCAACGGAGACAAGGAGGAAAGAACAACAAAGGGGACTGCGAACAGGGAGGAATATGGGATCTGGATTCAATATCCTCCAAGATCTTGACCCGGATTGTAATGAAGAGATGCCGGAAGAAGTATTACAGAGGGGATTACAGAATGTACAGGATAAGGGTCCAACTGTGTTATTCCAGTCAGTTGGCAAGGATACTACATTACAGGTGCAGGAGAGGAAGTCAAAAGGAATTCAGCTAAGAAATAATTCCAAAAACCGTGTAAATATACAGAGGAAAAACGGGGGGGATTTGAATGCGCAGCAACCGCTTGATAGATCAGTTGATGTCTATAGTAGGAGTACTTCATCTAGGGGGCGGGGAACATTGAGAAGAACAAGGGGAGGCAGTGGACTGTATGGTTCTTTGCGGGATATCACAAATGAATGTACGGGAGATTTATCACAGTTGATGGATCAAGCAAGATATGGAATTGAATGGCCGCCGTTGGTTACCAAGCAGCCTGCGCTGAACCATGATCGGATGGAGGGCAATATTAAGCAACATCCTCCGGACCAAACAACGGCAGTAGAACGGACGACGGATATAACGTTTGCTCCGGAAGAGATCGCTGGGGACCTCATGCCAATGGAAGGACTACAGGACAATGTCAAGGGAGATAACCCTGGGGTGGGGGAAGAAACCACTCAAAATGTTTAATTACTGTTTAATGGGTAAGGTGCTAGCATGGAATTGTAGAGGTGCGGCATCGACAGAGTTTCAGAGGGCGCTAAGGCAAGTTGTGAAACAACATGAACCTGATGTTTTGTTCCTTTGTGAAACTAGAGTCCATAGTAATCAAGGGAATTGGATTTTGGATAGTTTTCATTTTACGAAATTCGCAGGGGGGTTGTGGTGCTATTGGAACGGCGACAAAGTTGAGATCAAAGTTTGGGACTATACAGCCCAAATGATGACACTGGGGATTATGAATTGCGGTCGTACGCAATGGCTCTTATCACTGGTTTATGCTTCACCCGTCGTGGCGATTCGTGATGTCTTTTGTGAATATGCAGAGAAGCTTAGCAATTATGTGAGGTTTCCTTGGGCCCTCATTGGGGACTTTAATCAAGTAATATGTCAAGAGGATAAGAAAGGTGGGAGGAGAGTCAAGGGCTATCCGGCCGAAAGGATGAGGAGAGTAATGGATATTTGCGGCTTTGTTGAGCTAAATTTTTTTGGGCCGCGATTCACATGGACAAACAAGCACCTTGGATGTCAAAATATTCAGCAGCGTTCTGGATCAATGCTGGGGGAACGGCCGTTGGCATGAGGCGTTTCCGGAGGCTTCTTTACACCACCTCCCGCGGGTTCATTCCGATCACAATCCTATTCTGTTGGAGTTGGTCAAAAGTAATAAGGTCCATATTAATCCGATGAACTTGAGATTTCAATCAAATTGGATGGAACACAAAAGCTTTAGAGAATTTGTGACGTCGGCGTGGCCACATCCGCTTACCAACCTGGGCGATGCTATTACTGCGTTCTGGGAGAAATTGAAGGTTTGGAACAGGGATGTTTATGGTAATTTTTTTCAGGCCAAGAAACGTTATGAGGCAAGATTGATTGGTATTCAAAAGGCATTGGAACTCAGACCCTCACGGTTTCTTGAAAAGTTAGAGTCCCAACTAGTCCACGAATATGGTGATGTATTGCGTCAGGAGGAAATTTTTTGGAAGCAGAAGAGCCACTTAAATTGGCTGGAGATGGGGGAAAAGAACTCAAGATTTTTCCATAAGATCTTGGGTAACCGCAAGAAAGCCGAAAGCTGTAACAGGTTGAAGGATGGGTGTGGTCGTTGGATTGATGATGAGGAGGAATTAAAAGCTATGATCTGTGAGTACTATGTACAACTCTACACGGCGGATGACAGACGTGATGCTCACGCATGGAGAGGTACATTTCCTGCACTTTGTTCCGGGGATAAAGACTTTTTAAACAGAGAAGTGTCCGAGAGGGAGATCGAGAATGCTGTATTCCAAATGGGTGCCTTTAAGGCACCGGGGCCGGATGGCCTTCCTCCTGGATTCTACCAGCGGTATTGGACAACTGTGAGGGCAAATGTGATGAGATTCGTGATGGATGCTTTCATCGAGAAGAGATTCCCGATTCATATGAGTGACATGCTTATCTCACTCATCCCGAAGACAAAACACCCGGAATGTATCTTTCAGTTTCGGCCAATTGCGTTGGCGAATGTTACAACAAAATTGATATCGAAGATCATTGCAAATAGAGTAAAGACATTGATACCAAAACTGGTTAATCCGATGCAGTGTGCGTTCACGGCGGGGAGACAAGCGTCCGAAAATATTATTATGGCCCAAGAGATAATTCATACAATGCGGAGTCAGAGAGGAAATAAAAAACTGATGGTGATGAAAGTGGATTTGGAAAAGGCCTATGACCGAGTGAACTGGCGTTTCCTGAGAGCGGTGCTTGAGGCGGCGGGGTTTGGCGCAAATCTCACTGAGCTCATTATGTTCTGTATCATGTCACCTAAGCTTTCAATTTTATGGAATGGGCAAAGACTTACCCCATTTCAACCAACATGCGGTATCACACAGGGTGACCCGCTCGCCCCTTATTTATTCCTCCTGTGCATGGATATCCTCAGCCAGATGATTAATAGAGCGGTCGATGATGGAAGATGGAGGCCGGTGAAAGCCTCAAGAAACGGCCCGGCGATATCGCACATTTTCTTTGCCGATGATTTGCTGCTGTTTAGCGAGGCCACTGTTGAACAAGCGGGTGTCATACAGAAGGTACTGGACGAATTCTGCAAGGTTTCTGGCCAAAAAATCAGCCTTGCAAAAAGTGTTGTTTTCACTTCTAGAAACACTCCTGGAGGTACACAAGATGAAATTGCTAATAGACTGCAAATGATGAAAACGGCGAACCTTGGGAAATACTTGGGAATACCCATTTTACATAACAGAGTCACGCTGGCCACTTACGATTTTTTGGTGGACAAGATTAGAAGCAAGCTATGTGCGTGGCGGGCGCGACAAATGTCTCAAGCCTCCCGAAGTATCCTAATCCAATCGGTGCTAAACGCGCTGCCGTCTTACTTAATGCAAATAGTGGAAATTCCAAAATTAGTCCTTCAAACCATGGAGGAGCATACTAGAAAATTTTTTTGGGATGAGTTAGATGGAACAAGGAAAATGCATTATGTGGCCTGGGGTGACCTTTGTACAGCGAAGGAAAGGGGAGGCCTTGGCTTTAGAAATCTAAGAAAGATGAATTTAACTTTCTTGGTAAAACTCGGATGGCAATTGTTTGCGGAAAAGGATAAAGTTTGGGTGCGTATGTTGTGGGCGAAATATGGTTCGCCATTGACACTGCGGCAGAAGACGAATGTTTTGAAGACTTGGAGGGGCATTACGCGGTGTGCGGCATTTTTGAGGAAAGGTATGCAAACGTCAAACTTTTTGCATGATGATACAAGGGAGGAATTGGATAATGTTTGGAAGGAAGAGAAAATTTGCAAGAATGTGGCGCGTAAAACGTATGAATTGCAATGCGGTATTGAAGAGGAGTCTGAGGCTGATGGATGGAGGCGGGTCTGGGAAATGAAAGGACCGATGCGATCAAACATGTTTCTTTGGCGCATGCGGCGTGGTATCCTGCCTACGATCCATTTTCTCCATAAAAGACATCTATGCCAGGAGAATAGATGTCAAAAATGTGGTATGACAGGGGTGGGTGAGATGCATGAGATTCGGGATTGTTTTTGGCCACGGAAAGTGTGGAAAATGTTGGTGGAACCGCGGAAGTGGCATGTGTTTTGGGGCTCTTCTAACCTACGAGAGTGGACGGATATAAACTTGACGCAGGAATTGGGACGTATGGAGAATGGTCATTGGTGGAGATATATTTTCCGGGAGACGTCATATGGCGTATGGTATTCATGGAACCAGAAGAAGCATGACGATTCCGTGCTTGACAGCCATCATAAATCTTTTGCGAAACTAATGGTGCAGCGAGTTGATATTTTATTGTGTGTTCATGTCGTAAATGTTGATGATGTAAATACGTAACGGATGTATAGTGGTAGTTGCGTGGTAGGCTTTTTGTTTAGCGATGTACTGTATGTCCTGAGTAGGACTTTTTTGACAATATATTAAATGATCCAGTTTTCGGGAAAATATCATGAAAATCATGGGAGTGCACGTGATTGAACAACTTAATAAGGAGGTTAAACCCCCAACCAGTAAGGGTCCCTGCCATCTTCGGTACCACAAGGTGTGTATGGATGTAAATCAAATTTTCAAGGCCCACTAGTAGAAGTTTATCATAGCACAGAGACAACACAAGTAGCTCATTGGCACCGAAGGAACAACCGACGGGCTGACCTATCAGTCTATCAAGTCATTCCACGGACCAATAGTGCTCCCACACTATGCAGCTAGCCTGGAGGGAATTCAAAAAGGTTCGAACCCCTAACGTTCTTTTCGAAACCCTCTACCTGGAACCACTGGAATATGTCCTTAGGACGACAACAACTTAATAAGCTTATTCATCGAGATATACTTCCCTCAGTACAGGATGGCATCTGACCACCCTTTTATCAATAAAACGGTAAATGGTTAAAAGCTCGTGTCTTTAACACCAGAAGAAGAAATATGAGAAGATGAATAAGTAAATAGCTTTTTGAACACTCAAATTTACTGAGGCTACACAAAGGAAAACACTAATCAATTACTGAGAATCAACCATTGGTAAAAAAAGAGAACCAGCCACAATATCCCTCATTCCTCAAGTAGAACCTCTTCTTAGACAAACACTCAAAACTCAAGATTGCAGGCTTACATGTCCTTGAGTTTTTCCAGCTACTTGGCGGCATAATTAACCAACTCAACTTGCAGGACTAAGAGCGCGCTCTATCTCCTCAAGTGAACGTCCCTTTGTCTCCACAACATTACCAGCTATGTACAAGACTGCCAGAAGACAGACGGAAGCGAATCCTAGATACACTGAACTGATGCCATACTTATTTACAAAGGCCAGAAAGTAGAGCCCGATTCCAAAATTCAAGACCTGTTTAAGAGGAGAAAGGTTAACGCGGTTTAATCAAAGCTAAAGAGAAAATAGTAAGAGGCAATAGACTAGTGTACCAACAGTAGTAAGAAATCGAACATGTTCACGCTAGAAAGTCATGACCCAATTTTCGGAAAGTTTAACAACAAAAAAAAATTACTCGTATTTTAGAAAGGCAAGACAGCATGAAAGAGGGTTTCAATGACATTAAGTACTCGACCCATAAATACTTGCTTGAGGTTTCATCTTTGCCCCATAAACATCTGGTGAAATCTGAAATTTTATCTTCTCTAAAACAACAATATCTCGTAGTTAGCTAGCCAATGAAGCTTGAGAAAAAAAAAATCGAACAAGGCAGAATCAACAAACAAAGGTTACACGTCAGCATTTTTTAGTAGTCAACTTACCCAATGCGTAGCCAAAGACAGAGCTACTGCTTTGGCCCTAATCCTGGAGGCAAATATTTCCGGTAGAAGAAGAGCAGGAACAGGACCAGCACCAAGTGAAAATGATAAGACATAACTGCGTAAAGACATGGAAAGACAGAGATCTCATCCTCTTAGTCATTGGATCATATGATAAAACTTTGAAATGAAACACCTAAAAGATTGCTCAAGAAAGGAATATATACTTACAGAACAGTGCCCACTACAGCAAGTGTCCCAGCATACGGTGCCAGAACATTCCACGAAAGTGAAAGGGAAAGCAATAACATTGAAGCAGCCTAAAAGGAAGTGCATACAAAGATCATGAAGTAGCAAGAAAATCCTCTCTAAAAAATTGATAAAGAGGGATGGACGAAGGGGTCTCTGCTTCTATGTATTTATGGCTTCAAATCAGTTGCAACAACAAAACTCGAGTTTATAGAAGATCCTCTCTCCAGCAATCACCAAAGCATATCCACTTGGCAGGGGATGTTAAAGTTGTGGCTTCAAACTTAAATTTATGGCACATGGCTCCCTTCAACACTAAACCGCAAAGTTTATTCTTCAATAGTATATGTTTTTATGTTTTTATAAATAGACTACACTACATGGATTTCAAACAAATCATATAACTGTGACAAGTGCCCTTTCTTCCTTAAAAAACCATCATTAGAAAACAAAGTTAGGTTCATTTACCTGGAATTTAGTCCAAAAATAACGTGAAAATAAAGAGATTGAGTACCATCATCTAAATACACAACCTCAGAAAAGGCAAATTAACGAACTTCGGCTGATAGCCAAACATGCAAGAATTTCAGCAAGGAATTTACATCTGGCTCAGAAGTCACATATTTTTCAAATTAGGCACACCTTTCCCTGGCAAGGAATTTACATCTGACTCAGGGTTTAGCAATTTTATTACTTCCATTTCAATCATTTACCACATGTCTGTGATAAGTGACAATACTGGACAAATTACACATAGCTGAAGTTCAATCAGAAACTCGAAAAAAGTCAAAGAGCAGCATGTAAACATACCATTCCTGCAAAACTTGTCAGCAAAAGACTCTTCCTTCCTTGTTTGTCCATCAATGAGGAAGCCACAATTGTGCCTACAAAGAAAGTACCCAGTCGGATTAAAAACTGTAGGGCAACTGTTAGATCAACATTTTATGAAATGTACTATCAGGAACCTTACCAAAAACATTCGACGCCCCAACTAAAGCACTTGCTGCAACATCTGATGCAATCCCAGCACTCCGGAAAACAGAGGTGGAATAATAAACAACAGCATTTATTCCAGCTAATTGCTGGAACAGAAACAGAGCCATCCCAACACTAACAACTGCAGAAAAGTGCATAGACCAGATAAGCACAAAACATTGGAGTTTTATTAGAGATTGCATCAACTTGTTTATCCGCAAAGAATGCCACCAAATTTTTCACAAACTAAGACACAAACAAAAGCAAGGCTAGAAGCCAACTACTATCAAGAAGAACAACACCCAGAGGTAAAGAAGTTGCTTCTACTGATTGGTAGATTTTGAGGGCCATGAGCCCAGATGCACACCAAGAAGCCGACATGTTTCAACTTCTCTCTAATATTCACTTGAGAGAGGGAAAAAAGCAAAAAGGGATAGACGATACCACATGGTATATAGGTATGCTCTGCGTGGTATAAGCACTCATTACAGAAAGCTAAAAATTTTATTTTTGCAATGTCAAGATAAGATCATCCACAAGTTTCTAATACTAGAATTAATGAAGCTGATCAGACAGCCCCAGACGAACTGTAATGATATGTAGGAAAATAATTTATGCACCAGTTATAAGAGTATTTATTTTAAAAAAAGGCAATATTGTAGCCGTAAATCTTCACCCCTATAGAACTTGGAGACCTGAATATGAAGATGAAAGTGATACGGTCTAAAATGAGAAGCTGATCTTCCACCATATTACAATAAAACCAAAAAACTGCTCCCAATACGGCCACACGAAGCATCAAACCTTTAACACATCAAATTAAAGTGAACATGGCATATTCAATAGGATCCACAAGGTGAAATGCCAAAGTTCCGCTGAATGTATACCTTTGCGGTAACGGCTACTCAAAAGATCAAACCAATTAGCTTCTGGTTCGGAAGAACCTCGAGCAGCGGCATTCAGGTCATCCATGACCTCGACAACTCTTTCCTTACCAAACAACCTTTTTATTGACATTTCAGCCTCAGCTATTTTCCCTTGCTGCACTTAACATGGTCAAACTTTATTACTCTTGAAACAGTGAAGGAAGAGAAACACCAATTTGGATCAGAATATTAAGAACGCTTATACTGTTCATAAAAGAGTTAATCTTTCCACATATAGCTTGAAACTGAACCTGGAAAAGCCACCTAGGACTTTCTGGAGAAAATGCCATTCCCAATGCCAACAATACCGATGGAAATAGTGAAATCCAAAACATGGTCCTCCACCTGGAAAGCATATGTTGCAAGGATTAGTTGTGATTTACTGCACTACTGACAATCAAGAAACACGCAACCCACATGGAACCCCTCTTCTAATCTGAATTTCGAATTATAATAAGAAAAGAAAGATAGCCAACCCCACATAGTGAAAAAAGGATTCGGTGTTGTATTAAGAAAAGAAAGAAATGGAAATAAACGGCCTTGTTCAAACACCATTTCTATTATCCCCAATCAGCGTATACTTGCAGAAGAAACTCCCAAGAGATATTCCATTCTCCTGAGACGGTCAGCAGATGTTTAACGTCTTATTATATTATTCTTTTTCTTTTTTTTACATAATTACCTTAATTATACCCTTGTGTTTTGGCGTTATTATCTTTAAGTCCCTTCTAGTTCAAAATTTAACCTTTACATCCATGTGTTTGTGGACTAAACTGGAAATGAAAGTTCCCGCTTAAAGTTAAAGAAAATTACATTTTTAGTCCAAAATCACATGGATGTGAAGGTAAAAAGTTTTAAACCATAGGCAGTGTCAGAAATCATATGTCAAACCACAAGGAGTCAAAAGGTGATATTTAACTTTGACAGGAAACTCTTGTTTCCAGTTTAGTCCAAAAACACAGCGGTGTAAATGTCAATTTTTAAACTAGAGGGGATCAAAGGGTAATTACACCAAAGCACAGGGGATATAAAGGTAATTTTCCCATCTATTTTTGTTATTTAAAGCGGACTAAAGTGACTAGAATTGGCTGTTTTATGCTTATCAAGATAACCTTCTGCCTTACTGTTCACCATCCAGTCCAAAACACTCTTTCTTTCTTAGATTACAGCCAAAATGTACACGCATCAACCATTTAGTCATTCACAAATATTATATCTTCAACTCATGATACGATCCACTTTTATCTCACTATATTTAGAAAATGAATCTATCAGACCATGTAATGGTCAGACCCGGGAGAAAGGGGGGGGGGGGGGGGTTCGCTTAAACTCAGTAAGGGGAGAGCGGAAAAAAAATTACCAAAGAGGATTTCCAGCTAAAGGCAATCCAGCAACCAAGGCGAGAAGAATGCCAACACAAATGAATAACTGATTAACTGAGCCGAGAGTGCCACGAATTTCAGTTGGAGAGATCTGTGAACAGAATCTTATTAACAGAATGTCCAAGAAGAGATAAAATCACAAACAAGTAAGAACTCAGAACTCAGACCTCAGATATGTAGAGTGGTACAACAGCAGAGGATACACCAATTCCAACGCCGACAAGTATGCGGCCAAAAATCATTGTCTGCACATTGTTGGCCGTTGCGCTGAAAACTTGAAGTTATTATGAGATAATAAAAACAATGGACATCATTTAAGAATGAAAAACAGTGGTCAAAGTTGTAAGAACAAACCTAAGAAACGCTCCAATTGCAAGTGGGATTGCATCTAACATGAAAGTCTTAGTACAACCAAATTTATCAGCTAGAGCTCCTCCAGTAAATGAACCAACTGTAGCTCCGGCAAGAAGAGAACTAACAACCCAACCTATTCAAATTTAAGAGAGAGATCAAATTTCATTATCAATAAAAAGGGTTAAAAATTTTATATTAGAGGGTTTCCATCAAAAGTTTCTATCATATAGAATAGTAGCTGAGAGTATAGCATACAAGACAGTACTAGGAACAGCTAACCACCATTCTAATCTCAAAAAAATCAAAACTTGCCTTGCAGTGCAGTGTTTTTAGCTATCCCAAGATCCACAGCGAGGTATTCAAGAGCACCATTTACCACCCTAAATCAAATGATAATGACAAATAAGATCCCAATCTCTTTTTGATTTACCACCATAGGAAACTTAAGAAAATCAGCAGAAAAATAAATCATAATCTGCAAAATGTAACTACAAGCTCCTTTTTTTATTTTATTTTTTTTCTTTCACAAAGGTATCCATCGCTAACAGCAGTGACTAATCTCTTTCAGTAGGTAGAGCTCCTACAAGCTCCTTAACCAGCGTGCTAGTAAGATAAAGAAACTCTGAATAGCCAGACAATGGCAGAAAACGGAGGACAATTATTACCAAAGCAAATAAGTACAGAAAGAAAAAACAAGAAAAGAAATACTCATGTAGCCATACCCAAGATGATATCCAAACAGAATAGCTCCCAAGCAAGCAATGCCAACATAAGGCAAAACAGACCAAGATGACCTTTGTGGGAGTTTGGCATGTTCAATGTCCTCAACATCATTTCCTGCAATAATAAAGTACGCAAAGACATTCAAAGAACTACCATGTAATTTTATATATGCAGTTTCCACTGTTGTACTTGTGCAAAGGAAGATAGTCATAGAACAAGACCCCGAAGGTCAATTAGCATACATTTTATCTAACAAATATATACGTACTTTTCAGACAACTAGAAGAGATCTGATTCAAATTGTACAGAAAAAGATGTTACTTCATGACTTTTAAAATGATAAAGTTCAATGAAGCAGACGGAATATTATGCTAATTTCCGCAAACTCAGCAACCAACAAGTCTCAGCCACTTTGTTACCATTAGGTACATCATCAACCAGGCCAAGGAAAGTACTTCACTTTATTACATCATTGGAAATAAAAGTCAGTTTCAAGCAAACTCTATACATAAATCTGTTCCATAAACATTTACCAACCATAGACAAGGAAGAGTACACGTACATTCAGAAATGAAGTGCTGCTCAAAAACAAGAAATCCAGAAAAAAAAAAAAACTCAAACTAAGTTGAAAATAAATGAACGGAACGCGCAATTTGATTAAACAGTCGTCGTACTTCAAAATGAAATCCATGAAACTTACCAGTAGAAGCCTGCGCCTTGATCGACCTAGGTTTTGCAGATCCAAGCGCAGTGTAAACCCCGTTTCTGACTTGGGGGAGTTCGATTCCCATTGAAACCGAATCAAGCCTCAAACCGAAACAACTACTCCTTTCCGACATGCAGAGATTGCTGGATTTCACTAAACTTCTACTCTTCAAATTCCCAAAACCTCGCCAATCTCTGCGTTGCCTTCCAATCGCAAACTCTCCAACACTTCCTCTCACAGCATAAATAGAAGCTTGCATATCTACCTGTCTATGCAACCCTATGTATAGCCGAAATTACGAGAAAGTCAACAAGCAATAAGTAAATAACGCTCATTAAGAAACAAGTAACGTTTTCTCAATTAAAAAAAAAAAAAGGAAACTAGTAGCGTGACACTACACTGTATAATGTTTCAGTGGAAGCAAGAAAAATGCAGATAGGAAGAAGAAATGCAACAAATGTGAATCCGAGGAATTAGCACGAAAAACTTACAGTAATTTCAAATGATGAAGCGTGAAATTCGAAGCTCCTTGCAGTCTCGAACTGTAACTGAAATAAATTTAGCGTGAAGATTCAGAGAGCAGACAACTTCGGAATATCCGGAGAGTAGAGAAGAAATTCGATTGCAAATTGGAATTGAAGTCGAAATTAATCTAGTTTTGAGGGCGGTTACTATAGCTGCAGACAAATTTGGTGGATGATTCAATGTTGTTATTCATCGCTTATTAATCTAGTTTTTCTCATCTAAATGCTGATTTTCATAGTGTTCGACGAGGTTTACCGGTGTATTTTGTTATGGTATGAGCAAAACGTTGGATATATTCGAGGAAATCGATAATTGCGTCGTCATTTTTGGGTCAGTTTTGCAGATTCAGATTAGATTGCGTTGGACTCTTGGAGATGTCGCACGCAGCAACACATGCCGGAAACAAATGCATTATTTGTGACTTTCTTTTTTCTTTTTTTATTTGTTTATTTTCTAAAATATTTGTATCATTTCGATTTTAACATAAAAGAATTCAAATTATCTTGGTTGTTACACCTATTAGTTGGTTAATTATTATAAATTAGATAGATTATATAAGTATTGATTGAAAAGGTGGTATTTTAAAACAGAGAGAAGTTAATATTTTAGAATTATATGCACAGTGTGGGTGTTCCACTACTACAAAGCCGAAAGCGTGATTTGCAGGGAGACACCTTGTGTGGGTCACTGTGTAAGCACTCACCCTATCTAGTAGGCCTCTGCGCTCTTGATTTGCATATTTCATAATGCTTAATGGGGCTGGGACTGAGGCCCTAGGGCCATATAATGACATTTCGCTCCAAGATATCGGTTGAAAAGGCCTACACAAATTCAATAAATAGACTTTAAAGTGTCATGTTCATAATCTTGAAGCAAGAGTCCATTTTTTGACCGTGAGGACCCTCACCGACCCAGCTCTAAAAAGCATAGTGGAAGGTCATGTACATAATCTAATTCAGGTAGAGTTTGGTTAGTAAAGAAGAAAATAGTAGATTGATGATTTTCATATAATAAATACTGAGATAAAATACCTTGGGATAAAAGGTCTTTATACTTTTCTTTTGTTCATGCCATATGTTGCACCAATAAAATATCGGAAGAATTCTAGGTATGTTTAATAAAATCTCTTCAATAGTACATATTCATATTATTATGATATTTGTATAGTTACATAAAAGATGTGGGTTTTACTAGAAGCAAACTATTTATCTCTTGAGATGGATGTATTGTTTGTCTACCTCTCACCTTTTCCATACCCTACCGATAGCATGTGCTGTCATTAGTATATACGGTTGTTGTTGTAGTAGTATATGTTGCACCAATAATATTCTCATCGGCTGTCACAATTAATAAAGAATTACTTTGTCATTTACCTAACACCCTGAGCTGCAATCAGCAATCTGGCAGTGTAATATATTCAATACAAGAGCCAAAACACGTCCTTCGTAAAAGTGTTTTAACCCGATCTTTACCTTTGGCATTGTGAGAAATTTTACAACATAGTTATTCCAACCAATCAAATATGTAAATATATGTTTTTTTTGTGTCATGATCTACCACGTTCTGTTAACATATAATCTTTTTGTGGTATTATTCTTTTGTACCATTAATTACTCTTCAGTTATTCTTGGAATAGTAAAGGCCGTTTCCGGTGTGCTAGGCTTCCGCGTTTACAAAGGGTCTAGAGAAGGGACGGATCGTTTCGCAATATGATGTACACAGTCTTACCCTACAATTTGTACAAGAGGCTGTTTTCGTAGCTCAAATTCATAACGTTAAAGTCAAAAAGTATCAATCTTATCAGTTGTCTCATTTCCGGAATAGTAAAATACCATAAAATCTATGTAGGATATCTGTTTGAATAAGTAAACAATCTTAAGTGAAAACAAAGAAAAGAACGAACATTAATCCAAATTGTAAATCATTCACAAAGACAGATGCGATTAGTAGTTGTACTATCACATCTCAAATCTATCATCTCGAGGTCTCTACCGTACCAACTCTAAAAAGCATGTGTGAAGAATATAAATCAAAAGTACAGCAGTCTTTTAGATTAGATGAGACCTTATGTATTAACTCACACAGTGTCGGGTTGGGATCTCCTCACTCCCACTTTCCTCACCTCTTTTGTGATCAGGCGACACGTGACAGCAAGAGGGGGTAAGCCTAAATGAGGGTCACCTGCATCTAGGCTCAGCACCCCTTCTTGCTGCTACGTGTCGCGCGGTCACACGTTACCGCATCCACCGCAGTGTCACATCCTTCATTTTGGTCCTTTTAGGTATTATCAAGTACGAAAAAAGGAATGAGATCTACTCACCGCGCGGTGAGTCACCGTACGGCCCAATACGCGACATGTGGCAGCAGTAGGGGGTGGTGAGGCTGGATGAGGGTTACCCTCACCCAGCCTCACCACTCCCCCTTTTTGCCACGTGTCGCGCGGTCACGTATGCGGTAAGGGAGGAGCGGTTAGGGGATCCTATCCGCGAAAAAAGAACTATAAGAATCATCAACGCGAGCCAACTTCCAAAGTTGTGGATTTAAGTAGGACCCACTTTAAGGTTTAAATATTAACGTTGGAATTCACGGAAATACATAGACCTCTTCTCTTCTCTTCTCTTCTCTTTTATTAGACCGATCATCATATCATATTTCTTCTTCATAGCAGAAATCAAGAGAGAGAAAAATGGCAGCAACAGTTGGTTCTCTGCAATTAAATCACAATCTCAATTATGTTTTCACCTCCTTTGATTCCACATCGCTCATTCTCTCTCAATTCTCCAACTCATGCCAATCTCATACTCTGCATCTCACTGCGCAGATTTTTTCCATGGAAAGAGGATCAAGATATGAAGAATACGCTGCTTTAAGAGAATCGAAACTTCGACTGAAGAACATGAAGAACCCAATTCAAGAAAAAAGAGAAGAAACGTATCCCAGTTCACATTCACAAAAGAAACAAGAGAAATATCCATGGAATTTGATCAAAGGGTCAAAAGGGTTCTCCTCTGGTTCAGTGCCGGAATTCAGGAAGAATGAGAACCGAAGGCCGGCGTCAATACCGGAGAAATCAAAGACGGCGCCGGCGATGAGGTCGAGGAGTGGGACGTATGATGGGATAATGGGGAAGATGGTGGGGAACAAGTCTGTGGATAAAAAGGGTTGGAATAACAATAATAGTGGTGAAGGATTTATGGCTAGGAAAAGTTATGCAAGTCTTGAAGTGCTTAAAGGACTGGGTTCTCAAGCTAGAAGAGCTATTAATGGTGAAAGCAAAGGATTGAGGACTCCCCGAAGGAATTATAGTCTTGACCAGACTGAATTTGCCTATAGCAGTCAATTTTGAGCATTTCGGATTTCTCGGATTCAAATCTGGAAAGGCATCAACAAAATATGAGACCTATAATCACGCATTGGCACGTGTAAAAAAATAGTTCTTTTTAAAAAAGCAACGACCTTTACTTTAAAGAACTGCTGTAAAAGATTAGAGCCTTTAATCTCCCTGGATTTAAACCCGGATTTCTCGACCATTAATACGTTATTGTCAGCTGGCTTCTCTAATTTTTCATTTCAATTTCATTGTTTAGTCTTAAACGCTGTTGTTTGATGGTTGAAAAGGAGAAATGACACATAACTGAGTACGGTTGTATTCAAAGTATCAGGTTCATCCTTCTTTATATGTGACGTTCGAGGTAAAATTATACTGGAATTATAGATTGTGTATCGAGAATGTCTTTTTTTTATCTTTGCAAATTTGTTATTAGTGATGATCATTTACGTTCCACTTCTAACATATCTTAACAAATGCTGATTTACCTCATACTTGGATTGTACTTTTGATTACTCTTCAAAGATTTCCTCATATGTTATGTCATTTAGTTAAATATTTTTTTTCTTCAAGAGGTACTTCTGTCGCTAAACAGGCACCAACATCCTGCCATTATGATGGTCACCTTCATTGTGAATCTATTGCACGTCATGTAATATGCATGAGATGAATCATTCACTGCATGAACTTTTGCTTACTTTTGGGACCACCCAGTGAAAACTGTGATAGGAAAGAAGAATAATCATTATGGATGTCATGCATTTTTCCACCTAGTTTTCCCGTGAACATCGTCATGTCTCATGCAGTTTGAATACTACCTTAAACAAGTTGTGATCACACTTGTAAGAACAAAAGATGGAATTTCTTGATATGCAAATGAGTTTTTGATAGCTAGGTTCGACCGTAACCAAGTTTTATTACACTTGTAATAAGAAAAGATGGAATTTCTTGATAGGCTAATGAGTCTTGGATCACTAAGTTCTTGTCGTGCATGAAAAGAATTCAATCGTTTTTTTGGTTTTGGAAGGTCAAAACCATGACAACAGGGGTGCTGGGGACTCAGAAAGAAAGAGATAAATCGACCTACAAAAAATAAACAATATACAACAACAATAATCATACTCATTATATCCCAACGACAGAAAAAGCTATCGATAGGGTCTGAAGAAGGTGAGAGGCATGCAAACAATACCTTCATCTCAAGGGATATAGAGTTTGATTCCAGTGAAACCCGGCTCTATATAGCACAATAATAGGAATATATACTAGTGAAAGAATTTTATTAAACATAAATAAAATAGTTGAAACAATATAAAACCATATTTCACAAGGACAAATCCAGGTAAGACAATGTTCCATTACCCGACTTAAATAGTTTTTCAAACACAAGAAAGAAACCGTCGTCCAGGCTACTAGACACAACTTTCACTGGAGAAAGTTCCATCAAGAACAGATTTCGGACTGAAGTATTCGCGCTCCAGTAAATGTCCAACAGAAAGCAGGTTAAGATCTTGGTTTAGCTGAAGAGGCAGAAATCACAACACAGAAGCAAACTATCAACCCTTGAAGTAAATATAGAAAGTTACCGTGTTGTTAACTACAGAAAAAGGAACATAATTTGGCAACCATGACTCAATAAGAACAACAACATTATCCATTCCTTTAGAGACTCCTTCCTTAGGAGTCATGGAGGGTCGGATATACGCAACCATACTCATATGTTAGAAACACACAGAGTTGTTTCCCGATAACCCATAATAATGCGTCAAGCTATGTCGATCAACTGCTACTTCACATTATAAAATTCACATTCAATTTAGTGAGTCATTTTACTTTATTTCATTAAATTCCAACGTTGTGTCCTTAACTCAATAAGAACAATACTATTAGTCATAGTCATCAGAGACAACTTATGCAAGACAATGGATGTAATTCTAATACTTTTATGACAATCTTTTAACGTGAAAGCAAGAAGCAACACATTGAGCATATTACTACAGATACAAACAGCACTATCTACCATAGTACGCAGTGTTTTCCTTTACATCTGTTTAGTTGGAGGTTTTGGATATTTCGGGCATATAGGGAAATTGATGTACAGTTTTGAAATAGCATCTCATGTAAACATTTTTAAGGTCCAAAGTTCAATTACGTTCAAGGATGACATGAAATCACTTGGATCAAATTGGAAGAAGATAAAAGTAGACTACAGCATTAGAATATAAGAACTGGCCTACCTGGCGGTCAGCGGAAGCAGTTGTTAGGAGCAACAATCATGCACCAAGCCGTAGTAGTCGTGTGTGCGTATGTAAAAACAGTAAAAATTAGGTCAAATCCGGAGCGAGTCGAGGATTCTGTCCTTAAAACGTATTCCTTCATATAGTGTGTCCAACCGATGTTAGCAATCGTCTCCCAGAATACAATGGATACATGCATGTTTAGTCGAGCGACACTGCTGCAACTTGAACCTTATTGAATCTTCGAGCATCCCGAATTCTCGCAGACTTGATGCAGAATGAAGAAGGAGGAGAGAGTAGAACAGAAGATTGTGTGTTCTGATTGCACCTAAGGCCCTGTTTATACAGAGGAGTTGGTTGGAGAATCGGTTGAGTAGATTAATCCTGTGACTGTCGGATCAAAACTGCAGATCAACCAGATCCGTTGGATCAAAACCAAAGCAGCGGTTGTTGGGCAGTTTCTGGACGGGTTAATCCACAACCGTTGGATGAAAACCGCACTGTAGGATCAATCTTGAGGCGTCGGATGAAAACCACATATTGTTGGGCAGTTTGGTCAGTTTGAACTACAGTCGTTGGATCAAAACCAACACCGTAACCAATACCGTTAGATCAAAACGGACGAACCGTTTGATCTTATCTATGGGCGGTTTGGTCAGTTTCAACTACAGCTGTTGGATCAAAACCGACACCGTTAGATCAAAATAGACAAACCATTTGATCTTATCTGCGCGTAGGGAAAGGCATGTGGACTGACCAGAGGATCGGACCGAACGCAGCGGCCTGAAGTCTTTTACAAATAATTAGTCCAAAAAGCTCAAAGAAATTTCTACAAAAAGATAAGAACCGATCCGAACACGAGCCTATCGGGCAGGCGGAGGCGGGTGCGTGTGTAGCAATCTTGTTGGTCTTTCATTCAATCAAAACTTCCCATACTCTATGGGCACATCTAAAATAACCATTCTTTACATATATTTGGTGGTAATTTTACTTGCTTTCACCGATGTGGTATTCCCTCCACAAGGGCACATCATCCATTAAACAATGTTTAACACCCACTTTGAACATTAATTTTTCATTCACCCGGTATCGTAATTGAGTGATTTCAAAGACTAAAATTATCTACTCGTTGCGCAAATAATTAAGGGCCCATTAGTTTCTATTTGCCGTTAATGGAAACTAATTATAATTAAGCTCAAAGTATGTTGCTAACCAAGTTTGCAACTTGTTTTATTGGGCTAAAACCCAAGTTTTTCCAATTACTCCAACAGCAGTCACCTTGGACTGAACCCCATTGCAGGAATAGCTCGGACTTCTCTGGAGTTCTCCAGCTAAGCAATCCTGTTGGCCTGGTCTACCACCTGTTAAGGCAGATATTACCTCGTGAAGGATCGCTGCTGTAGTTTTACGTCCCCTGGTATCTCCATATCCAGATGCATTTTCCTCCTCTTGGTCAGTTATTTCTCTCAACTTTTGCTGTAAAATGCGCCTAAACTATCATGATCCAATGTAACATATTCATGCTGAATTTTCGTTTCATCATCTTCCTGCAATACTCTTTTCTAGGAGCAAAGTCACGACTATTAGATTTTTTTTTATAAACCTTGTCATCTACACTTGAGAGATAAACCTTGTCATCTATACTTAAGAGAAATGCTTCAATTTGAGTCCAAAGAACATAGAGTACATGAAATTTAATTTTAGCAACAAAAAAATGACCTTGGAACCTTTTGCGAAACTGTAAGACTAAGAGATTCACTTGAGTAAGAGTTTTAGGTATTTAAAATCTATAACAGAGAAATATAGAGAAATTAACAAAGATGTGAATCACATGGTACATACCGGGTGGTTACGTGGAAAAGTGTGTCAAATAAAGCTTACAAGAAAATTTTATGATACCGACAGTAAGATCCGCATTACTGGACTGGTGTAAATGTTGGGCAGTCAATTATGAGTATAAACAAAGAATGCAAGTGGCGAAATGAGAATGGTAAGTGGGATGTGTGGACATAAAAAGAAGGATAAAATAAGAAATGAGCATATAAGAAGAAAAGTTTGGATGACTCCTATAGACAAGAAGATGAGAGAGTCAAGATTAAGACAGTATAGACAAGTGCAAAGGCGTCATGCAAATACACATGTTATGCGTTGCGAGACAATGAATGAGATGCATGTTAAACATGAGAGAAGGAGACCAAAGTCTTGGAAATTTAGTCTAGGAGATATGGAAGATGATAAACCAACGATAAACTACTAATACATAATAGAAGTACAGAGAAAATGAAAGTGGACATCAAAGAAGTAATTTTCAAATTTTCTTTGGAGATATACAAGATTGTATGAGAGAATTACAAAGGTAATAATAACCAAACATCAAGAATATGTAACCAAGAAAAAAGAAATAGTCGAGACATAACAAATGTTATTGGCCTTAAAGTGAAATTGCCTACACCGTTAAGCAAGGTAGACTATGTGGCAAACACCTTCAAGATATAACGTTTTCTTCTTTTTGTTTGCTCTACAAAAAGAAGATTGAACTTGTCTGTTTGAAATGTTTAATAACAGAGGAAAAGAGAAAATACAAGAAAAATTTTGCAAGTTTTCGCAAAAGAATAAAAAGGTTTTTCAGGGATCATTTCAAATTATGTCAAAACTATTTCAAAGTGTGTCAAAAGTATATCTCAAGTATTCGAAGTATGTTTCAAAACCTTCTGATCTTTTTATTTATAGACTTCAATTCATAAGAAAAAAGTTAATTTGACATCTCTCTGCAGAATCAAAATTTTGTTGTCTAAAGTCGCTAAACGTTCGGTAAATTTTAATGAACGCAAAATTTAAAATTTTTGAACGTTGCAACTGAACACATTTCACCAAACTCTATACCGAATATTCGGTAAATGGCTTCATCGAATGTTCGGCGAAGCATTCGTTCACCAAACAAAAACTTCAGAATCTAACCGAACATTGTCACAAGAACTCTGTATTCATTACCAAACGTTTGGTCTCTTCAGAATTCGAGGTATGATGACCGGCTGAACTTTGACTTCATAGTATGATCAAAACCGATCCAATGCAAGTTATGATACCATCAAGTATTCATCCCGAACGTTTGGTCTTTTATGACACCACCACGGGCAGATATTCGAAGTTTCTTCCTTAGTTATGTAACTTCTTGTCAGTATGATTGTGGTATCTAATGAAATAAAATGATTTGATTGTCCTTCAAGCTGCTTATTATCCATAAAGAAATCAGTTTATTTTTGTCCTTTAAATGATGTGGTTACGAATCAAATATGTTAGAATCTAATGCAAATGATTTGATTTGATTATTCTTCAAGTTGCTGATTGCCCACAAAAGGAAATCACTTTGGTCCTTCAAATGATGTGGTTACGAATCACATATGTCACTTCCAACTAACAACTCCAAGGAGGAAGAAAACAAAAATTCTCCTCCACCCAACCCAAAAATGTAAAAAAAGAAAAAGACATACAAATAATATACATGCCTTTCTAAGTTTTATATTATCATCCATTTGATACAACCATCACTTTTTCTATGGGTGTCGTATATATAAGATACATCTGTGTGGAGAGTCTTACTGGAAACAAACTCTCTACTATTGGGATAAAGGTCTCTATCTCTTGGGATAAAGTTATTGTTTGACTGTCTCTCATCCTCTCCGCACCTTAATGATAGCTTAGTGCTTTCGTTAGGATATTACCGGGCATGATGGTTGATCGTTTTAGCAGCTTCATATAAACTTGCCACCAGACAATGTTACAGGTTAGACATCTATCTGAATGATAAGTTTGTGTTGTAATTTAAATTTTTGGAAGTTTTGTAAAATTTACTTTAGATAGGTGAATACTTGATTAATGTTATACTTGATCTCTAATTTTGATAAATTATTGTTTCGATTTAAACGAATCTAATCTAATCATGATCTAAGACAAAAGTCATAAATAAATCATAAGTGTAATAACAAAATCTTGATTATAATTATCAAACCAACGAAAATGTAAAGCAATAATAGTGTGTCACCAAGGAATTAGCTAAAGTTACAGTAGATCCACTTTATAAGTGTTTCTACATACATTTTGACCAAATCATTTATAGCAGCATTGGAGTAATAAAAAAGTTTTAACCATCAGAAAGAAAAAGTTCCAAAAGACATTCTGATACGAAAACTCGGAAGTCCAACGGTTGAGTAATATTTTTTCTAAATACTCGACTTTGAACATTTCTCATAACAACAACACCATTACCTCATTCTCTTAATGGCTTCCGTCTATAGTGGGGTAGGGGGTTGGATGTACGCAACCATACACATGTGTTAGAAACGGGGTAGGGGATTGGATGTACGCAACCATACACATGTGTTAGAAACACACAGAGCTTGTTTCCCGATGATACATAATGATACGTCAAGTTATATAGATCAACTGCTACCTTATAATATAAGACACTCATCCAATTTAGTGAGTCATTTTGCTTTATTCCATCATATTCTAAAGTTAAGAAAACGTATGCCCTTGAATAAAAGAATCTCATGAAAGAAAAAAAAAATTCTAGTTGTTCATGACATAATTTAAGCTCGATTAAATCTTGTCCACTTCTAATTAGTTTACTAATGGGACTGTACCGTTGCTCCACTACGTCAGAAGACAGAGTTAGGTATTAGGTAAGACATGAATTCTTGACAAAGCCCTCATTTATTTTAGGATTTTAGATAATTGTAATAAGTGCTCCATTTCTAATAGAGTTAAAAAGACACACTCTTCATTCACTTTGGAATATAATGGAATAAAGCAAAATGACTTACTAAATTGGTTGTGTTTCTTATATTGTGAGGTATCAGTTGATTGACATATCTTGACGCATTATTATGTGTCATCGAGAAACAACTTCTGTGTGTTTTAACACATGGGTATGGTTATGTATATCCGACCCCCTATACCCCTAATAAGCGGGAGTCTATAAGACAATAGGATAATGTTGTTGTTGTTTCATCATATTACAAAATTGAGGAAGATTGAACCTTTCAAACAATGATACCTTTGAAGTGTAAACCCTTGTCAAATCATAAATTGTTTTAGTACCATTCAGGTGATCAATTATTGTATCTAAACCTAACAGATGAAAAGGAAATGCAGAATCAGATAAGCAACTTATTAATCAAAGAAGTACATCAATAATTCAAAAGCAAAGTTAATGTCACGGTCTGTGATTGTAGCCTCCCAAATGTAAGAAAGATGCAAATGAGCAAAGAAACACATTATGTACAATAATGCATGTGCCAGCATGCAACCACAAAAGTAGAATGGGGTACCTTCATTACCCACAGCTAACGTTACCCGTCTTTGCCTCACCCCCACCTCCTCCTAATGATTCTCCTACTTACAAGAAAACTTACAATGATTGGAACATTACCCTATTACAAACTTCTGATTATGACGGAGTATAGAAAGTTCCGATGTACGCAATCATACCCATATCTTGGAAACACACAGAGGTTGTTTCTCGATGACCAATAATAAACATTGCGGTAAACTGTGTACTGATTCACAACATAAGAAGCGCAGCTAATTTAGTGAGCAAATTCTCGAATTCTTGAAGATACATGTCACACAAAACATCCATTTAGCCGAACATGATTCAAGTCTAACACACCTTTCTATCGGGTACTAAGAAAATTGTCATTTCTTTTGTACAAATTTGTCACTAGTAATATATGGTATGGTCACACATACAAAGTGCTCAGTGCAATAACCTCATGTGCTTGTGCAGGGTCTAGAAAGGGTCGGATCTCAAATTGTCACAATGACTTATTTCATGTGCACTTACGCATCGGAGCAATGATCTTCTATCTTATGCATGTACCTATTACTTCTCTCGAGCATGTTGCTAGTTCCTCATAACAATCTCTAAACATACCATGCTATAAAAACGGAAAATTGCTCCATGGAATTGAACTGAACAGTGGAGTGCACCTCTTCAAGGATATTGAAACCTACACGATTGCTTTGAAACCTAAACAACCGATAAGATAAGTTTTAATCTAACAGTGGCAAACCTTCTGAAGAGACAGAGTAGCTGTCCATCCGGAGTCAAGATATGGTTTCTGAACAGAGGGACCATTCTAAATGAGATTGAAGAGATGCGAAAAATCACCTTTTTTGTGTGTTGATATCCGGATAAGAACTGAGTTATGTCATGTGACAACGATCACCTTTTCTTGTTCTTATCCCTTGGGGAAGAGAAAATGGAACTTAAACCAGGGAGAAGAGGCGTGGGAACATTGATAACAGGATTGAATTTAACGCCGTTGCTGCCGCCGTAAGGACCATAGCTTTTCCTCAAAGGCGGTTTCTGATGAATGGAGGACGACGCCGTTTGTGACTGCTTACTTGAAGCAGTCGCCGGAATCTTCTGCAACCTGGAGAAATTATACTTCACAAAAGCCGATGGTTTCTTCCCGTTCGAGGTTGAACCAGTTGAATTGCTCCTCGATAGAAGTGGAATAGGGCATAACGTCCTAGCATAACCGCTTCCACAGTTCAAACTGGAGCTTCTCTTAAATCCCCAAAACGATTTGGAATTAGATTTTTGAATATGTGATTCCGTAACCTCCATTTTTTTCTCACTAGAGCTTTCATTTACATTTGGAGAAGGCAGCAGCGAATCAGCTACGACAATAGGCTCTGTTTTCTTCGGAGCACCTAATTTTCTCTTGATTTCAATAGGAAGAATCATTCCATCGGAGAAAAGCTCATCGGCGGAAGATTCCTGACCAAAGCTCTCACGGAATACGCAGAAATCGAAATCAACAGTTGAAGATGAACTTGTGGGGCCGTATTGTTCAATTGGCATGCCATCTGTTTGAGAAAGGTCGTGAGAGAAAGAAATGCGAGGACTTATCCCCATACCAGAACTATCAGAACATAAATCGATAGCCATTGTTTTCTTCAGGTGAGAATTATGAAAGAGATGTCAGGAATTAGATTGAAGGAAACAACGAGAAAATCAGGGGTGAAGTAAATTTGTTTTGCATGAGGGAAACTATCCTGGTGAAAGCGATGACAATGGAAATTGGGAAGTCTGCAACAAGAAGCATAAGAATTAAGTATGGGATTGACGAGGACTACATTTATGGGCATTAGAGTTTAGGGTTGAGATCTCCTCACCCCAACTTTCATCACCCCTTTTGTAACCACGCGACACGTGGCAGCAAGGGGTGGTGAGGCTAGATGTTGTTGTGGTGAGGTTAGACATCTAGCCTCACCACCTCTTGCTGCCACGTGTCACGTGGTCACGCGTCACCGCATCCCCTTACGGTGAGATGATCTTATCCCTAGAGTTTACCGACGCGAAGCTCAAATGGCTATATGTTATTGTCATTATTTGGCTATCTAGATACATATAGGGCCGGAGGAATCTATCCTTTAAAATATCTTTTAGGATAGAGGTATTGATTGTCTGTCTATCATCCTCTTCAGACTCTAGCAAAAGCTTGGTGTTGTTGGGATAAAAATCTTGATGTCGTTAGGATATAATGTGTATGTGGTGTTGTTGTTATGTATTGTAGCACCATGTATTACCAATTTTTTTTATAGAATAAGAGGAAGCCATTTGTCCCTCCTGATCGAGAGAAGCACTATCAATAGAGTTTTTTGTTTACATCATATTTGATTAATCAATACATATTTGAATAAATATATTTATAAAAATAGTTGAACTTAAACGGTAATTGTTTAAATAATCTACATGATAATTGAGAACCCTATATAGATAAATGTCCAATTTTATGATAAGTCGCAATCTTGCACGATATTTGAGAATTTGTATAATAATCGGCAAACATATAAGATCAATTAAATAAATCTAGATATTTACATTAGACGGCTGAGATTATCCTAAGGAATAATGTAGCTATGACGAGAAACAATATAACTGCCTTTTCAACAAACACAAATTTGCAAGGGCCCTATTGGATTGGAAAGCACTTTAAATAATGGCGGAAGGTTTATGCGACGTGGGAAGATGAAAGTTGGTTTCTGCCGGCACGTTGTTGAAGAATCTTAGACTGCCAAATACCTTTATAACTGGATAAATTTTTCTCGTCATACAATGTTATATGTTGATGTAACGTGTAATCTAATAAGTTATGTAATTTGTCCCTACGACATGACCCAATAGTTTCGGTGTCAGAGATTCGAGAGAGTGGCAAGAGTTCGATTCTTGTCCCAAGCAAGATTTCGACTCTCTTTCTAGACAAGCTCATAGTATTGGAGCTCCATTACTTGCAGTGGGCTCCTTGTGTGGCTGCCTGAGCAGTCTAAACTCTGCCATAACAGGCTTTGGATAAAAGATAACACAACACAAAGATAGTGGAAATTACACAGAGGAGATTTGTTAACCGCCGCTACACTTCCTTACATGAGCTTGGCGTCGTTTGCTTTCATTTATGCGATTCAAGTATCGTAAATCAAATGTGGTTACAAATGTTTACAAGATAATATTTCAAATACAAGAGACAACAGAAGATAAGATGAAATATCCAAAATACAAACGGATAAAGATAAGGTAGTGTATCCAAATGAATTTGAGTTTTGAAGTATTGATCTTCTAATCTTCACATTTATCCTTATCATTAAGATATGCTTTAACACGCCCCCGCAAAATCAACGGCTGTGGTTGGAAGTTGAGTTTGGCTCGAAGTGTAAGAAACCGTAATGAGACAAGTGGTTTGGTAAGAATGTCAGCAAGTTGATCTTGAGTGCAGCGATATCGAACGTCAAGGCAGCAATTTGTGACGCGATCTCGGACGAAATAAAAATCAATTTCAATGTGTTTTGTGCGTGCATGAAATACTGGATTAGAGGAGAGATATGTAGCACCAATGTTGTCACACCAAAGCGTCGGAGGTTGTGGAAGGTATATGCCCAGCTCGCGTAAGAGAGATTGGAGCCAAATAAGCTCAGAGGCCATCGCAGCAAGGGCGCGGTACTCTGATTCTGTACTGGAACGTGACTCCGTTGGTTGTTTGCGTGAGCTCCAAGATATAATATTGGGACCAAGAAAAACACAATACCCGCTGGTTGATTTTCGATCATCGGGACATCCAGCCAATCGGCGTCAGAATATGCTTCGAGTTTAGTAGATGTGGCTGGGCGTATCATCAAGCCGTGAGTGATGGTGTGCTTAAGATACCGAAGGATCCGTTTTACAGCTTGCCAGTGATGATTAGTCGGTCTATGCATAACTTGACACACTTGTTTACAGCGAATGAGATGTTCGGGCGTGTGAGCGAGAGGTATTGTAAGGCACCAACTGTACTGCGGTATTGAGTGACATCCGAGTGTGGGTCTCCGGAAAATAAAGATAACGCATGGGCTGCACTCATTGACGATGATATAGGTTTCGCATGGTCCATTTTGGTGCGTTTAAGAAAATCCATAATGTATCTTTGTTGTGTGAGAAATAAACCATCAGATGTGGGTATGATTTCAACGCCAAGAAAGTAATGTAATGGGCCGAGTTCTTTGATGGCAAAGTCGCCATGTAAACAAGATAGAAGATTTTTGATCGCTGCAGGATTAGAACATGTGATGATTATGTCGTCAACATATATAAGAATATAGATGATGGTTTCTGCTGAGATGTAGATAAAAAAGAGAAGAGTCAGATTTAGAGCTAGAGAACCCAAGCTCTATTAGGCATGCACTGAGACGAGAAAACCATGCACGAGAGGCTTGCTTTAAGCCATAGAGTGCCTTGCGGAGCTTACAAACGTGATTAGGATGCTGTGGATGAACAAAACCTAGCGGTTGTGACATATAAACTTCTTCATCAAGAAAACCGTGAAGGAATGCATTTTGTACGTCTATTTGTTGGATGGTCCAACGAAGAAAGACAGCAATAAATAGGACAATGCGAATAGTAGTGGGTTTTACCACGGGCTGTAAGTATCATGATAATCAATGCCAGGTTGTTGATGAAATCCCTTGGCAACGAGACGAGCTTTCTATCTGTCTAGGGTACCATCAGCTTTCCTTTTGATGCAAAAAAATACATTTGCAACCTACAATATTCATAGAGGGAGTAGGGGAAACAAGGGTCCAGTTACTATTGCGAAGAAGAGCATCACACTCAAGTGTCATCCGTTAGTCGTTTGGGTACTATTGAAGCAGTGGTGTAGGATGTGGGTTCAGGGGAGTGAGACTGGGAAGTGATAAGTAAGGCGTGTGGAAGGGGATAGCGTATGGTGCCATCCGTTAGTCGTTTGGGTTTATGGATATTAGCTTTTGATCTTGTTTGCATGGGGTGTTGGTTTGTATGAGAGATGGATGGTGTATGATGGTCAGTTGGAGTGTGAGTAGGTGACGGGAGTTGTCGCAGTGATGGACTGGAGGTTGACGGCGAAAGAGGGTTGGGGGAAGAGTTCAGCCGATGTGAGAAGGGTGTGGGAAGAGCTTGTTACACCCCGTGACTTTTAAGCGCAACTTTCAATACTTAGAGGTTAAACTTGAATGCAACTTAATTAATTATGTAAGATTATAAAACTTAGTTACTCAAAACATAGAAGAACAAAAGAAAGGGGTTAAAAGTAGGATTAAAAGAAAGTATGGTAAAATAGCAACATAGCCCCTACTAGGAGTTGAGGGAGTTACAAAAGTTGGTATAACCTCCCCATCTCAGCATAAGGGGGCGGTTTTGGCCACAAAGAAGAAGGAAAAATTCTGAGAAAAGAGAAAAGAGAAAAGGAGAGGAAGAAGAAGAAGAAAGGAAAGAGAAGGAAGGATAAAGGCCATTCTAGGTTCAATTCTCATCAAGGTTCTGCAGTAAATCCGTAAGCTTATCTAGAATTCAAGGCAAGTAATCTTTCTATACGCTTTATGCAAATTTTGATACTTTAGGCCCTATGTTCTTACAAAGATAAAACATGAATCACACATTAGTATTCTTGTCTTGTCTATCATACATGCTTTGTTATATGTAAGTCTTGTTGCTAATTGTGTAAGTCTTGTTCTTTGGGCCATATTTCTGAAATAGTTTGTGCAGTATTTGTTGTTAGTCAACCATGCCCATGAGAGTATATATGTTGATGTGTTTCTTGTCTTGATCTACTCTTGTGTTGATTGTATACACTTAGATGTTGAGAGTAAGTACAGGAAATTGAGGGATGAGTGATGACATTGTTGTAGTCTTGTTGGTTGGGTATTGTTGATGATAACTCTTGAAGGTGGTGAATGATTGAAGATTTAGAGTGGATCTTGTTAGACATTCACTAAGCATCAATTCATGATTAGATTTATGTTAAGTATGATGAATCTAGTTGTTAAGATGGATCTTCAAGTGTTGAATCTGGAAGGGTTGAAGAAGAAAGGAGTTGGGTGGAAATTACTGCAGAAAAAACTGCAGTTTGGCATCGTCAGAACACTTCGAACGCCTACATGAGGCGCTTCATGTCACTATAGGCGCTTCATGTAGCGTTCCATGTGTCCTGGAGCTTTCCCGTACAGAAAAACTGCAATTTAGAACCGTCAGAACACTTCGAACGCCTACATGAGGCGCTTCATGTCACATTAGGCGCTTCATGTGGTGTTCAATGTGTCCTGAATCATCCCCGAACACTTCGAACGCCTAGTAGAGACGCTTCATGTCCACATTAGGCGCTCCAAGTGGCGTTCCAAGTATTCTGGAAGTATTTTTGACTCTTTAAAGCGCCCTATGTAAGTGTAGTAACTTTATACACTTCTTTTGAACATAAATGCAAGGGTATTTGAGGTATATTTGAGGTGTAGATGGTAAGTTTGATTAAGTAAGCATAAGATTGAATTCTAGTGAATAAGTGAGACAAATGGACTTGGTAAAACACGTTTAGGGAGTGTTTGAGGTGCAAGACCATATCCTTGATAGACAAGATGTATGTGTGTGTGTGTTACATGTTGATATGAAGCTATCTGTGCATCCTGCATCATGACATGGGCACTTGCATTTGATTTGAGATATGTTTTGCAAAAGAACAAGAAAGGTAAAGTTTGCGAAAGACAAAATGGCTGCTGGTTGATCACAGGATATAAAAGTCACGTCTGCGAAAGCAGGGTATAAAGAGCGTGATCTGTGAATCAACAGCAGGGTATAAAGTATGTATGGGGCCGTGGACCTATCCGCACGGAAAATGAAGTATTTTATGGGGCCGTGGACCTATCAGCACGGATATATGATATATGTAATGGGGCCGTGGACCTTTCAGCACGGGGTATAAAGTATATGCTATAGGGCCGTGGACCTTTCAGCACGGGGTATAAAGTTATGATGGCTGTGGACTGATCACCCACAGGGTATAAAGTTCTGCTACGCGAAGAATATGATATGTAAGTGATGAAATGTTTTGTGAAATGATATGCATGACATGTTTATGAAAGAAGGCATATGCATGGGTGTTGTGTGTGATTTTAAAGAAGTACATGCATCATGATACACGAAGCATAAGACTTGACATGCAAGAAACGTGATTAGTCTATGACTTGCTTATGTGATACGTTGTTTTAATACATGTTGGTTCTCGTAACTGTGTACCTATATGGACTTTATCTGTTTTGAGTAATCCTTATTAAGATGCTATTTGCTAACCCTTGCACCTTATTTTTGGGCAATGTTTTATACACTGGTGACTCGACGTGTGTGATTCCGTAGGGTGTATAGACGGGTTACTTGCTGGCGAAGTTTTTGCTAAGAACAATCATTCTGTCTCCTTTTCAGGTGAGCCTGATTATGAGTTGATATTTATCGAAGACGACGGCGAGTGGGCTCAATGGGGATGATGGACAAGGGAATAGATAGATGCTGGACTATTTTGTTTGAGTTTGGAACTCATTGTTATTATGTTGTTCTAAAACTTATGTCGGCTAGATGAACAAACAGTTTTATTTCCGCTGCAGTTTTCTGGTTGTAATATTGACAACGAAGGTTTAGATTTTATGACGTTTCCGTTGGTTTTAACTTACATTATGAAGGATGTATGCTTGATCTGCTTGACGCTTCGTAGTTCTCATAGTAGGCTACGGCGGGTTGCACTGGTTCCGATAACGGTATCGGGCTGGGGCGCTACAGGTGGTATCAGAGCCTAGGCTTTAGATCTATCTCGGAAACTTAGATTCATGATTTTTAGACACTTAAGCTATGATTCTCCTTTAAGGTTGATCCTTAGTTATAAGTACTGATCTCTTTAGTGGTTAAGTATGATATGGGTTGGGTGTGTGCGAGCGCGTCTTGTTACCTAACTTTGTATTAATAGTTGTACTACACACCTTACCTATTAGCACGTGTTCAAGCTTTCAGTAATCCCTGTATTTACTAAATGCCAATGTAATGTTGACCTTTTCAGAGAAAAATGCCTCCCAGGAGAGATAACACAGGCAACTCTGGCAATGGACAGGAGAACCAGCCACCACAAGTGGTTTTACCCCAAGTACTCACTGATAGCGCTGACGGTCATTGCACAAGGGTATGTGCAGCAGCATCAGCCTCCGCCTCCACCACCGCCACAATTATAACATCAGGTTCTTTTATGGAGAGATGAGGAAGATGAGGGTGCCGGAGTTCGGTGGATGTACGGATCCTGAAGAGGCTCAGCATTGGTTGGCTGAGGTTGAGAAATGTTTCCGGCTGGTGCAAGTTCCGAATGAGATAAAAGTTGAGGTGGCCACACCCCTTTTAAGTGGCAAGGCTGACGAATGGTGGGAAGGAATGGTGTTGAGAATGACCCCCACCAATCTCTTGGACACAGTTTTGTGAAGTTTTCCTGAAGTACTACGTACCGGAGACTGCAATATGGGACAAGATAAGAGCATTTGACAGATTGGAGCAAGGAAGGATGACGGTGTCGGAGTATGCAGATCGTTTCCATGCTTTGGGTAAGTTTGCCCCCGCAATCATGTCTGATAATCGTCTTAAGATGACGAAGTTTGAGAGGGGTTTGGACTCGAGGATACAATCGGCGATAGTGAATGCGGGAATGAAAACTTATGAGGATATGCTAGATACGTGTTACCGTGTTGAGAGTGATTTTCGCCGAGTGGCGGCAAAGAGCAGCTAGCATAGGAGGGGCTGAAAGAGGCAAGAGGCCAAGAGAGGATGTTGAGAGTTGGTGGAAGACCCGGATGTTGGGTCAGATTCCGAAGAGAGGGCCATTTGGAAATTTTCCCGAGACTGCCACCCCCAGAATCAAGTAGCTCAGCAGGCTATAGGAGTTTGTTCACATTGCGGCAGGAACCATGTTGGAGAGTGTAGGAAAGTAGTCGGAGCATGTTTCCGATGTGGCCAAGTGGGTCACTTGATTAGAGACTGTCCGGAGACGAAGAAGAATAACCCGGGAGAGGCGGCTCAGCAGCCGAGGGCGAAACCTAGAGCAAATGCCCGAGTACATTTAATGGACGGACACAGATGTACAGGAGGCTACCGATGTAGTAGCAGGTATCCTTTAAACTAAGTTTGAATTCATATTGAATCAAGTGTTTATGTGCTTAACTTTTGTGTTTAAAACTTTATATGGCCTTAGGTGCGGTTTTAGTAAATAAGATGCCTGCCAATGTACTTTTTGATAGCGGCGCAAGCCACTCCTTCGTAGCAAAGAGATTCACTAAACACCTGAGTAGTCTGCCTGAATGGTTAGAAACTCCGTATCGTGTTCAAGCGGCCGGAGATTCAAATTATGGTTTTCGTATCATCGGTACCGGGATTGTGAATTGGAGTTTGAAGGACAAACATTCCCTGCCACACTGATCCCTATTCAGATGTATGACTTTGGACGTCATATTAGGAATGGACTGGCTAGCCAAGAATCACGCTAATATTGATTGTCGGTTGAAGCAAGTGACAATCAAGAATGCTAAGATGGAGGAGGTAATATTTCAAGGAGATGCGGAACGAAAGAAGGTACCCAAAAGGTGTACGTGTCGGTTGCACAAGCGCGCAAGGCATTAAGGAAAGGTGCTGAGGGATTTCTAGTGTATGCCATGGATGTTACTCAGGAGGTATCGCCTATTGAACAAATTTCCAGTAGTCAACGAATTTCCTGATGTGTTTCCGAAAGATTTACCAGGAGTACCACCCCGAGAGAAGTCGAATTTGAGATCAACTTGATTCCAGGGACAGAACCTATTTCTAAAGCTCCTTATAGAATGGCTCCGGCAGAATTGAGAGAGTTGAAGGCACAACTTGCAGGAGTTATTGGACAAGAAGTTTATCCGCCCTAGTGTATCGCCCCTGGGGAGCACCTGGTTTGTTTGTAAAGAAGAAAGATGGTAGCATGAGGCTTTGTATCGATTATAAGAGTTTGAATAAAGTTACCATCAAGAATAAGTATCCTCTCCCACGAATTGAGGACTTGTTTGACCAGCTCAAGGGTGCTTAAAATCTTCTCTAAAATGACCTCACGATCAGGATATCATCAATTACGAGTGAAGGCCGAGGACATCGCAAAGACAGCTTTCCGCACAAGGTATGGTCACTATGAATTTTTAGTGATGCCATTTGGATTGACAAATGCCCCTGCGGCTTTTATGGATCTTATGAATACCGTCTTTCGAGAGCAGTTGGACAAGTTTGTTATGGTATTCATAGATGATATTCTGGTGTATTCCCCTAACGAAGAAACTCACGCTGAGCATTTGAGAACCGTACTAGGCATTTTGAGGCAGAAAACAACTTTATGCAAAGTTTAGCAAGTGTGAGTTCTGGTTAAGAAGTGTAGCTTTCTTGGGTCATGTGATATCAGAAGAGGGGATTGCTGTTGACCCGAAGAAGGTGGAAGCTATAACTGAATGGCCTAGACCTACCAATGTCACCGAAGTGCGAAGTTTCTTGGGTCTAGCGGGTTATTACAGAAAATTTGTTGAAGGATTCTCGAAGATTGCCGTACCTCTCAGTCGCCTTACTCAAAAGAAGTCCAAGTTTTGAGTGGACGGCTGGAATGCGAGCAAAGTTTCATGGAGCTTAAGAAGAGATTAACGACAGCTCCAGTATTGGTTCAACCCTCTGGAACGGATGGATTTGTGATTTATAGTGATGCGTCAAAGAACGGGTTAGGTACGTGAATTATAGTATAAGATTATGATCTTGTATACCCATTAAGTTTAGACTAACGCCTTGTTTGTAGGTTGTGTTTTAATGCAAAACGGACGAGTCATCGCGTATGCCTCAAAGACAGCTAAAGCCCTATGAACAAAAACTATCCCACACATGATCTTGAACTTGCCGTGGGTTGTGTTCGCCTTGAAGATCTGGCGGCATTATTTGTATGGAGAGAAGTGCGCGGTATTCACAGATCATAAGAGCCTAAAGTATTTGCTCTCGCAGAAGGAATTGAATATGAGGCAGCGGAGATGGTTGGAATTGCTAAAAGACTACGACCTAACTATTCATTATCCACCCGGGGGAAAGGCTAACAAGGTAGCCGACGCCTTAAGTAGGAAGTCCAGCCATGCACGACAATCACCATTGGAAAGAGAGATGGATGAGTTTGGTTTAGATTTGATTGAATCCACGGTGAACGTTCTGACAGCCTTGACTATCACCCCGAGTTTGATTGATCGGATAAGGGAGGCACAGAAGAGAGATAAGGCTTTAAGTGAGATAATAGAAAGGGTGAAACATAGTCAAGTTGAAGGATTTCGGACTAAGGAGGATGGGAGCTTATGGTTCAGGGAAAGATTACGCGTTCCGGATGTTGACGAATTTAGGAAAGAGTTTTGCAAGAGCTCATAATTCGAGGTTATCAATACACCCCGGTAGCACCAAGATGTATAGAGATCTCAAGCGTTACTATTGGTGGTCTGGGATGATGAAAAGACATATTGCGGAATTCATAGAGAGGTGTTTGGTGTGTCAACAAGTCAAGGCTGAACACCAACGTCCCGGTGGATTGTTGCTGCCGTTGGAGATTCCCGAATGGAAATGGGAACATGTCACAATGGTTTTGTAGCTGGTTTACCAAAGACAAGAAGTGGATGTGACATGATTTGGGGTTATCGTGGATCGTTTAACAAGTCTGCCCATTTCTTACCCGTTCAGTGAAACACCTCTCGACAAACTAGTGAATGTATCTATGGAGAACATTGTGAGCTTACATGGTGTCCCAGTAAGTAAGTATCCGACCGAGACTCACGGTTCACCTAAGTTTTGGACCACATTCCAGAAGCCATGGGTACGGAATTAAGGTTGGTACGGCGTATCATCCTCAAACTGCTGGACAGTCCGAGCGGAACAATTCAAACCTTGGAAGATATGCTAAGAGCTTGCGTGCTGGATTTAAAGGGAGTTGGGACGGAATGGTAAAACTGATGGAGTTTTCTTATAACAATAGTTTACCCCACAGCGCAATTGATATGGCTCCTTTTGAGGCTTTGTATGGAAGAAAATGTAGGGTCTCCCCCGATTTATTGGGACGAAGTGGGCGTGAGGACCATTCCTGGACCGGAACTATTGGAGAAAACGTTAGAGAAGGTGAAAGTCATCCGGGAAAGACTCAAGACGGCTCAGGACCGCAGCAAGAGTTGGGCAGATATTCAAACGACGACCATGGATTTTGATGTGGGTGATAAAGTTTTATTTGACGGTATCACCTACCAAGGTGTCATGCGGTTTGGAGTACAAGGGCAAGTTAAGCCCTCGTTTTATTGGTCCTTATGAAATACTTGAGAAGTGTAGGAGCCTTGGCATATAAGCTGGCATTACCTCCGGTGTTGGCGCAAGTTCACAATGTATTCCACGTGTCACAATTAAGAAAGTACGTGGCGGATCCAAGTCATGTACTTGAAGCTCAACCTTTGGAACTCAAGGACGATGTTACATATGAGGAAATACCATGAAAATTGTGGACCGAAAGGATCAAGTGTTGAGGAAGCGAGTGATCCCTTATGTAAAGGTTCAATGGAGCAATCACACGGAACGGGAAGCCACTTGGGAGCTCGAAGAACAAATGCGGGAGAAGTATTCCTCAGCTCTTTGACTAAGGTACGTAAGTTTCGAGGACGAAACTTTTTGTAAGGGGGGTGGAATGTTACACCCCGTGACTTTTAGCGCAACTTTCAATACTTAGAGGTTAACCTTGAATGCAACTTAATTAATTATGTAAGATTATAAAACTTAGTTACTCAAAACATAGAAGAACAAAAGAAAGGGGTTAAAAGTAGGATTAAAAGAAAGTATGGTAAAATAGCAACATAGCCCCTACTAGGAGTTGAGGGAGTTACAAAGTTGGGTATAACCTCCCCATCTCAGCATAAGGGGGCGGTTTTGGCCACAAAGAAGAAGGAAAAATTCTGAGAAAAGAGAGAAAAGAGAAAAGGAGATGGAAGAAGAAGAAGAGAGGAAAGAGAAGGAAGGATAAAGGCCATTCTAGGTTCAATTCTCATCAAGGTTCTGCAGTAAATCCGTAAGCTTATCTAGAATTCAAGGCAAGTAATCTTTCTATACGCTTTATGCAAATTTTGATACTTTAGGCCCTATGTTCTTACAAAGATAAAACATGAATCACACATTAGTATTCTTGTCTTGTCTATCATACATGCTTTGTTATATGTAAGTCTTGTTGCTAATTGTGTAAGTCTTGTTTCTTTGGGCCATATTTCTGAAATAGTTGTGCAGTATTTGTTGTTAGTCAACCATGCCATGAGAGTATATATGTTGATGTGTTTCTTGTCTTGATCTACTCTTGTGTTGATTGTATACACTTAGATGTTGAGAGTAAGTACAGGAAATTGAGGGATGAGTGATGACATTGTTGTAGTCTTGTTGGTTGGGTATTGTTGATGATAACTCTTGAAGGTGGTGAATGATTGAAGATTTAGAGTGGATCTTGTTAGACATTCACTAAGCATCAATTCATGATTAGATTTATGTTAAGTATGATGAATCTAGTTGTTAAGATGGATCTTCAAGTGTTGAATCTGGAAGGGTTGAAGAAGAAAGGAGTTGGGTGGAAGTTACTGCAGAAAAAACTGCAGTTTGGCATCGTCAGAACACTTCGAACGCCTACATGAGGCGCTTCATGTCACTATAGGCGCTTCATGTAGCGTTCCATGTGTCCTGGAGCTTTCCCGTACAGAAAAACTGCAATTTAGAACCGTCAGAACACTTCGAACGCCTACATGAGGCGCTTCATGTCACATTAGGCGCTTCATGTGGTGTTCAATGTGTCCTGAATCATCCCCGAACACTTCGAACGCCTAGTAGAGACGCTTCATGTCCCACATTAGGCGCTCCAAGTGGCGTTCCAAGTATTCTGGAAGTATTTTTGACTCTTTAAGCGCCCTATGTAAGTGTAGTAACTTTATACACTTCTTTTGAACATAAAATGCAAGGGTATTTGAGGTATATTTGAGGTGTAGATGGTAAGTTTGATTAAGTAAGCATAAGATTGAATTCTAGTGAATAAGTGAGACAAATGGACTTGGTAAAACACGTTTAGGGAGTGTTTGAGGTGCAAGACCATATCCTTGATAGACAAGATGTATGTGTGTGTGTGTTACATGTTGATATGAAGCTATCTGTGCATCCTGCATCATGACATGGGCACTTGCATTTGATTTGAGATATGTTTTGCAAAAGAACAAGAAAGGTAAAGTTTGCGAAAGACAAAATGGCTGCTGGTTGATCACAGGATATAAAAGTCACGTCTGCGAAAGCAGGGTATAAAGAGCGTGATCTGTGAATCAACAGCAGGGTATAAAGTATGTTATGGGGCCGTGGACCTATCCGCACGGAAAATGAAGTATTTTATGGGGCCGTGGACCTATCAGCACGGATATATGATATATGTAATGGGGCCGTGGACCTTTCAGCACGGGGTATAAAGTATATGTTATGGGGCCGTGGACCTTTCAGCACGGGGTATAAAGTTATGATGGCTGTGGACTGATCACCCACAGGGTATAAAGTTCTGCTACGCGAAGAATATGATATGTAAAGTGATGAAATGTTTGTGAAATGATATGCATGACATGTTTATGAAAGAAGGCATATGCATGGGTGTTGTGTGTGATTTTAAAGAAGTACATGCATCATGATACACGAAGCATAAGACTTGACATGCAAGAAACGTGATTAGTCTATGACTTGCTTATGTGATACGTTGTTTTAATACATGTTGGTTCTCGTAACTGTGTACCTATATGGACTTTATCTGTTTTGAGTAATCCTTATTAAGATGCTATTTGCTAACCCTTGCACCTTATTTTTGGGCAATGTTTTATACACTGGTGACTCGACGTGTGTGATTCCGTAGGGTGTATAGACGGGTTACTTGCTGGCGAAGTTTTTGCTAAGAACAATCATTCTGTCTCCTTTTCAGGTGAGCCTGATTATGAGTTGATATTTATCGAAGACGACGGCGAGTGGGCTCAATGGGATGATGGACAAGGGAATAGATAGATGCTGGACTAT
The DNA here is from genome assembly GCA_036186865.1 of Eustoma russellianum. Lineage (NCBI taxonomy): Eukaryota > Viridiplantae > Streptophyta > Magnoliopsida > Gentianales > Gentianaceae > Eustoma > Eustoma russellianum. The sequence continues at coordinate 32,112,297 of AP025051.1, forward strand.
TTTGTTTGAGTTTGGAACTCATTGTTATTATGTTGTTCTAAAACTTATGTCGGCTAGATGAACAAACAGTTTTATTTCCGCTGCAGTTTTCTGGTTGTAATATTGACAACGAAGGTTTAGATTTTATGACGTTTTCGCTGGTTTTAACTTACATTATGAAGGATGTATGCTCAATCTGCTTGACGCTTCGTAGTTCTCATAGTAGGCTACGGCGGGTGCACTGGTTCCGATAACGGTATCGGGCTGGGGCGCTACAGAGCTTGAGGTTGCTGGGATGGTGGAGGGAATGGGAATAGGGGGCAGCATAACAGTGGGCGGTGAAGTTGGGGTAGGGGACGGCGTTTGTGTTGTTGAGGAGTAAGGAAATAGAGTTTCATCGAAGATGACATTACTAGTGATATATGTTTTGCTAGAATTGAGATCAAGAATTTGTAGCCATGATGATTGTTGCTGTATCCAAGGAAGAGACATTGTGTAGACCGAAATTGAATTTTATGTTGATTGTAGGGTCGTAGTAGTGGCCAACATGCACAACCGAAGGTTTTTAGGAAGGTATAGTCAGGTGGTTGGTGGAAGAGAAGTTCAAAAAGTGATTTATGTGATAGGATAGGAGTGGGAAGGCGATTAATTAGGTAGCAAGCTGTGGTGAAGGCGTCGACCCAGAAGTGATGTGGAAGGGAGGCATGGCTTAGGAGAGTGAGGCCTATTTCGACGATGTGACGGTTTCTGCGTTCGATAGAGCCATTTTGTTGGTGAGTGTGTGGGCACGTTAGACGATGAGAAATGCCATGAGTGAAGAGAAATTAGTCTAGTTTTTGAAATTCACCTCCATTGTCAGATTGTATTGTTTTAATCTTACGATCAAATAAACGTTCAACTTGGTTGCAGAAATGAGTAAAAATGCGAAAGACATCAGATTTTGCATGAATAAGGAAAAGCCATGTATAGCGACTGAAATCATCAACGAAACTAACGTAATAACATTCACCATTTATTGAAGGAATAGGGGAAGGTCCCCATACATCAGCAAATAAAAGATCTAAGGGAAATTTAGAACGATGGGTGAAGAGGGGAAGGGGAGTTGATGGCTTTTTCCTTGTTGGCAAGCGGAGCACACTGTAGGAGGTTTGTTGGGGTTGACTGGAAGGTGGGACTTGGAGACTACACGGTGGATAGTCCGAAATGTTGGGTGTCCAAGACGTCCATGCCAAGCATTGAGGGAGGCTCTTGCACCGATGTAAGCTTGAGGGAGGAGTGGAGTGGAGTGTGGCGCGTAGAAAGAATACAGGCCAGCATTACTCGGTCTGCAGTGGAGGATGCGTCCCGTGAGTTGGTCCTTGACACAGAAAAATTTAGGGTGAAACTCAAGATAACAATTATTGTTGGTGGTAAATTGACTAACGGAAATGAGATTCTTTGTGATTTGTGGAACATGTAAGCCATTTTTGAGAGTGAATTTGTGTGTGTTTGTAGGTAGAGAGGTAGAACCTGTGTGAGTGATGGAAAGAGTGGCGTCATTGCCTACTTGAACCTTGTCTGTTTCCAGATACTCCTCAGAATGAATGTTGAGGTTGTTAAAATCAGAGGTGAGATTATTGGATGCCCCCGTATCTGGATACCAATTGTAGTCGTTAAATGAGGGAGTTGTCATAAATGCCGCAGGGTTAGGGGATTGCTCACCATTGTACGCATGATTAAACCTGTTATAGCATTGAAGGGCAGTATGACCAACCTTGTTACATACCTGACATGTGGGACGAGTGGGGCTAGCGGTGTCCGGTTGGAAGGTACCAGCCTGGCCAAAAGATCGACCTCCTCTGCCACGCCCATGGTGCCCTCGTGAGTTAAACTGTTGGTGTCGTGAGCCAGAGAATGAGGGCGGGCTCCGCATGCCTCTCCCTCGTGCTTGGCGGGATGCCATGTGGGCTGAGGGAAAACCCTCAGTTGTTGGGAGGGTATATTGCTCCAGTCGAGATTCAGGAGCAAGTAGATGTCCATACAATTCATCAGTGGTAAGTGGATCGACCCAAGTGGTTACGGAAGTGACAAATGTATCATATTCCGGTCATAGTCCTGCGAGGATAAAGGACCCAAGTTCGAAGTCATTAAGGGGCTGCCCAGCGGCAACAAGGGTGTCGGCCAAACTCTTTAATTTTGGAAGTTTTCTGGAATGGTAGAACCAGCTTTCTTAGCAGTGGTAAGTTGATAGTGAACTTGCATGATTCGAGCTTTAGATTGAGAGGTGAACATGCGTTCCAGGGTGACCCAAAGATCATGTGAAGTTGTGCATCCCACAACTTGAGAAAAGAACTCCTTCTGTAAGGGAAGAGAGGAGTGTGCTGAGTATTAATTGATCTTGTTGAACCCAGATTAGGTATTCTGGATTATCAGTGGGTGTTTCTGAGTTGTTACCTATGTTGGGCAAAGTTGAAAGTGGCGGCTTGGTAGTGCCATCAAGAAAGCCAAAAACTTTCTGGCCACGCAAGTAGGGTATGATTTGTGCCTTCCAAAGTAGGAAGTTATCTTTGTTGAGTTTAACCGTGACAATACTGTGTGGGTGAACAAAGGAAGATATGCTGTTTGTTGTGGTATTGGGGACTGCGGCAGGGCTTATTGTTGAGGAAGAAGAATCAGCCATTTTAGGTGGGTCTTAATCTCTGATACCATAAAAGATAACACAACACAAAGATAATGGAAATTACACAGAGGAGATTTGTTAACCGCCACTACACAGCCTACACTTCCTTACATGAGCTTGGCGTCGTTTGCTTTCATTTATGCGATTCAAGTATCGTAAATCAAAGGTGGTTACAACTGTTTACAAGATAATATTTCAAATACAAAAGACAACAGAAGATAAGATGAAATATCCAAAATACAAACGGATAAAGATAAGGTAGTGTATCCAAATGAATTTGAGTTTTGAAGTCTTGATCTTCTAATCTTCATATTTATCCTTATCATTAAGATATGCTTTAACATTGGACACCTGGCTTTCATCCCTATCGCGTCATGAGACAGGCTCATAATAGTCCGGTTAGAGTATCCGGTCATAAATCTTTAATAAGTTATGTAATTATACAATTGCTTCAAAATGGTTCTATTTCTATTCAGAGTTGTATTGATTCACATCATAGGTATATATAGACTGAAGATAATATATTATTGTTCAATATAGATGTTATCATGATACTGTTTAATCAATCAATCATACCTTCCAAACGGCATCAAAAGATATCGTTAGGGTCTAGGAAAGGTAAGCGTTAGGCAAAAAATACATATAAAAAATGTAAAAAGAAAAAAACCAGCACATGGCATGATCAGCTAACGTGCATATAAAACGATACTTTACAACAGTAGCAGTGTTGTGTCCAGCCCTTCGATAATGATATGTGTTAATAATCCTAATTTAAGATCCGTGGGGTTCTCATCAAGAGAATCAAAGGAGGAAATTGCAATATAAAACATCCTAGGAGGGAAATAATAATATAGTTTACGAATATATTTTAGATATAAAAACTTAAATTTGTAAAAAAACACTTCCATTGAAGAAAATTATCACGCATTCTATAAGACTCTTGATTCATCGGGCAGTATTTGGATGAATTTGTGATCTGAAGCAAATGGATAACTTATTCTACACATTATAGTACGTTTAAGATAATGAACTTAATACATAATTTTTATTTTTTATTTTTCAAAAAGAAAAATGAATAAGCTTAAGTGATAAAGATTGTTTGGCAAAGACGTGTGTTTGATGAAAGGCTGCCGAACAAATTATTTTGATTCTAATCATAATAATCAACTTGTGGCACGCAAAAAAATTAACAAATTTAAGTCTTGACGATTGATCACCAAATCATGATAAGATCTATATTTCTCTTTCATTCTTTTTCCTTTTTTAGTTTGCCAACCAACAAAGTTTAATCATGACTTGTAAAGCGTTCGTTCTATGATAGAAAATTCCCTCCTCCGCATGATGTGCATACTTTAGTGATTATAGATGTATCTTGAAAGTTAATATATTCCATTATATCTTCATATACATGTTTATGATTATTTTAATATCAGAAGCTTTCTATTTGTATTCACTGAATTTCTTCACTAACACACTAACACATCATACCTCTATTATTGTTTCATTTATGCAGGTCCATACAGAGTTGGGGTCTCACTGGAATCAAACTCTCAATCTTTTGGGATAGATATATTGTTTGTCTGCCACTCACTCTTGTTTCATTTATGCAGGTCCATACAGAGTTGGGGTCTCACTGGAATCAAACTCTCAATCTTTTGGGATAGATATATTGTTTGTCTGCCACTCACTCTCCACATACCATAAAGATAACTTTTGATGCCATTGGAATATACTGGATATGATTTATTAATCGTGTTGAAACTTGGGCTTACATGAGGTGAGGCCCACATCCACTCAAAACCTTAAGGCAATGGGTGGTGAAACCTCATCCTCATATAAGCCATGCATTTTTTCTCAAATTAGCCAATGTGGGATTTTCAATACCTGCCCTCACGTGACAACGTGGCTTGACATACACACGCGCCTTACAACCCGCCCTCAATCACAAACTACAAGTCATGCATGAACATCTGAACTTAGTTGAGGGGAAACATTAAGTGGCCAACCATGGGCCAGGCAAGGGGTGAGTCCACATTTTTAAACCTGCTCTGATACCATGTTGAAACTTGGGCTTACATGAGGTGAGGCTCATATCTACTCAAAACCTTAAGGCAATGGGTGGTGAAACTTTATCCTCATATGAAATCGATCACCGTAAGTATTTCTATCTTATACAGTACATGTTAAAATTCATCCGTAGAGGCAAAGTGTCTATATTTCATTCCAAGAGGAAACTTGTTTGTATTATTTACATACTTTATACAAACGTAAAAAAATTTTTCCATTTCCAATAGAATCAATTGAATGTTCACTTGGGTTAGCGAGGAGTCTGCTAGACAGACATTATCGAATAGCGCTTTTTGATGCAGACCAAATGACTATAGGATCATCGGTCTACTCTACCTCAATTCACCATTTCGGAGAATTAGGGTTCGATTTCGGAGAGGGAGCCTGAGAAACGGCTACCACATCCAAGGAAGGCAGCAGGCACGCAAATTACACAATCCTGACACGGTGGAAGAGATTAAACACGGGAATAAGAAGCAAGCTCGCCTTCCTTTTTGAGCTACATACTTGGAGCGAGCGTGTGGGCATTTAACCGAAGAAACTTCATCAACATCAAGAGAATAAAACTAAAGTTCATTTACATCTACACCGACTTAAAGTTCACGATATTTAATTAGATCCTGTTAATGAATAGATTGGCTGATCGTTCCCGAAAAACTAGCAAATAGCATTTCCCTGTAAGTGGCATGTCAAAAACGAGAAAGAAGAGACACATTCTTCTTTGACTTTAGAATATGATGAAATAAAGCAAAATGACTCACTAAATTGGCTGCGCTTTTTATATTGTGAAGTATCGGTTGATAGACACAGCTTGACACAATTTTTATTATGGGTCATGGGGAAGCAACTTTTGTGTGTTTTTAACACATGTGTATGGTTGCGTACATCTGACATCCTATACCCCGCTATAGACGAGAGTCTCTAAATCAATAAGATAATGTTGTTGTTGTAGACGGACCTAAAGAATGCCCTAGATAAAATGGGATATCCGATAATACTTGGCATAGGATACCATGAGCAAAGGAAACACCCCATGGTCCAAGAACGTGGAGGATATAACGCACTCAAGTATCAACCATCCCTACACTATGCCTTTTCCTTTCTTCTTTGCCATTTTCCTTTCCTTTTTTTTGGGATCATTACTATTTACTTTGCCAAGTTGCCATGTGAACCGACCCTACAAAATTAAGAGAACCCGGTTCCCTTAGCTTCATCGAATCTCCAAAGTTTGATGTGAAATATGGCCTTTGTCTATATTCTTTCTCAATCAAGATATGCAAACTTGCCTCCCCTATCTTTGCTTTTTTTTTTTGGGGGGGAGGGGGTTAAGCTTCACATGTACTTAACCCTTTAGGATAAGAATAACCTCAGTTACGTTTCATATCCGCTCAACCACGAGATGTTATTGTTACGTTTGGTGGAACTGAAGTCAGCAACCGAGCTGAACTGCTGAGATGAACTTAAGTTAACCTGGATAGAACTTGGAGAAGTGAACTACTGTCATGCTGAGCTGGATAGTGCAGAGCTGAATAGTACCGAGCTGAGCTACACAGCTAAGGTTATATTGGATAGAAGCATTGCCGTGCCGAGCTGGACAACAGAAATGCCGAGCAGAGCTGAACAGCAAAGCATTGACCTCAGCTCAGCAGTGCATCAGAAGTTTACAGGATGGAATATTCATTGATTGGAGATTTGATTGTAGAGAATCTTGTTCTGAATCAAATCTTTCCATATTTATCTTTTTATAAGGAATATCTAATAGAATCCTATTCATGGTAATGTATTGATGTAAAAGAAAACTCCATAAATCATGTTGATCTTTTTTCTCCTATGAAATCTCCTGTTAGACGCATATATGATGTAACCGAAACCTCAATTGGTCGATAGTGAATTTCTTTGTTTATTGTTTTCTTTGATTATTGTTCATTACGTGTGTATCGCAATAGCATGATTGTGCGTTCTTGTTAACAATCGTCGTGTTTGTTTCTACGGTTCCGCAAGCCCCAACGGTTATTGATAGGATGCGGTTGTTGCAAAATATAACATAAAACACGAATAAGAATTAAAAGTAATAAGTTCGCATAGTCCACTAGTTATAAGTAACATAAAACGCAACAGCTTAGTTATGCCATGTTTTTTTGTCTACTGAAACAACAACAACAACACATACACACTATATCCCAACGACATCAAAAACTATCGTTAGGGTCTGGAGAGGATGAGAGCGAGAGACCGTTAGAGTCTGGGGAGGATGAGAGTCAGTGAAATAATGCATCCATCTCAAAAGATAGAGAGTTTGGTTCTAGCGAGATCCCAGCTCTATATGTAACTGCAATAATAAGGATTTGATGTGCTAATGTGTTAGTGACACATAAAAACATATCCCGTAATTTATACCATGTCCGTATCAAGAAGTTTCTGTGCGAATAGACGAATTCTACCTTGGGTTATGTGGACTTTCTTTTTACCAAAACTTAAAAGTAATAAACATAAAACACATCTAAGAAAATTATTTAACTAAGGTATCAACAAAAAAGTATCTTCACATTTAGTTCGCTTCTATATTTTTTCTTGACCCTTTTATGGTGATACATTACACATAATTAAATAATTAATCACGTGAAATAATTTTAATCCGCAAAGGAAAAGGATTCTTAACTGATGTAGCTTATTACATTTACAAAGTTGGAAATATGGTTTAAAAAAAAAATTTGGCCATATGGTTCTAATCACTTGTAGTCTGTCACACAGTCGTGGATGATGTCCATAGTGTGCAATTTGTCGACGGCTAAAGTTGTTGACGGGTTCGAGTTGCGAAAACAACTTATTTCACAAAAAGTATAGGTAATGCTGCATACATCATATCGTAAACCATCCAGCTCTTCCTCGGTCCCTGTACAAACGTGGGAGCCTAGTACACCGAGAACGCCCTTTTATCATCACAATCTCAAGCTCATTAGGTGCCCTTTTATCATCACAATCTGATGCTCATTAGGTGCAGATTACTAAAACTAGAAGCTGGGCATGTGGCCAGATTGCCCAGCATAGGTGATTTTTTTTACTGAAATATTAACAGTTGGTTAAATTTTTGAACAGAAATAATAGATGTGAATAAATAGTAAAGAGGAGAAGATTGTAGTATGATGCTTACCAAGTGCAGCAGGCGTGTGAACTCTGGAACTTAATATAGCTATATTCTTAGATAAGATAGAAAAGCATCAACCTTAGCAGTTTTTTTTTTTGTGTTTGTCTTTGTTTTGTGTTATTTATCATTTATTATGTGTTTATGCAGTTATATATAGAGTCGGGGGTCTCACTGGAAGCGAACTTTCTATCCTTTGGAGTGGAGGTATTGTTTGCATGCCTCTCACCTTCTCCAGACCATAGCAATGTCTTTTACTGTTGTTGAGATATACTGGATATGTGTTGTTGCATTCATAGATAAGATAATTACATGAGTAGAGATGAGAGTTTGTTAACATAGTTACATGAGCACAAGTCGAAAACACTTATTCTACTAAGTTCTCTAAGGTTGAAAACAACTAGAAAATACTCTACTAGATGGTTAGTGTATTCTGGTCATACCTCGGAGAGTCTTCTTTTAGAGCTTATGATGTATCCAAATTCCACGTGTTGGTCACATAGGTTTTGTTGGAGATCCTATGCTGAGAGTATGATGACGAGCCAATGCATAACTAAAAAGATATACATACAGGTCCATCAGTGAATCGTCAATGATTCTGCGATTCAGAACGGACTCTGCCTTAGTGCATGCACAAACATAGTAAAGTCGTCCCAATAAAACAGAAGAATTATACCCCAAAGTAATATGTAGAAATCTGTCAAAAAGGGCATCGCGACGGCCAGCTTCTTTGAGCAACTCGATAAGTAAACAGATTCAGATTGTGTGCCATTTTCTTTATCCCGTAAATAAGTTGGAGATGCGAGGTATTATTGGCATTTCAAAATGTTTCATATGTTTGGAAGTTTTTCATCTCCAATTGCAAATATTAGAAAAACTACACCAATAAGAGCGGAGCCATTTGCAAGGACCAGTGGTGCTTAATGATGTAGTGACGGAGAGAGCAAAACCGGCTAAAGTCTTCATCCGTTCCAAACTCTAAAGAACTGTCGAAATGTAAATAAAAAACTTAAGTTGGGGGATAATAAATATTTTATATTTTTTATTAGCAATTCAATATATAAAAACAATTTATTATATCAAACTTATTGAAAGATAATATAAGAGAAAATCACATTTTCTATACTAACAATGTATATTATGTCAAAATTTCACAATAACTATTTAATTCTCATTCTTTATTATGTATTCACCTCGTTTTTCAGACTCTGTTAATATATAATGAACCCACGCCACCGACATCACCACCACCTCTAATTAGCGGCTCAACACCTTAATCCTCCACCGGTTCTCCATGTGCCGCCACCTCAACCTCCACACCTGCCTTCTGCTTCTGCTTCTTCTTCCTCCCTCCCCCCCCCCCCCCCCCCCCCGAAGAGCCGCCCCCTTCCCCTTCTTACTCTAGTTTTTCAAGCATCCTAAAATCCAAGTGAATAATCTTCTCCAAGTTGATCCACCCCCAGATGAGCTCACAATCTCGGTCCAGAAATTCGCTTCTGTTTTCATAGAAAACCACATAACCCATGTCAACGATACAATCTTGGAGCATGTCGTGTCCAAATCCATCCCACTTGCAATCACCCCGGGGTGATTGTTGCTCTTTTTTTATCTCATGCTTCGAAATACAAAGAGGCAAAAGGGATTATCATAAAAACTTTTGCTTAATTAGAATCCTATGCAATCATGTCTCCTAAATCAGAATCAGGAACACAAAAGATTTACAAGCTCGTGCCTTTGCTCAAGCAGGAAGGATCCAAAAGAGGACCCAAAACGCTAGAATAGCATGATTTGGCTTGATCAGCAACCGTTTTCCTCTGTTTTTGGAAGTAATGGAGGTTTTGAGCCACCCCAATTGGCTGAAATCGCAAAACCCACTAGAGCACAGAGGGAAAGAGATTCTTGTGGCTATACAAAAACCTCCCTGTCAGAAAACATGAAATAATTCAAGAGAACAATCGTAGACCGAAGGAATTTTTTATTGTATGTATTTTTTGGATGATGAAATGTATACAAGTCCCTTGGTACATATACTACTACTGCTGTATATCTATATGGAAAGCTATTTATTCTTTTCTTTAATTTTATCAATCACTGATTTTTACTATTTACAATTGTATCAATTTGCGATACTTAATTTTAGCACATTTTCTAACACTCTGTCAAAAAAATTTCTTACAACCGTTCGTGAATACGATGATTTCTCTAAGGTATTACAAGATGGTTCTTGGAAAGGAAAAAAAAACATAGGATTGGTGGTGCTTCGCATTAAACGAAATAAATTTAACAATATTATAATATGAGATGAAAATGAAATATTTACAATATATTCCCACTCGTGATAAAAAAAAGTGATTTTTTTGGTAGATATAATTTTAAACGAATATAATTCAATAAGGAACAAAAATACATTTCGTCCAATCAAATTCTACAGTCGCCTCCCTTTCTTCTTCACCTGACCCAACGGCTCCCACCTACTGGCAACGCGCAATTTGCCCAATTTTACTTGGAATTATCAGGGCTAATCCACAAGAAAGCGTAGGCTTTCTAGTAGGAAGCAATTTCACTCGTTTTGCTTCCGCTAAGTTTTGCGCCGGCACGCAGGGAGGAATGGATCCCAATTGGGAGCTCCAGAACTGCTGCAATCATGATCAAGTGGTTTTTCTTGTTACCATCGGCGTCTTCACTTTCGTCATTCTTGCCGTAAGTCTTTTCTTTTTCTTGTCTTCTGTTTCTCTTTCTTTACTTGCTTTGGTTGAATTTAGTAATTTGTAGTTGAATCACGTTTGGAATTATTGTACATTCCTTGTATATTCCGTATTTGGAATTGTTGTACATTCCTTGTATATTCCGTATTTATACGCGTTTGTGATTTTAAAGTGGGCTTGTTTAATTTGATGTTCTTGTTACTAGCTTTTACTTATGAACTTTCTAAAGTAGTCAACTTTTGTTCAAGTCCGACCAGGTCGTCTTTGATAGAAAGAGAATGTTCGCATTTACAACTTTGGACTTGTAGCTGTGATTGGGCATATACGCCGAGACATCAACGTGTATGCTCGATCACAGCGTACATAGACTTGCAGATTTCATTCTGATGGTAGGAAGATTTAAATCAATGTACGCTTTGATCGGGCATAAACATTTATGTCCTTGGCAAATTTTGTGGAAAGGATAGTGCAGTAAGTAGTTTATCAAATAAATACTTCTACGGGTCAATCTTTTGAGCAATAGCATTTAGGCATTAATCACTGGATACACATTCTAGGAGAGCATCTCATTTGCATTTCTGGGCCACACAAGTCAGCTTGGATATTAATCCTGGTGTTGGGTAGTATCACAAGCCTAATGCTACCTAAAGTGGAGGTGGATATCCTTCATCTACTTGGGAAGATTTCTTCTGATAATATTGATGGTGGATTGATTCCATATAATGTCTAAAACTCATTGGACTACAAGGTGAGACCGATGAACCTTTAGAAAAACCTTGCATCTTATCATTGAATAACCATAACTTGACAAGTTATAATATATAAAGGCAACATGATAAAATTTGTAGGCCTACTGCTATTTTGGAAAATGAGTTTCGTCTTCTTTTTTCGTTGATTTAGTCCTGGTGAAAATTTTTTTGCTCTACTGTTCTGGTAGAAGTTTTAAAGAAAACTAATTATATATTGGTTGCAATAGAGAATTTGTGACACGCACTATAGGGGCTATTGTTTGCACATACTTGTACATGCTCGTGGCGACTACTTTTCCATGAATAGCTTGACTTCTGCCCACACTTTTCCCTGTGAAAACTTTAACCTGTTATGTTTATTGAAACAGTTATGGAGGACATTTTTGCTGACTCCATTCAAGCTCATTACTGTCTTTCTTCATGAGGCAAGCCACGCAATTGCGTGTAAGCTCACATGTGGAGAGGTAAAAAGCTACTCTCAAATGTCCACTGTTATTTTACTAAGATTTGACAATTCCATTTCCCTCTGGATAAAGGATGCAGTAGTTTAAGTTAGTTCATCTACATATGTACACATCTGTGCTATATGTTTGTGTAGGTATGTAGGTATGTAGATATGTGCATGCACATGTGCGTATGTTGCTCGGTAGTTTTAAGTTATTATTGTGTAAAATTAATGGGTTGATATTTGTGAAAAGCTGGTATAAGATCATTACATAGTGTATCAGTCACCTGCGATGACAATTTTCCTCTTTTAGGTAACAAATGTAGGTCACTATCAAGATAGATCCGTGAGAACCACCTTGATTCATAATTTCTGTCTTTCGAAACGATAATCTAATGTCTAGGGATATTTATCAGAAAGATAATGTAGAAGAATGTTCTGGTGGTCATTTATAGTATCAAGCTACATGTTTGGTATTTGATTTTTTTTCCTCCTTGATGCTATTGTATGTATGTGCAATTTTCATTTATTATATACTTTCTAAATGTCCAATTTTCTTGCAGTTTTTTCTTTATTTTATGTACCCTCTCCTGTAGGTTGAGGGCATGCAAGTTCATGCAAATGAGGGCGGGGTTACAATAACGCGTGGTGGTGCTTATTGGCTGATCCTTCCTGCTGGATGTATGTACCCTTGTATCTTTAATATACTGTTTTTTAGTATATTTGGTGTCTATTTAAGTATGAGTGAGAAGGATGATCTTTGACTCCTGAAATGTTCTTTCATATGCCTCCCCAGTTTACTTTGCCTTGTATAACGTCTTCAGCTGTGCCTTAGGTTTCTTTTGTCAATATGACATATGTTTTTCTCTGTTGAATCCCAGACCTTGGATCATCATTTTGGGGAATGGTTCTTGTTCTTGCTTCAACGAAGCTTCTCACTGCCAGAATTGCTGCTGGATGCTTTATTCTTGCTTTACTTATTGTTCTCTGTATTGCAAAAAATGTAAGCTATTTGGTGAATGCTACTTTGCTCATTTACTCTGTTATTTTAGTTCAACTTTATAGGGATTCACCAGAATGAAATAGTCACAATCTAATTCATCTTTTTTGTTGTTTTCACCTTTGGGTTGTAAACAGTGGACACTTCGAGGACTTTGCATCGGTTAGTGCATTCATTAAATTCCTTTTTAGTCTCAATGATATTATCCTTTCCATGGTAGAATGAATTTACACTTACGGATTGGTCCAAACAGGATTCATTGTCTTCATTGCTGTGGTATGGGTTCTGCAAGAATTGACCAAAGTTCGCATTCTTCGCTTTGTCATTCTCTTCATTGGTCTGGCTTTATCCTAGTGTTTGTTTGCCTTCCATTTAAAAATGTTGTCTTTATTCCTTGTTTTGCTCTTAAGGGCGGCTTGAATTTTCTTACCTCTTTTTCTTTTGTTGCTTATATGGGTGTTTGATAAATGACAGGTGTTATGAATAGTTTGTTTTCTGTCTATGGTACAACCTAAATCTCTAAGCTCACTTAGTGCATGCAATTTGAGCCTGTGCTTTGAAAATCCTGTCTAACTCAACAAGATACACTGCAGATATATATGATGACCTGATATCTCGAAGGGTTAATTCGAGTGATGCTGAGAAGTTTGCAGAAGTTTGCCCCTGTCCTTGCAATGGGGTAGCGTGGGGTGTTTTATGGTAATCTCGTTATTGCAAAATACTTTTTTCTAAGGATGAAATTATTTCCTAGGATTTTGATCATTCATAACTCGGTATATGAAGGATTATTAGTCCTTTTATATTTTTGCCATTTCACCATGGACGTTGTCTTCAGGGGGGTGATATCCTTCATTTTTCTTTGTGCTGCTATGTACCTTGGACTTGTCATCTTGTCTTGAGGTAAGGCCAAGTTTATTTATTTTATTATTGTCATTGTTATATTTCTTTTTTAAGCCTGTAGCTTTCTGCTGTGCTTCTTAATGGACATATTCTCCAAGCTATGTGGTATATAGAAATGTATTACACTTATTTTGCTGAATAACATACATCAATATGTTATCTTCTAGAAAAAGCACACATTAAAGTGAATTATCCAACTTTACTGGGAACTGCTTATCCTGGTGTATGATTAAATTGTTGATACAAGTGATTATAGATTGGAATGATTAAATTGTTCAACCTTACTTAAAGCTACTAGTGGATGTGCATTTATTGTTGTAGATTTATAGGTGTCATGTCTCTCTACCCCCCCCCCCCCCCCAATGGTGTATGCTTTGGTTAGAATTCTGATCACTGGAGCAATCATGTATAATTGCAGCCCGGCAATGGAAATAGCGGTTTAGATTTATTTAATGCTGTATCGTTTGCTAATGATATAACTTGTTCATAGATTGGAATGATATACATGTCTGCAAGGTTATTGTTACTTTGTCAATCCTTTTCCTAATCATATATATTATAATGCGTGGCAAGATGCTCGTAAGAAACAAAGCAGCATAGCATCAAAAGGCTGATATGGGTATGGTTGCGTACATCCTACCCCCGTATGCTGACATAGGCGGAAGCCTCTAAAGCAATGTGGTAATGTTGTTGTTGTATATTTTCTTCGGTGCCTCTGTATTGCGTAAATACTAAATAGAGGTCTGTGTATTCAAGTTATTTTCCGAAAAGAAGTCCTGCTCCAACGACCATACGAGTCATCTACGCAAAAAGAACCTATATCCTTTTTTGAATTATTCGGTCATGCAATACTTATTGAATACAAAGATAAAAAAATGAATTTCAACCTGTCATAATACTCAACCATTTAGTGGCACTGGGCGTAGCTATAATGAGGAGAGCTAATGCACAGTAAGGGTGTCATGAACTCTGATTTGATCTGGGTATTCAAATCCCACTGTTGAAATGCTCAGTTGACACCTTAACCTCGATAGGAAGATCAATAATCTGTGCATAAGGATAGGAAACTTCGGATAAACTAATGTGAGAGACCTATTGTTTTTATACATAGGATGGAGATAGAATGCTATGAAGTGGACCTAGAAATCCTATGCGGTTGTGAATCATGATGCTGGTACAAACATGGTCGTAAACAAATAAAGTTGATTTAATGTGATCATCAATTCTTATGGGTGGTCATGCCTTCCAATCTGTCAAGTCAATTTTTAGTGAAAATTTCCCCCTTTTTTTTTCTTGCAGTTGCTGGGCAGCAGTTGGGGAGAGATTGTAGTTGTGTGGTCAATCTTTTTCTCTTGCTCTGATTTCCCTTCTGGGATCCATACAGTTTCAGAATTTATTTCACCTGCAGTTTCAGGGGTTCTGTAGCACCTGAAATCATATAACCAATATTCTTTGAACTTTTTATGCAAGAGGATAGATTTTGTATATGTCCTCTTGCTGTATAACATTTGAAGTGACATGTTTGATTAAATTAGAAAGACTCGTCATTCATGAATGCACATGGTAGTAAAAGTCTATATACATACATACATATGTATGATAGTTGTTGGTCAAAAGTTTACAACCCACCAAGCATTTAAGACCAAAAAGTGTGCATTATCTGGAATACGACCAGCTTTGTCTGTAGGAGCAACTAATTATCATACAGCAAGTCTCCTATATCTATGGCTATTAGTTTTGCATGAGTTCCACAAGGCTGATAAAATCCTCCACACCAAACCATGGGCTCCGATCGGTTTTATGTTAGTCACCGGATCATGTCAAGAAATGGACGTTCTTTTCTTTATCTTGGTTACCAGAACACGGCAAGCCTTGTTGATTGTGCTTCAAATAGGCAAAAGCTCAGATGCTTTACTGCAGCCACCAAATCTGTTCCAGAACTGATTCTACCGCCTTCAACCGATAGTCTTTCAATTTAAAAACCGCATTCACACTGTTGAGAGCTAATATGTTCACTCAAATATCCAAATCATCATCAGGATCCTCATCAGAGTCTGGCATTTCATCGTCTGAGTCTCGAAAGTAGATTATCTTGCCATTGCCGGAGCTGGCTTTTGCTTGCAACTCTTCTGTGGAAGTTAGCTTTTGCGCAGTTTCGTTGTTGTCAAGGGGTTTCCTACCATCATAGATTTGAACTATTTTCCCATTGTCTGAGGAAAAATAACCAAAAGAATGGAGCATCACCAGGAAACAGCTTATCATGGAAACAAGAACTTCACATTTACGAACAAGGTAAATTTTAGACACCATTGAGCTAATAAATCATCTGTACCTTGGTGCTCATATGGCAGAACAACTTTCTCCCTCTCCTTCCGCTCCTTCTCAGACAACTGTAAATTAAATTGCACCTGACAAGGACATATACAAATGAACAACTTTACAGTTCATCAATGTTTTCCTAATGCATACTCTGCAATTTCCTTAAATGTTCAAACCATTGCATGAAGTTCCCTAGGATTGGATTTTCTGACGAGAAAAATGTCATGGAAATCGAATCACATGGTGAATGGCCATCCATGTTTTGTTTTTTTTTGTTTGTTTTTTTTTTTTTTTTGGGGGGGGGGGGGGGGGGGGGGGGGCATTATTCCTGAATGAAATAGATATATTTTGATAAGACCATCATACCTTGGGTATAAGGCTTTGAGCACTTAACTCATCCTCAGACAGTGGCATGAATCTGATACCAGCTTGACCAACATGAAGATTTTCACTCTATGTCATTGAAGGAAGATAATTAATTTATGCGATTGAACAAATTCGTCTTTCCCTGTAGGTTTGGAAGGAGAGGGTTAGAAGATACCATCATTCTGACACGTCCATTCCTGCGCTTGAATCGGACATGAAATTTTCCACTACAGAAATTCTGTTCTGCCAGTTGTAGATTCTCTGGATTCACTCTGTGCCCAGAAAGTGGTCTAGTTACAGGTTCTATGGTAGCAACTATAGAGGACATATATTCAAAAGCAGCAATAGTCTTCTTTTCATGAAGATCAGCATGTAGTAACCAGAAGACACAAGAAACCTGATCTGCAAGAAAATACAAGTAGGTGAAGCCAAAGTATCCATGGGTTTCTCCACAACGCAAAATCAATGCTTTCAAAACCTCTGGCCCTCACCACAGATTATGCTAAAAAACGCTAACCAAAGAGTGAAGATCCCATATAATGATCTCTATGTAAGCAGGATTATTGACTCAATCACCAATATTTACAAAAAGAATACGTACCATGAGTTCTAAGGCTGTTTAACAAGGCAGCAGTGGAAGAAGCGGTTGAATGTCTTGAAAGTTCACTTAACTGAAAACAGAAGAAAATATGTATCTTTATGTAAAACGAGGTGGATAAGCATAAGGTCAGGATTTACGAAACATGTCCCTTAAGACTTCCAAAATCACAATTTTTACTGATGGCATATAACAAGCATCCCCTTGCAAAAGAGTCTTAAGTCTCAGCACTTAGCAAGAAACACATACAGCAATTTTAGCCACAAGGTAATCAGAATACTATCATTCACAATATGGGCAAACAACTAGAGCAACAAGAGTGTTAAGAAGTAACACAACAGAACACCTCATGATGCGTGAAGGCTGTAGAAAAATCAATTATCCTAACTTTTTTACTTTCAACATTAAACGAAACTGTCGTGGTTAGGACATTGTTAGTGCCTTGGAGATAAAGCCTAAGCTCAACCACTAAAAGGCATTTAAGTGATGAGTATGAACAGCTGAAACTATTAATCAAGCACCGAATAACAAAATAGAGGTAAAGTAAATTTCTTAAAAACCAAAACAATGAGGTACATCATTCTCACAATCAGGAATTTAGGTCCTACAGGAAAAGAAATATGAAACAGGAAGCCACAACAAGAAATGCATTACAAGCAGCAAGCTTTTCCATAGGTTGAAGAAACTGGGGGTCAAATGATGCAATCTAAGCAATATACTTCTTTCAATGCAATTGAAGATATATTAACAGCACTTGTGTTATGGTTGCACTCGTTAATTGTCTCTAGAATTAGGACAAGTTGTTTTTGTTAAGAACATCATATTTACTAGGAGGAGGATGTGATGCCCCAAAAAGAATATAGGAGGCACTACACAATTGAGACTTGGCAACCAACAGCTGGGTTTTCGTCACTGAACACTCACACTAGAAAGTCCACATTATTGATTATGCAAGATAAAGTAACAGGAGAGAAAGAGATATTACTGAATCTATTGCGACTGCAAACCTCCCTTTTGCTCCATCAATCATTTCTGCAGACAGCAAATCATTAGCTGGACACTCTAGGCTAAAAAGTAGACTAAACGGAACCATAGTCCTATTACTTCAATGAAATGAAATAATATGGTTCTAAGGAACATTTAAATTGAAACACTGGATACCTCTTCCAAGTTCAATGATGGATGAAAATACAAAATCCAAATCCTTCACATTTCTACACAAACTTGACCCAAGAGACGTGGAGATCTGTGTACCATCATCACTGATCATTCCATTACTTACAAGACTGCTTTTCCATCCTAGAGGATCCGTGTAACAATCTAGAACCTTCAAGCTGCGCATAATTTTCCCAAGCAAAACACACAGAATCCAAAATAAGCCAAAACCTCAACCGAGGTAGAGCTATAATTATTTGAATCATCCAAAAAAAAATTATCTTAAAACAAACCATTTGCAAGATGAACCAAATTCTCGTCCTTTACTTGTGAACTGCTGAATGTAGAACGATGGATTTCTGTCCAAAGCAACCACCACAATTCCCCTGAAAGATACAATTCACACTTAAAACATTTCCTTTTTCAAGGAAACAACTAAAAACGTCTAAAAATACAGAAAAATTTAGAGAACCTTTACGAAAATGGAGGAAAACGGGTAGAAAGCGGGTTAATGAACTCACTGGGTCTGCGATTTCGAGGCGGAAACGTTGGAGAAAAGCTGAGAGAGGATATGATTGAAGACGAATTGGCCTAATGGAGCTTCGATTGAGTCCTCAAGTGTGAGAGCAGGAGGGTATTCGCCTTCCAGAGCTCCGTCACGCAAAGCTCGGCCGATGGCTTCCACCGCCATTGTTCTCGTTAACGCCTCCAAGAGTCCAAGAGATTTGACATCTGAAAAATTCGATTTTTTGCCTTTTGGGTTTTTTTCTTGATTGGGCTTTGCTTCGCTAGTGAATCTTCTGAGTCGAACATTTGAGTGGACTCAACGGCTTCTCTTTGGGCTTTACAAGAGCGACCCACTTAAATCATACCAGCTCTGTCCCTATATATGGTAAGGCTGCTTATATCAGACCGTGAGGTGATTCGGTCCTTTCCCGGACCTTACACAAATGCGGAGCCTATTGTACCGAAAACGTTCTAGTGTCCCAAAATGTTGGATACTTTTATAATAAACCCATTTTTGCTCAAGTTCAGAATTATTGTTCTAAATAACCGATAGGCACAATGCACGTAGTGAAAAATTAGTACATCAAAAGGTAATAGTGAAAAATTAAAAGAGACTTAGTTAGCAGATAGTGTTTTGTGTAATGTCTCTTTATTAATTTAAATATTCTGTAGTGGAATATAAAGCTAAAACACAGAAAGTAGGAACATATAACTATCAAATTTGTCTTAACAAACGGTGGAGAATCATATAGAGTTTGCGTAACAGACAGTAAAGAAGTAAGACGGTAAGGGCGAACGACAATCGATTTTGCCTTAAAAACCACGCAGCAGTATGTACCCGTTTGGAGCTATCAAATAATAGGTAATTTCTATCTTTTGTTTTCCTCCCTCTTCCAAAAATATTGTGTAGTTTGACTTTTTAGCGTAATGTATATAATTTTGGTCGTTTCTATTTCGAAGGGAGTCAAAGACACAATCTTATTTTACTTTAGAACATGATGGAATAAAGAAAAATGACTCACTAAATTGGCTGCGCTTCTCATATAGTGAAGTAGCAGTTGATCGACACAGCTTGACGCAATTTTCATTATGGATCATGTGTTTCTAACACATAAATATGGTTGCGTACATCCGACCTCCTCCATACCCTGCAAACGCAGAAGCTTCTAAGGCAATGGAGTAATGTTGTTGAATATAATTTTGGTCGGATTCGTATCTGCTGAAATATGTGATTCAATAAAATTAATATATTAAATTATCATTATAAATAGTGTAAAATATTTAACATAATGCTATACAATAGCCTCTTTAAAACTTTAATGAAGTATGTGGAATTATTACAAATTCTATGATCATGGCGTTCCAAACGGTTGCAAGTCTGATTTTCCTTGCCATTAAACTTGAGTCTAAGTGTAAATGATAATGTTTCTACAAAAAGTCGAAAAGAAAAATAATCAGACTGAATTGATTGCTCTTGAGAATTTTCTGCAGTCAACTGTAGGAGTAATAAAATGTGGATGAAAATTATCTGATGCGTACGCATACGATATCATGTCGTACATGTATGGAAAGCAAAGGCATTCAGGATCTTCTATCACAATTTATTTTTAATGTAGTTCTATCATGTCATCTACAATAAGATTTTATCAAATGAATATATGCATATAGAGTTGAATGTTTTACTAGTAACAAACTCTTTATTTCTTAGAATAGAGGAATTGTTTGCCTGCTTCTTACCCTCCCCAGACCCTAACAATAATTTTTTGTCGTGTTTGCCTGCTTCTTACCCTTCCCAGACCCTAGGAATTGTTTGTCTGCTTCTTACCTTCCCCAGACCCTAGCAATAACTTTTTGTCGTGTTTGACTGCTTCTTACCCTTCCCAGACCCTAGCAATCACTTTTTTGTCATTAGGATATACTGAGTATGATTGTTGTTGTTGTTGGTATAATCTTATCAAATAAGATATGATATGATAAATGAGGACGGTGGGTGAGGGGAGTGAGAGAACTCAACCCCCGTAATTTTAACTTGCTTAATTTCTCCAGAATTTAAAAACATCCAGATTCGAAAACTTTGATTGAAGTTTGAACTCGTAGAGCATGGAGCCGCTTCAACCAATTTGACTCATCGATGGAACAACGGGGTTAGGTCAATATCTATGTTTTAGGTTGACTTTGCACTTGTTTGTTTATGTTTTACCGTTGTTTTGTATTACATGTACATATACACGTTATGTTTATTTTAATATTGAAAGTCTCCTCTTTGTATTTTTCGAATTCCCTCGCTAACACACTAGCACATCATATCTCTATTATAATGTCATTTTATAGAGCCGGAGGTGTCACTGGAAGCAGAGTCTCTATTCTTTGGGACAGAGGTATTGTTTGCTTACCACTTACCTTCCCCAGACACTAGCGATAGTTTTTGCTACCCTAGCGATAGCTTTTGTTGTCGTTGGAAAATACTAGGTACGGATAGCGATGATGATGGTGGGACGACGGGGGTGTTCGTGGTTGTCGTCTTCATCGATGCTTTACTCCATTAATCACAACAACAAAACGAAATGATGTGTGTGAGAATGGAATATCATATATATAGCAAATTCTATAGGCAGCTAAAAGATTCCTTCTCAATTCATAATTTTTGTAAGGCATTATAAACATTAAAATGAAAACAGCAGCAACCTATCACTAGACAAAACAGATTACCCAAAAATTAATGACTTTGCTATCAATTTAAAATCCAGTACAATATAAATGTGGTAATGATCTCTTGCATAATCATAAGAGAAAAGGAAAATCAAATTACCAAAAATGTATCTTAGGCTTCAGTGATAGGGTATTCAAAGACTACATCCTTCCCGGAAAGCTTTCTGTAGACTCCGGTAAACGTGTCCAGCTTGTACTCGGTGTCATTCCTTGCCTTCGGGTCCAAAAAGATCTGCAAAAAAGCCAATAGTGAATAACATCTCATACACGTAGTCAGACTCATTCTGATAATTACCTTCATAATCTTAGAGCCATCAAGTCTATATCTGACCCTTTTGCCAACGATCTCAGCAGGATACACAAGATCCTCCAATATGGCATCATGAACTGCAGTGAGAGTCC
Organism: Eustoma russellianum; assembly: GCA_036186865.1. NCBI lineage: Eukaryota > Viridiplantae > Streptophyta > Magnoliopsida > Gentianales > Gentianaceae > Eustoma > Eustoma russellianum. Next base: position 32,133,999 of record AP025051.1, read on the forward strand.
TCGAGCGAGGTCTTTGGACGGCAGAACCCTTCTTTGGGGGCCGCAATATCCTGCGTGTGGCAATGAGCACAACATCCTAGTAACAGTTTACAGGACAGAATAACTATCAGAAAAAGTTCTCCAGATATTCTTTATAATCAGGGCTATTGTTCCGTTTGAACGATATTACAATCACAATTATAATTACCCCAATAAAGTTTCCAGAGCTTTTTCTCTAAAGTAAGATTTGCACTAAATAGCAATATCATTTTTAAAAACCTATTAGCTTACAGAAAAGAGTGTGCTATCAAAATAAAAGTAATGTTGACTATTTTATACTATGTATGATGCAGGTAAATCAAATATGTTGAGAAAGATTGTTTAAATCAGATGAATCAAAACACATAAAAAAAAGTTAAAGTGTGATCATAATATGGTTCTAGACAGTAGCTAAATGGATGGAACTGCGTCCTTTTTGTACTGGCATCCCAGAATGGTTCAAGAATCTAAATCCATCACAGTCTACCCATTCCACCAGTGCACACTTACGCATATCAAACATAAAACTGGAGATACTCAATGGAGTCCAGGAAGGAAGATAAAAGATTAGATCTTAAATGGTAAGAGAAGAAACGACCACAGGAGATGGGAAGCCATCACCAATGTGTACATAATGTTTCTTATTCTTCTCCATCTCTGGAAAGTTACCAGATGAAAGAAGTAAACTACATTCCCTAATGTTCCCTCCTCCACAAGGCTTTCGGAGACACTTCCCAAAGGCTTTCACATGATAAACATGCACAAGCCACACATGCACAGGTATCTACACACGGCACTGCATAAATTTTGATACACAAGCCTGTCCTATCAAATAAAGATGACATGACTTATCCACTTTGGCATTAAGGGCCAAAAACTTACCTTGCCGCTGAGCTTCTTCTCCAACTCTCTCACAAGCCTAAGGTGAATCTTTCTGAAAGACTTCTTCAGTCTGTAAGGAACATGAATGACAACAGCCTTGCGATTACCTGAAACATCAATTTGCCTGCAAAGACAAAGTTAATGCACTGGAAAAAAGTGGATTATAATCACTAATATTGCTTTGCACAGATGGATTCAACCGGTACCAAA
>AP025051.1:32135208-32259961 GCA_036186865.1 Eustoma russellianum
GATAGAATATTTTTGATTCATCTTTGATTGGCCACCTTAACAATAGTTTTTTCTATCGTTGAGATATACTGTGTATCAGATATACTGTGTATGTGTTGTTGATCTTTGATTGACGACTACACAAAGTTGTGTTGTTTTGTAATTAAAGCAATTAGTGTTACATGTAGGATTCAGAATATTTCCCTTTAATTTACTAACTTCCATAGGATGCCAAGATACCTTTTCCCTTTTTGTTTGTTCGATTTAACTTGGTGGCAAAGGCTATACCTGGCTTTGAGGGGGCTTCCACCGTCCACCAATCCAATCTCAAAGAGTATTGTGAATGATACAAATCATTAACTCAACGTCTTTCTGTGTTGGAAAAATTGTTCGATTTAACTTAATTAGACCATGGGAGAATTAAGTCCCAAATGTGGATATTGTCCACTGATAGGTGATGTAGAAGAAAAGTTTGATAAGTTATATATATATATATATACATATATAATGGAAGGGGAATCGAACTCGAGACCCGAGAATAGAATAAATGATACTCAACAGTTAGACCTAAAGTTTTTTCGCTATATGGCAATTCTATCTTTAATTGATGCATCTTTTGATATGTGTTAACTATCTTTTAAACACTAAGTCATTCAATCAATATTTGGCGTGTCATATTATGTAGACGTGGATGGTCTAATAGTCTCAAAAATAACTAAATGATTCATTTAAATGAATATAATAAATTATCACTGCGTTTACCAATACCTTAAAGTCTTTAAATCATGGAAACAATATCTTGTAAAAAAAAAATGTATAGTGAGGATCGTACATTAGATTACGAAACGATCCGGCTTCTTTTTAGACAATGCGCACAGAAAGCTAATGTACCGGAAACACTCTTTTACTATCACGTTTACCTGTAGCTAAAATATTCAACTGTAGAAATCTTCAGAATTATTACACGTTTGTGAAAACGGTTAAAGATACATGGAAAATGATTATCTTAACCATAAATAATTTATTCTTCTCCAATTTAGTCCATCGTGTTTTAATTTGGCCGGTTTAGATGTTAAATTTTGCAATTTGAAATTATTTACATTTCTTTTTAGTCTAATCTATGCATCTCCTGGAAGTTATAAAAGCTTGTTGAATTGACGGGTAAAGACCCATATTTACGTTTCCTTTTAAGCTAATCTATTGATTAGGACCAAACATTTGAAATAATACACAAGACACTACTAATCCTATTTCTTAAAATATTACCAATTAATAATTAATTGGTAACATGATTAACTATAGCCTATAATTTACAAAGATATAAAGGAGAATGGAGGAAGATTTCTCGCGATCGAAAACATAAACTATTCTTTGAATTTGGAATATGATAGAATAAAGCAAAATGATTCATTAAATTGACTATTTGTTATTGAGAAACAATCTCTGTGTGTTTCTAACACATAAGTATGGTTGCGTACATCTGACCATTCTATACTCATCATAGACAGAAACCCTCAAGGTAATGAGATAAATGTTGTTGAAAACCTAGGAATGACACGTACCAATCCACAAAAGAAATCTCCACACCATTCATATGCATATTTAATGAGTAATGCTCGCCGTTCCACTCCACTAACATTCTGGTTTAGTAAACAAATGAGTTTGAAATAATCAAGAAATTAAATAAATTAGTAATATCAAAAGTTTCATGTATTTTTTTTCTTCTCTAGAGAAAGCAGGTGGCCATGCTACTTGAACAAACATTATATATATATATATATATATATATATATATATATATATATACACACACATATATATGTATATGTATATATAAAAACAGGAACAAAACCTTTCCTTACGTGCTAAATTCAGCCCAACTCACATTCCACATCCACCTTACCAACTAAATATTCAGCAAAATTTAGCACCTGTTCCTGTTCCTTAACCATCCCCAAAAGTCCCCAACTATATAAAATACCAAAATTATTACAACCATATCATTGTATTCTTTTCCCCTACCAATGCCAAGTCATTGGCCTTCCTACATCATTCATTTGCTGTCTTCCATGAACAAGTCCCCTTCCTTTTCCAACCCTTAATGAGTTAAAAGAAAACACAACCAGCTCGCGATCCCATCAGGTAACGACCTTTGTGTGAGAATTTCACTCTTAGAATTTGAGAAATCACGATATGTTGTTAGACATTTTGTTCTGGGTTTATGATTCTTGTGTGAAACTTTAGCTGGTAGAACTTTGGTAGAACTTGAGAACTTTGGTAGAACTTGAGAAAAAGCGCGATATTTTGCTAGACATTTCTAAAATATCGATATAATGATAAGTGTTTGCTGGATAATTCCATCTGGGTCTTGAGAAAAAAAATCCCATGTCACTGAATTTATTGTTTGATGTGTATGTTTACTTCCAGGTTCATATATGAGGAGGTTAAAAGTGAAGCAAAATATGAGGCATCTAATCACGTGCCGTCACATGTACAAAATGGTCACCGGTTTAATTTTTTTTAAAAAACTAATTTGTACACATGACGACGTGTGATTGGAGGCTTCATATTTTGACTCAACATCTCAAACGGGTTTACTTCTACCTAAAGGTTGCTCCAAATGTGGGAATCCAGAAGTCAGTGGTGGTCTCAGCAGCAACTGGGAATGTGCTTGATATTGGCACCAGGCAAAGCCCTCGACTTTTCAAGTCTTGCTTGGGCCCTTCCTCCTTTGCTTTATCAGAATTCTGCATAAAGCATGTCTGACAATGATTACTCACGTGGAAACTTTTAAAAGATAATAATAACATTTTTGGTTTACTATTTTTAATCTTTATATTACCTGAATAATTTCTGAAATGGTTAGATTTCACACCAAAAATAGACACGGTTAAGTTGAAAACTAAAATGACTATGAAATAATTCAGGTTGGCAGCATAAAGGTCTTTGCATATTTGCCAATCACCTCAACTACTCTGGAATAATTTGAGTCCAGGTTTTACGCAACTAATTGTTTAGAGACTTATACTTTTTTTATTGAACAAAGTGACTTCATATCTTAGTCTAACAATTCTGGGACCATGCAATAATACCAGGTTTGAGACAATATATAGAAAAACAAAGTACCTTAATTCGAAGCCGTATCTTGTAAGCGTGTGTAGGGTATTAGTTTTTACAATTTTCTCAAAGGGTATTATGAATCTTGTAAGTCCGTGTATACGGTAGAGGTTTATTATATTTTTGTCAACCACCACAACAACAACATTATCCTATTGTCATAGAGGCTTTGTTTATGACGGGGTAAATAGGGGTCGGGTGTACGTAATCTTACCCATGTGTTATAAACACACATATATTGTTTCCAAATGACCTATAGTGAAAATTACGTCAAATTGTGTCGATTGGTTGATACTTCACAATATAAGAAGCGCAGACAATTTAAAGAGTCGTTTTACTTTATTCAAAGTAAAAGAAAAATGTGTTTACATTGAGAATTGAACGAATATTTTTGTCAAACAGAGAATATTAAAAGCTGAAATCTCATACCTGTAGACGTCGAGGGGGTGCTCCATTTTTCATATACGGCGTACTCAAAACCTGAAATCATAAAAAGAATAACATGAACAGATGAAACATGTAATCATGAGCTGAAATTCCTCCATTCTTAATTAAAAGTTCTCAAAACTTGGGCTTATATGAGGTGAGGTCCACATCTACTCAAAACCTTAAGGCAATGGGTGGTAGAATCTCATCCTCATATAAGCCATGCATTTTTTTTTTCAAATTAGCCAATGCGGGATTCTCAACAAAAGTTGAACCCCAATTAGTACGGGTCCCTGCCACCCTCGGTTCCAAGGATGTATACGTATGTAAATAAGGTTCCCAAGACCCACTAGTATAAGTTTGTCATAGCACAGGAACATCACAAAGAGCTCATTGGCACCAAAGGAACAACCGACAGATTGGCTTGTCAGGCTATCAGATCATTCCATGGGTCAATAATGCTTACACAATATGCAGTTAGTCTGGAGGGAGTTCAAACATTCTTGTCTTCGGCAATGTTCGAACCCCTGACGTTCCTTTCGAAACCCCCCACATGGAACCTGGGACTCCTTCATTCTTAATTAAGAAACATATGGGGTTGTGTAAGAATATATGAAGAATGAAAACGGATAACATAAAACATACACCGACTTGATCATGCAGGAACTTGATGTACTCAATTGCCTCATGGAGAACGGATGCAGTATCAGTCTGAAAAATACACGAACACAAACAAACCAATTTGTTATTTCGAAACAAGTAATGAAATGTTCTATTTAAAGAAGACTTAAGTAATAAATCATGCTAAAACATATGTACACATAAACTGGAAAACCTTTGTTTTCAGACTGCCCAACTGTTCCTAGTTCCTAGTTTGTCTAAAAAATTTCATAATACGAACAGTAAAAGCAGTTTTTATTTGTATCACAAATCTCCTACAACTTCCTTTCTATCATGCTTTCAAGTGACATTGGCATAACCTAATCACACACACGCAAATCAGTAGAAAGACAGGTATTCAAGCGCTAGTTCAAACCAAAAAATGCAATGATATTTACCACTATTTCAATTTAAATAATAAGCAGTTTTATTTTTGTGACAACATTTCCCCCATATTTTATTCCAGTATGTTCCCACAGGAGCATAAGTTTTAGGATTTAGCCTGCTGGAAAGTATTGTAGTAGCTGTAGTTGTATATTCAGGTAAGACGATCTCCAAGTGTGGGGGTTTAGATCTTTTAGCGGTTTAGATTTAGAATATTTTTTTTGTGGAGTTTAATACGTTTAAGCTCGAAAATTGTTTACTAAAACACGTTCTCAATTTGCATTATTCACAAAACTCTATGTGCACGGAAGTGGGGGCGTTTGAGGTTGAGAAATTTGATCTTTTTTCTACCCACTATGTGTTATAATGTAGTATGTATCATTTGTATAACTCATATATATATATATATATATATATATATATATATATATATATATATATATATATAAACTATACAATATGTTAAATGCATGTCTCATTTATGATCATGTTGCAATGTATGGAGCAAGTAAACAGTAGGATGGAAGATCTGAAAGGCAGTTGAACTGTTATGAATCTGGACAAAGGAGTATGGTTACCTTTCCAAAAGGTGAAACCAATTGCTGGAGTGCAGTTATTCGGTCCCCCAACTTCTCTTTCCGGACCTGATGACACATCATAGGTTAAAACTCTCATCCATTTCTTTGAAGATATATAGACACATACTTATTCTCCTTTTCTTGAAAAGATTAAACATTCTAAAAAGTCATATCATCAAAAGCCCAGAATAATGGAACGTACCTTAAAAGTTGGTAATGGGGTAGGCGTTTCAATTCTTGAACGCTTGAATGTTGGTTCACAGCTGCTTTTCTTAGCCACCGAGCTCAAACCTTGTACTTGATCATCAGTATTAATCTGGAAATTTAAAAACCTTAAATCAATTGAACCTAACCTTAAACCCTAGTTTGCTTCAATTGTCACACACTAGGAGTTGTTACCTTTGATATACATTATCCATGATATACATGACCTATTTATAATAGAACTGCTACACCAGTGTTACTAAGTACACAAAAACTTTCCACTTTACATGGTATTGTAACAAATGACATGTCCGAAACAGCATGGCTGCATCAGATCGCAAAGCGATTCAGTCCCTTCCCAAACCATGCACAAACGCGGAAGTCTATTGCACTAGAAACCGTCTTTCATTCACTCATATTCGTGCGAGTGATTTTGTTTTATGAAGAAAAAAGAGGAGTCATTATACAAATATATAACATTAAAGCGTATAGAAAGCATAACTACAAGGTCTTACCATGGCTTTCACACTTGGGAGACTAGGTCTTTTTCCATAACTGGGTAGTGAAGGGAAAAACTGAGGACCCAATGGGAAAGGAGCAACTGGAAAATCATTTAAACCGACAGCCGATCGGTTCATATGACTTATCTTAGAAGAAACCTGCGAAATATTTGTCGAAACATCGTTTAAGGTTGGTTGAAAATTTTCAGTTGAAGGACAAGGATTCATGGGACTAGTGTCATAAAAAGGTTGACTTGTTTGAGGTTCAGTTTCAAAGAGTGTATGCAGTAAATTTGGATAATTATATGATACTGAACTCATAGGAAAATTTGTGGATAAGTTTTGACAATTGGAAGAATTTTGGAGGGTGTTTTCTAGGGAAGTTGGAGGTTTTAAGTGATCTTGATTCAATAATTCTAAGGAATTAATAGAGGGGACTTCAAGAATGGTGGAAAAGTTTTTATTAGTACTCCAATTCTTTTGCATCCCTTGAGAACAATCTACTCCAATTTCTTGCTGATAATTCATGCTTGGATTTCTGCTTTCTTGTTGCATTGATTGATTGTTCATCACTTCAGAGGTTCCACTAGCATGGCTACAAAACATTACAAGAAGAAGCAAATGTAAATACAATAAAATTAATGTTCTATCAACAACAACAACATTACCCCATTGCCTTAGAGGTTTCCGTCTATGGCGGTATATGAGAAGGTCGGATGTACACAACCATACTCATGAGTTAGAAACACACAGAGGTTGTTTCACGATAAATCATAATAAAAATTGTGTTAAGCTGTACTTATCAACTGCTACTTCATAATATAAGAAACGCAGCCAATTTAGTGAATCATTTTGCTTTCCATCATATTCCAAAGTCAAAGAAGAGTAATATCAATACTCCCATTTTATTTTAATTTATTTCCCTGATGATAGGAGTGAACATACATGAGTTCAAGATGCTGGGTTTGAGTAAAACATCTGACTAAGGTTATCTACAACAATCAACAACAATCATATCCAGTATATCACAACGACAGCAAAAGTTATTGCTAAGTTCTGATTAAGGTTATCTATATTTTTATAATTCCTACTAGAGCTTGGAAAGCTAGAAAACATGAAAGATGAAAGCATGCTAGGCGCATAATTTATACCTTTTCACTTGGTTAAAAAAAAAAAGGCTATATAAGGTTAATGAACTTATGAAGATGAAACTATGAGGATATTCATTTTTCCAAATTAACAGCTTCCAAGATTAATAAAGAGATTGTCCTACTTACATCAAAGGTTGATTCCAATGATCAGTATTCATCGAGGAAGAAGGGCCAATACCCATGATTTGCAAGCTCGGATCGATCGACGAATCGGGTCGGGTAGATGAAATCTGCATGTCTTGAATAACTATAAGGCCATCAGAAGGGGAGCCAGAATCATCTGTGCAAGACTTAGTGTTGGTGTCTAGCAACTGATGATCAGAATTTAGCCACTCAAAGCTTGCCATATCATGTATGATAGATGATGATGAACAACATGGTGATGATGACATATTGAAAATTCCTTTAGATGGATTCCATGGCCATGACCAATTTCCACCACATACCTCAGCTTGAAAGTTTTCTGCCATGACTTTTTGTGTTCATATAAAGGTGAAGTTGTTTCTATATTCTTGCTTTTTGAGAGCACAAAGCTAGTGTAGAAAGAGAGGATTGGATGCTCTAAGTTACAAGTGGATCATATATGCTTGCTTTAACATAGTATATATACACGAAAATTGAGGTGCTCTTAGTTTTGGAAAGTAGCCAAACCGGACACAAGGATACAAGTTTAATCTGACTAGTCAAAATTAATAATTTTAAAATAATTTAAAAGTAACAGCTAATAATCCTAGTAATCATACAATTTACTTGTTAACAAATAAGAGATATACAAATGACGGAGAACTTCACGTCAACGGATGATTCTTTTCTTTTAGACGGCGTTTGGTTTGCACTTGAGTATCGGAATCAGAATCGGAATGAGTATGACATGGTATGGGTTTGGAAGATATGAGTTTGGGACTAAAAGTGATAGTTGTTTGGTAATGAAGTGGAAATGGGTATGATAGACATTGATAGTGTTTGGAATGTATCGAAATTGAAATGTGTATAGAATATGAGCAGTCGGAAAAATGGCCGGCAACATTTGACCGGCCGGAATAGTAACCGGTCGGCAGCGACGACCGGCCATACCTCCCGTTCAACCCTCATTCCCCCATATTGATAGACAAAGGAGGTTAGTATATCAAAAAAAAAACAATATCCATTACCAAATACTTAGATATTAAACTGATTCTAATACCCCCATTTTCCCAAACAAACAGCTTCAATGGATTTAGAGAAATTCAAACTCATTCCCTTATTCCCAACCCCCAACCAAACACCACCTTAGATTCAATCACTACCCTCTTTGTTGCTAGTTTGTATATAACTCTACAACCTTCATCAATTCAAGCCTAAGCTAAGCTTGTCCTAAAGTATCCAAACAAAAACTAGGGTTGATGTTGCTCAGTCCGTTTGGCTCGCTCAGTCCGTTTGGCTCGAGTTGATTTGACTCAAATGTCATAGATGAATACTGATTAAGTTAGTTTTTTATTTTCAACGGTGTCTGTCGCCGACAATATTGACTAATCCTTTCAATGTATAGAACTCTTCGTTCAGAAGTTTTGCACCTAGTCATGCAATGCTCTATCATTCTCATAGACAGAATCAAACTTGCGATTTTATAGTTAAGGGATGAAATGAGCTAATAACCACACTATATATGATTGTTATTAAGTTAAACATGTGACAACGTAAACTAGTTTTTTCAAATAGTTTTTTTTTTTTTTTTTTTTTGGAGTGGGTGGGGGTTGGGGGCTGGTTTAAGCTCTTATTTGATGATTCAAAGTAAAAGTGGGAAGAACATCGTATTTTATCCTATGTCATTAGCAAAACTTATATCATTTTCCCCTTTTTCTTTTTTTTTTAATTTGAAGGTCAACCTTAAATGTGTCACTTGGCGACCAAATTCTATTGGTTTCCATTCATCTGACGTTTAAGGATAAACTAGGTTAACTAAAAATGGGATTCACCTAACCTTTTTTTTTTTTTTTTTACCTAACACAGCTATAACTTAAAGAAAATATTGCATCCAATAATCATGATTTATAGGCTCTCAAACCCTATCTATTGGTGGAAGGTTAATTACATCTAGGACGGTTCAAAAAAACCGAACAATTTTTTGCTTTGAAGAAATTGACATACGTTTTGTTGTCTCTTAAATTATAAGACAAACGAGAGTAGGAAAAAAGAAGGAGACTATCTTTGCCTAATGAATTGAGGGCCGTCCTTATACCAACTGTTAAGATTACTTTTTTATGATATTGATATCACGGGTTGGAGCCGTAGAAACAGGCTCTTGCACAAAGTGTAGGGTAAAGCTGTGTATCTCAGATCGCGAAGCGATCCATCACTTTTCGGGTGATACCATATTCCTATTATTGTATCATTTATACAGGTACAAATGGAGAGATGGGTCTCACTGGAAGCAAAATCTCTATCCTTTAGGATAAATATATTGTTTGTCTGCCGTTCACCTTCTTCAGACTCTAACGAAAACTTTTGTTGTCGTTGGAATATACTGAGTATGCGTTGCGTTGTTGTATACATGTCAAAACGGTTGTAAAGGATGCGGATGTTGAAGTATAATAATCTGTTTGACATTATATATGGACAATGATTAGACAAACCAAAATCGTCATGTTTGTCGGGAAAGAGAAAATTGATAAAAGAATCGGGGGATCAAATTCTCATGTACAATATTCTAATATATATTCTATACTCCTTTAGCTATTATTCAATCCCTAAAATATTTTTGAGAAGAATATCGTACTTTCTTTTTGTGGCGTTTAATTAATTGTGCGGCTGAAATTTTTTACATCCAACGAATAGACTTTCTAGGACTATCAGACTTCACTTTCAAGGTTCAATGTCATCGTGAGTATCAGATTTTATAGCAAAAATAGATTGTATTAGACTCAACCGCGTGACTTCAACTTCCTCAAAGATAACCTTTGTTATCGTTGTGATATACTAGATATAATTGTTGTTGTGATTATTGTTGAGAATCCCACATTGGCTAATTTGAGAAAAAATGCATTGCTTATATGAGGATGATGTACCACCACTGCCTTAAGGTTTTGAGTAGATATGTGCCTCATCTCATGTAAGCCCAAGTTTCAATATGGTATTAGAGCAGGTTTGAAATGTGGACTCACCCCTTGCCTGGCCCATGGTTGGCTACTTAATGTTTCCCCTCACCTAAGTCTAGATGTTCATGCCTGACTTGTGGTTTGTGATTGAGGGCGGGTTGTAAGGCGCGTGTGTATGTCAAGCCACGTTGCCACGTGAGGGCGGGTGTTGAGAGACTTGTGGTTTGTGATTGAGGGCGGGTTGTAAGGCGCGTGTGTATGTCAAGCCACGTTGCCACGTGAGGGCGGGTGTTGAGAATCCCGCATTGGCTAATTTGAGAAAAAATGCATTGCTTATATGAGGATGAGGTACCACCACCCATTGCCTTAAGGTTTTGAGTGGATATAGACCTCATATCATGTAAGCCCAAGTTTCAATAATTATCAAGTATGCTTTCCATCTTAAAGATATTGTTATAGTTGATTTTTTCTTATGTGTTTCAAAATTGAATAACCAAAAAAAATTAATTATGGTAATATTTCTATGCAGAGATAGTATCACTTTAGATTAGGGTGTCAACATTTTCATTTGGGAAAAAGAAAATTAGAAATCATTGATGACGTTGAAAAATAATTTACTCCTTTAAATCATAAATATCGTGCTACCAACTTTCTTCATTTGTAAAAAGCATAAATGATACAAACTGCATCGATAAATAAAGAAACAGGGAGTAGTTGTGCATAAATTAATATGCTTACATATTATGCCTAAGTATGTAGGTCGTTGACTTATGGATTAGTTCAACAGTAACAAATTGTATAAAATCCAACTTTAGCTTGAGTTTTCAAATAATGGGTCGAAGTCCATAACATTTTTTTATTAATGTCATATTTGACATTAATAAAGACTACACAGTAAAACTGCACGAACAATTACACTAGTATAGATTCAATAACACACACTTTCTTGACTTTGGAATATCATAGAATAAAACAAAATGACTCATTAAATTGACTACGCTTCTTATATTTTGAAGTAGCAGTTGATCGAGATAGCTTGATGCATCATTATGTGTTATCAAAAAACAACTTCTGTGTATTTTTAACACATGAGTATAGTTGCATACATCCGACCCTCTATACGTGTTATAGGTGGGAGTCTCTAAGTCAATGAAATAATGTTGTTACGTATTTGAGTTTAATCGAACTTAACACGTCCACTATGTTAGAAAAAGTACATTAAAGTACGTTTTCATGTGCTCCAAACTTATATAGAGCGTGTATAAGGTCGGTCAAGAGATTGGTATGGAATGTAGAAAACTGGGTGAACATCAGTTGGACATCGATCTCCAACATAGATCGATCGAAGTACATCGATCGATCTATGTTAGAGATCGATGTGGATCTGAGGACTTCGAACGATGACTTCGATCGATCGTAGTCACATCGATCGATCTAAGTAAATTTGAAGTGAGGGTTCGATGTAGTCTGTTCGACTTCGATCGATCACATCGATCGATCGAAGTGACATCGATCGATCGATGTGATCGATCGATGTCCAACAGACAGCTCTGTTCATCAGCAGTCACAGTTTTTAATCCAAGAATCATCTCCCTTCGGCTAAAAAACGGTAATCAACGGCTCTTGGAGGTTAGAATAAGGCTGAGAGTGATTTCAAAGAATGTTTTTAACACTTCTAAGGTCTATAAATAGAAGACCTTGCTACTTTCAATAGAGACAATTATCTTTTGCAAAAATTTGAGTTCTCAGCATTATTGTGATCTTCTTCTTCTCTTTCTCTACCTTCAACAAGCAAGTTCACTCTTTCTCCTCTAGAGCAAAGGGAAGAAAGATAGCCGTTATATCCTGGGAAGCATTTGCTTGAAGACTACCTTGCTCTTTGGTAGGAGCAAAATTGCTTTAAGACTGTTGGAAATGATGAATGAGAATATGGTAATCACAGAAAATGAAGCCGAGTAGCGCCCCGACCCGGACAGCGGAATCCGAATCGGTTCACCCGTCGTAGCTTACTGAGAAGACTACCAGACGTCTCATCTCTCGAATACGCATCATCGATGACGTAAGAGAAATAAGTGCGGAAACATATCAAATCAACCAAATCATCAGAGTAGTACGTCAAAGACAATGTGATCACCGACAGTGTACATGGTCGCAGCCATCTAAAACCCCAAATGAAAGACCAAATAAATGAAACAAATGGAAACAGTTGTAACTAGCCAATCAATCTCCCCAACAAGGTCTAGGTATCCCATTCAGCCCACTCGCCGTCATCCTCGATAAAGATCATGTCGTAACTAGGCTCATCTGCAATGACAAAAGGTAGTACCCTTAGCGAAAACGCTAGCAAGTAACCCACTTATAAGACATACGGGATCATCACATGGCAAGACATGAGTAATATTTAAATCAAGGGGTGATGGGGCACATGTCTTGTATACTTTCAAAGGCATAGATTACCAGCATGACAACATAAGAGCAGTAACTCATAAACATTCAACAGTTCAATAACAATCAAGGTACAAGTCAATCACACCGTAACGACTCACATGATGCATGCCAAAATATGCACTACACTACACAATCACAAATGCTTATGCAATTCTTTTCAAAACAGTGCAATGCATGTCAAAATGTCCGGTCACATAACTTTATACCCTGTGATGGGCCACAGCTTGTCTTTATACCCTGTGACGCACCACAGCTCAACTTTATACCCTGTAATGTGCCACAGCTTGTCTTTATACCCTATGACACATTACAGCTCACTTTATACCCTGTGATGGTTACAGATTGTCTTTATACCCTGTAACGCATGACAGCTCATTTCGCAAACTTTATACCCTGTGCTGAGGCACAGCTCTTTTCAAATCATAATGCAAATGCAAGTGCCATGATGCAAGGCTCCTCAATTCATTCTCCTTTCTCGTATGCAATTCACATTCATATAAGTCATTCATGTACACATGCGCAAGTACAAACACACACGAGTTTTCGCTAACTTACACATCATCACTTAGGCTTCGACTATCGTGTCAACACTTAGGCATGATACTAAGATCCATAACCTAAGACAGATATCCCTAACCATTCTTCGTCGAACTCTCAAGTACCTCGTGCCTTCATCTCCTAACCCGCCTAAGTCCTTTCCGTTGAAACTCGATTCGAGGATCCGTTGAAAACACCAAGATTGATTCACCATCCTAAGGCATGCTCCCAGGACTTAGACTAACTTTAATCAGGTCTTAAGAAGTCATTAAGGTCACTCAAGGGTTTCCCGAACGCCCCTCTTTCTTCCTCTACTTTCCACAAAATTTCAGGACTTCATCCCCTATACATCGATCGATCGATGTCCAACTGGGGACATCGATCTCTCACTTCGATCGATCGATGTCCTTCTGAGGACATCGATCTCTCAGGCTCAACCTACATCGATCGATCGATGTCCTTCTGTGGACATCGATCTCTCAGCCATCAGCACATCGATCGATCGATGTCCTTCTGAGGACATCGATCTCTCAGCTTCCTAGACATCGATCGATCGATGTCCTTCTGAGGACATCGATCTCTGACTTAGATCGATCGAAGCCTACGTTTTTCCCAAACTTTCCTCTGTAATTTCTGCAGAACCATCAACCATCATCCTCCCCAATGCATACCCAATCTTTCACACCAAACCCTGACTACAATCACAGTCCTAACTCCAAATCCAACGCTACAACGTATCAACTCCTGATCCATACCTAAAACACGCTCTCATCAACGACCATGAATTCAAAAATCCCACCTTTCCTCTTCCCAACCCCTTTCAACTACGAAACCACATCAAGAGGGAATTAGGGTAGGGATTTGCATGATTTTCACAGATTCAACAACAACAACAATCGTACTTTCATATATATTGGCCAAATCCGGAAACGAAAGCACATAGATCATAAACAAATAGTCAAAGAGCAAATCTACTGCATGGTGATCCAAGTTGATAATTAAGATAGGCCGTTTTTCTTTCGCAAAACGTAGGAACTTATAAACAGATTACTTGCCTTTGATTACTCGGAGGAGAAACGAAGAACGGATGAAGACTGGATTGATTCCTGGGGCTTTCTCCTTCTCTTGGGAAACGGCTAGGGTTAGGGGAGAGAGAGCGTCGTTGTTTTCTGTAGAAAACTGACGCTTTCTCAGTTTATATATGGTTAGGGGAAAAAGTTTGGTGTTTCTAAATTACCTTTTATTTCTTATTTATCTTAAAGGATAAATCTAAATTATTTAATTTTGAAAATTAAATACAATTTAATTCCTAATATTTAATCCTTCATTTAATTCTCATTCATCCTATATTTATTTCGTCATTAGTTACCGTTGACCGTCATTAATTCTCGTAAAATTCTTCTTTGTCTTTTAAGTTACCCTACGGAGGGTGCGGGGCATAACATCCCTCCCCCCTTATAAGAAGTTTCGTCCTCGAAACTGGCGTACCTTATTGGAAGAGGTGTGGATATAACTCCTTCATTTGCTCTTCAAGCTCCCACGTGGCTTCGCGCTCCGTATGGTTACTCCACTGAACCTTGACATACGGAATGACGCGTCGGCGTAGGACTTGATCCTTTCTGTCCACAATCCTCATTGGATGTTCTTCGTAAGTGACGTCTTCTTTCACATCTAAGGGTTGGGCTTCAAGGACATGGCCCGGATCCGATACGTATTTCCGTAGTTGCGACACGTGGAATACGTTATGGACTTGTGATAAACTGGGAGGTAAGGCTAGTCGGTATGCTCTTTCACCAACTTTACCGAGAACTTCGTAAGGGCCAATATATCTCGGGCTTAACTTGCCCTTTACTCCAAATCTAGCAACTCCCTTAGTTGGTGAAACTCGTAGGTAAACCTTATCGCCCTCCTCAAACTCCAACGGTCGTCTTTTGGAGTCAGCCCAACTTTTACTGCGATCTTGGGCCACCTTGAGTTTCTCTCTTATCACCTTAACCTTATCCACCGTTTGCTCAACCAACTCTGGTGCTGTGATTGTCCTTTCCCCAACTTCGTCCCAACAAACCGGGGATCTGCACTTACGTCCGTATAAGGCTTCAAATGGCGCCATGCCAATTGCACTGTGATAGCTGTTGTTATATGAAAACTCCATCAACTTCAACATGCTATCCCAGTTCCCTTTGAAGTCTAAGGCGCATGCTCTCAGCATGTCTTCCAATGTTTGGATGGTCCTCTCGGATTGCCCATCCGTTTGCGGGTGATATGCTGTGCTCATTCTCAACTCCGTACCCATAGCTTTCTGGAATGCTCTCCAGAACTTAGAGGTGAACTTGGGGTCACGGTCTGATACGATGCTAACTGGGACTCCATGTAGACTTACAATGTTATCCACATAGATATTGGATAACCTTTCATACGAAGTACCATGAGGCATGGCAATGAAATGAGCTGTCTTCGTCAGTCTGTCTACGATTACCCAAATCATCTCGTTCCCATTGCGGGTCTTGGGTAGTCCCATTACGAAATCCATCGTCACATGCTCCCACTTCCATTCTGGAATCTCTAGTGGCTTCATCAAGCCACCAGGTCGTTGATGTTCCGCTTTGACTTGTTGGCATACCAAACATCTCTCAACATATGTCGCTATTGACTTTTTCATCCCTATCCACCAATAGTTTCTTTTGAGGTCCTTATACATCTTAGTACTTCCGGGGTGGATAGACATTCTTGAGTTATGCGCCTCTCGAAGTAATTCCATTCGAAGCTCGTCGTTAGCGGGTACGCATAACCGATTCTGGAACCATAGACTCCCATCTTCTCGCAACTGGAAGTCTTTTACCGGTCCCGTGGATAATTGGTCGCGGATCTCTTTCAGTGCTAGGTCCTCATACTGTGCCTCTTTGATTCGGTCTACCAAGTTTGGGCTGATAGACAAAGCTGTGAGGACATTTGCCACTGAATCCACCATTTCAAGATCAAACTCCTCAATCTCTCTTTCCAATGGAGACTGTCTTGCGTGGCTAGACTTCCTGCTCAATGCGTCTGCCACTCTATTGGCTTTACCCGGATGGTAGTTGATGGTCAAGTCATAGTCCTTGAGTAACTCTAACCATCTTCTTTGTCTCATATTCAACTCTTTCTGCGAAAATAGATACTTTAAGCTCTTATGGTCCGTGAAGACTGCACATTTCTCTCCATATAGGTAGTGTCTCCAGATCTTAAGGGCAAATACCACAGCTGCGAGTTCCAAGTCATGCGTCGGGTAGTTCTGCTCATATGGTTTCAATTGTCTTGACGCGTACGATATGACTCGTTCATTTTGCATCAAAACACAACCTATAAACAGAACGTTAGTTTAAGACTAGCATATGTATATACACTGCATCAATTGTACTGATGTACATACCTAGTCCTTTCTTAGACGCGTCGCTATAGATCACGAAACCGTCGGTGCCGGAAGGTTGTGCCAACACCGGGGCTGTGGTCAATCTCTTCTTGAGCTCGGTAAAGCTCTGCTCGCATTCCGCAGTCCATTCGAATTTAGTCTTCTTCTGCGTAAGTCGACTCAATGGTACTGCTATCGTTGAGAATCCCTCAACAAACTTCCTATAGTAGCCTGCCAAGCCTAGGAAGCTTCTGACTTCGGTCACATTAGTGGGTCTTGGCCATTCGGTGATGGCCTCTATCTTCTTAGGATCTACAGAGATCCCATCTTCGGAAATCACGTGACCAAGGAAGGCTACACTCCTTAGCCAAAACTCACACTTACTGAATTTGGCATACAGCCTTTGTTGCCTCAGAATTTGCAACACCACTCTCAAATGTTCAGCATGAGCTTGTTCGTCGGGGGAATAGACTAGAATGTCGTCGATGAACACTACTACAAAGTGATCCAATTGTTCTCGAAATACGGTGTTCATCAAATCCATGAAAGCTGCTGGGGCATTAGTTAGTCCAAAAGGCATCACCAAGAATTCATAATGCCCGTATCGAGTTCGGAAAGCCGTTTTAGGTACGTCTCCGGCTTTCACAAGCAGCTGGTGATACCCTTGACGAAGATCGATCTTTGAGAACCAGCGAGCTCCTTTTAGTTGGTCAAACAAGTCCTCTATCCTTGGTAGAGGATATTTATTCTTAATGGTGATCTTGTTCAACTCCCGATAGTCGATGCATAACCTCATGCTGCCATCCTTCTTCTTTACAAATAGAACCGGAGCTCCCCAAGGTGATACACTGGGGCGAATTAACTTCTTGTCCAGCAACTCCTGAAGTTGCCCCTTTAGCTCCTTAAGTTCAGCTGGAGCCATTCTGTAGGGTGCCTTTGATATAGGCTCGGCTCCGGGTATCAAATTGATTTCGAACTCCACTTCTCTCGATGGCGGAACTCCCGGTAGGTCGTCCGGAAACACGTCTTTGAACTCATTTATTACCGGTATTTGGTCCATGGAGGGAACCTCCTGCTTCGCATCTAGTGCATACACCATAAATCCCTCAGCTCCCTTTTGTAAGGCTTTAAAGGCCTTGATCGCTGTCATGTATATCTTCTTGGGAGCTTTGGTCATTTTGGAGTTTCCTTGGATCGTTATTTCATTCATATCGGGGTCCTTAACGGTCACCTGCTTGAGTTTGCAGTCAATATTGGCATGATTCTTGGTCAGCCAATCCATGCCCAATATGACATCAAAGTCCTTCATCGGGATTGGAACTAAGGTCACCGAGAATAACTTCCCATCCAACTCCATCTCACAATCTTTGTACTGGTGGTGGGATACCAGCACTTGCTCGCCGGCTGCTTGCACTCTAAATGGGTTCTCAAGCCATTCGGGTAAACAGTCGATCCCTTTGGCAAATCGCTTGGAAATGAAGGAGTGACTAGCTCCACTATCAAACAACACGTTCGCAGGTACTTTGTTAATTAAGATCACACCTAATCATAAGAGGGTAACACATAGAGGTTTTCACATAACACATATTCAATCATCAGCTTAAATGACTAAAGCTTCAACTTAAACGACTATTATTTAACTTAGGTCATACCTGTCACCACATTTGCGTCCTCTTGGACTTCCGCGTCTGTCATGGCGTGGACTCTAGCATTGGGCCTGCCTCTCTGCTGCTGAGTCGGCCCTGCACCTGTTTGTGGCTTAGGGTTCAAGTCTGGGCAGTCCTTGATCCTATGGCCTGACTTTCCACATCTGAAGCACGCACCTGATACTTTCCAACATTCACCCACGTGTCTTTTATGGCAGTGCGGGCATTCTGCAGGTGCTTGCCGGTCAGGTTGGTTTGGCTGTGGTGTCCTTTGCACTGGCCCCGTTTGCCCCTTTCTGGGGATCTTGACCCAACGTCCGGGCCTACTCCCACTTTGCTCAACTCTCGGCCTCTTGCTCGATTCTTCACGAGCCTCTCTGTTCTGTGACCTACGCATGTCACTCTCCACTCGATAACATGCGTCCAACATCTCCTCGAACGTTTTCAAGCTTGACCCCGCTATGGCAGTCCGAATGCGGGGGTTCAGTCCTTCCTCAAATTTTAGCATCTTCATTCGGTTGTTTTCCAGTACCAAGGGTGTGAACTTACCCAAGGCATGGAACCGATCTGCGTAATCAGAGACAGACATCCTTCCCTGTTCGAACTTGTCAAACTGTCTCATTTTCTCCAAAATGGCAGTCTCTGGCACATAATAGTCCTTGTAGGCCTTTACAAATTGACTCCACTGGATGGGAGAAGTCATCTTGGGCGAAATGCCGTTCCACCATGCATTCGCTCTGCCAGTTAGGAAAGGCGTGGCCACATCCACCTTGTGTTCTTCTGGTACTTGCACTAGCCTGAAGCATTTTTCTACTTCGTCCAGCCAAAACCCAGCCACCTCTGGGTCAGTTGTCCCTTCAAAGTTTGGGGTATGCATCTTTCGCATCTCCCCAATGTAGTACCTTATGCCGTGCTACGGTGGTGCTGGCGCAGGGGGTTGTTGCGGTTGTTGCTGCTGCTGAGCAACTCCCTGGGCTATCACCGTGATAGCATCAATCAGCGCTTGTGGGACTAGAACTGGTGGTGGTGGAGGAGGGTCATTGCTCTCATTGCCACCGTTACCTTGGTTATCACGTCTAGGAGGCATCTTCTGCAATATCACGTCATTAGTGTCGAGCAGTTCCAAAATAAACGTGAAATCCATAAAGGGGTACAAGGCGTAGTTCATAGGTTAAAACGATTACATCTATTTGACTTCACTAATCGCGCTCGTACACACACCCATCCCAGATCAAGCTTAAATCTGAAATTGCATACTTAGATCTAAAGATCAACTTAAGGTGAAGGTCATAACTTAAGACTCTACATGTCATAACCTAGGTCTCCGAGGTAGATCTGAAGCCTAGGCTCTGATACCACCTGTAGCGCCCCGACCCGGACAGCGGAATCCGAATCGGTTCACCCGTCGTAGCTTACTGAGAAGACTACCAGACGTCTCATCTCTCGAATACGCATCATCGATGACGTAAGAGAAATAAGTGCGGAAACATATCAAATCAACCAAATCATCAGAGTAGTACGTCAAAGACAATGTGATCACCGACAGTGTACATGGTCGCAGCCATCTAAAACCCCAAATGAAAGACCAAATAAATGAAACAAATGGAAACAGTTGTAACTAGCCAATCAATCTCCCCAACAAGGTCTAGGTATCCCATTCAGCCCACTCGCCGTCATCCTCGATAAAGATCATGTCGTAACTAGGCTCATCTGCAATGACAAAAGGTAGTACCCTTAGCGAAAACGCTAGCAAGTAACCCACTTATAAGACATACGGGATCATCACATGGCAAGACATGAGTAATATTTAAATCAAGGGGTGATGGGGCACATGTCTTGTATACTTTCAAAGGCATAGATTACCAGCATGACAACATAAGAGCAGTAACTCATAAACATTCAACAGTTCAATAACAATCAAGGTACAAGTCAATCACACCGTAACGACTCACATGATGCATGCCAAAATATGCACTACACTACACAATCACAAATGCTTATGCAATTCTTTTCAAAACAGTGCAATGCATGTCAAAATGTCCGGTCACATAACTTTATACCCTGTGATGGGCCACAGCTTGTCTTTATACCCTGTGACGCACCACAGCTCAACTTTATACCCTGTAATGTGCCACAGCTTGTCTTTATACCCTATGACACATTACAGCTCACTTTATACCCTGTGATGGTTACAGATTGTCTTTATACCCTGTAACGCATGACAGCTCATTTCGCAAACTTTATACCCTGTGCTGAGGCACAGCTCTTTTCAAATCATAATGCAAATGCAAGTGCCATGATGCAAGGCTCCTCAATTCATTCTCCTTTCTCGTATGCAATTCACATTCATATAAGTCATTCATGTACACATGCGCAAGTACAAACACACACGAGTTTTCGCTAACTTACACATCATCACTTAGGCTTCGACTATCGTGTCAACACTTAGGCATGATACTAAGATCCATAACCTAAGACAGATATCCCTAACCATTCTTCGTCGAACTCTCAAGTACCTCGTGCCTTCATCTCCTAACCCGCCTAAGTCCTTTCCGTTGAAACTCGATTCGAGGATCCGTTGAAAACACCAAGATTGATTCACCATCCTAAGGCATGCTCCCAGGACTTAGACTAACTTTAATCAGGTCTTAAGAAGTCATTAAGGTCACTCAAGGGTTTCCCGAACGCCCCTCTTTCTTCCTCTACTTTCCACAAAATTTCAGGACTTCATCCCCTATACATCGATCGATCGATGTCCAACTGGGGACATCGATCTCTCACTTCGATCGATCGATGTCCTTCTGAGGACATCGATCTCTCAGGCTCAACCTACATCGATCGATCGATGTCCTTCTGTGGACATCGATCTCTCAGCCATCAGCACATCGATCGATCGATGTCCTTCTGAGGACATCGATCTCTCAGCTTCCTAGACATCGATCGATCGATGTCCTTCTGAGGACATCGATCTCTGACTTAGATCGATCGAAGCCTACGTTTTTCCCAAACTTTCCTCTGTAATTTCTGCAGAACCATCAACCATCATCCTCCCCAATGCATACCCAATCTTTCACACCAAACCCTGACTACAATCACAGTCCTAACTCCAAATCCAACGCTACAACGTATCAACTCCTGATCCATACCTAAAACACGCTCTCATCAACGACCATGAATTCAAAAATCCCACCTTTCCTCTTCCCAACCCCTTTCAACTACGAAACCACATCAAGAGGGAATTAGGGTAGGGATTTGCATGATTTTCACAGATTCAACAACAACAACAATCGTACTTTCATATATATTGGCCAAATCCGGAAACGAAAGCACATAGATCATAAACAAATAGTCAAAGAGCAAATCTACTGCATGGTGATCCAAGTTGATAATTAAGATAGGCCGTTTTTCTTTCGCAAAACGTAGGAACTTATAAACAGATTACTTGCCTTTGATTACTCGGAGGAGAAACGAAGAACGGATGAAGACTGGATTGATTCCTGGGGCTTTCTCCTTCTCTTGGGAAACGGCTAGGGTTAGGGGAGAGAGAGCGTCGTTGTTTTCTGTAGAAAACTGACGCTTTCTCAGTTTATATATGGTTAGGGGAAAAAGTTTGGTGTTTCTAAATTACCTTTTATTTCTTATTTATCTTAAAGGATAAATCTAAATTATTTAATTTTGAAAATTAAATACAATTTAATTCCTAATATTTAATCCTTCATTTAATTCTCATTCATCCTATATTTATTTCGTCATTAGTTACCGTTGACCGTCATTAATTCTCGTAAAATTCTTCTTTGTCTTTTAAGTTACCCTACGGAGGGTGCGGGGCATAAATCGATCGATCGAAGTAACTTTGATGTTAGAGATCGATGTGGATCTGAGGACTTCGAACGATGACTTCGATCGATCGTAGTCACATCGATCGATCTAAGTAAATTTGAAGTGAGGGTTCGATGTAGTCTGTTCGACTTCGATCGATCACATCGATCGATCGAAGTGACATCGATCGATCGATGTGATCGATCGATGTCCAACAGACAGCTCTGTTCATCAGCAGTCACAGTTTTTAATCCAAGAATCATCTCCCTTCGGCTAAAAACGGTAATCAACGGCTCTTGGAGGTTAGAATAAGGCTGAGAGTGATTTCAAAGAATGTTTTTAACACTTCTAAGGTCTATAAATAGAAGACCTTGCTACTTTCAATAGAGACATATTCTGCACTTCCTCTCCAACTCTCTATTTGACATTTATGTCAAATTTACATCAGCAAAGGATATTTGGGCAGCACTTCAGAATAAATATGGTTCTGAAGATGTGGGAAAAAGAAAGTATGTGGTCAGCGAATTTCTTAAATTCCAAATGGTGGACCACATACCGATCAATGATCAAATTCACCAATATCAACAATTGGTGGATAACATGGAACAAGAAGGCATTAAAGTTGATGAAACTTTTCAAGCAGCGGCCTTGTTGGAAAAGCTACCTTTGTCTTGGAGCAAATACAAGAAGAGAGGTAAACATGATGATGCCAAATTAACCTTGGATGCAGTCATCAAGCACATTCGCATTGAGGAAAATAATCGGCTTGATGGCAATGAACGTGATGAAAGAAGTTCTCGAGCCAATGTGGTGGAGCACAAACCCAAGAGGCAAAAGACTCAGCAAAATGGCAAAGGTAAAACATTTGTGCAGGGACAAGGGCAGAAGAAGATGAAAGGCGCGTGCTGGGTGTGCGGAAAGCTGGGACACAGAGCAGCCAAGTGCAACCAGCGGAAAGGCCAGTCCAGCAGTCAAGCACATCTTGTGGAGACAACTAGGACGAGTGACGAAGTCATTGCTGCGGTCGTCTTATCTGAGGTAAACCTTGTCGGTGGTGCTTCGGAATGGGTGGTAGACACGGGGGCTACCAAGCACATTGCAACCAGTAAAGATCTATTTTTTGAATATCAAGAAATAGATGATGGCGAGCAAGTCTTCTTGGGAGATGCACACGGTATCAAGGTTCTTGGTAAAGGAAAGGTGCTCCTCAAGTTGACTTCTGGCAAGAGACTGGAATTGAATAATGTGTTACATGTTCCTGCGATGCGTAGGAACTTGATTTCCGGAGTACTACTGAACAAGGCTAACATTAAACTTGTTCTTGAGTCTGATAAGCTTATTTTGTCTAGGAGTGGGGACTTTGTCGGGAAAGGGTATTGCTCCGGGGGCTTACTTGTTCTAGACGCTGTGTGTATTATGAATAATAAGAATGCATCTAGTTCTGCTTACGTTGTTGACTCTTTGAATATTTGGCATGCAAGGTTAGGACATGTTAATAAAGATGCGTTGAAAAGACTAAAGTTCACCAACCTAATCTCGTATGTATGTGAAGATGACTTTGAAAAGTGTGAGTTTTGTGTAGAAGCAAAACATCACAAGAAGTCGTTTAAATCTGTTGAAAGAACAACAGATAAGTTGGAACTCATACATAGTGATCTTGGTGACTTTAGAGGTTATACTAGTAAAGGTGGTAAAAGATACTACATAACATTTATTGATGATTTGTTAATCTTTGGTACAAATCTTGATGTTGTAAATAGTACTAAAGTATTTTTATCATCTGTTTTTGAAATGAAAGACATGGGGAAAGCAGATTTGATACTTGGTCTTAGACTGATAGAGAAATGTGGGGGTTATATGCTTTCTCAGTCGCATTATGTTGAAAAGGTTTTGAGAAAATTCAGCCATTTTGATGTGAAACCTGTTAGTACTCCGTATGATGCATCCATAAGGTTAGAAAAGAATAAACATGATGGTGTGTCACAGTGTGAATATGCTAAGATCATTGGCAGTGTCATGTATCTCATGAATTGTACTAGGCCAGATATTGCATATTCTGTTAATCGTTTGGCTAGATATACTCATAGTCCAAGTAAAGAGCATTGGGATGCTTTGAAACGGCTATTGAGATATCTACGAGGGACTATGGACTTGGGGCTTGCTTTTACCGGAAGTCCTGCAGTTCTGGAAGGTTATTGTGACGCTAATTGGGTCTCAGATAATGATGAGATAAATTCCACCAGTGGGTATGTATTTACTTTGGGTGGTGGTGCCATTTCATGGAAGTCCTCTAAACAAACAACCATTGGCTACCAAGCACATTGCAACCAGTAAAGATCTATTTTTTGAATATCAAGAAATAGATGATGGCGAGCAAGTCTTCTTGGGAGATGCACACGGTATCAAGGTTCTTGGTAAAGGAAGGGTGCTCCTCAAGTTGACTTCTGGCAAGAGACTGGAATTGAATAATGTGTTACATGTTCCTGCGATGCGTAGGAACTTGATTTCCGGAGTACTACTGAACAAGGCTAACATTAAACTTGTTCTTGAGTCTGATAAGCTTATTTTGTCTAGGAGTGGGGACTTTGTCGGGAAAGGGTATTGCTCCGGGGGCTTACTTGTTCTAGATGCTGTGTGTATTATGAATAATAAGAATGCATCAAGTTCTGCTTATGTTGTTGACTCTTTGAATATTTGGCATGCAAGGTTAGGACATGTTAATAAAGATGCGTTGAAAAGACTAAAGTTCACCAACCTAATCTCGTATGTATGTGAAGATGACTTTGAAAAGTGTGAGTTTGTGTAGAAGCAAAACATCACAAGAAGTCGTTTAAATCTGTTGAAAGAACAACAGATAAGTTGGAACTCATACATAGTGATCTTGGTGACTTTAGAGGTTATACTAGTAAAGGTGGTAAAAGATACTACATAACATTTATTGATGATTTTTCTAGATATACTAGAGTTTATTTGTTAGCAAATAAAGATGAATCTGAAAGCATGTTCATCAGGTATAAAAATGAAGTTGAGAATCAACTAGATAGAAAAATCAAAAGGTTGAGGACAGATAGGGGTGGTGAGTATAATGTGTTGTCTTTACAAAGATTTTGTGAAGATAATGGAATTATACATGAGTTCACACCTCCTTACACTCCTCAATCTAATGGAGTCGCAGAAAGGAAAAATAGAACGCTTAAGGATATGATGAATGCCATGCTTATTAGCTCAGGTTTGCCTAATAATATGTGGGGAGAAGCTATCCTTTCAGCATGTCATATCTTGAATAGAATTCCACATAAAAAGACCAATAAAACTCCTTACGAACTTTGGAGAGGCTTCGCACCTAACCTGAATTACTTCAGAGTGTGGGGGTGCTTAGCTAAGGTTGGTATTCCAGAGTTCAAAAGAAGTAAATTGGTCCTAAGACTAATGATTGTGTTTTCATAGGATATGCTCAAAATAGTGCTGCATATAGATTCATGTTGGTTGATAATGGTTCTATCGTTGAGTCTAAGAATGCTGAATTTTTTGAGCATATTTTTCCTATGAAGAAAGAGTCGTTAGTTAGTCCTAAATTTGAAAAAGGTGAGTCTAGTAAAGTGTCTAGTAATGATACTTCACCTAGAAGAAGTAAAAGGAAAAGAGTAGAAAAGTCCTTTGGAAATGATTTTGTCACTGCATTCATTTTAGAGAATGACCCCACAACGTATCAAGAAGCGGTAATGTCTATAGACTCTAAGTTTTGGAAAGAAGCTATCAATAGCGAGCTTGAGTCTATACTTAGCAACAATACTTGGGAACTCGTAGACTTGCCTAGAGGTTGTAAACCTATCAGTTGCAAGTGGGTCTTTAGAAAGAAACTAAAGGCGGACGGGACAATTGATAAGTTTAAAGCTAGACTTGTGGCTAAAGGGTTTACCCAACAAGAGGGAATAGATTTCTTTGATACCTATTCTCCTGTTGCTAGAATTACTTCTATTAGAGTGTTAGTAGCTTTAGCTTCAATTTATAAGTTAGTCATACATCAAATGGATGTTAAAACAGCTTTTCTAAATGGAGATTTAGAAGAAGAAATCTATATGAAACAACCTGAAGGTATGATAGCTAAAGGTCAAGAGCATAAAGTTTGCAGGTTGAAAAAGTCATTATATGGATTAAAACAAGCTCCTAAGCAATGGCATGAGAAATTTGATAATGCTTTGCTATCTAATGGATATGTTGTAAATGAAAGTGATAGATGCATTTACAGTAAGTTTGAAAATCTTGATGGTGTCATTATTTGTTTATATGTTGATGATTTGTTAATCTTTGGTACAAATCTTGATGTTGTAAATAGTACTAAAGTATTTTTATCATCTGTTTTTGAAATGAAAGACATGGGGAAAGCAGATTTGATACTTGGTCTTAGACTGATAGAGAAATGTGGGGGTTATATGCTTTCTCAGTCGCATTATGTTGAAAAGGTTTTGAGAAAATTCAGCCATTTTGATGTGAAACCTGTTAGTACTCCGTATGATGCATCCATAAGGTTAGAAAAGAATAAACATGATGGTGTGTCACAGTGTGAATATGCTAAGATCATTGGCAGTGTCATGTATCTCATGAATTGTACTAGGCCAGATATTGCATATTCTGTTAATCGTTTGGCTAGATATACTCATAGTCCAAGTAAAGAGCATTGGGATGCTTTGAAACGGCTATTGAGATATCTACGAGGGACTATGGACTTGGGGCTTGCTTTTACCGGAAGTCCTGCAGTTCTGGAAGGTTATTGTGACGCTAATTGGGTCTCAGATAATGATGAGATAAATTCCACCAGTGGGTATGTATTTACTTTGGGTGGTGGTGCCATTTCATGGAAGTCCTCTAAACAAACTTGTAAGGCTAAATCAACAATGGAGTCTGAATTTGTTGCTTTAGAACTTGCTTGTTCAGAGGCGGAATGGTTAAGGAATTTACTAGTTGATATTCCGTTGTGGACTAAGCCTATGCCATCTGTTTTTGTTCATTGTGACTCACAGGCAGCTATTGCTCGAGCAAGGAACAAAATATACAATGGAAAGAGCAGGCATATCCGTTTGAGGCACAATATTGTGCGTGACTTGATTAGTTCTGGGGTGGTTAACTTGGAATACATCAAAACCGAGTTGAACCTGGCTGATCCCTTAACTAAAGGCTTGAATCGAAAACTGGTTCTTAAGACATCAAGAGGAATGGGACTTGTTCCGTTGAGGTGAATTCTCTATGACAGGAACCCAACTCGCTATTAGTAGAGATCCTACAAACGGAGTTCAATGTGGTAAGAACACGTCATAGAAGAATTCTATAAAGTACTATTATTTGTCCTTCCTATAATGATGCACTTGTGGATAGTACTTATTACATTTTTGAGGGTGAGATGTAAATCTCTTAATGGATGATTCATAGCCATTATAGATGGTGGTGTGTTGTAATACACACTTGATGAATATCACCTATATAAGTGTGGAAGTGGGGCCGCTTCCTATGAGAGCCTGGAAAACTCTCTAGAGCGCTTATGAATTCTGGGATTGGGTGCAGGGCCATTAATGCACCACATCGCGAACTTGTATGAAGTTAGGTGTTGACATGTCATTTGTATGATCATATAAACAGTAGTGAAATATGTGGTTCAAGACGGTTGTCACCCTATTTCCGTTTATATATCTTCAGATGTACTATCGGATAGTTCAAGACGTTTGTCACTACTCCGTTATGTGTCTTCATCTTATTTTGATTGAGAAGAAGTCCGTTGTTTATCATATGAAAGGTTCATATATAAGTTTGGATCATGTGGGGGATTGTTAGAAAAAGTACATTAAAGTACGTTTTCATGTGCTCCAAACTTATATAGAGCGTGTATAAGGTCGGTCAAGAGATTGGTATGGAATGTAGAAAACTGGGTGAACATCAGTTGGACATCGATCTCCAACATAGATCGATCGAAGTACATCGATCGATCTATGTTAGAGATCGATGTGGATCTGAGGACTTCGAACGATGACTTCGATCGATCGTAGTCACATCGATCGATCTAAGTAAATTTGAAGTGAGGGTTCGATGTAGTCTGTTCGACTTCGATCGATCACATCGATCGATCGAAGTGACATCGATCGATCGATGTGATCGATCGATGTCCAACAGACAGCTCTGTTCATCAGCAGTCACAGTTTTTAATCCAAGAATCATCTCCCTTCGGCTAAAAACGGTAATCAACGGCTCTTGGAGGTTAGAATAAGGCTGAGAGTGATTTCAAAGAATGTTTTTAACACTTCTAAGGTCTATAAATAGAAGACCTTGCTACTTTCAATAGAGACAATTATCTTTTGCAAAAATTTGAGTTCTCAGCATTATTGTGATCTTCTTCTTCTCTTTCTCTACCTTCAACAAGCAAGTTCACTCTTTCTCCTCTAGAGCAAAGGGAAGAAAGATAGCCGTTATATCCTGGGAAGCATTTGCTTGAAGACTACCTTGCTCTTTGGTAGGAGCAAAATTGCTTTAAGGACAGTGACTACTTTGTCACGTCTCGGCTTCATTTTCTGTGATTACCATATTCTCATTCATCATTTCCAACACACTAAACCTACATCACGGAGTTTAAGTTCTTATGCTAATATCATACGCCCCTCCACATCAGACATCAATTACCCGATCCGAGAAACGTTAGATAATATATTGTATCTATTGGGTTGAGATCTCCTCACCCCCACTTTCCTCACCTTCTTTGTGACCGTGCGACACGTGGCATCAAGGGAGGGTGGTGAGGCTAGATGAGGGTGACCCGCATCTAGCTTCACCACCCCTCCCGCTGCCACGTGTCGCGTGGTCACGCATCACCGCACCCCCTTACGGTGAGGGGATCATATCCCGTATCTATTAGGGAAAACATCATTATTCTAATCAAATCAAAATTCACAAGGGATGATTTAAAAAAGAAATTGATGCATGTAATCAGATTCACATAACATAAGCATGTGCCTTACTAATTCGTGAAAAGACTTGAAG
This sequence comes from Eustoma russellianum, assembly GCA_036186865.1. Lineage (NCBI taxonomy): Eukaryota > Viridiplantae > Streptophyta > Magnoliopsida > Gentianales > Gentianaceae > Eustoma > Eustoma russellianum. The sequence goes on from AP025051.1 coordinate 32,164,140, forward strand.
AGAACTCTGATATGTGGTTGTACGCATTTGGAATCAGTTCCATTTCTAACGGAGTCAAAATACACGCTTTTCATTGACTTTGGAATATAATAGAATAAAGCAAAATGAATTACTGAATTAGCTGCACTTCTTATATTGTGACGTAGCAGTTGATCGACACATCTTGACGCATCATTATGGATCATCTGGAAACAACCTCTATATGTTTCTAACACATGGGTATGGTTGAGTACATCCGACCCCCGTACCCCGCCATAGGCGGGAGCATCTAAGGCAATGTGTTAATGTTGTTGTTGTTGTTTAGATTCTTCACTAAAAGAATTTCCATTTCCGATGGAGTCAAGGACACATTTTTCATTGACTTTGGAATATGATGGAATAAAATGACTCACTAAATTAGCTAAACTCCTTATATTGTGAAGTAGCAGATGATCGACACATCTTGACGCAATTTTCATTATGAGTCATCGGGAAACAACATGTGTGTTTCTAACACATGTGTATGATTGCGTACATCCGTCATCCTACACTCCGCCATAGGCGAGAGCCTATAAGGCAATAGAGTAATGTTGTTGTTGTATTCTTGACTAAAAAAGAATAATTAATTGCTGACTTTTTATTCCACCTAAAGTTGACCTATCATGTTTAATCCCTAACTAATCTACACTGTTGTCTGCTGGATCGTGATAAATTACTAACAGATTTATGCATAATTTACAATAATTGGCTGACCTGCACAAGTCAAACCATTTCAATGGGGAGTTTGGTCACTTCCAATTTTGTGTTACTATTTCCCGTCAATTGCGAGGACAGTTACAGGGTACAACAACAATAATCATACTCAGTATATCCCAACGATATCAAAAGCTATCGCTAGAGTGCGGGGAGGTGAGATGCAGACAAACAATATCTCATCCCTAGAGATAGAGATTTTGCTTCTATTGAGACCACACCTCTATATATACTTGTCTAGATAGCTCAATAATAGACGTATGCACTGGTGAATGGATTTTATTAAACATAAATAGAAAGTTTTCGATATGAAAATAGTCATAGCAGTGGATATGCATAAATAATTGAAAGACAAAGACCAAAACAAAAAATGCAAGCCGGTAAATGAACTGAACCGTTCGGTATGTTCGGCTCGAACTCGGTTCGGCTAAAAGGTTAATGAACTGAGCTTGAACCACTTTATTCTGTTCAAACTCGGTAAGTGATACGTTCGTTTAAGATGTTCAGCTCGTTAATGTTGTTCGTGAATTAAACGAACCGAGCTTGAACAATTAAATATGTTTATTTAAATAAACGAACAAGATCGGCTCTTCGCTAAGTTAAATAAACCGAACTTGAACAATACGATGCTCGACTCGTTCGTCTCGTTTACAGCCCTAGCGAGGACCATCAAACAAGATTCCTATTCTAACAAATTTCTGTTGAAATAGATAAACTAATCAGCCAAAAAAGTTATAGAAAATAAATCAGATATAAAATAGTTTGTAAACAAATAACAAGTACTAATGAGTGAGAAAATCTAGTTTTCTTCAAAGTTTGAGAAAATATCAATCTCAGTGTGATACACACACACATATATCATGATATATCATGTTTCTTCACTGTATGCTAATATGTATTATATCATGATATACCTTACTGTAAGAAAAATAAACGTTCCCGGTGCATTAGGCTCACGCATTTGCACTGAGTCTGGAGAGAGGTTAGATCGCTTCACGATCTGAGATACGCAGTCTCACTTTACACTTTGTATAAGAAGCTGGTTTTGCGACTCGAACATGTCATCTCAAGATCATAAATTCGACGTGTTCATCTTTTTCTGTGTTTATATACTTAATTTTTTCAAACTCTATCTATTTTTTGAGTTTTGACATACAAATGATAGATACAAAGGAGACACACGGATCTCATCTCAACGTGGAGCTAGGTGTCCGAGGCGTAAGTCAAATCAAGTCAGCCGTGTAGGGTCCACATAGAACCGCATGCGCGACATTCCATTGGGACCTTTGTGGATTGCGATTATGATTGGCCAAGCCAGTCAGTAGATTATGAACCAATTAGACTATATACTTCAAACGTCAATTCTACAATATATATATATATATATATATATATATATATATATATATATATATTTTGAAGGGCTGTTCTCAACAAATCTTTTCCCTTTCTCTTCACAATGGTTTTTTTTTTTTGCTTTGGCATTGTAATCCATGCTTAACCTTTGAGCAAAAAGACCATACTCTGATCCTGAGAGTTCCGCTGTCACAGCCTCAAGGAGCATCATAAAGGATGCAGATTATGAGTCCAGCGGTCTCCTAGACTGAATGAGAATTTACGTAATTACCCACACGAAGTGTCTCCCGCAAACTAGGTCTTCGGCCTAACAGCAGTGGAACACCCATACTGTGCGTGTCCTTAGAATCGAACTCGACCTCTTGAAGCAAATCTCAACTTAAGTAATAACTGAGCTACGCCCTTGAGGCCATCCATAACGATAAGATTCTTATATGTCATGATATAAATCCAGCCTAAAGGACTAAGGAAATTCACTTGGTAGTTAATAGTGCTGTAAATGAACCAAGCAGTTCGGTTGTTCGGCTCGTTTGTTTGAGCTCGAGCTCGGCTCGGATAAAAGGTTAATGAACAGAGCTTGAACACCTTTTTCTGTTTGAGCTCGGTAAGTGGCACCGTTCGTTTAAGGTGTTCGACTCGTTAATGTTGTTCATGAGTTAAACGAACCAATCTTGAACAAGTAAATATGTTTGTTTAAATAAACGAACAAGCTCGGCTCGTTCGTTAAGTTAAATGAACAGAGCTTGAACAACGTAATACTCGGCTCATTCGGCTCATTTACAGCCCTAGTAGTTAATTAGCTATAAAAGCAGTTAGGTAGATTATAATGTGACGAAATCTGACTTTTTTTATAACCAAGCAATCTTTAAGTTTGATGTGGAAACTAAGTCCCAGCCAAGTTGAGCGAAACTGCTGGGCTGACCTCAGGACGGCAAACCTGATCTGGGCAACAACGAACTGAAGACAACTGTCAACTGAGTTGTTCTGAGCTGACAGATGTGAAGAGTAACCGTGCTGAGTTGAAGCGAAGCACGGAAAAAAGACTTAGACAAAATAAAGACAAGCTGAAGTATGGCCGTGCTGAACTGAAATAGAGCTAAAGTGAAGCACCACAGAGAAAAGCCAGAGATAACAAAGTAAAGAAGTGCTGAGCTGAGGTAACGAGGTGAAGCACAAGATATAGAAGGCCGACCTGTCATACTTAGTGAAATCTGTAACTTAGTTATTTTTACTGTACATAACAGAACTGCATTGGTAAATAGCCGTTACTACACCCATTAGAGTTTACTGTAGATAAACAATAACCACTGACCAAGTGGTTAAAGTAGCTGTTAGAAGTCAAAATTCATCCCTATAAAAGGAAAACAACCCTGTAAATAATTTTTTTAGCTTGAATGAATTTCAATTCTGTCCATCTCGACATGGTATACAGTACAAAGAAACAATGGAGGAATAGCATGTTAAATTGAATGTCAAGTTTTTAAAAGAGTTTAAAATAATAAGTTAATTAATCCATTCATGATCATTCATTAACTAGTGAGTTATTGTATATTATCATCTTATTGTATATCTTATCCCTAAAATTGTTGTTGGGGGCATCTTCCATATTGCCTAGTGCATGTAGCTTCTACCTGAGTGCTTTTACAAATGTCAAGCCCTTAGCCGTGCACCTGTTTAAATAATAAAATTAAGTATAGAAGTGATAATAATATTAACATATTTTTATTAGAAAATTTATAGATTAATAAAAAAAAGTTCCAACAGGTCGATCATTCTTTGCTGTCCTTCCAAATTTCCAATATGTGTCTTTAAACGCCTGTGTGGCACATGGTCTGTCCGTTTCTTCTTGAAAATAACACATGGTACAATGCGATGAGATCTCCTCGCCTCATTTGTAAGATAGTATGACCGTCAATTACGAACATCTATTTAATGCGTAATGTCTCTTTTCACACTAGAGACTCTCTTATTGATCATATGACAATACGCGATTGATGTTTATGTCAGTCAACAAATGTCATCGTTCACTAGATTCGGACCGGTGTGATGACCTTCTTGTATTGTCTTAAACATTAGTTATATTATTTTATTTTTGTATACCTCAGTGTGATGTCAAGCTGATGTCACAAAATGCAGACTTTTCCATCGTCCTTGTATTACTTCTAGTTGCAAAAAAATTCTTTGCATTTATGAATATATTTTTTTGGGGAAATGGATCATTTTTATTGCATCAAAACATATATGTACATCCACATGTATCTACTGCCCTACCATTGGTGTTTCTATATAACCTCTGGGAACATTTACAAGAGTAAGAAGCTTTGCTCGATGTACAATATCTTGACTAATTCTAAAGCTAGGCAGCGGCAGACGAGTATTGCCATGCACCATTTCGTTCCTCCAATACCATACGGTGTGAATTGCTTGTCGGAAAATGTACCTCCATTCCACCATATTATCTTCAGGTTGCCATGGGGCATCGATGTTGGACGAGATCCACTCTATAGGGCTAATTGCGTCAAAGAAGCCGTGCCGTAGTCCGGGCGGAAGGAGGTGGTTCCAAACATTGCTGGCCCATCTACAATCTCGTAATGCATGCATGCTATTTTCATCCGGATGTCCACAAATGTCACAAGTGCTATTTATTGCAATTCTTCGTTGGCACAGAAATGATTTCGTTAGCAAGGAATTATGGCAGATTTGCCAAATCATTAGATGGAGTCGACGAGGTCCTGTCATACGCCAAATGTGCCTCCAACATGGATGTGTAGTAGAACCGGGTGATGTAACCGCTGTATATGCACTGGCCACGTCAAAGATACCCGACTGTTTACCCTTCCACCATATCCTTTCTACACCATCTTCGCTTGATGCTATACTGCGGTCGATCTATGATGCCAGTAGAGGAAAACAACTCCGAATGTGACGTCAAAGTGTGGATATATTTGTCGTTCGCCGTGCACCATACTTGCATGTTAGAATCTTAACCCAGAGTAAGTCTTGTCGGGTGAGAAGTTGCCATCCAAGTTTCATCAGCATGGCCAAGTTCATGGCACGCAAACTTTTCAATCCCAACCCACCTTGCGTTTTTGGTCGACATATATGCTCCCATGCAATCCAATGCATACGTCGAGTGTGATCCGCTTCGCCCCAGAAGAACCGCCGTGCTAGTCGATCAATCTCATCTATCAATGTCACCGGCAGTCGCACCGTTTGCATTGCATAGGTTGGTATTAATAATAGGACACTTTGGATCAAAATGCATCGAGATGCTTGAGACATGAGTTTAGCTTGCCATAACGATAGTCGTGTGCGGACTTTATCAACAATATAGTTATAAGTCCGATGTCCACCGCGTCCATGAATTAAGGGCATACCAAGATATGTGCCAAAGTCATGAGTCCGTTGTATACCCCATCGTGTGATTACATCCGGCTGGAATGCTGAGCCCACATTTCTTGATAGAAGGACTTGAGATTTACGAACACTAATGCTTTGGTCCGATATGTTGCAGAAGTCCCTAACAATATCCGCCATTACCTTTGTTTGATTCTCTGTAGCAACACCAAATAACAATAGGTCATCCGCAAAAAATAAGTGAGAGATACGTGGTCCATTTCGTGACGTGGGAATCGGCTGCCAGCGTTGTGTATCCACAGCATGTTTGATTTTTACACTCAAGACTTCCATGCATAGTAAAAAAAGGTAAGGGGCAAGTGGGTCACCTTGTCGAATACCTCGCTGAGGTTGGAAAGATTCCAAGCATTGTCCATTCCAAATAATAGATAGAGTGGCTGAAGTAATAGTAAACATGATGATTTTGGCCATGTCCTCACTAAACCCAACTGTGGAGAGCACTGTCTTTAAGAATGACCATTGAACCTTGTCATATGTCTTCTCTAGGTCAAGTTTGAGAGACATATATCCTTTCCGCCCTTGTTTAGTTCTCATTGTATGCATAAGTTCTTGTGCGATTATAATGTTATCTGCAGCCTGGCGACCCGGGATGAAAGCGCTTTGTGTGGGCGAAATAATCTTTCCAATAATAGACTTCATGGGATTTGCTACGATCTTACTTATTACCTTAATCACCACGTTTGTGAGTACTATTGGTCGAAACTGTGAAGGAGTTTCTGGATGTGTCACCTTTGGGATTAATGTAATGAGTGTCTTATTCAATTCCACAGGGAAATCGCCCGTCTTGAACGCCTCGAGCACAAACAAAATTACCGAATGCTTGACAACATCCCAATTTTGCTGATAGAATATTGGTGGGAGTCCATCTGGGCCCGATGCTTTATAAGCGCCCATTTGGAATACTGCTTCCTCAATCTCTGGGATGGTAACCGGGCGGTTCAGCCAGCGACAGTCGCTTTCGTCAAATGATTTAATGTGGAGGTTTGTAAAATCCATCTCGTCTCCGTGGGGGCAGGCGAACAAACTTTTGTAATATTTAGAAATATGGTGTGCGATTTCTGTGGAATCTTCTACCCACTGTCCGTTTACATCTTTCAGTCGGGTGATTATTGGGTGACGATGTCGCTTGGCCATGGTGGCATGGCTGTTTTGTTCTCCATTGGACAGCCATTGGAGTTTATTTCTCTGTAGCCAATACGTCTCTTCCAGTTTCAAGATTTCATGATATTCCTCCTTTAGTTCATCGTTAAGTTTCGTCAAGAATCGAGAGGGTTGGCGGTCCAAGGCTCGTTGGATACCTGCTAAGCGTGCTAGGCAGCGTTTTCTTCTTGTCATAAGATTGCCAAATACATCTTTACTCCAATGCACCATGCGATCAACAAATTGCCAGATTGTTTTGGGAAGGTCCCCCTCATAGTCATGCCAAGCCGTTCGCATAAAAGGAGTAAATAACTTATGTTCCAACCAACACGTCTGAAATATAAATGGTCGATCGGATATACGTGTCGGTGGAGTCGCCTCAGTTGATAACAGGAGTGGGTTATGATCCGAGTGTGTGCGTGGTAGATGGCGCAGTGTAGCATCTTTAAAATGTAGGTGCCATTCGACATTAGCCCACGCTTGATCCAAGCGTTGTTCAATCAAATGATGGCCAGCTTGTCCGTTCGACCAAGTGTATCTAGGGCCAGAGAAGTCGAGTTCCATAAAGCCACATAAATCAATCATGTCCTGCATTCTCTTCACGCTACGTCCGCGAACAGCTCTACCGCCGCGTTTGTCCATTTGATTAACTACCTGGTTGAAGTCCCCTATCATAATCCAGGGTAAGTTAATGTAGACCCTCATATTCTCAATATAGTCATAAAACGCATCTCGTAATGTATCAGACGGGGAGGCATAGACTAGTGATATTATCCAGGAGATGGAGTTTCCAACAGTTACACCAAGGTTAAGAACCTGGGATGTATACGATAGGACTTTGATGTTAGCATGGGATGCGTTCTATAGGCACCAAAGTCCACCTGAAAAACCGCGAGACTCAACTGCTGCAAAATGGGTAAAATGTATACGATGTATAATATAATGCGCCCTAGAGCTAGGGACCCTGGGTTCCATCAGGAAAAGAACATCTGGCAGGTGATCATGAACTAACCGAATAATTTCGCGGGTAGTGCTTGGAGATCCCGCACCTCTACAATTCCATGATAAGAGCTTCATTAAAAAAATTTAAGCCGTCGGGGGTTGACCTTCAACTTGGTCAATCAAGGTCTGGTCCTGAATGTTGCAGTCCATCATGGATATATCCCGCTCAGTAGTATGCATAGTATCAGTTAACATCACTGATTCCTGGGCATCATCGGGTGGTTTGTATTTAGTCTGATCTCCAATTGCTGAGAATATCATTTCTTCAACATTTGGGATATTAGGTGACTGATCCGTGGTACTGGGAGGGTTAGTGGAAAAACGGTTCACATTAGTGATGTCATGCAAGGGCTGTGGCATCTGGTTACTAAGAATGGAAGGACGCTGGAGTATTCTCTGTGGCGTTTGATGCTGCCCTTTACGTGCGCTCATGTTGGCTGTACTCGTAGCGGTGGCACGTGGGGTTTGGATTTTAAGTCGGGATGTGTCCTTCAATGGAATTCCTTTTGACTTACGATCCTTAGATCTAGCTAGTTGCTCCTTGGTTGTCGTTCGAAAGCTTACAGAAGGGCCCAAGTCTTTAACCGTTTGAAGGTTCGCTTCGAGTGTGACAGTTTCTGTTTCTGTTATGTCCTCGCCTGAAGTCTCCGCTAGGACTGCAAATCTCGTGCCTCCACCCACAGTCCCGTGATCATTTCCTTGTCCTTTATTGGAGGTCTTTTTGATCGCGGGTATATTAGTGCTACCTGTGTTCATCTGCTGCGTTGCATTGCGTCGTCTTGGATTGGGGCGGGCAATCATCCAAGGACCAAATGAGTCGACCGGAATGCTTGGATCTGGGGTGTTAGTCGGCTGGTTATTATCAGCACTAGATGCCGTTTGTTTCTGAGTCGGACAGTCATCTAAGCGATGTCCGTATTTGCCACAGGAGAAACATATTTGGTGTAGGCCTTCATATTCTACCTTGAGATAAATGCCGTCGAGGACGATGCCTGAAATCAGGGGTTTCTGCATATCAACTTCGACACAAACTCGGGCATATTTGCCTCTGGACACCGACATAGTGTGCATATCAATTTTGAACGCCGTGCCGAGTTGGTCGCCCATTCGCATTAGAACGTCTTCACTAAAGAATTCAAGGGGAAGGCGAGGGATTCGTACCCAGACTAGTGTTGATGATATTTTATCATTCGAGGGTAAAAATCCCGGGCGGAGTTTAGAGACTGTCAGGTAATGTCCTTGAATCGTCCACGGACCATTCTCCAGCACATACGTATAGTCTTCTTTCCTCAAGAACCGCACGACGTAGAAGCCATCTTCGATATCCACAATATCTAGCCGCCTATTTTGCGCCCACATGTCCGACAGTCTTTGTGAAAGGGTTCGATAGGACACGTTTCGACCTAGTAGTTTAACAACCAAAGCCCTACGCCAGGGCAGCCATAATTTCTTGCATTCCTCAGTGGATACATCAATAGAAACCCGCCCACGAGACACGTTGGTGTCCTCCATGGAAGCCGAAGTCTTATAGGGTTGAGAGAACAATACCTCATCGTCATCTTCCTCTCCTTCTCCGGTATAGAGATCATCCGATGGAAGGGATTAGCCGGGGAAGGGTTTCGCAACAGATCTGCCCATGCCTGTCCTGATTGCATACCTTGGTCACGTGATGATGGTGGATCCCTGCTTGCTGGCGGTTTATACTTCTTAACACTGCGATGGATTTGGTCCATTTCTTCTATACTTTTCTCCAGATGGGAGTCATCTGCCATGTTGCCGTCGTGGATGACGCCGGAGATCGCCACCCCAGTGACAGTTACAGTAAGGACGGAGAGATCGGCGAGGCCGCCGGTAGATTGCGGTTACGAAGCGGTTGTTTCGGGATCGCTGCGTTTCGCGAGAGCAGTGTAAAATTGCATTTATGAATATTTGATGTCCTTGTTATATATTTTTTTCTCCTTTCTTTTTTCTCTTTATCCTAGTATTCTACGTATTTGAACTTCTCTTTTTCATAAATACTTATACAAATGAAATTTTCCCATTTAGAAAAAGTAAGAAACCAAGCATATTGAACAATAAAGAATTAATCTCAACTAATATGATACGGTATATCATTTTATCATATAAGAAGCAAACCTTAGGCAATTTACGCGTTATGATATGAACATAAATTATATATGTCTTTTGTATCAAATAAAATGATAACAATTGCACAACAGAGACTCATTTTATATAGACACATCGCAAATATGTTAAGTGACAAGAGAAAAAATTAATTCCGTTACTTATGATAGCAATTTATAATCAGTTTTTTTTTTTTTTCAATTGCTACCGATAGCACAACATGAAACATGCACATACAGTGCAAGGTTAAGTAAAGGGGAAAAAAAAGGTCATTCAAAAGAAAAGGTAAAAGACCATAATAATACATTTTTTTGAAGGACAAACATTAAAATCGTTACTAAAAAAACCACCAGCATCTGCATTAGCTTGATTGTGATAGTTGCATGACAATAATCTACATAAAAGGCAGGGATGAGATCTACTCACCGCGCGGTGAGTCACCGCACGACTCAGGACGCGACATGTGGCAGCAGTAGGGGGTGGTGAGGCTGGATGAGGGTTACCCTCACACAGCCTCACCACTCTCCCTTTTTGCCACGTGTCTCGCGGTCACGTAGACAGTGAGGGGGGAGCGGTGAGGGGATCCTATCCCTAAAATGCATGCTTTAATCGAATATTGGTCAAAATAACTTAAACAAATAAAGAAATAATATCGGAAGACATGGTATCTGATTATCGAATACGGGTTTTGGAGCAACTGGTAAGGTTGCTGCTTTGTGACCTTGAAGTTACGGGTTCGAGCTACGGAAACAGCCTATTGCACAAAAAAATACACGATAAGGCTCCGTACATCAGATCGCGAAGTGATCCGGCCGGTTAGTGAACAGGAAACGCTCTTTTATGGTATCTAATCATCGATTCTACAACAACAACAACAACAACATTACCTCATTGTCTTAGAGGCTCCCGCCTATGGCATGTGAAGGTCGGATTTACGCAACCATACCCATGTGTTAGAAACATACACAAGTTGTTTCCCGATGACCCATAATGATGCGTCAAGCTATGTCGATCAACTGTTACTTCACAATATAAGAACACAGCCAATTTAGTTAGTCATTTTGCTTTATTCCATCATATGCAAAAGTCAAAGAAAGATGTGTCTTTGACTCCATTGGAAATGGAAACTATCTAATCATCGATTCTGACTAACTTATATTTCTTTTCTTTGTCCTGGTTAATAATTAATCATTAATCATTATAAAATATTAAATATGGCCTCCAACACCTACACATTCCTTTTGTTAGGTTAGGAAAAGAGTTAAATAGTACGAAATTATGAAAAACAAATTCATACACGAGTGTAAAGAGGAGAGGAGATATAAGTAATAAATAAGTAGGTAGGCATAATTTATAAATGGTAGGATAACAAAAATATTTTTTTTTTCGAACTTTGGGTCAAATAATTCGTTTTCTAGTTGGAGAGAACATTCCACAAAGCATTAGAAAACAAGGGGAAAAAACGAAGAGTGGATGGCTGACCCAATTCCTCTTGGCGTCATTTGAAAGTGATGGTGCCGTCTCCAATTACAAAACTCTAGTCAACCCGGTCGCCTCTAGTCTCGATCATCTTATTCTTACCAGAAACGAAAATTAATAGTCACTTCTTATATCAATGATTTTAGATAGACGAATAGTCCGGTTCGACTTGTTTAACTTAACAAACTTAAAAATTTGATTTATTTTAACTCAAAAATATTATAACTTTGTAAACGAACAGAAAGTCACCTCTTATAAATGATTTTAGGTAAACGAATAGTTCGGCTGGGAGGGGAAAAGAAGTAAAGACATAACCAAACTGACTTGGAGGAACGGATTATACATGACCTACTAGATTTGCATTTCTCTAAGAGCGTGGTCCAGGATATGAGCTCATGGAGGATTAAGGTTAGCGAGGTTTAGACATGATATAGAGGCATCTTAAGGTATATAAAGGGGCTTAGATACTCTCTCAACGTCAGCGTTAGGTTGACTTTGCATTTTCTGTGTTTGTCTTTGTCTTTCATTATTTGTTCATTAATTATGTGTATATGCAGGTACATATAGAGCCGGGGGTCTCGCTGGAAGCGAATTCTCTATCTTTTGGGATGGCGGTATTGTTTGTTTGCCTCTCACTCTCCATAGACTCTAGCGATAGCTTTTGCTGTTGTCAGGATATGCTGGGTATGTGTTGTTGTTGTTGTTGGTGAATAGTTCGGCTCGGCTTGTTTGGTTTAACAAGCTTAAAATTTGTTTAATTTTAGCTCGCAAATGTTATAACCATTTAAACAAGCTAAACAGCTTGACTCGTTTAGTAAGGAAATCTAATTAGGTATTCGAACTTTCTCGTTTAATTAAAATTAACGAATTTACTTGAACCGAATACGAACCAAAGTCGAAATGTTTACGAGCAGTTCAGTTCATTTAACACCCTAACTCCATCTAGTTTTTCCTCTCCTATTGAACTTTTGGGAAGCTTGAAAGTTTAAGATTTATTAATGCAATTTTCTTGTACTTGTTGTAAGTTTACTTTATCTTGCTTTTATTTATATAATGGTAGCTTAAATATTTAGTTTTCTCATCTAGGTGGAAGTTTTTGTCTTGAAGTTTTTGAGGTGAGGATAATGGTTTCATGGATGTTAGTAGTCGATGAATGTTCAAAGAATCCATTGTGTTATTGTATAAATGGTATTTAGCTGATGGGGTTATGAAGTAATGCTCTATTTCTCTTTATATTTATAGCATATTAAGTGGTTGTTAGATGCTTCTAACTCATGGTTAGTACGTGATTAGGTGAAGTAAATGTTGTACTTTAATATTACCTAAATGGGTTTTTTGTCACTCGCTAATTATAATTATTATATATGTCGTAAATATTTAGTAATTTCATGGGTTATTAGTTTGTTGATCACAAGGTTGTATAATTGCTAATTGAAGTAGTGATTGTTAAGACAAGTGTTTTGGAAATTTGATTGTGGAAATTATATGTTCTTACTAAATCAATGATTTTGATGAGAAGTCAAGAGTGGATATTTAGATGAAAAAACTTCGTAATTTATATTGATTTTATTTATTCGCTTTGATTGGTCTAGACTTGCATGGTAATTATTCTCCCAATAACTAGTTAGTATAGTTTAGTTAAATAACAATAATTTGAAATATCGTGTTATTTATAAGATCGATTCGGACTTGTTCTAATGTGAAAGAATTTGGTTACAATTTGTCGACTTTATTCGGATTTAACGGCACCTGAGTAGAGCCGATCACGTTTTGAGTCTATGTGTTGAATTATTAGTCAACCATTTCATAGTTTGTGGAAACCCCATAGATCTAAATTGTTGACTCACATCGTCCATATCTCTAATAGTTCGAATTCTTAATGTCACAACGAGAAATTCCTCGTTTGGGCTATTCAGAAAACATTGTTTTAGAGTCTCAGTTCGTATTTGCGTTGTGATTTGTTTCAAAAGGTCTAAAATTTGATTCTATAGACACTACAGAATGGGTGTTCCACTGCTGTTAGGCCGAAGATCTGGTTTGCATCGTACACCTTGTGTGGCTTACCGCGTAAGTACTCACTTAAAGTAGGAGACCGTTGGGCTCCTTATTTACATCTTCTATAATGGTCATTGGGGATGAAACGATAGAACTCTGAGAGGAGAGATTTTGACTTTTTGCTCTAATAAAAAGATGGTTGGGGTATTAAGAGTTGAAAATTGGATTGGACTTCATCTTTGTTCTTCACCTCTTTCTCCTTTTCTTGTATTCTTCATTGCTCATGATTGCTAGAGCGAATAATAACAGATCCAGTTGTTCTTAAACCTTTCCTATTCTACACCAGCTGACAAATGTTTATGACTTTTTGTTTGCCTTTATTTTGGTTTGATCTTTATCTTGGATGCAAAAAGTCATACTTTGACTCCGAAGTCTTCTATCGTGCTATTTCAAAATAGTTTTGTAGATGATGTAAATTAGGTCACTCAGCGGTCTCTTAGGTGTGAGGCTCAAGATTTAGTGCATATAAGGTATTTGAGCGCAAACTCGCTCCAATATGCTGATTGCATTGTTCAAACAGCCACACTGCATTTGTCAAGATTTAAAATGACAATTTTAGATGTAATCTATCACCCGAATACAAGCTGAACTAGGCTCGGAAGGCTGGTTGACCTTTATCTGTTTTGTTTCATTGTCTTTCTTTGTTCTTTATTTAACTTTGAAACAGGCTGCCAAGAAAGTTTGGTAATGCCATGATATGTTATTACGACTACAACAACATTATCCTATTGCCTTAGAATCTTCTATTTATGACGGGTATGGAGGGTCGTATATACTCAACCATACCCATAATATTCCACGTTGAATTGAAATTGTCACAGAATATATATCGCCAGCGTCCAGCTCTTATAATTTATTAACAAACTATTTAGCTTCAAATAGATTAGAAATGTAACTTGTAGTTCTTCGTAGCTTATACTCTACTTCAGCTTTTTAATTTCACCTACTATTTAGTATTTTAATATATCAGAATGGCGTTAGATTTTTATATGTTGAGGAATTTATACAATTAGTGCATGGAAAAAATAAAGTAATCAATAGATAGAATTGGCAATGAATATAGTAGTTGTAAATAAAGATCGAAGCGGGGGACGGATCTATAAAATATTTATCGATGAGGCACAATCAACCATAGTCTAATGCAAGTGTAGCAGGGTCATCAAAAAAGTAATTAAAATTATTGTGACATAATTAAAAGTTATTCAAAATATTGTATATTTTATAACAAAATTATAGAAGAATAGTGGACACACGTTCTGCCCGATGCCCCACGTTAAATCCGTACTTGATTGAATCTGTATGACATAAGATCGCCTTATTCCACTATATGTCTCATCTTTTACCTATTTAAAAGAGACATAATACATGTATTATATTCACGTAAACATATACATATATACATATATAACATCACAGGAGTTGATGAAGCCGGATCTTCACCAATGGTCTAAAATGACCTCAAATAAACGTCGTCAGATGCTGGTTGGTATTTTGCTAGAATAGCTTCCTGAAGTCCTGCACAAGGAAGCAGAAATCAGAGGTCCCGGGGGATGACCCCGGGAAAAACCCTCCGACGCTCAAGTCAGTTTGGGTCATTTCTCACAGAGAATATAGTTTAGTGTGTGGAGTTAGAGAATTCTCACAAGTGTTGGCTGAAGAGAAAATTCGATGTCTTAGCTCCTAAGAAAATGTTTTTATGGATCTGATCCCTTTTCTGGTCTGCCTTGGCTTGCTTTTATTAGTTTTCCCCTTGTCCTCGGCTTCTGACGCCGGATGAGACGTTTGCTTGGGGCAGAAGACCTATGATGCAGTAGGTCTGCTGATATGACCGGTAGGCCGGCTGATGTGACTAGTAGGTCGGCTGAAGTGACTTTAGCGTGTACAGGCTGAATAGCCAGATGTGTACTCTTTCTTTGAACTGCACTTCTGCCTGATGGTTCTATGATGTAATATTGTGCTTGACTCCTTCGCCGAAGTGCAAAACCAGGCTTTGCCGAGGTGCAATGTTGAATCTGGCCGAAGTGATCAGGGGTGTAGTACTTAGGCTGAAGCTGAGGTTGAAGTTAGATGCCGAGGTGCAATCCTTGGACTATTCTTCGATAGTAAAAAGGATGTCATGGGGCATAGCCGAAGTGCAGCCAAAGCTGAACAGCAATGCTTGGGTGCTGAACTGCAAGGATTGTACCGTTGACTGTTGTCCACTCGAACAGACGATTAATTCTGGTTTATCAGGAGTAAATACTAAATACCAACTAAGTTATGAGATTTTTACGAGATTTTGTTGACTTCTCCAATGTTATTTCTCGATCGTGTCCTCTTGGTGGAATTCTTATTTTTGAAGTTTTTTTTGGTTAAAGTGTATAAAATGTTTTGATGACCTACTTCATATATTTTGCATGCTTATAATTAATAATGTACGCCTTGAGGGGAAAAAAAAGTCTACAAGACCATTTCAACTGTTCTTGCGACTCTTATGCAAAATCCTGACGATTTCAATGAGTTCGAACTGCGGAAACAGTTTGTTGTATAAAGAAATAGAAGGTGAGACTGTGTACATCAGATCGCCGCGATCTGACTCCTCTCTAGACCCCGTGCAAACACGGAAGCGTAGTCCATCGAGAACGCCCTATTTTGATCGGGTAATTATCGTACTTGTCCGATGGAAAGGGTTACTTGCCCCATTAAGGAAGAAATATAGTGAACAAGAAGACAATGCGTAAGTTAAGTAACTTGCCCCATATGATAATACCAACAAAAATTACATCAGGATATCTGAGAGAATATCCACATTGCTTTTCTATATTTTCTACTTGTCATCTGCTTCACCATTTTTACACCATATTTTGTCTTAAATTATGAAACTTATTGTCCTTTACGAGTCAACTCCTTTGCGTCTAAAAAGTAAAAAAGGAAAAAGAAAACCGCCACGCATAATAATAATAATAATAATAATAATAACAATAATAATAATAATAATGATGATGATGATGATAATAATAATAATAATGATAATAATAATAATAATAATAATAATAATAATAATCATAATAATAATAACGATACAGTCCTCCTTTTTTTGAATATTTGAAGCAAAAAAAGCAACGAAACGACTTTTGGTCTTAGAAGGTAAGGTCAATTGCGTCACGCCTGGTGACTAGGTCTCCTACCACCGTGGTGGGTATGTCGTAACAAATACTAAAACAGTCTAATTATTTTATTGAAAACCTAAATGATTTTCATGAGACCGTTACATGGACTTTCTTTATAAATACTTGCTCGATTTAAACAACAAACTGGTGTTTTAAGATTTTGAATAGATATAGACCTCATAACCTCAAGTTTCAATCCACAAATTTTAAAATGATCAAGGAATAAATATGATTAGTTGATCTATGACCAATAAAATATGTAGAATATTTATGAAGACCTTGTTTTGGCCAATCACCTCCTAGTTTGCATGTAGATACAACTTATTTGTCATCATTTCATTTGGTCACTAGTTGCTCCATGAACACAATAAAATTACTGAGTTTCAATATGTTATCAGAGCTAATTTAAAATAGAGACTCACATCTTGCTTAACCCATTGTAGGCCATTTATTGTCTCCTCTTACCAAAGTCCAGATGTTCCTGCCTGGCTTGTGTTTTCTGATTGAGGACGGGTTATAAGGCGCGTGCATATGTCAATCTACGTTGCCACGTGAGGACGAGTATTGAGAATATTGTCCCATATTGCCCACTTTAGGCGCGTGTGTATGCCAAGCCACATTATCATGTGAGGGCGGGTATTGATAATATTGTCCCACATCGGTCATTTTAAGATAAAATACATGGGTTATGAGGATAGGGTACCATCACCAATTGCCTTAAGGTTTTGAGTGAATATGATTCTCACCTCATGTAAGCCCAAGTTTCAACAAAAATACATATTATTGAGCTAAACTTACATTATTTCCATGAAATCTTTAAAAAGATTTTCTTCATAAAATTTACACGGCTTTAATAAAACACAAACGATTTTAACAAAACGTCACGAAGATAAATCATAGAATTTTCCTATATACCCTCATGAGAAGACAGGTAAAATCTCAAACTAAAGACAATATGATTTATAACTGATAAGCCAAAAATATCCAGTTAGTCAACAAACAGTCAATATAATTCAGGTTCAGCTACTCGACTTGGTAACCTCAGCCACAAGACCTCTGCCTCGGCCACAAGACCTCGGCCTCGGCCACAAGACCTCGGCCTCGGCCACTATTATTTATAGTTGAAGCGACTAAGGTAGATCCAAGTATAACTCTTGGTCAGCTCGGCCGCACGCGTGAGTCAGGTCGGCCCTTATTCAATATGACCAGAAGTGAATACTTCAGAGATCAGCTCAACTACGACATATATCCAATTGCCCCTGAAGCACCTCAGCTCGTCATATTGCGCCTCGGCTCAGCAATGCATTAGTCAAGGCAACTACTTCTGGTCAACCCCAGCAAGTGAGACTTCGAATATCTGATCAACAACACATTAACTTCTAAAGGAAAACCTATTCAACTCGGGCTCGGAACAACCTCGACCTCAGCTTCTTATTTGATCCGAGCTCTAGCCTCGGCTTTACACTCATAAAGGCTGTTGCTCAGAGTATCTCGGATAAGATCGAAGAAGATATTATCAACTGCCATCTGGGACACACCAAAACAGTTCTGCAGAGTACTTTCCAGGTGCCAATCATCGCTTGACTAAGTACAAAGACATCATTGTTGGCTGACCTACATATCATAGAGTCAGCCACTAACACAGCTGCAGTCACAGGCACTTGTCCCATCAGACTGTGTACCTGCATCATTGGGCAGAGGGTCAGACCTCCTCAACCCTGTGTATAAATATACCTCTTTTCAGACGAAAGAGGGGGGATCCGATTCTGGAGTTTGAACTACCACTTTCAGAATCCATCTCGGCTGACGTTTAAACAACCTTATTCTCAAGGAGATCTTGAACCAGGTTTATTCTAAACCTTTATTCCATCATAAACTGCCTACTAAAATACCCATAACTGACTTGAGTGTCGGAGGATTTTTCCCAAGGCAGCGCCCTGGGCCTCTAACGTTTCTCTTCCTTCTCAGGCTCCATTGACGGATTTAGACGGAGAGTTAACGACAAACCACAAGGATCACCTCTGATCCACCCGGTGAGGATCTCGGCCTCATCATTTGGCGCTAGAAGGAGGGCCTGAACCTCCGTATTCGTTAAAAACAGTCTTCCAAGGACTTTTTGGGTAACTGACCTCCAAAACCATCATTGCAAGAATGGATAAAAAGATAGGAAAGAGTCCAAGCGACCTATGATTCCCAGAAGACGTCAGCAAACTCTTCAACGGCAACCATAACAGTATTACCCGGAACCAGCAGAATCTTTAACTCTCACTGCTGCTTTCACCTATGAGGAACATATGCAATCCTAATGTATTCCAGGCTATGAAGAGAGAAATGAAGGAAAAAGCCCTCGTGGCGGAACCCAGTGGGCTCTATCCCGGCGATTCTCTTCAGCAAAAAGAACTTATAGAATACTCTCCAACTTGGCCAGAGTACTATCTTGATCTTCAGAGTGGATTCATGGCCGAGGCTAGACGCTCAGGACAAAGGTCTAGCCATCAGCACTTTGCGTCCGAGCCTGTAAAGACTCCGGACTATCATTTGAACTACGCACGAAAAGCGCTTCTGCCATTTAAGCATGGCAGAGAAGTTGACAATAAAGGCGGAGCACAACCACAATAAAGGCGCTCTGCCAAGATTCGATTGGGAGGCCGAGGCAAAGCAGGAACGTCTCTGCTGGCCTCCAAGTCTCATATTCTCTCCTGCATGAGGAAGAAAAATCTAGCGAGGGATCCCCAGCCCCTGACAGGACCTATTCACAAAAGGGATCCTCGACTGTACTTCCTCTATCATCATGATATTGGACATGATACAGAGGACTGTAGGCAGCTCACCCAGGAGATTGGGCGTCTGATCGAGCTCGGTCACTTACAACGGTTCTACAATCTGAGGTCGAGGCTGCATAATAGGTTGGAATTTGGCCGGCCTCCTAATGAAAGTTGCCGACCCGGACAACAGCGCAGGTCGTCAAACGACGAAGACCCAAATACGGCTGGACAAAGGCTGCGGGTTTCTGAGCATATAAGGCTGACCTAAAGGCAAAAGTCCATGACTCATACGAACCGAGATCCAATTCCTCTCGCATGTATCCAACAATTTCAGGCATAGATATGTATATTATTTATTGCCTTGTATTCTAATGTGCGTTATGATTTTGCTAGTGCAAATAAATTATCCAGATTTAAAGCAGGGTTTTTTTCTGATAAATGGGACTCGAAATTCCCATCATTCAAGATTATTAACCGGCTCAGCTCGGCACCTCCTTCTGCTCGGCAATAAATTTGCCCAGGAAACGTATCTCATTATGTAATATGAAGAGTTCTATCTTGATTAACGGGGCAAAGACACTCCCTAGTTATTCTATTCAAATCTCTGGTCAAGGTCAGCTTGGCCTTATGATATCGGAAGATCAATATCTATTCTTACTTCTTGCCCAGTTCAGCTGGATAAATCTTTCGTCCAGGCTCTGGCTTGGACAAAAGCCCTTTCATATTATGGGCTCAACTATCAGTTCTCTGCATTATGGTTTTTAAGGAAACTCCGAATGTGACAGGTTTCACATCTCGGCAAAAATATGACATGTTTCACATCTTGGCAAGCATGTGACAGGTTTCACATCTCAGCCAAATGCGACAGGTTTTGCGCTACTTAATGGCCCAGGTGGTCATCTTTGTTCTCTGCCTTATGGTTTTAAGGAAACTCCGAGTGTGACAGGTTTCACACCTCGGCAAGGATGGGACAGGTTTCCCTACCAAGTATTTTACCTTAGCAGAACTGAGCCAGCCGAGCAGGACTCGGTATATTGGGGCAGGATTCCCTATCAAATATTTTACCTCAGCAAGATTGAGTTAGCCGAGCAGGTCTGAAGCAGATGCCCATTGAGGGTCAAGTTTTGTGAACAAGATTTCACAATCATCTTGATAGAGGGATGCCGGGGTAAATAACGACAGAGCACATGAACCTCATTAATTACTAGCAGGTCTAGAAAGTGTAAAGCATTTGTATAGCTGTCAGCAGTGCTGAAAGTTTGAATAAAAACAGTGTTTTTATGGCAGTGCTAGTATTAAGATTTCACAAAGTGTTATCTTTCAACTTGCTAATTTTCATCTTGTGGTATAAAAACCTTGGCAGAACCGAGGTCAAGCACTTGCGCTGTGAAGAGATTCTTCTTTAATCAAAAATCTTGAACAGGTTACTTGTTAATTGATACCCTTGACAGTGCTGAGGTCAAGTGTTTGGTAGAGCCAAACTTGTTCTATAAAACCCTTGGTAGTGCTGAGGTCAAGTGCTTGGCAGAGCCAAGATTGCTCTGTAAAACACTTGGCAGAGCTGAGGTAAAATAACATTATTGGTTTCACTCTTCGGCCTTATGGCTTTAAGAGGATCTTAATGGTCCGTTACAGGAAAAACCTAGGCCTTATAGTCTCATTTCGACTTCGACAAATGGGGTCTCAGCCTAAGCGTCTCGGCTCAGATTAAAGACAGACACTTAGCTCTGAACTCACAGGTCAAAAATGGAGCAAGTTGCTGCTTAGGTTAGAATAGCCAAACAATGAAAGACAATTGGTCAATATGGCAGCAATTAAAGAAAGATAATTTCTGAGCATCATTTAGGTTGAATCTCAGCTAAGTAAGAACAAGTTTGCGGCCCAGCTCAATGCTTAAGCAGACCTTATTCTTAGCCAATTCTCAGCTCATCTCGACAGAATAACAGGTTCTTAGCTAATTCTCGGCTCAGCTCGGCAGAATAACATGTTTATTCTATATTTTAAAGCTTGTAACTTAGTTTATTTTCATGTAAACTGGTTACAAAGTTATGAGCTTGCCAAAAGCAAGGCCGACATTGGATCTCGGCCACAATAAGTTTGACAAGTTAACATAAATTCTAAAGGAAAAAGCAGAGCAGAAAGGAAGGAAGAACTATAAGTTACAAAATACTTAGAGAATTTTCCATTGATTAAATTGTTCAGGTACAGAGTACACTGATGCCTGCTCAGCAATATTACAAAGAAAGATCGTAAGACTAGTCTTCGTCTTCTCTCAAGTCAGCTCCCTCCAAGAATTGCTTGAATTGAGTGTTGAATTCTTGGGCAGCAGTTGAACTGTAAAGACTAGCCAGCCGAGGATCTTCCTTGTTCAGTTCAGGATAAATTTCTGAGCAGACATCTATGGCCTTCGTTTTGCCCACTTCCATAGCCGAGTTTTGCAGCAATATCATGTTCTCTTCAAACAATTGGGATTTCCTGAAGTCAGCAACTGCTTTAGCTTTAGCCTTGGCTAATTGTTGACGCAGATGGGTCAACTGCTTTTCAAAAGTATTTCTCTGCTGCAACAGCTCGGCCTTGTCCTTCTTCAGGGACTCATTCTCTAAAAAGGCTTGGTTGGAAGCAGACTCCAGGTCGGCCATTTTATGTTCCAACTCGTCCACCTTAGAGTTGGATGTGGCCAACCTCAGCTCCGCTTCTTCCGCCCTTTGTTGGAGGTTGGAGACCTCAGCTTGCAAAACATTGATTTGTTGGGTCTTCTTGGCTCTATGTTGATTGGTCTCATCAAGTTCCCTTGACTTAGCTTGGAGTGCTTCATGGAATTTCTCTCCTCGGGCCAAGATCTTCAACTCTTGAGCTCGGATCTGCCAAAGCAACAAAGTTAGAAAATGACTAAGTGTTACTACAAACAAACACTTAGAAAAATCTCACTTACCAAGGCTACGTTGGAGTGGAAGACCTCTTTGAGATTCTCCCAAGGAGCAGCTTCAAATTTCTGCTGATCCCGAGGCAGAACTGTCACTTTATTCATTCTTCTGACCGTGGCCAGGTCCGTAGCAGAATCACCTTCAGAAAATCCAATCAGAATTGGTTCTGGCGCCCAGCTGGTTGAGGCATGACTTCCTCAGCTGGCTGAGGTGGAGTCACTTCCAATGGCAAAGAAAGATTTGCATCTCGGCCACTGGATGAGCATTCGCCCCGGTGCCTTTTTCTTCGGCGAAGTCTCGAGCCTTGACCAACTTCAGCCAATGGTTCAGGTTCGGCCGAGACCTGAGGTTGAGAGGTTTCGGCCTCTTCATCTCGGATTTCAACTAATGGCAAAGCTGCAGAAAACATATCAGACCAGTTAGAATCAGATCTTAACCTTATGAAAGATTTGAGTTGAGGAAAGTCAATTACCTGCCTCAGGCTCTTCTTGTATGGGCTCGGCCACAGGAATAGCTGGGGGCAAGGCTGAGGCAGAGGCCCCCTAGCAGAAGAAAGTGCTACAACCCATCTGGCTGATGATCTTTTTTCCTTGCAGCCGCCTCGGCCATTCTGCTGACGTAGTCATCATTGCCAGAAGCCATTGAGCCTGCATTAAGAACGAAACAGTTATCAACTGAAAGTAATAAAAGTACAAAAGTTAAGACATATCAAGAGCAACCTCTGACAATGATTAAGTTATCAGGAGAAAGGGGCCGATAGTGCTGACCCACAGCCAAATGGCCCAGGTCAACCGCCTCTAAAATGGTGGAGTCCACCTTCTGCCAGTTAATTACAATGGGCAGACTTCGAAGTCTGGCTGCTTCGTTGCAGTATTCTGAGCTCGGCCTCAGGTTGTCCGCCTTGCCAGATTTCCAGATGTTCCATTTTGGCAACTCATCCTTCTTAACATAGAAAAATCTACCTTTCCAATTCTTGGTAAAGGAAGGGATGTTGATAGCAAAATTGAAATCACTATTGGGAGCTCGTTTGCTGAAATAGTACCAGCTATCCGAGACCCAACAAGAAAAAAGAGCTCTAAATACGTTTGTATTGAAAGGAGACTCATCTATTCTAAGGAAGAGAAGATAACAAAGAATGAGTTTCAAACCATTTGGCTTTATTTGGGGAATTCTAAGATTATAAGCACGCAGAACTCGGACAAAGGGTTCAGGAAGAGGAAGGTTGAACCCCGATTTGAAATAATCTTCGTAGACTGCTTCATAATCCTTTGGAGGATGATAAGCAGTCTGACCTATCAGAGGCAGAACTGTACCAAACCGATTCCGATCAATTCAATACGACTTACAGATCCGGGTCAGCTCGGCCTCGGATAAAGTACAAAATGACTCTTGGACAAAAGAAGAAGGGAGACCCCTATCAAGTATCCCCGAATACAGAGATGGAGTCCTCTGCAGAGCCAGGGGATTTACAGTTGCCAGAGTGGGAGCAACCTCGTCTCGCTCCGGCGAGGATTCGACTACAGGGATGGCCCTGCTGGACTAAGCAGCGCCACTAGTGGTCCTACGTAATCTCACTATCAGACGGTCATCAGAGACCGACCTACCAGACGGAGGCGGAGAATTGGAATTTCCTCCATCACCGCCGGCGTAAGATGCACCCTCAGAAATGTTTTGAGAATCGTGAGAAGAAGACATGGTGGAAGCAGGAAGAAGACTTACATGAAAAATAGGCTGAGAAAGTGGAGGAGAATGGCCGGAGGAAGCAGAAATCGCTGGTGGAAATTTGAGGAAGACGCTGGAAAGACAGAGTGCAGATGCGAAAGGGCAGAGAAAATAAAAAGTTCATAAAACCGTCAGAAGGCCCTATTTATAGACCTCTTCTCGGCCATCTCAACAGACACCTCGAATGTTTCGTTCTCGATTCCTGCAACCGCCGTATATGAAAAGGTGCGTAACTGACGCCTTGTACTCTGCGCAAACAGTAAATGCATAGTACGGCCTAATCAGAGGCAGACAGTTCATACTTGAAAGGACATCGCATTAAATGCTTGGAAAATGATTAGCCTGCCCTTCCTGCTCGGCTCGGCCAAACTAATCTGTGGGCAAATGATAAGCCAAAAATATTCAGTTAGTCAACAAACAGTCAACATAATTCAAGTTCAGCTACTCGACTTGGTAGCCTCGGCCAGAAGACCTCGGCCTCGGCCAGAAGACTTCGGTCTCGGCCACTATTATTTACAGTTGAAGCGACTAAGGTAGATCCAAGTATAACTCTTGGTTAGCTCGGTCACACGCCTGAGTCAGGTCGGCCCTTATTCAATATGACCAGAAGTGAATACTTCAAGGATCAGCTCAACTACGACATATATCCAATTGCCCCTGAAACACTTCAGCTCGTCATATTGCGCCTCGGCTCAGCAGTGCATTAGTCAAGGCAACCACTTCTGGTCAACCCCAGCAAGTGAGACTTCGAATATCTGATCAACGACATATTAACTTCTAAAGGAAGCCTATTTAGCTCGGCCTCGGAACAACCTCGACCTCAGCTTCTTATTTGATCCGAGCTCTAGCCTCGGCCTTACACTCATAAAGGCTGTTGTTCAGAGTATCTCGGATAAGATCGGAGAAGATATTATCAACTACTGTCTGGGACCCACCAAAACAGTTTGCAGAGTAATTTCCAGGTGCCAATCATCGCTTGGTTAAGTACAAAGACATCATTGTTGGCCGACCTACATATCGTAGAGTCAGCCACTGACACAGCTGCAGTCACAGGCACTTGTCCCATTAGACTGCGTACCTGCAGCAGACAAGACATTCATCTCAGACACGCTACAATCCCATCATCGGACAGAGGGCCAGACCTCCTCAACGCTGTGTATAAATATACCCCTTTCCAGACGAAAGAGGGGGGATCCGATTCTGGAGTTTGAACTACCACTTTCAAAATCCATCTCGGCTGACTTTTAAACAACCTTATTCTTAAGGAGATCTTGAACCAGGTTTATTCTAAACCTTTATTCCTGCATAAACTGCCTACTAAAATACTCATAACTGACTTCAGTGTCAGAGGGTTTTTCCCAAGGCAGCGCCCTGGGCCTCTAACGGATTTAGACGGAGAGTTAACGACAAACCACAAGGATCACTTCTGATCCACCCGATGAGGATCTCGGCCTCATCAATAACAATCTTACTTTTGTTTGTTCCATTATTATTACTTGTTACACTTTTTTTTTAATCATCTAATTCTTACCTCGGAGACCAATCAAATATATGGTTGAAATAATGATGGAATGATTTTAGTAACTCAAATCATTTTTCAGTTTCACTAGGTAATACAAAGTGGTCTAACAGGAATCAAACTCTCTATCTTTTGAGATAGAGGTATTGTTTGCATGACGTTCATCCTCTTCAGACCCTAGCAATAGCTTTTTCTGTCGTTGAGATATACTGGGTATGATTGATTAATTGAATAGGTAATACAAAGTATCATCACAACATGCGTTATTATTACGAAAGAAACAAAAAAAATAAATAAATTAAGAACTAATAGTACAGGGTCTTTCTAAATACAAGGGTCTAGGTATAAAAGGGTCTAGGTATACTAACTACTTGATGTACATGCATTTGCATCTGCATTCTATATAAAACATTTTGAAGTAGTCACATATTTATACAATTCTCAGACCATGATCAACTTGCATTTATAGTTTTGTACCTATAGAAAGTTATGTTTTCATTTCCAATAGAGTAAAGGACACACTTTTCTTTGACTTTAGAATATGATGGAATAAAGCAAAATGCTCATTAAATTAGTTGCGCTTCTTATATTGTGAAGTAGCAGTTGATCGACAAGACGCAATTTTCATTATGGGTCATCGGAAACAACCAGTGTGTGTTTCTAACACATGGGTATGGTTGCGTACATCCGACCCCCATATTCCACCATAGTCAGGAACCTTTAAGACAATGAGTAATGTTGTTGTTGGTGGTGTTGTTGTTGTTGTAGTAATACCTATAGCAAGTTAAATACATTTGTATCTATATGTTGGACGGTCTGCAAATCGTTACGTATACGGTGTGTTGATAATATTTTGCATAGAGTGGTTATTATGCATATTTATCGGCAAATTTACGGCCAAATCAGATATGATTAAGAACATTTAATGTTGTTGCTTTGTGGCATTGAGGTCACGAGTTCGAACCACAAAAAAGCTTTTTGTATAAAGTGTAGGGTAATCTACGTACATCATACCGCGAAGCAATTTGATCCCTCTCCAAACCATGCCAAACGCAGGAGCGTAAGGCATTGAAAAGGTCGTTAAGAACATTTGAAAACTAAACTAGCTATATATGGACACAATTAATAAATAAGTGTAGCATTTGTAAAAGACTTCAATGCTAAAAAAATGCTCACAATGGACGAGCACAACGAATCAATAAATTAATACTTGAAATGACCATATTACATCTCTGACTTCTCAAACTTAAGTTTATCATTTTTTTTCTTTTTTTTTTATTTTTTGCATTGTCAGCATTAAATTTTAACTATTTGACTATGTTTACATACTTTTCCAATGTTAGAGAAGCATGTTGTTGGATCCAGATTTGTCGTTTTAAATCTATGTTCTACTTTTTTTTTTTTTGTCTCATGTGTAATCAGTAAAAGTAAAAATAAAGTACCAACAGATATGACAGGTCAATGTTACAGATACTAAATTTGAACCCTGCTTTGTTTGTAGTTTGGCATCCATCTGTGTTAGTATTTTTTAGGGATCTCACCTCCTTTTCCATTGCTCGCTGGCACCAGAAGAGATGGTGAGACTAGATGAGAAAGTGAGGAGAAAAAGATGTATGAGTGCATTGTTGCCACGTGACGAGCGGTGGAGAAGAGCGTGAAGAATTTGGAGATGAAAAGATCCCATCTCATTTTCTAGAGCCCGACTGTTATCAAAGAATTTCAATTTATCACTGAGGTGATTACAAATGATGATAGAGTTTTTATCTTGAGAAAAATTGAATCCAAATACACGGAGGACGGTGAAAATTGGCGGTGGACAATAATTTTTTTGACTTTCAGCGAGGTGCAATAAATGTTTTTTTCCCCTTTAAACTCAAACAGATAAAAGTGTATTTAACACCGTATTTTTCCGTAATTATGGTATACTATAATGACGGTTAATGAGTGTATAAATGGCTCATATACATGTGAAAGTCACAATGGTAGAATAGTATTTGGTGCAGAGAAAAAAAAAGAGAAAAACGTCCTCTTGTTATCGAAGAAGTTGTAAATAAAGTCATATCTATTAAGATTAACGGAAACTCTTGATAGAGATAATCACTATATTTTTAACATGTATATGTATCGATGATGAAGTTTTTTCATCTTCCAGGAACGCATATCTTCGGTGTATAATGTTGGAACACAAAAGAAACAGTGTATACTGAAAGAAGTAAGGAGATATTATTAGTATTTCAATTTTTGATCTGAAACCATTTTAAAAATGGTTCACTAAAATTTTGTACCATTCAACTATGAAAGAAATACGTGTTGAGAAATATGTTTAGATAATTTTCAAGGTCATGATTTTAAGTGGTGGATACTTAAAGATGTCACACATGGTGTTATAAATGATTAAAAGTTGAAAAGTGAAGAAAAATAACATCGATCTCTCAGGTTGTTGCACTTCGGTCGATCGATGTACTTCGATTCCTCACATCAATCGATCCATGTAAGGCAGAGAAAAACCAAGACCTTACTGTGAGACATCGATCTCTAAACTTGAGACACATCGATCGATGGATGTATATCGAACCCTCACTTCGATCGATCGATGTATGTCAGAGACAAACTCTGAAACTTACTGTGAGACATCGATTTGCTGAAGCTGAGGCACTTCGATCGATCGATGTCTAGGGTTTTTAGAAATATTTTTCTAAAATATGATAAAATGGTTGTTTTAATTGTACATGATTTATATATGTTCATTATGTTGATATTATGTATTTTTGATGATTATAAATGTCTTGTGACTAATGTGTCTTGGAAGTTTCTACAACTTACTAAAAATAGCAAAATTTGTATTTTGAATTTTGTAGGAACATGACATGGTGGAAATATTTCAAGGACACACTCATATCCTATTTATCATCACAAAGGTGTTATTGTATCTATTTCTGACCATCGGGGTCATTTCTGGAGTTTTCTCTCACCAGGGGTATTTTAATCATTTTACCCCTGAGGGCAGTTTTGGTATTTTTACTCAACGAATCTCTTGAGTATATTATCATCTTAATTTTGAAGCTCATTTATGTTTATGTTGAAGATTATTTGGTGGTTTTCTATCTTATTTCTCTATTTGATGATATTATTGACAGTAGCGAGATATGTGACGAGTTCTGATGCACTTTCTATTTCTTTCTTGAAGACCATCTTCTATACGTTATTGGAGGATATTAATCATCATTTTACAGAGAATTTAAAGGTGTTAAAGGTGTGAAAATGATCACAACATACAAGAAGAAATAGTTGGAATTTTGGTGTTATATGCTGACATAATCTTGTCAACTATTATTTGCTGATTTCTTTTTCAAAAAATTGAGTTGATATACATATATATGTGTTGAAAAACGTGTATATTCAGGTTGATATGATGGTGTACTCATGTATGGCTTGGTGACAAGTGGACCAACCAACAAGAAGCTAGTTGGCAAAAATTGCCAATTACTAGGAAAATTCAAAAAGGTAGCCAACGGCTATATGGTTTTGGAGCTGATTTTTGTTTGAATTGTTCAGCCATCACATGCCTATTCTCATGGCAAAAAGTTGAGGGGATAGTAGAGAAGTTATGCCATATTATCCCTTGCTATTATCTTCATTTTTCAAGCAAATCCCAAGTCATTTTTCAAGGTGGAAAAATCGGCCATACAAGTGTCCAAGGTGGGCCAATTGTGTTTTTTCATTTTGCCAAGTGTACAAGGTTTTTATGTGGCCAACCAATCATGTGAAGACACTTAAGCATTGATGATGAAGATGGTGACACTTTGGAGGTCTTATCTCCAAGGCTCATTTCACCGTATAAATAGAAGGCAAAGGTGGATAAGAAGAACACACACTTGAAATCAAAAGTTGAATTGTCTTGCTATCTTCTTCATCTCATTTTTGTTTCATTCTTTGTAGCCAATGTGTTCCTGTTATCTTTGTTGTAGAGCTACAAGCCTCTTGTGTCTCATTTGTAAGATTGATTAGCCAAATCTATAAGGCTACATCAATAGGTGATAGAGGTGTTGCAACCAAGAGTTTGCATACAGGTGTACATCCAAATCTTGAATAGGGTTGGTGTTTAACCCAAGGATCAATCTTGGTTCTTGTTGTAATTTAGTTCATGCATAGAGAAATCCAAGGAAAGGGGTTCCTTAGGACTGGAGTAGGTCACATTGACCGAACCAGGATAAATTCTTGGTGTTCTTGTCTTCTTTACATTTTTCTGTTTTCTGCCTGTTTTTCAATGCAGATTTCATACAACTTCTCACGTTTTGAAAAAAATATCTAAACACTTTCAAAATTCGTGATTTTTGATGGACTTATACTTCAGGCTGTTAGATTTCCTTTTCAACAAGAATCACTTGATTTGAGCAAGAGAAAGTTAGCCTTTCAGTCGTTGCAAGATAACTGCTCCAATCTGGCTGGAATCTGACCAGTTTTGAGAAAACTTGAATTGTTTTTAACCAAGAATTGTCTAAGGTCAGGGTCTTTTTGAAACATAAAATAGACATTCTAATGAGTGTTTTGACAAAAATATCAACCTTTTTGGTTAAGTATTCAAAGAGAAACACGTTTTCTAATTTCAGCAACTTTCTGTCCAATTCTGTCCAGATTGTCCATCTGAATCTTTTTATTTATTTGAAGGGCCAATGATCTTATTTTTATCTGATTTTTCGACAAAGTCTAGTAACGACATTGTAGTTAATCTCTCCAAAGTTTCATAATTTTTGAAGTTGTGTACACTAGTTTTTGAATTTTTCAAAAACGAGGTTTGAATCTGAGGTGGTCTCAGATTCCGTTTTCAAAGGGGATTTTAATCAAGGGTAGTAGTGTAATTTCTGCTAACCACTATTCACCCCCCCACTCTAGTGGTGTTATTACAGGTTCACGGTCCAACAATACGAGGATAGAAATAACATAGTTTGGTAAAAATACAACTGATCAATAATCATATTTACAAAAGACAATGAGAAGTGTTGGAGAAATATCCGAAAGTTGATGAACATATGATTCAGGATTGCACACTGATGTCCCATTACATCAAATCACTGCGTGTGAGTAAAAATATTCACTAGTTGAAAGATATCAAGAAGAGGTATTTTAGAATGTTGGTTCTTGCTCTTCTTCAAACAAAAACATCTTCTTCAACAAGGGTCAATAGGACTAAGCACACAGACATGTCCTGTGCAAGCATCGTTACGTCAACATACGTGTAAGAGTCTAAAGATTATTCTACGGCTGCATAGAGTTGGTCACTGAAGCGCCCCGACCCGGACAGCGGAATCCGAACCGGTACACCCGTCGTAGCTTACTGAGAAGACTACAAGACGTCTCACTTCTCGATTACACATCATCAATGACGTAAGAGAAATAAGTGCGGAAACATATATCTCGTGAATTTAAATCATCAATGCAGTATATCTAAAGACAAAGTGAATACCCAAAAACTGAATATGGTCGCAGCCATCTAAATCCTCAGACAAATTAAGAACAGAAGTAACAGAATCTATCTAATCAATTCCTTCCACAAGGTCTAAGCATCCCATTCTGCCCACTCGCCGTCGTCCTCAATGAAAATCATATCGTAACTAGGCTCATCTGCAAAACCAAAGGCAGTACCCTTAGCGAAAAACGCTAGCAAGTAACCCGCTTATAAGACATACGGGATCACACATGGCAAGACATGAGTAATATATAAGTCAAGGGATTTGAGGGGCACATGTCTTGTAAACTTCCAAATATAGAATTGAATCACGTCGTAAAGCAAGTACAACAATCTGTTCACATTTGACAATGCGTAGGCAATCAGGTACCACACACGCTCATACCACATTGTCTCTCGTGATGCATGTCAAAATATGCACTACACTACACATTTACATATGCATGAACGCTTTCTCTTTTAAAACAGTGTAATGCATGTCATAATGTCCGGTCACTTCACATAACTTTATACCCTGTAACGCCCCGGCTTATATTTCCATCCCGGTTTACGTTACAGCCAACTTTATACCCTGTAATGCACCTCGGCTTATATTTCCATCCCGAGTAGCATTACAGACAACTTTATACCCTGTAACGCGCCCCGGCTTATATTTCCATCCCGGTTTACGTTACAGTCTTTTGTGCCCTACAATGTGCCCCGGCTTATATTTCCATCCCGGTTTACATAGCAGGTCACCTTCGCAAATTTGTACCGTAGCACCTTTCTTTTCAAATCAATATGCAAATGCACGTGCCATGATGCAAGACTCCTGTCTTCATTCTCACTTCTCATTCTCGTATGCAAGTCACATTCATATTTCATGTACACATGCGCAAGTACAAGCAACACACAAGCTTTCACCGACTTACACATCATGACTTAGGCTTCAACCATCTCGTCAACACTTAGTCTTGACTCTAAGGTTCGTAACCTAAGGCAAGTATCCCTAACCATCCATCATTGAACTCTCAATCACCTCGTACGTTCATCTCCTAACCCTTCTAAGTCATCCACGTTGAACTCCGATTTGAATACCCTTCAAATCCTCCAAACTTGATTCACCATCTTAAGTCATGTTCCCAAGACTTAGACTAGTCATAATCAGGTCCTAAGAAGTCCCTAAGGTCACCCAAAGGATCCCCTAGCTTCCCTCTTTCTTCCCTTGCTTTCCCACAAAACTGGTTGACGTCATACCCTGACGTCGATCGATCGACGTACGTCATACCCTGACGTCGATCGATCGACGTCCATCTGAGGCACGTCGATCTCTCACTCAATCTACGTCGATCGATCGACGTTCATCTGAGGTACGTCGAACTCTCACTCATCCTACGTCGATCGATCTACGTCCTTCTGAGGCACGTCATACCCTCACTTGCTATACGTCGATCGATCGACGTACGTCATACCCTGACGTCGATCGATCGACGTCCCCCTTCCAGAACACCATTCTGCAATTTTCTGCAGAAACTGCAGAAATAACCCCCAATTCGACCCCAACTTCCTTCAAAACCATTCCAAGCCTATTTCCCACTATCAATCCATCCTAAAATCACCCAAGACAACATCTTTAGCATACGATTCACGGATTCAAGCCTAGCACTCCAAGTACTTATCAAATCAACCCAAAGATCAAATCTTTTCACTCTCCCCTCCCTTCAACCACCATCATCAACAAAGTAGGGTTCAAGGGATTAGGATTTACATGATCTCATATAAACAACAATCAACGAACAAGATTTCAACATATAATGGCCAAATCTCAAACCAAAACACATAGATCTCACAAGTAGATTCACATAGAGAAATTACTGCACGGTGATCCAAATTGATATCAAAATAGGCCCTTTCTCTTTCGCAAAACGTAAAAACTTATAAGTAGATTACTTGCCTTTGATTACTCGAATGAGAATTGAAGAACGGACGAA
Source organism: Eustoma russellianum (assembly GCA_036186865.1). NCBI lineage: Eukaryota > Viridiplantae > Streptophyta > Magnoliopsida > Gentianales > Gentianaceae > Eustoma > Eustoma russellianum. The sequence goes on from AP025051.1 coordinate 32,196,961, forward strand.
GATCGGATAATAGATTTTGAAGAAATCCTTGCCTAGGGTTCCAAGAGGGTGAAGCCGCCTATGGAATGGAGAGGGGAACGTCGGTTGCTGTGAGGAAATTGGAGAAACTGACGTTCAGTCAGTTTTTATATGGGAAGGGAAAAGTTTGGAGTTTCTAAATTATATCCTATTTTATTATTTATCTTAAAGGATAATTTCCATTATTTAATTCTAAATTAAATGGTAATTAATTTCTAAAATTTAATCCTCTCAATTAATTCCAATTAATTCTATTACTTAATGACTAATTTATTTCCGTTGACCGTCATTAATTTCCTTTTAGTCCCTTCTTTGCCTTTTTAATTACCCTACGGAAAGTGCGGGGCATAACATTCCACCCCCCTTACAAAAAGTTTCGTCCTCGAAACTGGCGTACCTTATTGGAAAAGATGTGGATATAGCTCCTTCATTTGCTCCTCAAGCTCCCACGTGGCTTCACGCTCCGTATGGTTACTCCACTGAACCTTGACATACGGAATGACACGTCGGCGTAGGACTTGATCTTTTCTATCCACAATCTTTATTGGATGCTCTTCGTAAGTGACGTCTTCTTTCACGTCTAAGGGTTGGGCTTCAAGGACATGGCTCGGATCCGATACGTATTTCCGTAGTTGAGATACGTGGAATACGTTATGGACTTGGGATTAGCTCGGAGGTAAGGCTAGTCGGTATGCTCTTTCACCGACTTTACCAAGAACTTCGTAAGGACCAATATATCTGGGGCTCAGCTTGCCCTTCACTCCAAATCTAGCAACTCCCTTGGTTGGTGAAACTCGTAGGTAAACCTTGTCACCCTCCTCAAACTCCAACGGTCGTCTCTTGGTGTCGGCCCAACTTTTACTGCGATCTTGAGCCATCTTGAGTTTCTCTCTTATCACCTTGACCTTTACCACTGTTTGCTCAACCAACTCGGGTGCGGTGATTGTCCTTTCTCCCACTTCATCCCAACAGATCGGGGATCTGCACTTCCGCCCGTATAGCGCTTCGAATGGCGCCATGCCAATTGCACTGTGATAGCTGTTATTATATGAAAACTCCATTAACTTCAACATGCTATCCCAGTTCCCTTTGAAATCCAAGGCGCATGCTCTCAGCATGTCTTCTAATGTTTGGATGGTCCTCTCGGATTGTCCATCCGTTTGCAGGTGGTATGCTGTGCTCATTCTCAACTCTGTACCCATAGCTTTCTGGAATGCTCTCCAGAACTTAGAGGTGAACTTGGGGTCACGGTCCGATACGATGCTGACGGGGACTCCATGTAGGCTTACAATGTTATCCACATAGATATTGGATAATCTTTCATACGAGGTACCATGAGGCATGGCTATAAAATGAGCCGTTTTCGTCAATCTGTCTACAATTATCCAAATCATTTCGTTTCCATTGCGGGTCTTGGGTAGTCCCATTACGAAGTCCATCGTCACGTGCTCCCATTTCCATTCTGGAATCTCTAGTGGCATCATCAAGCCACCAGGTCGTTGATGTTCAGCCTTGACTTGTTGGCATACCAAACACCTTTCGACATGTGTCGCAATTGATCTTTTCATCCCCATCCACCAATAGTTTCTTTTAAGATCTTTGTACATCTTTGTGCTCCCGGGATGAATAGACATCTTTGAGTTATGCGCTTCTTGGAGCAATTCCGTCCTGAGTTCGTCCTTACTTGGAACGCATAACCGGTTTTGAAATCATAGACTTCCATCTTCTCGCAACTGGAAGTCCTTTACTGGTCCCGCAGCTAGTTTGTCTCGGATTTCTCTCAGTGCCGGATCCTCATACTGTACTTCTTTAATTCTGTCTACCAAGTCTGGACTGATAGACAAGGCTGTAAGGACATTTGTCACTGAATCTACCAATTCAAGATCAAACTCTTCGATCTCCCTTTCCAACGGAGATTGTCTTGCGTGGCTAGACTTCCTGCTCAATGCGTCCGCCACTCTGTTGGCCTTACCTGGATGGTAGTTGATGGTCAAGTCATAGTCCTTGAGCAACTCTAACCATCTCCTTTGTCTCATATTCAACTCCTTCTGCGAGAATAGATACTTTAAGCTCTTATGATCCGTGAACACTGCACATTTCTCTCCATATAGGTAGTGTCTCCAGATCTTAAGAGCAAATACCACAGCTACGAGTTCCAAGTCATGCGTCGGGTAGTTCTGCTCATATGGTTTCAATTGTCTTGACGCGTATGATATGACTCGTTCATTTTGCATCAAAACACAACCTATAAACAGAACGTTAGTTTAAGACTAGCATATGTATATACACTGCATCAATTGTACTGATGTACATACCTAGTCCTTTCTTAGACGCGTCGCTATAGATCACGAAACCGTCGGTGCCGGAAGGTTGTGCCAACACCGGGGCTGTAGTCAATCTCTTTTTGAGCTCGGTAAAGCTCTGCTCGCATTCCGCAGTCCATTCGAACTTAGTCTTCTTCTGCGTAAGTCGACTCAATGGAACTGCTATGGTTGAGAAACCCTCAACGAACTTCCTATAATAGCCTGCCAAGCCTAGGAAGCTTCTGACTTCGGTCACATTGGTGGGTCTTGGCCATTCAGTGATGGCTTCTATCTTTTTAGGATCCACAGAGATCCCATCTTCCGAAATCACGTGACCAAGAAAGGCTACACTCCTTAGCCAAAATTCACACTTGCTGAACTTGGCGTAGAGCTTTTGTTGTCTCAGGATTTGCAACACCACTCTCAAGTGTTCGGCGTGGGCTTGCTCATCGGGGGAGTAGACCAAGATGTCATCGATGAACACCACTACAGATTGATCCAACTGCTCTCGAAACACAGTGTTCATCAAGCCCATAAAGGCCGCTGGGGCATTAGTTAAACCAAAAGGCATCACCAAAAATTCATAATGCCCGTATCGAGTCCGAAAAGCGGTCTTGGGAACGTCTCCCGCTTTCACAAGCAATTGATGGTAACCTTGACGGAGGTCAATCTTTGAAAACCAGCGAGCTCCCTTTAGCTGATCAAATAAATCTTCGATCCTTGGCAGAGGATATTTGTTCTTTATGGTGATCTTGTTCAACTCGCGGTAATCAATACACAACCGCATGCTGCCATCTTTCTTCTTCACAAATAATACAGGGGCTCCCCAGGGTGATACACTGGGGCGTATCAATTTCTTGTCCAACAACTCCTGAAGTTGTCCCTTCAGCTCCTTAAGTTCAGCTGGAGCCATTCTGTAAGGTGCCTTAGATATAGGCTCTGCTCCAGGAATCAGGTTGATTTCAAACTCCACTTCCCTTGATGGCGGTACTCCCGGTAAGTCGTCCGGAAATACATCCTTAAACTCGTTGATCACCGGAATTTGCCCCATAGAGGGAACCTCCTGCTTCGCATCTAGGGCATAGACCATAAACCCCTCAGCTCCTTTCTGTAAAGCTTTAAAGGCCTTAATTGCGGTCAAGTATACCTTCTTTGGAGCTTTGGTCATTTTGACATTCCCTTGTATCGTGATGTTATTCATCTCAGGGTCCTTGAGGGTCACTTGCTTGAGCTTACAATCGATATTGGCATGATTCTTGGTCAGCCAATCCATGCCCAATATTACATCGAAGTCCTTCAGTGGGATTGGGACTAAGGTCACTGAGAATAGTTTCCCCTCTAATTCCAAATCACAATTCTTGTAATGATGGTGAGAAATCAGCACTTGTTCTCCTGCTGCTTGTACCCTAAATGGGTTCTCAAGCCATTCGGGTAAACAGTCGAGCCCTTTGGCGAATCGCTTAGAGATGAAGGAGTGGCTAGCTCCACTATCAAATAACACGTTGGCAGGTACTTTGTTAACTAAGATCACACCTATTCACAAGGGAGTAACACATAAAAGTTTCACATAAAGCACATATTCAGTTATCAACTTAGAAAACTAAAATCCAACTTAAACCACAATTATTTAACTTAGGTCGTACCTGTCACCACGTTCGCATCCTCTTGGACTTCAGCGTCCGTCATCGCGTGGACTCTCGCATTGGGCCTACCTCTCTGCTGTTGAGCTGGCCCTGCTCCGGCTTGCGGTTTAGGATTCCATTCTGGGCAGTCCTTGATCCTATGGCCTGGCTTTCCACATCTGAAGCACGCACCTGATATTTTCCAACATTCGCCCACGTGTCTTTTATGGCAGTGCGGGCATTCTGCAGGTGCTTAGCGATCAGGTTGATTTGGCTGCGGTGCCCTTTGAACTGGCCCCGCTTGTCCCTTCCTGGGAATCTTGACCCAACGTCCGGGTCTACTTCCGCTTTGCTCCACCCTTGGTCTCTTGCTCGATTCTTCCCGAGCCTCTCTTTGTTGCGACCTACGCATGTCACTCTCCACCCGGTAACATGCGTCCAACATTTCCTCAAACGTTTTCAAGCTAGACCCTGCTATGGCCGTCCGTATGCGGGGATTCAAACCTTCCTCAAACTTCAGAATCTTCATGCGGTTGTTTTCCAGTACCATGGGCGTAAACTTGCCCAAGGCATGAAACCTATCTGCATAATCCGAGACAGACATCCTCCCTTGTTCAAACTTGTCAAACTGCCTCGTTTTCTCCAAAATGGCAGTCTCAGGCACGTAGTAATCCTTATAAGCCTGTACAAATTGTCTCCACAGAACCGGAGGAGTCATATTGGGCAGAATGCCATTCCACCATGCGTTGGCTCTGCCAGTCAGAAATGGCGTGGCCACATCCACCTTTAGATCTTCAGGCACTTGCACAAGCCGGAAACATTTTTCCATTTCGTCTAACCAGAACCCAGCCACCTCTGGGTCGGTGGTCCCTTCAAAGTTTGGGGCATGCATCTTGCGCATTTCCCCAATATAGTACCTGATGCCTTGTTGGGGAGGTGGTGGAGGAGGTTGTTGTGGCTGCTGCTGTTGTTGGGCAACTCCTTGAGCTATCACTGTGATAGCATCAATCAACGCTTGGGGAACTAGGACTGGTGGTGGTGGTGGAGGGTTATCGTTTCCGTTGCCACCGTTTCCTTGGTTATCGCGTCTAGGAGGCATCTTTCTGCAAGATTACGCTTATTAGTATCTCGCAGTTCCAAAATAAGTACTTGGGTCCATAACATGTTACAAGACGGAATTTATAAATGAAAATAACTACAATCATTGATTACACTTAATCGCGCTCGTACACACACCCCTTCCAATCAAACTTAAATCTAAGATTGCATGCTTAGACTTAAAGATCAACTTACGGTGAAAGTCATAGCTTAAGACTCTACATGTCATAACCTAGGTCTCCGAGGTAGATCTGAAGCCTAGGCTCTGATACCACCTGAAGCGCCCCGACCCGGACAGCGGAATCCGAACCGGTACACCCGTCGTAGCTTACTGAGAAGACTACAAGACGTCTCACTTCTCGATTACACATCATCAATGACGTAAGAGAAATAAGTGCGGAAACATATATCTCGTGAATCTAAATCATCAATGCAGTATATCTAAAGACAAAGTGAATACCCAAAAACTGAATATGGTCGCAGCCATCTAAATCCTCAGACAAATTAAGAACAGAAGTAACAGAATCTATCTAATCAATTCCTTCCACAAGGTCTAAGCATCCCATTCTGCCCACTCGCCGTCGTCCTCAATGAAAATCATATCGTAACTAGGCTCATCTGCAAAACCAAAGGCAGTACCCTTAGCGAAAAACGCTAGTAAGTAACCCGCTTATAAGATATACGGGATCACACATGGCAAGACATGAGTAATATATAAGTCAAGGGATTTGAGGGGCACATGTCTTGTAAACTTCCAAATATAGAATTGAATCACGTCGTAAAGCAAGTACAACAATCTGTTCACATTTGACAATGCGTAGGCAATCAGGTACCACACACGCTCATACCACATTGACTCTCGTGATGCATGTCAAAATATGCACTACACTACACATTTACATATGCATGAACGCTTTCTCTTTTAAAACAGTGCAATGCATGTCATAATGTCCGGTCACTTCACATAACTTTATACCCTGTAACGCGCCCCAGCTTATATTTCCATCCCGGTTTACGTTACAGCCAACTTTATACCCTGTAATGCACCTCGGCTTATATTTCCATCCCGAGTAGCATTACAGACAACTTTATACCCTGTAACACGCCCCGGCTTATATTTCCATCCCGGTTTACGTTACAGTCTTTTGTGCCCTACAATGTGCCCCGGCTTATATTTCCATCCCGGTTTACATAGCAGGTCACCTTCGCAAATTTGTACCGTAGCACCTTTCTTTTCAAATCAATATGCAAATGTACGTGCCATGATGCAAGACTCCTCTCTTCATTCTCACTTCTCATTCTCGTATGCAAGTCACATTCATATTTCATGTACACATGCGCAAGTACAAGCAACACACAAGCTTTCACCGACTTACACATCATGACTTAGGCTTCAACCATCTCGTCAACACTTAGTCTTGACTCTAAGGTTCGTAACCTAAGGCAAGTATCCCTAACCATCCATCATTGAACTCTCAATCACCTCGTACGTTCATCTCCTAACCCTTCTAAGTCATCCACGTTGAACTCCGATTTGAATACCCTTCAAATCCTCCAAACTTGATTCACCATCTTAAGTCATGTTCCCAAGACTTAGACTAGTCATAATCAGGTCATAAGAAGTCCCTAAGGTCACCCAAAGGATCCCCTAGCTTCCCTCTTTCTTCCCTTGCTTTCCCACAAAACTGGTTGACGTCATACCCTGACGTCGATCGATCGACGTACGTCATACCCTGACGTCGATCGATCGACGTCCATCTGAGGCACGTCGATCTCTCACTCAATCTACGTCGATCGATCGACGTTCATCTGAGGTACGTCGAACTCTCACTCATCCTACGTCGATCGATCTACGTCCTTCTGAGGCACGTCATACCCTCACTTGCTATACGTCGATCGATCGACGTACGTCATACCCTGACGTCGATCGATCGACGTCCCCCTTCCAGAACACCATTCTGCAATTTTCTGCAGAAACTGCAGAAATAACCCCCAATTCGACCCCAACTTCTTTCAAAACCATTCCAAGCCTATTTCCCACTATCAATCCATCCTAAAATCACCCAAGACAACATCTTTAGCATACGATTCACGGATTCAAGCCTAGCACTCCAAGTACTTATCAAATCAACCCAAAGATCAAATCTTTTCACTCTCCCCTCCCTTCAACCACCATCATCAACAAAGTAGGGTTCAAGGGATTAGGATTTACATGATCTCATATAAACAACAATCAACGAACAAGATTTCAACATATAATGGCCAAATCTCAAACCAAAACACATAGATCTCACAAGTAGATTCACATAGAGAAATTACTGCACGGTGATCCAAATTGATATCAAAATAGGCCCTTTCTCTTTCGCAAAACGTAAAAACTTATAAGTAGATTACTTGCCTTTGATTACTCGAATGAGAATTGAAGAACGGACGAAGATCGGATAATAGATTTTGAAGAAATCCTTGCCTAGGGTTCCAAGAGGGTGAAGCCGCCTATGGAATGGAGAGGGGAACGTCGGTTGCTGTGAGGAAATTGGAGAAACTGATGTTCAGTCAGTTTTTATATGGGAAGGGAAAAGTTTGGAGTTTCTAAATTATATCCTATTTTATTATTTATCTTAAAGGATAATTTCCATTATTTAATTCTAAATTAAATGGTAATTAATTTCTAAAATTTAATCCTCTCAATTAATTCCAATTAATTCTATTACTTAATGACTAATTTATTTCCGTTGACCGTCATTAATTTCCTTTTAGTCCCTTCTTTGCCTTTTTAATTACCCTACGGAAAGTGCGGGGCATAACAGTCACCTTTTTTTGTGTGTGATAGAAGTTGGTCACCATATTTATGGCTATTCTGTAAGAAAGTTTGTTATGTAATAGATGATGTAGATTTAATGAAATTTCTTGTATATTATATAGTTATGCTGCTAAAATGTAAATTTTTTAATTGTATGATTCAGACATCAAGTTACGGTATTAGTTAATGTATGTAGACACCGAATTGCGAATCTTGATGTTCTTCGTATATGTAGTTACGTTGTTTAAATGAAATTTTTTGTTGTTGTATGATTTAGGAACCGAATTATGGTAGATGAAGTATGTCTTTGTATTTTGTTATTTTAGTGCAGTGTGAAAACTGTATTACAGTTGCAATTGTATAATGAATATCATTGTTTAATTTTTTGAATTTTGTGAATTATTAGATACGAGTGTTATGTAAAAAAAATTAGTCGATGAGCATGTGAATTGTGTATTATATGCAAAGAATGGCAAAAAAATAACCAAACATTTTTGAATATTTCGTCAAAGAAATGATAATTCGCATGTGTATTTTCTGTGGAAAACACACGACTATCATTTTGACATACAATCATAGAAGGCCGCAATTTTCCGTTTTCGTCTCGACCGGTCTGTTTTCCCTTTTTAGTTTTGATATTAGTCTATAGAGTTAATTGCACCTGGTATCCATTCTTTTTCACAAAGTTTTAAGTAGCATCCAATGTTTCATGAAACACACTTGCCATCCAGACTTATAGGGTTAATAGACACCTAGCATCCAGATGACCTACTGGTCGACCGTTGACCGGTGAAATCGACTTTTGACCGACCCTAACCCTACTTTTAACCTGACTTTAACCACTGTTGACTATTTTACCTTGAATATTAAAGAGAAAACAAAATAAAAAACTTCCCACCTTTATTTTCCCGTTAACAGTCCCTGTAGCACCACTCTCTGTCTTTCTAGTACGCTCATGTCAGAGCTACTACCTTCAGGGAAAATCTCCGGCGACAATGTCGATTGAGAGCACCAAAAAGAAGTCAAATTTACCATGCTCTGTTCTAACCTCTGGAGGTGCAAACAGTGGAAACAAGCAGAGAGAAGATGATGGTAAAATCAGCGAAGCAAACAGGAAGTCGTCTTCTTCCCGGTCGGCAAGGCCCTTAAATGAAAGGGGCAAAAAAGGGGATGATGTTAAGACCAGGAATGACAAGCCTGCTGTGAGCTCATTCGCCAAGAAAAAACTTGCATCCCCTAGATCCTCTTTATCCTCCGAACCATCAATCACTAGAACCACGGCTATCAAACCAAAAAACATTGGCAGCTTAAAACTGGTGTCTCCTGTGAAGGATCAGAACAGAATGCTCAAGGAAGAGGTAATCAGCGTTGGGGATGTGCCTGAGAAAACTTTGCATGTAGTGGAGATAGAAGCTAAAGCCAAACTGCCAGAATCGAACGAGAGCACAGATAATAATACTTCTCCACTTACTCCTCAGTCGACTCTACCTCCTGTTTTATCCCTTCCGCAGGTGTCTCTGTCATCTCATGAAGTTGGTGAGGTAGGAAGAGAAGTAGTAGTGGACGAAGATGAGGATGAAGGTCACAAGGAAGATGAAGCGGAGCAAGAACCAGAAGAGGAGGAAGAGGAAGAAGGAGATGAACAAGATACAGAAGAAGATGAAGTAGAAGAAGAGGAACAACTGCAACAAGAGCAAGAAATGGAAACACAGGAGTATGATGATGAAGAAGAGCAAGAAGAGCTCTTTTATGAGAGTGATGAAGGAGATGAATTTGTCCGTAGTGATGAAACCCTTCACTCTAACGATCCGAGTGCTGTAGAAGGAAACCACAGCAAGCACCACCAGCGTTTACAACAGCCACCACTGCACTAATCGCTAACTTTTTTCTCCACTCACCTTTCATCATGTTGTGTTGTCCGGAGTCTGTATAAAGTGTGATTTCATATGAGTAGTGCAGTATGTTTTGCACAAATTCATCGATCTGTGTTTCCTCAAAATCTTCAATTCGGGACGCCTCTGACCTTTCCTTTCGGTCCCAGCTCAATCCTTTTCACAATTTTGACTTGAAAGTCATTACTTCAAAAATAGGGAAGAACTTTTCTGAGTCTCAATTTATAGTACCTTCACTGTACTGTGGTCTGCGTGAGCTCCGAGAGCGAATAGAAACAGTGAAAAATACCCAAAAAGTCACTGAAGCAATGAAGCTTGTTGCAGCATCAAAGGTGCGGAGAGCACAAGAAGATTTGGGTTTACGTCTATTTTGGAGGGAGGATTCGGTTGATATAAAGGAGGAAATGAGGCTTTAACCATGGTTGGAAACTCTTTTGCCGCCAATGACTTAAAGATTAAAATTAAAAGGAAAAATGATAAAAACCGCCTATATGATGTGCTTTCCCGGTTGCAGGATGCCAGGTGTCTATTAACCCTATAAGTCTGGATGGCAAGTGTGTTTCATGAAACATTGGATGCTACTTAAAACTTTGTGGAAAATAATGGATACCAAGTGCAATTAACTCTTAGTCTATAACATTTTTGAAATCTTATGCGACGATGTTATAACGGGTTTGGTAGTTATTAAATGGCAAATTTTCAGACATTATCTGAGTTGTTTAAAAATGAGTAACTCAAGTTTAACTTTGTAAGTTTTGGTCCGTATTTATGTACTATCCCTTGAGATGATGTATCGTTTGTCTGCCTCACATCTTTCTCAGATCTTAACGGTAGTTATTAATGACGTTGGGATTACTGAGTATGCGTGTTGTTGTTGTAACTTTTCTTTTCCATCATAAAAGCAAAGTATTAAATTAGGCTCTCGACAAAGAAACAAGTGATTATTGGGAAAATTAGGTTCTTAAACAAAACAAACAAGTGGTTATTGGGGAAGATTTCTTTTGGAATTTAATTTAATGTTATTTGAATTCATCCGTGTTTTCCGCTAATCAATTAAGTAAGAAAAAGTTTTCTTCAACTGCTGGCTGGAATTTTATAAGATGTGGTCAGAAGATTTCCATGATTTAAAAATTAATCACTTTTTGAAAGATTAGTTTGCACGCTTGTAATGATGTTTGTGGAGGTTGACTTGTCATTTACGTATCTAAGTTAGATATTGGCGCAAAACCCAATTTTCTGGTCCTGATCGTTTCTACCGCCTCAGTCATGAGGAGCATTGTGGAAAATACTAATCAAAAGTTTAGTGGTCTCCTAAGTTGGGTGAAGACTTATGCAGTAACTCACACAAGGTGTGATCCCGCAATAGAAACGTATTAGGTTAGATCTAAAAAGAGACGTTTTTGGTATAGTAGGTATTTATATATGTTTACAGAGTTTAAGGAAGAATCGGATCCATATTTAGTTGTTTAATTATTTCCTGGATTTTCACCTAATCTTCCGAGGACTGTAAATCTTTTTGATTCCATTCGTCAATGGCAGAGAGGATGTATCCTATATAACCTCGAATGAGATCACCTCATCCATTTTTTCCTCACTACATATTTCACTGTGCAACACGTGACAGCAAGAGGAGGTAGTGAGGCTAGATACATGTGACCCTCATCTAACCTCACTAGCCTCTCTGCTGCCACGTGTCGTACGATGACATTTGGGGTGAGATGATCTTAACCCATATAACCTAGACCTAGGCTGGTCTGAACACATTTGACTTTAATTTTCGTAAACAAAAAATTCAACGCCTTATCGGCACATCCTTTTTGACAAAAAAATAAAATAACTATAGAATTTTCTAATCTAAAAGTATTAGAACATGTTTAATTGTATGACACACGTGTTGTCTTTGTGTGTTGTGTTTTTTTCTTTACTTTTAGTGGATAAGTAATTTCAGAAATATAAAACTACCGTGCTAGTGGCAACACCAATCAATGTTAAAAAAAATGTGGTCACTTGCAGAACAGTCAAAATATGCCTGTGAGTGGAGTTAGCATCCTCTTACTGTAAAACCGTTACCGCACTTGTCACCGCATGATACATGACAACAAGGGGAATGACGTGAGACAAATCTAGACTCACCACTCCTCTCTGCTGTCACGTGGTGGGGAGTGGAGTGAGGGAAAGTGTGGTGAGGTGATCTCATCAGCCGTGAGTGTTATGTAACATTGACATGAAATGTGAATTCCTATATATACATATATATACACACACATATATGTAACTACCGTGCTAGTGGCACGCAACATCGTCATACTAGGGGAAGAAAAATTATTTTTGTAAACTTGAGTGAAAACCTATTTATTATGGTCAAATACTTGTTGTTATGGAGATGTTTTTTTTTAATGGGTTGCCCCCGAGGTATCCTCCCAAACGAAAGGCAGAAGACTAATCATCCGTGCCAACGGTCAGCACACGAAATGGTAGGGGACTGGCCAAATGTTTTCATTTAGAATATAGGAACTTTATAATGGACCTTTAAAATTCGCAGTGGCTCTGAGGTCCAGAAGACTATGGGTTCAGCTCATTTAAGATAACACTTGTAATTTGTAAAGCTCATCAGTCAATTTCGGATCCTTCAAAACCCAAATCTGTAATGGCCCAACTCGAACATGTATGTATGACGGGTCCAATATGCATTTATGTATGATGGTTCAAACTGCAGAGTAAAGCTTCATACATCGGATCGCAATCGAACTCTGTGCAAACGTGGGAGTTTAGTATACTGGAAACGGTTTTGTATGATGTTTCATATGTTATAGAAGTAGGGAATATCTGTAGTTGGCCCTTTTGCTGGAACCAATTTTTTGATTGTATCCTAATGGGTCAAAAGCAGAAGAAGCCCTTTCTAACCAAACTTGAATCAAAATTCATTTAGCTCTCGTACTCAATTACTTACAAACAACTCTAATATCTTTTTATATAGTCTAATGAGCATATCCTTTTTTTCTTCAAATAAATACATGAATACATATATATATGTATGTATATATATGTATATTCAATCATTTTGATAATACGAAGCCGAAGTTGTTATGAAAAGGATTTGGGTTAACAACTTTTACATTTTTTTCCTTTGCCAAAATACGAAACCTCAAAGCACGAAGCTTCAATAATTGTGAAAATATAAAGAGAAAGTTGTTACGAAAAGGATTTGGGGCCAATAACATGAGCAAGTGTCACATAATTTGCGTAACAACTTCCACATTTTTCTGAGCGTTGCCAGTACATTAGGCTTTCGTGTTCGTATAGGGTCAGAAAAGATTCGGATCGCTTCGCGATGTGACGTTCGCAGCTAAAATTTTCTTAGCATTTAATTAATAAGCTAAACTTGGGACCCAAATTGTAGCTTGATTTATATCATATGTTCTTAGCATGAGTTCAAACATCTACAAACGCATAAGTCTAACGTACCGGTACTTAGCATGAGTTGACTCAAAATGCCGTACAAGAAAATGGATAACGTCAAGATCTATTCGCCTGTAAAATTCATGCAAGAGTTGAGTAAAGAACAGATGAAGGTGTTGAGACTCGAGAAGTTCTTAATTTGAAGGGAATCATTTTCCCTCCTGATTTAGGCAAATATTAAAATGTTTATATAAAAATTAGAAATAGTTTCTCTTTAAACAAGAAAGTACACATCTAGTGTATTATTTGTCTGTCTATCATTCTTGTTCGATATAAATATCATATTGACAATTTGTCTTTTTTCTTGAGATGGAGGTATTATTTGTCTGTCTATCACTCTTGCCAGATCCTAGCGATATCTTTTGCTGTCGTTGGGATATACTGAGTATCGTTGTTGTATTGACAACTTTTCTTTGATTTTAAAAGGGATCATTATGGCTGATGAATGGGATACACATAGGTAACATATCCTAATCGAATTCCTCTTAAAACTGTCCCAAACATTACACTCATATTATGAAACACTCCTATAAGTCTGTCTAGCTCCCCCCCCCCCCCCCCCCAAGTGAGCATTCAAGAGTTACTTAGGTATTCTTCTTCACAAGCTTGAAAGCTTTTATCTTGTAATTTCGAAAGGAGATGCATCTTAAAGCATAATCTGATACTTTGTTAGAGGAAGATATGCTATCGATCCAAATTTGAGGGCTCAGTCCAAGAGATCAAGAGTTCGATTCCAGAGACACGCACAGTATGGATGTTCTTCTGTTGCTAGGTCGAAGGTCTGGTTAGTAAGGAAACACCTTGTGTAGGTCATTGCGTAAGATCTCACCCAATCTATGAGGCCGTTGAATTTCTGATTTACACTCTCTACATATGTTATTTGAGACTGAAAAGATGAGGGTATTAGGTGATGAATTTCACCGCTCCAAATTTTAAGGGTCAGATTTATTCTAATGTGTATTGTCTAGTAAAAAATCTTATCAATCTAGAAGTTTTTTTAGTTTCTAATTTATATCCTTTGTGAATCTTTTTGTAACTGTAACGATGCAGACCCCGAAGTAACATTTTTCACTATAAACAATAGGGACCATACTAACAACCAATAATTTTCCTAACATGTGATGTAATTCTCGTGCAAAAAGAAAAGGGAACCGTCTTTCATTTCCCTCTTGTCAGTATCTTAGTAAAACTAAACTAAGTGAAAAATCATTAACTGAAAGCTAACCTGCAAGGGATAAGAAAAAGAAAAACAAAAGAAAGAAAGAGAGAGCGAAAGAGTTATGATGCATGATAATTCTAGAACTTGTATACAACAACAATAACATATCTTATTGTCTTAGATGATTTCGTTTATGACGGGGTATGAAAGGTTCGGATGTACAGAATTATACTCATGTAGTGTGGTATGGAGGAGTCGGATGTACGGAACTATACTCATGTGTTAGAAACACACAGAAGTTGTTTTCAGACAATACATGTTGAACCAGATAACACATAATGAAAATTGTGTCAAACTATGTCGGTCAACTGCTACTTCGCAATATAAGACTCCATCATATTCCAAAATCTATGAAGAATGTATTCTTGTATCTATTGGAAATGGAAACAAATTCTAGACCTTGTATATATGAGAGATAATTGAACAAGCGAAATGAGATAAGGGAAGACAGAATAAGATGGTTTGGACATGTTAAGCAGAGACAGACAACGGCGTCGGTCAGAGCAATTGAAAGCTTCATTGTAGAGGGGAACAGGAGTAAAGGCAGACACAAATTGACTTGGGATGAGCAGATAAGGCACGACCTACTAGATATACACCTCTCTGAGGACATGGTCTAGGATAGAAGGTCATGGAGACATAAGATTAAGGTTAACGAGGTATAGGACATATATAGAGACACATTAGAGTATATTTAGGGACATAGATAGGCGTAGACACTATCTACGTTTTAGGTTGACTTTTCACTTGGTTGCGTATGTTATACCATTGTTTTACATTACATGTAAATATACACGTGATGTGTATTTTAATATCGAAAGTCCTTTTTTGTATTTCTTGAATTTCCTCACTAACACACTAGCGCAACATATCTCTATTATCATGTCATTTATGCAGGTACATATAGAGTTGTAGGTCTCACTGGAAGCAAACTCTCTATCGTTTGGGATAGAGGTATTGTCTGCCTATCACTTACCCTTCCCAGACCCTAACAGTAGCTTTTGCTGTCGTTGGAATATACTGGGTCAGGATGATGATGATGATTGTTTTAAGTATAGACTAATACGAAAGCATCATACGCAGTTCGGTCGTTTTTACTAAGGTCATTATCTCATTTGCATAACCACATATAGTGTATGTCTAAAGCAAAAGCCGAAGATAAATTGTATAACCAAGCATAATAAGCTACTTGAGAATTAAAAAATCGTAAAAACTAGCATGTCGCTTTTCATTTACTCCAAAACAAATTGCATAAGGTGGTATGTCATCAATCATGTGACATTTGACATTCTTGGCCCTTCATAAAAACTAGGCCCCAAAGGGCTTTTGTGTAATGGTCCAAAAGTCTAACCATTGCTCAAAATCCAGTGGAATTATTGCTTTATTTTCGAATTCGGATTCGTTTAGCTAAACCAGCTTTAAAATTGGTTCGAGTTCGGTTCGATAACATTACAACTGTTTAAACAAGCGAACAGTTTGGCTCGTTTAACTAAATGAATCCAAATAGGTGTTCAAATTCGGCTCTTTTAAGTAAAATTAACGAACGAACTCGAACCAAATACGAATCAAACTCGTACAGTTCGCGAACTGTTCGGTTCGATTCACAACCCTATTTTTCATCCTTCAATTATTAACCAATGACACATCAAACTATACCATTCCTACCAACTTCCTTCTCTGTGGATAAGAATCCCTTGGCTGAGATACTCACAAATTTCTTGCAGATGAAAATCTTCACTTAAACATCAAGAACAAGCTGCTGCTTCTTGTCAACTGGGATACAGAGAAACGCATATGGTGCTTTTTCTTCAAGTGGGATTTACTCAAAACGAGAACTTAAATTATGGTAAGATCTGTCAGAATTTATAGCATTTTGTGATGGCTTTCTATGGTTATAATGGTGATGTTGATCAATGCCAGTGGACTCCTTATGCTAATCATGCTTCTGATTATGACTTGTTCCCACATCAATCTACATCAAGTTATTCGTTCTATGGATTTGAAGGGCCTAGATCAATCCAAACTAGTTATGATGATCATGATTTTGATTATGATACAACTCAATCATCAGTGCATTACTCTGCCTATGGTTACAATGAGCCAAAATTGAACAAATTTGAGCAACCCTCTTATAATGTTAGTGAACATTTATATCCTCAGACTACATACAAAATCTCATATTCTACCATACAGTTGAATGAGAATTCATTTGATGAATATGATCCGACACCATATGATGGTGGCTATGATCTTGCTAAAACATATGGAAAACCTCTGCCTCCATCTGATGATACATGTTATCCGAAATCTACTCCTCGAAAAGCTGTAAGGTTTGCAACTTATGGATCAATCCCCTCTCCCTATGGAGAAAATTTGGATAACTTCATAAAATCTCAGAAAAATGGGAAGTGTAGCAGTATGCCTGATGACAGCAAAATGCAACCACCTGATGCTCATATAGAAGATAAAACCGCGAACCGATTAGCCGATATTGGTGAGGATGGGAACCTTGTTGGCATTGATCAAGATGTTTCATATGATTATGAGAAAGGATTAAGAAATGGTTATGGAATGAATGGTCAAGTCCATAACGTGCCATATGGTTCGGGTTTGGAAGCTATGGATATTTGTGATGGGATCTTTGGGTATTGGCCTTGCTTACACAAAAGAAACCAACAAAATCATGGAAAGGGTGAGATTCTTGAGGAAGATGGCTTGATTGATCCTTGGCAAAGTGCTGCGGATTATCTTTTTGGGAGTGGATTTGGGTATGAAGAGCCAAGAAACATGAGTCATGGTTACTACTATCTTGAGGGTAATGAAAGTCATTATGATCATCATTTTTATTAATGCATACCATTAAGCATGCTTTAAGTGATTATGCTTTGTTTAGAATATTGTTTCACGTCGGACAATTTGAGATAAAATACATGGGTTATATGAGGATGAGGCACCACCACCTATTGGCTTAAGATTTTGAGTGGATATGAACATCATCTCATGTAAGCTCAAGTTTCAACATGGTATCAGAGCAGTTTAAAATGTAGACTCACACATTTTCTGACTCATGATTGGCAATTTATTGTCTTCTCTCACACAAGTCTAGAAGTTGGCTGGTGGTTTGTAATTGAGGGCGCATTCTAAGGCGCGTGTGTATGTCAAGCTACGTTGACACACACAAGTCCAGAAGTTGGCTTGTGGTTTGTGATTGAGGGCGCCTTCTAAGGCGTGTGTGTATGTCAAGCTACGTTGTCACACGTAGGTGTTGAGAATATTGTCCTACATCGGATAATTTGATATAAAATACATGGATTTTATGAGTATGAAATACCACCACCCATTATCTTAAGGTTTTCAGTGGACATGAGCCTCGCATTATGCAATCCCAAGTTTTAACATGCTTCATGATCGAGAAAATACACAAGGATTACAATGCGAAATCGTTGGATATGAAAAAACCTACACATTAAGTTTGAATAACTTGGATTAAAATATGAAAACCCACACCACCAAGCACCACAATGGCACAACCGATATGATAAGTGAATAAAACCTACTCAATGTTCAGAACATATAAGATGACTGAACAAAATATAAACTATAGTAGATGAAGAACCTACATGGCTTGTGCACATTTCCTACCATACGTCATTAGCTACCAATATCTTTTTATCGATAATGTTTTTCAACGTAAAATCGTAATATGAAAGTGGTGATGTGAATGAGTAGACTAATAAATAAAAAAGAGAGAGTGTCTTTTTATTTTATTGGTCCACGTCATTCACGTTTTCATTTTCACGTTATAAGTTTACGACGAATTACGATGCTTTTTTAATTAAGTTCATAAAGGGAGTGGGTTCTCCCCCAACTGTACCAGAGGCCCCTTAGCCAGGTAGGATGTAAATCGAGGGATGTGCTCTACCGTAGGATGTAAATCGAGGGATGTGCTCTACTAGCAGCCCAACAAGGGAGAGGACACACGAGATTCAGAAGCCCAGAAGCAACCCTTGTAATATTTCAACAAAGTATTGCCTTTACACGGGTTCGAACTCGGGACGTCGGAGTTCTTTAGCCCCAATCACCTTGTCACTTACCAGTAGACTATGCCCCCGGGGGCAAACAAATCTGTACTTGACCTGCGGAAAGGCTGCTCCTTGATGAGCTATCTCCTGATCCCCCACACATGTCATCAACTTGAGAGCTAGTCTCCTGTACTTGATCAGGTGTATGTTAGATTTAATTTAATAAATCTTTGAATAAGACCGTTTAATTAAATTACTGGACAAAGTAACAAAATGCGGAAATTATACCTTGCTCCATTGTTGATGTTAATCTAAACACGATAAACTCCTCATGCTGGTGATAAATCTGGTGTGATCCAAGGATTCACGACCTCCCACCAATTGTTGATGCACCCCTTGACTGGATTTAACAATTCACTGCTTTACCCGATGGAGAGGCTAGACAGTTTGGGTTTTATAGAACAAAGGTTGGCACACTCTTACTGGGACCCTCTATGGCCGATTTTCACTCTATGTGTGGAGGTGTAACCCAAGGGAGAAAGGAAGAATGATGGTAGGTATAGAATCCAAATTTAAATTTGAAATCAAGCCTAACTTTCTTTATGGATAGAGATTTCATTATCTCAGATACCTGGAGAATACCTGGAGATATAATTGATATTATCATCAAGTTATCTTTATCCATTATCAAATATTATCTAATATTTAATATTAAATATTATTATTAAATATTATTTAATATTTAATTATTGTACCAACAATTATCTACTAGCCACACGTGGGTTGTCGCCTCTCGGGGACCAGACATCGTAACTTTATGGTCGTTGCACTTTGAGCACATCCATCGCAGTCTCTGACCATATGACTGTCTACATATTCGGGGTTTCTATTTTAGACCACACTATACATCCACAAACATAAACGATGATCACTTAACGTGTGGATATTATACGTAATAATTAATATTATTACGTGACATATGTGACATATAATATTATCATACATAACGTCTACTTTATAATTAATTCGTATAAACCTTATCAACATGCTGCACATTACACATATCTCGAATTAATCCCAACAGTGTAAACTCATGTACGATCCACATTCTAGTTTGCTCTTCAAGCTGAGCCATCCAAACGTCTATAAATATGGTATCTTCTTCCATATGTTAAAGATTATGAATTTGACATTCTCATAGACCTTGGAACTCTAGCTTACAAAGTTCTCTTATTGCGAAGTTAAAAACTTACTTCAGTGTCGGAGGGTTATATCAAAATCAAATGAGGTGTATCTCTAACCGTTTGTTCTTTAGCAGGTTATGCTCAATATGTAGACTTTTACAAGTCCAAATAACAATATTCTGTTAGGTCCCTTAGAACACACTATAAGGGGGGGGTTGAATAGTGTGTTCACCAAGTATGGATATTTTATAGATATTTTTCGTTTTGGAGTGCAACCAATACTTGGGTGTGTTCTTTAGAAAGAATAAAAACTTGCAAAGAAGTAAAGAACACAAGTATGTATAGAGGTTCAAGTCAAATGACTCTACTCCTCTACCTTCTTGATTTTTCACAAGAAGGATTTTGAAAAGGGGATTGTTATTTCAATGGGGGAAACAACAATCAAAAACAAAATCCAAACAATGAAAAACTAGGCAACACGCCTAGACCACAACCGAGAGATCTAACCCTTTGAAGTCTAGTCTCTAAAGATCTTCTTTGCCCTCAAAGAAATCTTGTAGGGAGAATAGTGCACCACACACTATCAACTAACCTTTCAAAGTCTAGAAATCTCAAACAAGAAGCACCCTTGCTCCTTGACCAACAATCTACACAATCTCTCACAATATTAACTCACCAAGAAGAAGACTCTTCTTCTTCTTACAATAATCACTCTTAACAATAAAGTAAAGTTTACAATGTTTACAAGTATTTTGAGAGCTTGAGCTTGAGAGAAAATCTGAGAGCATCAATGGTAGAAAGTTGGAGAAGATGAAAAGAAACCCTTGCTTTTATCAATCTTCAAGTTTCTTCCCGTTTGAAAACCCTCTGCACAAACAATAATGGGTTTTGGCATCTTGTGTTGGTGTGTCCTCATCATTGGAGATCTTCCTTTGGCATGTAGCAACATTCTTGGAGAGATTTCAAAAAGAATGCCAAGAAAGGAAACCTGAAATCTTCAGTAGAGAAGGACCTGTGAAAAAGACACTAAAAGAGGAGGGTACAAAGAGTCAACTGATGTTAAAAAGTGAAGTATAAGACCTTTGTAACGTTGGTCACATGAAGCGCCTAATGTGCTTAAAGCACAGGCGTTCGAAGTGACTTAGAGCGCTTAATGTGAAAATGAACTGTCGTTCGAAGTCACATTAAGCGCCTAATGTGGGCAGCTTAAGGCGTTCGAAGTCACATGAAGCGCCTAATGTTGCCCTTCATGCTTGTTCGAACTAAATCTGACATTTTCTCAGAGAGAGTACTTAAGAGTACGTGCCCATTCAGGGGAAAAGTACTTTTGACTTGGTGGACCACTTGAAGTGTCTAATGTAGGCGTTCGAAGTGTTCGCAGTTTTCATCAGGGCACATGAAGCGCCTAATGTAGGCGTTCGAAGTGTCCTGACTTCCATACACTTCACATAAGGGCCTAATGTAGGCGTTCGAAGTGTACGCACATCCAAACACTTCACATGAAGCGCCTAATGCAGGCGTTCGAAGTGTACTGGACTCCACCAAGGTACATTAAGCGCCTGATGTAAGTGTTTGAAGTATACGGACTTCCAACACTACACATGAAGCGCCTAATCTACTTGTTCGAAGTACACCATTGTGCAAATCATCAAAACTCTAACATATTCTAACATTCTCCCTCTTTTTGATGATTTCACAATATGCATAACTTATCAAAGTTAGCAAGCTCCCCCTCAACTTATGCTCCCCTTCACTAGATGCAAGAAAAAAAATAACTTGAAAAGAACAAGGTGATGAAACAATTTACAGAACACCAACAAATAAGAAATACCAATTCAAATTTTCTTGCAATAATAAAACAACTGAAATTTTCACATAACAACAACAAAAAAATTTTTACATAGCACCACCACTTGGTGGTGTGAAACCGCTGAAGCCAAAACCTACGCTAGTAGCAAAATCAGTGAATCCACCCATAAATCCTCCAACACCTCCAGAGCCACCAGCATCACCACCAGCGCCAGCACTGCCACCAGCATCACCACCAGCGCCAGCACTGCCACCAGCACCACCACCACCAACACCACCGCTTTCTCCCCCTAAATCATCAAAATTAGGGGGAAGAGTCCAAGGACCGATCTGCATGAATGCATTTCTGAATGCATTCATGCGCAGTTCATTTCACACATGCCGACCTTCATGCTCAACATCACGAAGATGCAACTGTTGAACAGTCTGTTCCAGCGCAGCAATGCGAGATAGCAACTCAGATGAATTGCTACCACCAGCAGCATCTTGAGGTCCCTCCTCGACCTCTTCATCATCAGGAATGGTAGTGGCCTTCTGTTTTTGCGAATCAATGGCTTGGGCGATATTGTAGTGATCATAGATGTCAGATTTAGCAACTTGGGTCAAATCATCATCAGAAATTTCTATACCTTTTGACTTTAACAAGATTGTGATAATATTGGCAAAAGGTAAGGCTTTGGACACTTTTCGGAGAGCTGCAAACATGAATTCTATGAAGATCCAGGCAAGATTCAACTGAGTCAGATGTTTGAGACGGTAAGAGACATAGAAATCCATGTTGCTTGGATTTCTAGTAGCCTTACCGTTGATGCAGTATGTGACCACAGCCAGCAGAATGCGATCCACCAATGGCATGTTCTGAGTCTTCTTTGAGGGTAAATACCCCAGATCAAATTTTACGTCCTGCTCACGGACGCCGTATTTGCTACTCCAGTCAAATACGGAGAAGTCACTTAATCCCTCATTCCGGATTCACAAAACTTCACAGATTTCAGGGACATTGAAGCTGAGAGGAGTACCGTCAATAACTGTGTGAAGGGAAAAGGTTGAGACTCAGATTGTGGAGTGACCCACAAGTTTGAATAGAACAGTCTGGTGTGCTCGCGTGAGAATTTCTTCATATCAAGTCTGGACCAAAGAGAGATCCATCCTTGATGTTCCAGCAAGGGAACGATTTCATAAGCGCTACTCGTCTCAGGGAGATTACTGAGATTAAGCAGTTTCAGAGGGATGATGCGACGATTGTTTGCGACCCATTCTTCAAATAGCATATTTGAGTGGAAGGAAACATAAACAACTTTGTCAATGTAACGTGTTGGTTTCTTTATTTCGGGTTCAAACTTCTTTAACCAAGGAAAATTTTCCTTGGTGAGCCCTTCACGAATGGACTTTATTTCAGCAGGTTCAAGGATCCCATGCCCAGCAGTTTGTTTTTGTTTTTGGGAGCGGGGGCGTTTAGAAGGACCAGCAGAAGCCATTTGAAGGGAATGTGAGTAAGGTTTTAGAGAGGAGAAAGAAATGGATAGGGTTGCAAAACGTTTGGATGTAAGCAGGAGTCAGCCGTTTGGATGGGGTTTTAAAGGAAGCAGGGAAGAAAGGATGACGAAAGTAATGGAGGAAAAGAGAAGGATTATGGGAGAGTGGGATAGTGGGAGAGAAATTTGAGGAAGAAGGTGGAAAGGTGAAGTGAATGGGGAAGAGGAAGAATCAGACGTGGGAAAGAGAGAAGAGGAAAATGGCGGCAGGGAATTGATGGTCCTTGAATGGCGCGAGAACATAAGAGACGGCGGAAAAGACAGTGAAGAAATAGGGTTTAGGCGCCTAAAGTGACTTCGAACGACTTCACAAAATAGGATAAAGCGCTTAAAGCCACATTGAACGGTTGTAGGGATGCAGATTGAGCGCTTAATGTCACTTCGAACAAGTGAACTTACTTTGATGAAGCGCTTAATCCTACATCGAACGCAAGTGTAAAGGAACATAAAGCGCCTGATGTCACTTCGAACGAGTGACATCCTTAACATCAGGCGCTTGATGTGACATCGAACGCCTGAAGCAAGTGTGATGAAGCGCCTTATGTATACTGACCTTGAAAATTTTAAAATTTTCTTGCTCAAAACTCAAGATGGGTTTTATCAACCCATGTTGAGCAACCCCAACCAACTTCTTATAGATGCAAAAACATCACTAGGTAAAGGTTTCGTGAAAATGTCCGCTAATTGGTCTCGTGTAGGAACGAATTCCACAATTACCAAGTTCTTTTGTACACAATCACGGATGAAATGATACCTCACTTCAATGTGCTTAGTCCGACTACGTTGGACGGGATTTTGTGCAATATTTATGGCGGACATGTTATCACACAAAATTGGCACCTTTGAGAAGTGCATGTTATAATCATTTAAAGTGTTAGTCATCCATAATAACTGTGCACAACAAGAGGCGGCTGACACGTATTCGGATTCCGCCGTAGAAAGAGACACACTGTTTTGTTTCTTGGAAAACCAAGAAACGAGACAATCTCCAAGAAACTGACAAGTTCCGGAGGTGCTCTTCCTATCAACTAGACTCCCCGCATAATCGGAGTCACAATATCCTCTTAAATCAAAACATGCATTCTTAGGATAAAAAAGACCAAATTTCAAAGTACTTCTAAGATATCTAAGGATGCGTTTTACCGCAATAAAATGCATCTCCCTAGGATCACTTTGAAATCTAGCACATAAGCATACTGCATGTAAAATATCGGGTCTACTAGCCGTCAAATAAAGTAGACTTCCTATAATGCCACGATACAAGGTTACCTCGACATGCTTTCTTTTTTCATCCTTGTCAAGCTTGACACTTGTGCTCATAGGAGTGTTTACCTCTCTTCCTTCACCAAAATTGTACTTTTTGAGCAAATCCCTTGTGTTTTTGGTTTGGAAAATGTACACGCCTTCTTCGGTTTGCTTGATTTGTAATCCAAGAAAATAGTTAAGTTTGCCCATCATGCTCATCTCGAACTCACATTGCATAAGACTAGCAAATTGCTCACAAAGACAATTGTTAGTAGCACCAAAAATAATATCATCAACATATACTTGAACAATTAAATGATTTCTACCTTGTTCTTTTATGAACAAAGTAGTGTCAACTTTACCTCTTGAAAAACCATTATTAAGAAGAAAAGTACTTAACCTCTCGTACCAAGCTCTTGGAGCTTGTTTGAGGCCATAAAGAGCCTTTTTAAGTTTGAAGACATGATGTGGTGAATCATGACATTCAAACCCGGGAGGTTGTGCAACATACACTTCTTCTTGAATAACACCATTCAAGAAGGCGGATTTAAGATCCATTTGATAAAGTTTAAAATCCTTATAACAAGCATATGCTAACAACATCCTAATAGCCTCAAGCCGTGCTACGGGTGCAAATGTCTCATCAAAACCAATACCTTCCTCTTGACGGTATCCTTGAGCAACTAACCTAGCCTTGTTTCTAGTGACGTTACCTTGATCATCCATCTTGTTACGAAAAACCCATTTCGTACCAATAATAGGATGATCGTGTGGTTTGGGAACTAACTCCCAAACATCACTTCTTTCAAATTGGTTTAACTCTTCTTGCATAGCCAAGATCCAATTTTCATTAAGAAGTGCATCTTTAATATTTTTGGGCTCTATAAGAGAGACAAATGCATTCTCTCTATATTGCCTTCGTGTGGTGATACCCTTATTTAGATCACCTATGACTAACTCTTGAGGGTGAGAAATTTTGTGCTTGAATGATCTAGGAAGATTTGAGACATCTCCTCCAACTTCCTCAAGATCATGTTCTGGAAGTGATGAACCTTCATCATTCACATGACTTCCATGTTCCGGAATGTGTGATGCATTATCTACATTTTGTGTATCATCATGAGTATGAGAAATATTTCTATTTGACTCACTAAGTTCATGCACACAAGGTGGAGGAGTACCTTCAATAGGATCAACTCTCAAGTCAATGAGGATGTTTCCATTTGGAGGATCATCAACAATCTCTTGTTGAGGAACAACCATAGGAATATCCTCAAGAATTTCTTCTTGAGGAGTCACATCTTCATCTTCTTCACAATCCTCATTAAGTTTAGGTTCATCACTAAGTGACTCGTTAAACTTAACATGGATTAATTCTTCCACCTTTTGACTCCTTTTGTTGAAAACACGAAATGCCTTACTATTTGAGGCATAACCTAAAAAGATATCTTCATCCGCTTTGAGGTCAAGTTTGTCCAAAGTATCCTTGGTATTAAGTATGAAATACTTGCAACCAAAGACTTTGAAATACCCAATATTGGGAACTTTTCCATTCCAAATCTCATAGGGTGTCACATTTAGGTATGGTCTCAAATAGACACGATTGATCACATGGCAAGCGGCATTTACCGCTTTGGCCCAAAAATATTTGGGCAAACCGAACTCATTCAACATTGCTCTACAAATTTCTTGTAGAGTTCTATTCTTTCGTTCGGCCACACCATTTTGTTGAGGAGTTCTAGGTGCCGAAAGGTCATGAGAGTATCCTTTGGATACACAAAACCTTTCGAAATCACCATCAAACTCACCACCACGATGACTACGGATGGTCTTAATGGTGTCACTCACGTGATTTTCCAATCGTCTACTTAGACTCATAAACTCACTACATGCATCACTTTTCTTAGCTAGAAATATCACCCATGTATAACGAGTATAGTCATCTACAACCACGAAGGTATAATGTTTACCACCCAAACTTTTTGTTCCAACATCCCTATACAAATCCATATGAAGCAATTGTAGGGGCTTGGAGGTGGAAATATTTGTCTTGGGTTTGAAGCTTGTTTTCACAAGCTTCGCCTTTTGACAAGTGTCACATAAGTCATGGTTTTCGAAATTCATTTTTGGAAGGCCTTGGATTTTATCATTTTCGCAAATAAATTTAAATGTTTTGAAACATACATGTCCAAGACGTCTATGCCATAGTTGCGTCAAATCATTCTTAGCAACTAGGCAAGATACATTTTAAGAAACCAAATCATTGATGCTAAGTTTATAAATATTTTTGAAACGCAAAGCCTCAAATAAGATATTATTACCCTTTTTCACAACACACTTTTTTTTCAAAAACGTTACCTCATAATTAGCATAACATAGTTGACTGACACTTATCAAGTTAAACTTAAGACCTACAACATATAAGACATCACTAAGAGAGAAGGAATCGTTACCCACAATACCATGTCCTTTGATTTGGCCTTTGCTACCGCCAAAGTGGACAACTCCTCCATCTTGCATAGTGAGTTTATGGAAGAGACGTTTGTCTCCCGTCATATGGTTGGAACACCCACTGTCCACGACCCATTTGACCTTCTTGTCTTCGCTTTCTCCATTGAGTGCTAGGGCCTACAAAAGAACCATATGAAGTTGGTATCCTTTTTGTTTTGGGTCCTTGAAGGTTAGTTACCTTCATCTCGTCTTTCGGCACCCACACAAGACTTTTGTTATTTTTTGCCCTACATACTCTTTCTACATTACCTTTCCTATTGCAATAAAAACATGTAGGAGTATGCTTGTGAGATTGTGTATGCTTATGCGAATGCTTGTGCGTAGGCACATATCGTGTTTTTTTTAGGAACAACCTTCTTTTGAGTCGAAGAAGGTTTTTGTCTCACGACATGAACCAAATGTTGTGATGCCTTTGGTGCATTAGCCTTTTGTTTAGGCATGTGCCTTTGTTTCTTCAAGGAGGTTTTAAACTCCATGACTACTTGTGCTTGTTCCTTTTTATTTCCCTTTTTAGATGCATACATGGCACTAGATTTGATTTTAGCTTTCATGCTTGGCCTAGATGCATCCTTAACCTCTATCTTTGTAGCACTTACCCTTGAATCATTTTTCTTCTCATCAAGGGTTTGAGCACATGATTTCATCAAATCATGTTTCTCTTCAAGTGCAATCACATGCATGGTCAAAAATATATCATGCTCAAGTTGCAATGCAATGTGATCTTCTAACGTGTCATTATATTCATTTAAGCATGCTCGAAATTCTTTCTTGACACGTTTATATTTCAAGTCTAAGAGGTCATTCTCTTGCACTAAATCATCTCTTTCATCAATTAATCTATAGTGAGATAAGATATTGCATACCTCCATGTCATCGTCAATGGCCACGAGTGCAAAGAACTCCTTGTCAAGATCATCTTGAACGACACCCGTGAGTGCAAGATCATCATGGTCGCCATTGTCGCTCTCGGACCCAGAAAGAATGCTCTCCCAATGGGCTACTTCCGCTTGCAAGGCCTTCTTCTTATGGTAGATGGCCTTCTTGTCCTTGAGTTGCGGCTCTTTCACCCGACAATCCTTCGTGAAATGACCAAGCTTCCCACACTTATAGCATTTATTTTCTTGGTCCTTCACCTTGTCCTTGGAGAATTTATCCTTGATAAATCTTTTAACTTCATCTCCATTCTTTCTCGCAAAACGTCGGAATCTTGTAACAAGAAGTCCGACTTCATCGTCCGAGTCCTCCCACTCGCAAGCAAGAGCTTTTGTAGAATGGCGAATGGGATCGTTCTTCTCTTGCGCATCTAGATGAATCTCATAAGTGATGAGATTCCCATATAACTCATCCAAGGTGATGGTCTCCAAATCCTTGGACTCCTCAATGGCCGTCACCTTCGCGTTTCATTCTCTTCCTAAACTGTTTAGGTAGCGGTTATTTAGATCCTCTTGTTCGATTTTCTTGCCAACCGCTGTGAGATGGTTGACAAGCTTGGTGAATCTTTAGATAGACTCTTCTATTTTTTCACCTTTGGGGACAGTAAAGTTATAGAACTGTTTGATCAACTGTCTCCTTTTTGCCTTCCTTACTTGAGATG
The DNA here is from genome assembly GCA_036186865.1 of Eustoma russellianum. Lineage (NCBI taxonomy): Eukaryota > Viridiplantae > Streptophyta > Magnoliopsida > Gentianales > Gentianaceae > Eustoma > Eustoma russellianum. Next base: position 32,225,272 of record AP025051.1, read on the forward strand.
TTCCTTCATGGATCATCTCAAGCTTTGTCCAAGCCTCATGTGCAGATTGGACACCTTGAATCTGAGCTCTCTCATTTAGAGTAAGAGAGCTATTCAAAATAGCAAGAGCTTTGCTATTTATGGCAAACTGTAACTCCTCTTCAGGAGTATGATCATCAATATCAAAAGGAATAACAGAGCCTTTTGAAACTTCCCTCCATATTCTGTACCCACAAAAACGTAAATAGGTTTCCATGTTGGACTTCCATAGTAGGTAGTTTAGAGGATCAAACATTGGGACTTTGACATGTACACTGCAAATAGAAGGGAGTAGTGATTCTTGCCTCCTTCTTCTTGAGGCATCACCACTAGGGGAACTCACATCATCAAAAACAAAGGGATCCATACTATGAAGATCAAATCTTGTATTTGGACTCAAATGAACAAGATGTGGCTCTGATACCAATTGTTAGGTCCCTTAGAACATACTAGAAGGGGGGTTTGAATAGTGTGTTCACCAAGTATGGATATTTTATGGATATTTTTCGTTTTGGAGTGCAACCAATACTTGGGTGTGTTCTTTAGAAAGAATAAAAACTTGCAAAGAAGTAAAGAACACAAGTATGTATAGAGGTTCAAGTCAAATGACTCTACTCCTCTACCTTCTTGTTTTTTCACAAGAAGGATTTTGAAAAGGGGTTTATTTCAATGGGGGAAACAACAATCAAAAACAAAATCCAAACAATGAAAAACTAGGCAACACACCTAAACCACAACCGAGAGATCTAACCCTTTGAAGTCTAGCCTCCAAAGATCTTCTTTGCCCTCAAAGAAATCTTGTAGGGAGAATAGTGCACCACACACTATCAACTAACCCTTCAAAGTCTAGAAATCTCAAATAAGAAGCACCCTTGCTCCTTGACCAACAATCTACACAATCTCTTACAATATTAACTCACCAAGAAGAAGACTCTTCTTCTTCTTCTTACAATAATCACTCTCAACAATAAAGTAAAGTTTACAATGTTTACAAGTATTTTGAGAGCTTGAACTTGAGAGAAAATCTGAGAGCATCAATGGTAGAAAGTTGGAGAAGATGAAAAGAAACCCTTGCTTTTATCAATCTTCAAGTTTCTTCCCGTTAGAAAACCCTCTGCACAAACAATAATGGGTTTTGGCATCTTGTGTTGGTGTGGCCTCATCATTGGAGATCTCACTTTGGCATGTAGCAACATTCTTGGAGAGATTTCAAAAAGAATGCCAAGAAAGGAAACCTGAAATCTTCAGTAGAGAAGGACCTGTGAAAAAGACACTAAAAGAGGAGGGTACAAAGAGTCAACTGATGTTAAAAAGTGAAGTATAAGACCTTTATAACGTTGGTCACATGAAGCGCCTAATGTGCTTAAAGCACAGGCGTTCAAAGTGACTTAGAGCGCTTAATGTGAAAATGAACTGTCGTTCGAAGTCACATTAAGCGCCTAATGTGGGCAGCTTAAGGCGTTCGAAGTCACATGAAGCGCCTAATATTGCCCTTCATGCTTGTTCGAACTAAATCTGACATTTTCTCAGAGAGAGTACTTAAGAGTACGTGCCCATTCAGGGGAAAAGTACTTTTGACTTGGTGGACCACTTGAAGCGCCTAATGTAGGCGTTCGAAGTGTTCGCACTTTTCATCAGGGCACATGAAGCGCCTAATGTAGGCGTTCGAAGTGTCCTGACTTCCATACACTTCATATAAAGCGCCTAATGTAGGCGTTCGAAGTGTACGCACATCCAGACGCGCCTAATGCAGGCGTTCGAAGTGTACTGGACTCTACCAAGGTACATTAAGCGCCTGATGTAAGCGTTCGAAGTATACGGACTTCCAACACTACACATGAAGCGCCTAATCTACTTGTTCGAAGTACACCATTGTGCAAATCATCAAAACTCTAACATATTCTAACATATTCGACCCGATTCCAGATCTCACCACACGTTAAAGGAGCCAGGAAAATCAACACATCCTCCATTAACGAAGCCATGCATATCCGTCAGTTACTATTGTTTTACCACTTTGATTGATATGTAAGTCATAATGAGCCTTTCGGAAAAATTAACAAAATGAATAGTAAAATAGTGTGACAGGAAAACGCTGATGTTATGGCTTTTGTATCCTTTACCGTTGTGTTTAAATTTGATATTAATTAAAAAATAATATCGCCAGAATAAATGCTTATTGCGCAAGATCCGAATTTTGCATTATGACTACTTTAAGCTTATAACCATCTATTTTTCTTTTATCTTTTCGAAGGCAAATTTTATTTTCCTCCCATAAATTGATAGATTAGCAAGATAATACATCAGCTTAGACAGACATCTAATTAATGAAACCAAAACTAAATTCACTTAATTTACTTTCATAATCTTTAAATTTGATGGATTATATAGGATATATAGTGTTTCCATTTCCAATGGAGTCAAAGACACACTCTTCTTTGACTTTGGAATATGATGGAATAAAGCAAAATGACTCACTAAATTGGCTGCGCTTCTTATATTGTTAAATAACAGTTAATCCATATAGCTTGATTCATCATTATGGGTCATCGGAAAACAACATCTATGTGTTTCTAACACATGGATATGGTTACGTACATCCGACCCTCATACCCCACTATAGACAGGAGACTCTAAATCAAGGGGTGATGTTGATTGTTGTATATATAGGATATACAGTCACGAGAAATTTATCATCTTTCGCATGTTATACCATTGTGTTTTACATTTTGATAATGGAAAAATAATTGCCGGAGCAAGTTTCATAACTAATAATCACTTTTCCGTTGTTGTCATTTTCTGTAAATACTTGTCAAATAAACCAAAATTCATTTACACTGCATATAGTATATAGTTGTGTTGGATCGATCCCACAAAGAAGTTCGGTGTTTAATATTATGTAGTTAATGTGTTTGTAAAGATTTAACTTTTAAACGAGGCTTGAGAATGTTTTATGCTAGGAATAGTTAAATACAAAAAACTATAAATCAAATATTTTCCATCCTTGTTTCCATCTTTGGCACTTTTCTAGATCATTAGTTTATATACAAATTGTATCATGAGATTTAATAGATAATTGGCTTAAAACATGCAAGGCTTTTTAACATGGTTACATGCACTAATGAGGTTGTCTAACGCCTTGTTTATTCAACCTTAACTTAATCATAAAGTACATAACCTTGTAGCATACTTAAGATGACAAGTTATACTTGTTTATTCAATTTTAACTTAATCATGAAGTAATACAACCTTGTGACATACTAAGATGACAAGTTATAAATACGTAAGCCTTTACCATTTCCTTAATAAGATAAGAACGTTGTTGTTATATTATCATCATCATCATCCAAACTCAGTATATCCCAACAACAGCAAAAGCTATCGTTAGGGTCTGGGGAGGGTAAGTGGTAGGCAGACAATACCTCTATCCCAAGGGATAGAGAGTCTGCTTCCAGTGAGACCCCCGACGCTATATGTACCTGCATAAATGACATAATAATAGAGATATTCTGTGCTAGTGTGTTAGTGAGGAAATTCAATGAATACAAAAAAGACTTTCGATATTAAAATACACATCACGTGTATATGTATATGTAATGTAAAACAACGGTATAATGGTATAACATACGCAACCAAGTAGAAAGTCAACCTAAAGCGTAGATAGTGTCTCTGCCTATCTATATCCCTAAATTTACTCTAAAATGTTCCTATATATAGCCTATACCTCGTCATATTATAAGAATTTCATCTAATAAAGAAGTTTGAGATTATCGTCATTTCTAAATAAGCCTTAGAGAAACAAAGTCCATATGACATCAATCAATATGTGAAAGTGGCTATGATGAACAAAGGAAAAGTTAGAAAAAGTAATGGACAGGTAGGCCATGTAATTAAGAAACACGAAACGTTGCGACGAATGCTTGTTTAGAATAATGATAAACAATGCTTAAAAAGGACATCAACCCTAACAAAGTAAATAGTCCAAAGTATGATTTCAAAATCCTATCTGTCATTAAATTGACTACACCATATTATTACAAGCTATCAATAATTAGCATTAGTTTTATAAGCCCATTTATTTTAATTTCCTGTCGTACTCTTTGGGAATATACCCGCAATTTCAGGAAGTTCGATGTTCTTTATATGTTTTTGTTTATCTTTTTTATTTTCTTGGTTCTTGTTTTTCACTAATCATGGCTCTTTCTGTTGTTCCTTGTTATTATTGATCCAACGGGTTAATTATCATGGTTGTTGCTCAAACATGGTCAGTTGGTGAAAGGTAGAGTATTCTCCACCCCCACCCCCGGTTTAAATCAGAGGAGGTCTCAGACGAGACAAAATATGAGGCTGCTAATCACGCTACGTCACGTGTACAAATTGGTCTTTTTCTTTTTTAAAAAAAGTAAACCGTGGGTCAGTTTGTACATGTGACTTCGCGTGATTGAAGTCTTTACATTTTGTCTCATTTGAGGCATCTTCTGATCTGAACCCTCCACCCCCAACCCAGCCTCGATTTTTTCCCCATTTTTTTCCTTTTTGATTTGCTTATCTCTATGTGATTCAATTTTTTCATTTTTAATAGAGTCAAAGACACACTCTTCCTTGACTTTTAAATATGATAGAATGAAACAAGATCATTCGCTAAATTAGCCGCGCTTCTTATATTGTGAAGTAGCAGTTGATCGACATAGCTTGACGCAATTTTTATTATGGGTCATCAGGAAATAACCTCTGTGTGTTTCTAACGTATGTGTATGGTTGCGTACATCCGACTCCCTATACTCCATTATAGACGGGAGACTTTAAGATAATAGGGTAATAATGTTGTTGTTGTATGTGCTTCAATTTTTCTCGACTAACGTTCACTTAGTCCAAAAACGAATAAGTAATTAATGTCATAAGTTGAAAAGAAGTAGGAAAAGTTTGTGTATGCTTTTTGTGTGAAACAATTATACAGGACATGACATAAGTGGAATAATTAATCCAAGATAAAACTAGAAAGAACTTATATGTCTTTAATTTTCTCTTCTTATTGCACAAATTTACCATTTTAGGTGAGCGATTAACATGAAATTCAAACTCAAGTTCTCATAACTAAACATGCTATTCAGAAAAAAATAATAATAATAAGACATGCTACACCCTATTAGGGCAAATCTGATCTTTTAGTGAAAAAAAAAAAAATCAACCTATCAAGCATATGATATCCACATGTAGGATCTATTCTATTGTTCTATCATATATTTGCATATTAGGGTTATGCAGATTTGGTATTTTGAACAAATCTGAAAATTCAACCAATCTATCAACATTAATCTAAGGAAAGGGAATAAAAATAATAAAAGTAGAAAAAAAAAGAGTATAATCGTGTATCTTGAAATAGAGAACACTAGCAAAGTAGTCTATAGAGTACACCGGGTGAGATCTGAGGAGGTTGGAAAGGAGACAAAATATGAGGCCTCCAATCACGTCCCGTCACGTGTAAAAAAATTCTTTTTTTTAAAAAAAATTTGAATGTGGTGGGACCACTGACAATGTTTTTTACACGTGGCGGGACGTGATTGGAGGCTTCATATTTTGCCTTTTTTCCAACCTCCTCAGATCTCACCCCAGATTACACAAGATACTATGGATTATTAGGGTTATGGAGATTCCCTATTTTTCACAAGTCTGAGAGTGCAATCATTTCTATCATCATTAATCTACAACAATAATTATACCCAATATATATCAACAATAATAAAAAGTTTTGCTAAAGTCTAGGAAAAGTGAGAGACAGACAAACAATATCTCGATAGAGAGCTTGTTTCTAGTGAGACCTCATGTTCTATATGTATCTGTGTAGATAACACAATAATAAAGACAAAGACAAAAACAAAAAATAAGTGGAAAAAAGGAGTCCAACCATATATCTAGAAAGAGAGAAATACTATCAATTAGTCTACAGAAAACACAATATACTACAAGTTAGTACAAGATTCATACTAATTAATGCACAAAAATAACTTATGTTTTAATTAATCAACACATTATACACTACATGCGAAAAAGAAAATGTACTAGAGTTGCTCTAAAAGGTACATGGTTCGATCACAGGGACACGTGTAGTGTAGGTGTTTCACTACTGCCTAGGCCAAAGGCCTAGTTTGCAGTGGACATATTATGTGGGCTCCTTACGTATGACCTTCCCAACCTAGAAAGCCACTAAACTCCTAATTTACATCCTCCACGATTCTTCTTGAGACTCGGACGGTGGGACCCTACTTTTGCCCCAAGAAAATGTATATTTAAAAAATTTGGATAGAATGAAACGGAGGGGAAGATCCAAAGCCGTTTAACCTCGTAGTTTTCGTCGTTTGGACGTAATCAAAAGATGACAAAATTTTGTCCTGACGTTCTTCTTCAGTTCAGACTTCTTCGTTACAACATATATTAGATATGATTCTTTTTATGATATGAAATTATATTCCTTGCTTTGGAGGATATGTAACTAGCAAATTATACCGTGATGTATATGAGATACTCTGATTAATTTATTTGTTTCATTTGTTGTATTTCATTCAGTAAATTGCACATATACTGAAGAAAGAATCTCATGAAATCTTGGAAATCATTTTCCTATAAGACTATTTAAAGAATATTAAACAGCTTGACTTGTTTCAGTACTAGTTCAGCCATCTGTTAATTTAAAACCTATACTTATTTATTTATTTTTGAAATATGTTACGTAATGTGGAGAATTGTCACATAAAAAATGTGCATAATAAACAACAATCATACCCGATATATCCTAACGATAACAAAAACTATCGCTAGGGTCTACGGAGAATAAGAGTCGGGCAAACAATACCTCCAATCCTAAAGGATAGAGAGCTTACTTCTAGTAAAAAAAATATGCATAATATAGAATATTAAATCCAAGACCTTTATCTTGGGACATCAATCTTGATCATTCTAATAGAGGTTCATCAACCTGCTAGTCCTGTACACTAGGCGTCTAAAAAATATTATTTTAGTTTATTCAATGACATTTAAGAAAGCAAATTATTTTAGGTGCTATTTCTAATATACTTTTAGTAAGTTAATTGAAGTAAACTAGAAAACCCACAAAAGTAATAACTGAAAAGGTATTATAGAAATTTTGACTGGTAACATTTTTGTATTTTTCAGAAGGTGGCGATATTTTTAATAAAAACTAAAATATAAACTAAAAAAATAGTATTATTGCTCTAGGTGTTTTAAAGAATGACCTAAAAAATTTCTATTTTGATCAGAGAATGGGTTTTGTCCTTTTTTTTCACATGTAAAACATTTTGGAAATAATTCAAGTCAGACAAAATTGACTTCTGTAGAGTAACGGTCGACCTGCCAAGCTCAGGGTAAACTAGACTGGTCTGCAGAGTCAAGACAGTTCAGATAGCGCAATTGAGTTTGCGTCCTGAACAATCAGCCGACCTGAACTGAACATCACTTCAAAAGAGTAGTTATGTGCTATCAGTCTTTCAGCCGAGTTGAACTAAATCAGTCTGATCAGATCAGTCCAGTCAGCGCAATTGTACTTGTGTTCTGGGCTAATCACCGATATGGCAACCTTGGCAGTTCAGCACAACTATGAAAGTTGAGCTTTCAGCCGCTTCAGCCGACATCAATGCTGCAGAAAAACAAATGTTCTCAGCCAACAGCATAGCTTAGCACAAAGCAGAACTCAACACAACAACACTGTGCAACAACTGTGCTGCGATATCCCACGATCAGCTGGGCTCAGCACAAAGCAGAGCTCAGCACGACAATAACCTTTACAGCTCAAATGAGCAGAAATCCGAGGTGAGTCCAGGACTTTGTTCTTAAGACGTATTGCTCTGGTATACTATCCTCAACCGGATGGAGCAATTGTCTACTAGGATACAACAGAAGTCAGTTCACACGAGCGACACTGCAGCGTATAAATTCTACGAACCTGTAAGATGCCCTGAACTTCTCGGACTTGATGCAAAATGTAGAAGGAGAAAAGAGAAGAAGAGCGCGTGTATGCAGACGAGGAGAGGAAAAGAAAGTCGGATTGAATGAGTGACCGGAGAGGTCAGCTAAACCACTATTTATAGGGAAAAATTTGATTAGGGTGGTTAATTGACAGTTTAACCACAGCCGTCGGATCAGATTATCGTTGTTAGATCAGATAACAGATAACCGCTTTTCAAATTTGAATTACAGTTAAGTAACTGATTTTCCAAATTTGGATTACGATTAAGTAACCGATTCTCAAATTTGAATTACGGTTAAGTAAACGACTTTTAAATTATTTTATCCCTACTTTGAGCATTAATTTCTTATTCACCCATTTTAATTTCTCCAAAAAATTCCCCATGTGAATAGGAATTAATGCAAGTGTTTATGCAGTCACTGTCGAGAAGTCAGACATGAAAATGTTACATCAGAAGAGATAGCTTCTGGCTTTGAACCTTTCTTGGTGATATACTATCGGATTCACTCGGCTAATTACTGAACTTAATGTCTTGAACTAACCGGCCTTTAGTGTAAACCTAAACAATAGTACTCACACAATATTTCTTTTAACACCTTTTTTGGTTATCATGATTGTGTTCCTTTTAACCATAAACCGCATGGTTTCAGAAAGTGTGTTAGAGAACTTTGACCTTACAAAATTCTCATAGAATCGCCCACACTTCACACTTACATAGGTGTTTTATATCAAGAGTATTCTGCCATACCCCACTTGACATATCAAGATATAGGATCCATTAAAAGCCTCAGCTTACCCTCATTCCTCTGCAGACAACACTTTAATTTAATAGAATGGGTAAGTGCTTACTGAACTTCATAACTTAGTTGTCCCAATGAACCAAGATTCTGGGATCTCCAGTAAACAAGGTTGGGCTATCGTTACAAAGATTCATGCATTATATGTTTTAGTCTCATTCTGTTTGTCAAAATTGACATCTGATCTCTAGGTAAGCCTTTTGTAAGAGGATCCGCAAGATTCTCTTTTGATTTTATATAATCAATAGAAATCACTCTACTAGAGATCAACTACTTAGTGGTATTATGTCTCCGACGCATGTGTCGAGACTTACCATTATAGATGCTGCTTTGTGCTCGTCCTATAGCCGACTGACTATCACAGTGTATGCTGATAGGAGCGATTGACTTAGGCCAGCAGGACACATCTTCCAGGAAATTCCGAAGCCATTCAGCTTCTTCCCTGGCTTTATCTAGTGTTATAAACTCTGCTTCCATCGTAGAACGAGCTATGCACGTTTTCTTCGTGGATTTCCACAACACAGCACCTCCATCAATAATGAATAAATATCCACTGGTCGACTTAGAATCTTTACTATCAGATATCCAGTTGGCATCCCAATAGCCTTCCAATACTGCTGGATATTTTGAGTAATGTAATTCATGACTCATTGTATACTTCAAATATCTCATTACTCTATTCAGAGCATTCCAATGTTCATGCTCAATTTGTTTACCGAACACGTTAAGTCTGGCCTTGTACAGTTCATTATGTACATTAGACTTTCGATTACTTGATAGAACTCCAATTGAGCTACTGGCTCGCCTCGATTCTTCCTTAAGTGTATACTTAAGTCGAGTGAAAGTCTTTATCGGTTTCACATCAATCATATTGAAACGTTTTAGAACAGATTCAATATCGTGAATTTGTGACAGTACGAGTTTCTCAGTTATCCTAGAAATTTTAATTCCTAGAATAACATTGGCAACTCCCATATCCTTCATATCGAAGTTTCTCGTCAACATCTTCTTTATGTTTAAGATGATGTCCTGAGTACTCCCCATGATTAGCATGTCGCCCACATAGATACATGCTATCACATATGCATTCTGTGTTTTCTTAATGTAGACACACTTGTCACACTCATTGATTATGAAACCATTAGCTAGCATAGCTTGATCAAATTTTAAGTGCCACTGTTTAGACGCTTGCTTAAGTCCGTACAACGACTTAACAAGTCTACAGACTTTCGACTTTTGTCCTAGAACCACAAACCCTTCGGGTTGTTCCATATAGATTTCTTCATCCAACTCACCATTCAGAAAAGCAGTCTTCATATTCATCTGATGGATTTCCAAGTTATAGACTGCAGCAATGGCAACTAGCACCCTTATAGAAGCGATCCTAGTTACTGGTGAGTAGGTGTCAAAAAAGTCAAAGCCTTCCTTTTGTCGATAGCCTTTAGCTACCAACCTGGCTTTATACTTTTCAATAGACCCATGCTCTTTTACTTTCTTCTTGAAAATCCACTTGCAACCAAGTAGTTTACTTCTAGATGGAGGGTCAACCAACTCCTAAGTGTGATTTTGAAGAATCGAGTCTATCTCACTGTTAATTGTCTCTTTCTAGAATGGAGCTTCTGGAGTTGACATTGCCTCGGAAAAGTTCCTTGGCTCATTTTTTACCATATAGGTTAGAAAATCCGGTCCAAACAAAGTTGGCATTCTGACACGCTTGCTTTGACGAAGCTTCTCAATTCCTTGAGGAGTCGCCTTACGCATTCGCTTACCAGATCTTAATTCTTCTTGATTTTTGTCTTTCCTCGGAAAGACATCTTTGAAGAACACTGAATTTCTTGACTCCATGACAACGTTTCATATATGTCAGGAACATCCAATTTGTACACCAAAACTCGATATGCACTACTGTTAGTCACATATCCTATAAATATGCAGTCAACCGTTTTTAACTTGTCTTGGTTTAGGTACAACAACCTTTGCCAGACAACCCCACACTTTCAAGTATTTGTAACTAGGCTTGTGGCCTTTCCAAAGCTCGTATGAGGTTTCATCCATCTTCTTAGATGGAATTCTATTTAAAATGACGTTGGCTGAGATAACTGTTTCCCCTCACAAGTTCTAAGGTAAACCCAAACTTATCAACATAGCATTCATCATCTCTTTCAGAATACAGTTTTTGCGTTCAGCAATACCATTCGATTGAGGTGAATATGATGCAATTGTTTGATGAATAATGCCATTTTCTGATACGTGCAAGAATGGACCTTTCTTTAACTCTAAAGCTACTCCTCCAAATATGGTTCAGGCACAATGAAGATAGCTTCACCTTGCTTCCAAATAAGTTGAAGAAAACCTTTTGAACATAAGTCCTCCAATGAGTTCTATATAACTCAAGCAAGATACTTCCCTCTTGGATGTTTCCCTCCCCGGAATTGGACAACTCTCAAAAGGATGTTCAAGCCTTGAAAGGTTCTAGCCTTGATTTTGAATATGAAGCAAGAAAACACACAAGAATTACTCTTGAAGAAGAAGAAATTTTCATTGAAGGTGTGAGATTACAAAGCTTATCTTATGTGTCTATTATAGGCAAAAATATCAAAAGACAACAAACTATCTTACAAATTGAAATAATGATTGAAAAGACTACACACTTCTAAAAACTATTCATGTAGGCTCCATAAAAACTAGTCTTGCAAGTCTAGAATGATGATTTTCAAAGTAGGTCCCTCAAGTACTACTCATGGAAGACTTTAAGGATTTGTCTTCAACTTGAAATCTTTTCTGGATTGTGACTGATTTTTAGACATCTTTCAATCCAAACTAGGCATTGCTCTTTCTTAGAGAATTGTAGCCAATTGAGTGTAGAAAATAAGAATATAAAGTTCTTTGCATTTGGCCCATCCATTGAGGAGATACATCCAAATTACCGAATGTATGTCACATAATTTGGTAGAAACAGTACTTCTATTTGCATGCTCTTTTTGGCTACCAAGACGACCGATTTTGAAAAAGTACAAAACATGAAAGTTGTAGATCCTTGTCTTAGCTTACTAACGCATCTTTAAACTCCTAATTTGGCCTTGTGGTTGGGAGATACGTCAATTCTACCAAAACGGGTCCTGCAGAAACTCACAATCCGAGATGGGCCTAAACTAATACAACATAAACATTTTAAAAAAAAATAAAGAACACATTCTATGCTAATGATATTTTACAATGGTTCTAAAATTTTTTATAAATCATGTTGTAGGTTCAATAAGGTGAACTCAATGTATAAGTTCTCTTTGTTCATCTTGCACATGTTTAAATAGAAAGGCCCCCACATCATGCATTAGCTTCTTAGTTTTACTTCTTGTTAAGGGTCATTGATCTTGCATTTTTGTAAAATTATGTGCATTCTCATTATCTTGGCATGGATGGGGGTTATGGACCTCACCATGTTCTAAACAAAATTCATTAAACGGAATATCATATTCGCCACCTTTATCGCTACGAATTTCTTTAAATTGTTTGCTAAGTTGATTCTCAACTTCATTTTTATAGTCCTTGAAAGCATCAAGGGTCTTGTCTTTGATACTTAGCAAATAGACATAATAGTATCGTATGCAATCGTCGATAAGAGTTACGAAATATTTTTTACCACCTCTCATTTGTACAAATTTTAAACCACACACATCGGTATGAATTAAATCAAAATATTCAGTGTTCCTTTCTATTGAAGGAAATGACGCCTTTGCCATCTTCGCTTCAACACATATTTGACATTTTTTATTATCAAAATTTAACTTGGGCAACAAGTCAAGATTCACCATTCATTGTATTGACTTATAATTAAAATGTCCCAAACGAAAATGCCATAAATAAGAAGACTCAAGCATGTAAGCAGAAGAAGAAACATTCTCATTAACCTCTATGGGCAAGTCTCTTTTGGGTACAATCGTGATAACATTCAGTTTAAACATCCTATTCGACAAGTACCCCTTCCCCAAATACATGCCATTTTTTGAAAGATTAACTTTATTGGATTCTAACGCTAGTCTAAAACCATGCATGACTAGAAGAGATCCAGATACTAAATTCTTCCAAATGTCGGGGACATGCAGCACATTCTGCAGAGTCAGATGCTTCCCTGAGGTGAGCTTCAAAACAACTTTGCACTCGCCATCGATCTTCGATGAGGCCGAGTTCTCCATGTAAAGTTGTTCGTTGTTCCCAGGCTGGTATTCTATAACATCTCTCTGCTGGAGCAGACATGTCTAGTGGCGCTAGTATCAAGCCACTATTTACGCATGTTACCCACAACGTTGCACTCTGAGACCACAGCATAGAGGTTCAGATCGTCCATGGTATCGATGATGTTTGCCTTTGCCTTGGTCTGCTTCTTCTTGGGCTTTCTGCACTCGTTGCTGACATGCCCCTGAATACCACAGTTCTTGGCAATCTGTTTGCCTTTTTTGTCCACCCCAAGTTGGTCCTTCTTTTTCTTGGCCTCTGCAACATGGGCTTTGGCCTGACCAGAGCTTAATTATGGTTTTCTCTCAGATTTGTGATTGTCTTTCTCTATGCGGAGTCAGAAAATCAGATCTTCCAATGTCATCTCATTTCTCTTGTGTTTGAGATAGCTTCTGAATTTCCTCCACGAAAGAGGTAGCTTCTCAATCACTGCAGCCACCACAAAAGATTCACCGAGCAACATGCCCTCCTCTTCTATATTGGCTACTAACGTCTGAAGTTCCTCAACTTGAGAAACAACAATGCGAGAATCAGACATCTCAAAATCCAGAAATTTTCCGACAATAAATTTCTTAGTGCCGACATCTTTCATACGATATTTCTTTTCCAAAGCAAGCCACAAAGACTTTGCTGTTTTGTACGTGCAGTACAAACCATACAAAGAGTTGTCCAAACAACTCAGAATATGACATAAACAAACATAATTGTTGAAGTTTCATGGTTCAACAGAAAGTTTTTTCTGCATATTATAGGTTTGGTCCTCCATTGGATCCACCACAGTTGGGTCCTCGGTCAAAAAAAAAGCCAACCCCATAGCAGTCAAGAACAACGTCTTCTGTAGCCAACGCTTGAAGAAGCTCCCATTGAACTTCTCAAGCTTCTCCACTTGGACCATCGCAGGACCCTGTGTAGGAGGAGCATACACTGGTACCCTAGCATTTGGTGCCATCGGAGCAGAGCTGTGCACGTCTGCGCCTTGACTAAGATTGAACTCGTGTTCTCCATTTAGTTTCTGTAAGATCGGAAACAAACAAGAATCAATACAGAATCAAAATGACTACGTCTTAAGAAACGTTGGGAATATTTCAAGTCAGACAAAATTGAGTTCTGTACACTAATGGCCTACCTGCCGAGCTCAAAGTAGGCTGGACTGATCTGCAGAGTCAAGACAGTTCAAATAGCGTAATTGAGTTTGTGTCCTAAATAGTCAGTCGACCTGCCGACCTGAACAAAACAGCACTTCAAAACAGTAGTTCTGTGCTATCCGCCTTTCAGCCGAGCAGAACTAAATCAGTTTGATCAGACAGATCATATCAGTCCAGTCAGCGCAATTGTATTTGCGTTCTAGGCTGATCACTGATCTGCCGACCTCGACACTTCAGCACAACTACGAAAGTCGAGCTTTCAGCCGCTTCAGCCGAGCAGAGCTTAGCATGGCAATGCTGCAGAACAACGAATGTTCTCAGCCAACAGCAGAGTTTAGCACAAAGCGAAGCTCAACACAACAACAGTGTACAACAACAGTGCTGCGATATCCCACGATCAGCTGGGCTCAGCACAAAGCAGAGCTCAGCACGACAATAACCTTTACAGCTCAACTGAGTAGAAATCCGAGGTGAGTGCAGGACTCTGTCCTTAAGACGTATTGCTCCAGTATACTGTGCATAACCGGATAGAGCAATCGTCTTCCAGGATACAATGGAAGTCAGTTCAGACGAGCGGCACTTCAGCGTATGAACTCTACGAACCTGTAACATGTCCGGAACTTCTTGGACTTAATGCAAAATGTAAAAGGAGAAGAGAAAAAAAGAGCACGTGTATGCAGAGGAGGAGAACATCAGATTGAATGAGTGACCAGAGAGCTCATTTAAGCCACTATTTATATGGAAAAATTTGATTATGGTGGTTAATTGACAGTTTAACCACAGCCATCAAATCAGATTACCACCGTTAGATCAGATAACAGACAACCGCCTTTCAAATTTGAATTACGGTTAAGTAACTGATTTTCTAAATTTGAATTACAGTTAATTAACCGATTCTCAAATTTGAGTTACCATTAAATAACCGACTTTTAAATTACTTTATCCATACTTTGAACATTAATTTTTCATTCATCCATTTCAATTACTCTAACAAAACATTGATTCAACTCTTTTTAATGTATTGAGAGTGTGAAAGAGAGGTGAGATTGGGGAATCAAATTGTGTGTAAGGTACGACCTCATAACACATTTTTATCATTTCCAATTTTGTACCTTCAACCGCCGCGTCCCCGCCTATCTTCCACATCCAATTTTGCCGTCTCCGACTATTCCATTCCCATTTTTTTCCACACCTGCCTTTAAGAGTCAAAGACACACTTCAGACGTTCCCTCCGCCTCATCCTCCTACCTTCGTGCTGCATTACAATTGTAATTGTCAAGTTTGTGAGCAAATCTGATAAACGATACGAAACCTGACATGTATATGTATAGGTATCTCTTTTTGTACACGTGAAGAAAACAGGTCAAATATGAGTTTGACACTTTGATATCCGAAACCCGAAAAGACAAAACACGACATGTTTGACGTATCTAATAACACGTATCACGTTTCGAAGAAATGATAGAGGATTATTCTTCAATAAGTACAAAATAAATGAATGAAAATCGTGTAAGACCATTATAACTCATTTGGTTTTCATGAGCTGCAGAGCAGTTTTAACGTGGAGGATGAAAATAAATGTGAAGAATGTAGAATGGTCGTGAATAAGTACCATAAAAGTCTTTTTTTTTTAATTGCCATAAAATTAAAATCAATTTAATGGCAACTGTAAAACAACGAAAATATGGTTTTGCCATTTTTCAAGAATGCAAGCCAACTGCGACAAATAAAATCATAAAACTAGCCCCACACGTTTCGCGTTTGGTACACCTTACCATGACTAATACCCGTTATAAACAAGAACCTCTAAAACGATAGGACAATGTTGTTGATGCTTTTCTCCTTTCCTTTTATTGTACTTTTGTTTTTGTTTTTTTTTTATTTTATTTTATGACAATTTACATACATAAAGCTGTCTCCTGAGTTTAATAATTCTTCTAAAGCCATTTCCAATAAAGATGGCAAACAGGTCGTGTTTCGTGTTTTTTAGGTTTCGAGTATCAAAGTATCAGACTCATACCTTGCCTGTTTGCTTCGTGTGTACGGATGTAGATACCCAAACCTGTACATGTCAGGTTTCGTGTCGTGTATCAGGTATACCCACAAACTTGACAAGCACAAATATTTCAGGTCGTGTACAGATCATTTCGTGTATTTTTCATGTATTTTCAGGTTTTGTGTATTTAAACGGATTATTGTTATAATGTATCATTGAAACATTAATAGGTCCAAAACCAAAGGTCCAAGATTAAAAATATCATAAACCATGAAATGCAATCACATCTTTCTAGTCAAGTGAATGCTTATAACTAAGAAGGTGGAAAGTCACGCGAAAAAAAGAAGGGAGGAGATAGGAGTATCTCCGGCGAGGAGTATGAGGATGGCGACGGCAACGGCGACAGCAACGGCGTATCGTTAATGGAAGACCTACAGACAGAAAGTAGTTCAAATTTTAGAGAATAAACGTTAAATCATAACTTCGAATCGTCCCTGATGATGTCGGATTATATCACCAAGTATTTGTTTGATGTGGTGCCGTTAGAACTCCGTCAATTGTCTTTAGTGAGCGAGTTGCTGACCTGCACAAAGGAAAAAGGGTCAGGGGACCCGGGATCTATGGCCCCGGGTAATACCCTCCGACGCTCAAGTCAGTTTGGGCCATTTTTTATGGAGAGATTTATATATGGTGAAGGTTAAGTAAATTGAGGTTTTCTGTAAAACCTGCGTTTTCACTGTGGAGAAGATGAGTTACTGGCGTGTAGTTTTTCCGAGTTTGTTGTTACTTGTCTTCTCTCTCCTGCTGCTCGGCCTTTTTATATGGCGGCTTGGGTCAATGCATGGGCAGAGCTCAGATATCGTGACAGGCAAGGAGGTCAGTCGGATGACTCTCGCTCTTGCATGCTCGCCACGTGGCTCAGTGCTGAACTGAGTAAGCTAGCTTGGGACATCTGGCTGGGAGTTTCACCTGGTAGAATTACCTGGGGTAAACTCCTAGAACCGAGATGAAATCTTCTAGAAGCACTCAGGAGTGCCCGAGATGGCTGATGATGTGGGGTCAGCATGCCGAGATGAAAGTGGCCGACTTCGGAGAGCATTGGTGGGCCCTTCGTGATGCTCGTGACTGACTCCACTAAAGATGATCCGGGATCAGTCAGTAGATCGGATCCGAGACCTAGCCCCAACTCTTTGGCCGAGATGGAACTGCGGGCCGGGATGAGGCCTTGAGGCCGAGTTAATAACCCTTAAGCCCAAGTGAGGCCTTTGTACCGAGGTGAGATCCTTAGCCCCCAGGGAACATTGAGACTGTATGGCCGAGATGAGGGTGGAGCCCTGTGTCCGAGATGAACTGTTTATCCACGTGTGTCCCGACCAGCTTCCGGGCCGACCCGCCATACTTAACCATTTTTGCGCCTCACTCCAGCGTTGACCGTTGTTGACTAACGGGGGGTATTTTTTGGCTCATCAGTCCCCATCTCTACAACGTCCTTTTCTGTTTGGAGTGAATTTCGGACTGTCCTTCAGCTTCACCAACTCTGTCGGAATGGAACCAAGATCGCTTGCTTGCCGCCTGCCGCTTAAGTGAGAAGGGAAAACTAAGAAGAGCGAACAGTGAGTGAAGAGAGAAAAAATGAAGAATGATGGGTATGGACGGTGGGGGGCAATTGCAAAGGGTAAGAAGGATTGAAATGATAAATTGAGAATCATGGATTATATTTTTAGGTTTTAGGAGTTTCTTTTTTATTTTATAATTTTTACTTTATTAATTTAATTTTAAAAAATCGTGTATGGCGGGTATAAACGGGTAACCCGCGGATGTACCTGGACACTACCCGCTCTTAGCAGATAAGTTTCAGGTCTTACCTGATTTGTACACGAAATCCGCCAAGGCTATACCCATACCCGCGAGAAACGCGTCAGGTTCGGATCGCGTATTCGTGTCGTGTCTGAGATTGTCACCCCTAATTTCCAATAAGATTTAATTACATCTAAAATGTCACCGACATAAAAGATAAAATTATGAAAATTCTTCTTTAATATCGAGGTTACTGTATCTCACACACACTGTTGTTTCCTCTATCGATGACTATGACTTGGCTTTCTAGATTTGTCTTATAAGTTAACCACATTTGACAATAATTGTTCTCCCTCTTATGATGCCACATAAATCTCCTTAATGGTAGTAAAAAAATAGAAGGTATCGTATTTCACTACCATCTTTGTCTAATTAAGATATACACACTTTGTTCTTCAAAAGAAAGGAAGAGTTTGTCATATGTCTAATCAAATATGTGAACGACATGATCATCACAGGAAGCGATAAGGAAGAAACGTCACAGCTCCAAAAAAAATTGTTGCAGAGTTTGAAATGAATGATTTAGAAGGACTAAAGTGCTTTCTAAGGATTGAAGTACTCCAGTCAAATAAAGGAATTTTCATATCCCACCAGCTTGATATTGATTGACGTTGAGATGTTAGATTATAAGCTCAATGATACTCCGATGGTAGTAAATCACAACAACAATAACATTACCCCATTGCCTTAGAGGCTCCTGCCTATGGCAGGGTATGTGAGGGTCGGATGTACGCAACCGTATCCATGTGTTAGAAACACATAGAGGTTGTTTCCTGATGACCCGTAATAAAAATTGCGTGTCAATCAAATGCTACTTCACAATATAAGAAGTGCAGCCAATTTAGTGAGTCATTTTGCTTTATTTCATCATATTCCTAAGTCAAAGAAAAGTGTATCTTAACTCCATTGGAAATGGAAAGTCAGATGGTAGTAAATCATAGGTGTAAATCACAGAAGGAGCTCCATTGATGGATCGAAAATAGTATCAGAGACTGATAGGAAGTTAATTTTATGTCTCACATACGAGACAAGAAATTGCATACGTTGTCATAGTTGTAAGTCAATTCATACATCAACCTCAGACAGAACATATGGAATCAGTTATGGAAATAATGAGGTACTTAAAGGGGACACCAGGACGAGGTATATTTATTATTCAGAAACAAACATGTGGATGTGGAACTTTATAATGATGCAGATTGCGTAGGCAACCCAAACGATAGACGGTCCACTTCAATGTATTTTGCACTAATCAGTGGTAATCTGATTACGTGAAGAAACGAGAAATAGAAAGTTATGCATTATCCAGCGCAGAAGCAGAGTTGAGGGGAATTGCGAAATGTGTTATAGAGGTATTATGGATAAAGAAATTACTACACGAAATTGATTTTTCACTATAACTTCTAGCTCAATTGATGTGCGACAACAAGACCGTGATCAATATTTCTGAGAATCCAGTGTAGCATGATTGAGCCAAACATGTTTAAGTGGATATGCACTTAATAAAAAAGAAACTTGAAGGCGGTGTTATTGAGTTTCCGTTCGTACGGTCAGAAGATCAGTTTGTAGGCATACTTATGAAGGCAGTCGCCGGAAAACTATTCGATTAAGTATTATCCAAGTTGGGTATTGATGACACACTACTCAACTTGAGAATGAGTGCTAGAAAATACATGGTTCTAAATCAAGGATATAATAGGATAGTATCACAACCGATATCAATCATGTATTTATTGTATACCATAGTTAGTTATGGAAAACAATTAGCATCTCTCTGACCCACTTTATACACTTATATACACGTACATACATACACACACACATAGATATACGTGTGTATGAGTACATCGTGAATGTATATATAAGAAAATGATATATATATATATATGTATGTGTGTGTGTACATATACATAATCGTGAGAGAAGATCATCATATAAACTCTTATTTCTTAAAGCCTTTCTCGTACGCAAATTATTTATTGTAAAATAAGCATAATTGACTGTATAGTACTTTATTTACATTTTAATGGAGTCAAGTACATATTCTTTCCTGACTTTGGAATATCATGGAATAAATCAAAACGACTCACTAAATTGGATGCGCTTCTTGTATTATGAAGTAGTAGTTGATCGACACAGCTTGACGCAATTTTCATTATGGACCATCGGAAAACAACCTCTATGTGTTTCTAACACATAGCATGGTTGCATTTATCCGATCCTCCTATACTCAGCCATAGACGGGAGTTTCTAAGACAAAATAGGGTAATTTTGGTGTTGTTGTGATTGTATAGTACATTAGACCCACATATACTACACACTGGACCACATGTATTACACGTTGACATGCATGTAATATACATTGGTTCATATATACTAAATATTGACTCACATATATGACACACTTAAATGTAAGTTTTTCTATAGAGTAATTTTATTTAAGAATTTTTTTTTATAGAAAATACATGTTAATGAGATCAAATTTAGAAGATGATCTCTTCACGTGTATCATGGCCAACCAAGGACAACGAAGGGAATATATATATGTGTATATGTATATAAACATAAATAATTTACATGAGCCCACACTCACAGCTCACACACAAAAACAAACCCCTCTCTTAAAATCCTTTGCATTTCTTTACCAATCCTTAAGACTACTCACCAATCACCACCCTCCCCTTCCGCCACTATGGCCGCGAAACATTCCGGCCACCACCTCTTCTACACCGTCATATACCCATTCCTCTTCCTCTCTCTGCTTTTTCCCAGCACATCCTCCTTCTCAATTCACGACCTCCTCCGAAGCAAAGGCTTGCCTGGCGGTCTATTCCCAAAAAATGCAGTAAAATCATACGATCTTGAACCAGATGGCCTTCTTACGGTGTATTTTGAGAGTCCATGTATGGCGAAATTCGAGACGAGGGTTTTCTTTGAGAGTGTCGTGAAAGCTAATCTTAGCTATGGTGGATTGATTGGAGTAAAGGGTCTTTCTCAAGAAGAACTGTTTCTTTGGTTGCCTGTGAAAGAAATTATTGTGAATGATCCTTCTTCTGGTTTGATTCTGTTTGATATTGGTTTGGCTTATAAGCAGATGTCTCTTTCTCTCTTTGAAGATCCTCCTGAATGCAAGCCTCAAGGTAGTGACTTTTTCTTCTGTTAATTCCACTTCAATTTCTTCTCTTTCTTTCCCTTTTCATAATTTTCTTGACAAATCAATTGGGTCAGAATTTTGTTTCCATTTTCAATGTAGTCAAAGACACATTTTTTTTTTTGATTTTGAAATATTATGGAATAAAGCAAAATGACTCAGTATCGACATAACTTGACCCATTATTATGGGTAATCCGAAAACAACCTCTGTGTGTTTCTAAATCATGAGTATGATTGCGTATATCCGAACTCCTATGTCACGCCATAAGCGGGAGACTCTAAGACAATAGATTAATCTTGTTGTTGTAATCTGGGTCAGAATTCAGAAATTTTGAAATATAATCACTTCTCCAGTCCCAAAAATATTATTGTAGGTAATTTTTTTCTATATCTTATTTAGAAATCTATTTACTTCCTCAGTTTCATTTATGTTGTCATAATTAGGTTTTTTATAGTTCAAAAGCATGGAAAAAATTAATTATTACAGTAGTTACGAGATGGAGGGAGTATAATTTTAGAAATGTAGTTAGTTGTTGGGTAAAGCTTTCAACTTTGGTTTGAATTTCTGATTCAAGAACTTCAGCTTTAGCCTTTCTTTAAGTATTTGCAGCTTTTCTTTTACTTAATATTGTGAACTATATATATGAGTCTGTTTTTGACTTATTTTACTAACTAATAAGTTTATGCATATACAACAACAATATTACCCTATTGAGCTCGCGTATGCATATGTAAAAGTTTATTACATTATAAACTCAAAAATTTTCTCATGTTTATTGCAGGTGAATTGAAGAAGAACAGTGAGAAAGAGGGGCAGTATGTTCAAGTTATGTAGCAAAAGGGCCAAAATCTTCTCCTTGATCTGATAATGCTTCTGCAACTGAGTGCATGTTTTGTTTTCTGGGGGTGAAGGGGAAGAAATTTGAGTGAGGATTTCAATGTTAGAAGCCAGCAGAAATGTACAAAAAGTTCTATAGTAACCTGGACAATTTTGAAGGAAATTGCATGATGATCTTGCAAGTGGTAACCAACTTTTTTGTCGTTGTTTTTCTTTAAAAAAAGTTTATGGCCGGAAACTCCAATTGGACATCTATCATCCTGTCCCATGGCGCGATAGGGATGAAAGACAGGTCTTTAATGTCTGCTATGACAGAGTTTAGACTGTTCAATCAGCCATATGAGGAGCCTACTGCAAACAGTGGAGTTCCAATACTATGCATTTATCTGGAAAGAGAGTCGAAAATCTTGTTTAAGAAAAGAATCGAACTCTCGTAATTTTCTCTCACATCGGACACCGATAACATTGGATCATGTCTGAGGACTTGTCGTTGTTTTTCTCGCCTTTCGCTATTTGACAATAGCTTTCTAATGAACCACCAGGTAGCTGGGCGTTACACACATAATTTGTTAACTTTCAGCTTAAAACCCGGATAAGATCCACTATTAAATTTGAGTACCAAACTATTGTTTTTGAAAATTAAAGCTAAGTTAAAAAAATACACATTTAAAGATGTATTGTGTGTGTACATATATAACATTACAAAATTACGTAATTTTATACTGGAACATCTTTTTATGCCCAAATTTACTAGAAAATTCTAATTTACGAAAAAGGGAAGAAAAATCTCTGACGGAGTTTACTGAAACTTAAATGTACAATCAGCAACTAATATAAAGCTAAGATCTATAGCAGGTAGCCCTCATGGTATATTCCAATTGATAATTGAGTTGGAATTTGCTTCAAGAATTCGATTTAGTGACACGCATAGTGTAAGTGTTCCACTGCTGCTATACCAAAGGCCTAGTTTTTAAGGGGCACCTTGTGTGGGACACTACGTAAGTCCTCGCCCAACCTAAGAGGTCGTTGGGCTCTTTATTTGCATCCTCCACAATGCTCTTTGGGGCTGAGACGGTGTGAGCCTCCAAGACGTCTTTTGGGTATCATGTCATAGACCTTCTATATAAAAGCCGTTGAGTGATCTTAATTTATATCTTACACAAAGTTAATAGACTTAAAAATGTCTTCAGGACATATCCTAGTGGTTCCAGATATGGGATTTCGAAAGGAACGTCGGAGGTTCGAACTTTGCCGAAGGCAAGAATGCTTGAACCCCCTCCAGGCTAGCTGCATAGTGTCAGAGCGCTATTGGCCCGTGGAATGACCTTGTAGGCTGATAGGTCAGCCCGTCGGTTGTTCATTCAGTGCCAATGGGCTCCTTGTGCTGCCCCTGTGCTATGACAAACTTCTAGTAGTTGGCCCTGAGAACCTGATTTACATCCCTACACACCCTGTGAGATTCAGTGCCAATGGGCTCCTTGTGTTGTCCCTGTGATATGACAAACTTCTAGTAGTAGGCTCTGAGAACCTGATTTACATCCCTACACACCCTGTGAGTCTAGAGGTGGCAGGAACCCTTACTAGTTAGGTTCAACCTTGTTGGCAAAAGGTTGAACCCCAACTCAAAGGGCCCCTACTGTCCCAGCCCCAAGAGAACCTGATTTACATCTCTATAGACCCTGTGAGTCCAGAGGTGGCAGGAACCCTTAATAGTTAGGTTCAACTTTGTTGGCAAAAGGTTGAACCCCAACCCAAAGGGCCCCTACTGTGCCAGCCCCAAGGAGCTTTGTGGAGAATGTAAATCAGGAGTCCAGCGGCCTCCTGGATTGGGTGAGATTTTACGCAGTTACCCACACAAGGTGCCTCCCATAAACCAGGCCTTTGGCCTGGCAGCAGAGGAACACCCACACTGTGTCGTCCCTGGATTCGAACTCATGACCTCTTGTTGGCAATCCCCAACTCAAGTACCAACTGGACTATGCCCTAGAGGCGTTAGGTTCAACCTTTAATAGACTGAAAACTGATGTGCTTCTATTTTACACGATATTTGACAGATATATATATATATATATATATATATATATATATATATATATATATATATATATATATATATCTTTTGAAAACCTTGAAGTTTGTTATGCGCAGAGAATGTAGAATTTCCGGGCAGCATTGACAGTTTGCTTCCTTGTTCTTGTTGGTGCGAAAGTGGAAAGATCCAGAGAGAATACATAGCATTTAATTATCATACAATCCAAATTTGGGCAACACAAATAAATGAACGTTATAAATAACATGATGAGCCATAATTTATTAAGCCCATTTGAACAGATAATTTAAAAGGAAGACTTCAACTCACGCAAAAGTTTCTGAAATTGGATTAACAGGATGATTTTCTAATGAAACTCAACTATCAGACAAGTTTATTTATGTCACAAAAGGAATGTGATCGGCTCTGGATGAACGTGATCCGATTTCATCTAGCTTTACTACTTTATGTTACTACGTGTAAGCAGTGTATCTGTCACTATTCTTGCACTGAGCGGATCCAATCTCGTCACAAAATTATGAATAAACTACTTCACGTTTAAGTGACGACGTCATATATAATTGTTCAATTACTTACATGAATAATAAGTTTGACTTGAAGTCATGAAAAGGCATTGAACAATTGCTATAAGACCCAATGAACCCATAAGAAAAAAAAAAGCAACAAAAAAGTCAATTCCTCTTTCGTAGGGAAAATATAATGTACCATTATATGACATTCCATATTACGCTGCTTTGATAACTCACCAATTTTAAAATGATTCTGGATCAAATATGATATATCGCTACTTAATCAATCAAATATATAGAATATATGTAGGTCCTGCTTTGACCAATCATTCTCTTACTTGTATATAGGTAGATCTTATGCAGCATCACCTTAATGTGTCAATGGTTGATCCGTGACCAATATAAAATTTCTGGTTTTAATTGCTTTTAACAATAAAAATGCGTTCCCGGTGTATTAAGCTCCCGTGTTTGTGAATGACCTAGGAAAAGGCCGGATCGTTTCGCAATATGATGTACGCGTCATTACCCTACACTTTGTGTAACATGACTTTATTATTTCTCAATTTTAAGTCGTTCCACAATATCGTACATCTTATGTCTCCATGAACTCCTATCCTGGACCATGTCCTCAGAGAGGTGCAAATCTAGTAAGTCGTGCCTTATCTGCTCATCTCAAGTCAGTTTGGGTCTGCCTTTACCCCTGTTTCCCTCTACAATGAGTCTTTCAATTGTTCTACTCCACAATATCGTACATCCATACCTGGCCCTGGTCTAGAAGTGTTGACACGACTTTGCACCATTATATAGTTACGAATATAATAAACCACTTGCAAAGCGACAATATTATAATGTTAGGAGCGTTTCCTAAAGTTTAAAATATTATTTTCCCTCTTTGTTAAATCACAACTTTTGCCTTATGATTGACCTTGCCGGACAAATGATTCCACTAATTGGACTGAAGTGCTGAATAATAATACTTTCTCCCCACTATTTCAAAATTGGACTTCTCGATAAAAAAAAAAAAAATAGAACCTACATTTTCCAGTAATATCAATAGGTGCAAAAGACTGACTTTTGAACTTGAATTTGAAATATCCTCAATTTTTATGTTTCGCCTCAACTGTATGATGAATATAAATAAATTAGGTTACAAATAATCTCTTGAATATGCATCTTTAATAACCTACAAATGAACCTGCCACTTACACACACACATATATAAGAAACTGTATCAAAAATTATTTTAGAGGGATGAAAAAGCATAATCCATTTTCCTAAGAAGTTTTCATTTCCAATGGAGTAAATGACACTCTTTTTTGACTTTGAAATATGATGTAATAAAACAAAATAACTTACTAAATTGACTGCGCTTCTTATATTGTGAAGTAGAAGTTGATAGACATAGCTTGACGCATCATTATGGGTCAGAAAGCAACATCTGTGTGTTTCTAACACATGAGTATGGTTGCGTACATCCGACCCTTCTATACTCCGTATAGGCTGAACCTTTTAAGGTAATGGGGTAATGTTTTTGTTGTTGCATCTTCCTGAAGAACATGACAAGATACTGTTAAATCATTCATCCAGAGCCAGAATCAAAACAACTAAATAAATCCAGATAGAAATGTAAAAAGTTCCGGGTACTTTGACCGAGTCAAGTTAATGAATAAATAAAGCTACTCCCTTCTTAAAAATAAAGTTAGCTTTGTACACAAATACACAGCATACACACGTATCACGTATGTATAGGTATCGCCTTCCTTTCTCCAAAAAAAAAATTTATGTAGGTATATATGTATATCACGTTACATTTCTAATAGAGTCAACGACACACTCTTTTTTGACTTTGGAATATGATAAAATAAAGCAAAATGACTCACTAAATTGGCTGCACTTCTTATATTGTGAAGTAGCAGTTGATCGATACATCTTGACCCAAAAAAATTAAGGATACGAAATCTTCAATTTAGGAAAATGACATTGGATTCGTGTAAAATAAAGTTAGGCTTGAGAAAAGGACGTACTTGTTTGAGTTTGCTTTCAACATATCATATATAATTGGATCAACTTACTCCAAAATCTCTCACTCCTCTTTCCACCGTACAACACGTGACAGTAGAAGTGGTGAAGTTAAATGAGACTCATCTGCATCTAGTTTCAACACTCCTTCTTGCTGTCACGTGTCGTGCTGTGGAGAGAAGAGTGAGAGATTTTGGATGAGGAAATCTCACTAAATGAACTACGATGAACCCTAAGGGAACCTTTGGACTAGTTGAAGCGACACGATCGAAAAGAAGAAACCTTCTGAGGGAAATTTTTTTTTTTTTTTTTTTGATATTCCATCTACGAGCAGAAATGGTTCATATTTGTCTTTTCCTTTCTTTCTCATCGTTTTCAAAATTATAAAGACTATACAAATACAGTGTGAGATTTCATTTTGCTTATGCCAATGATAATATGTAATTTTGCTTATGCATATGACAAAAAAAAAAAAAAATCAAAAGTCTATAGAACTTTTGAAACTTGGACTTATATGAGTTGGGTTCCATATCTACACAAAACATTAAGGTAATGAGTGTTGGTACCTCATCCTCATATTAACTATATATTTTTTTTATCAAATTAGCCAATGTGGGACAATATTCTCAACACCCGCCCTCACGTGGCAACGTGGCTTGACATACACACGTGACTTAGAACCCGTCTTCAATCACAAACCATATGTCAGGTATGGATATCTAGACTTGGTGAAAGGAGACAATAAATGGCCAACCATGGGGCAGATAAGGTGTGAGTCCATATTTTAAATTGGCCCTGATTACATGTTGAAACTTGGGCTTACATGAGTTAGACTCATATCCACTCAAAACCTTAACGCAATGAGTGGTGATAAATCATCATCGTATAACCCATACATTTTTTCTCAAAATTGGCCAATGTGACAAAATTGGCCAATGTGGGACAATGTTCTCAACAATAACACAATGATTCGTTTTTAGGAAAATGATTTATTACTCTAACATAAAAGGTACATTAAATTTCTAAAATGGAGACATTTTATTTCTTTGTTTGGTTGGTTATTGTTGTTATTGGGGATGGAGAATGTTTTACAAATGGAAAGTCTCCTCGTAACTTTATTTTATTAAACAGCATAATAGCTCCTGCGTGGCATGTGCATGATTACGCGGACCAGCACGATGATTATTTCCGTACAGGAGATTGAGTACTTTCTAAGCCATAGGTAAAGCATTAGTTAAGGGATATTTTGGTCATCGTGGAAAAATATGATTTTAATATCGGAAGCTTTCTATTTATATATACTAAATTCTTTCATTAATACACTAGTATACCATATCTTTATTATTATGTCATCTATGTAAGTATATATAGAGTCGGAGATCTCACTGGAATCAAACTCTTTATCTTTTGTGATGGAGGTATTGTTTGTATGCTTTTCACCCTCCTCAGACCCAGCGATAGTTTTTGATGCCATTGGGATATATTGAGTATGTGTTGTTTTGGTTGTTTTTAAATCAAAAGCATAAAAAGAAAGAAAAGCAAAACACAAATGGATATCAAGGGAGAAACTTTGTTACCCAAAACAGGAAGGAGGGCTGGAAATACGAAGCATCCTAGACCTACAAAAAGCTTACACATGCAAGATATGGTGGAACTTCAACACACAGAAATCCCTCTGGACAGAGTATATGCAAACAAAATATGCCAAGAGAAAGGAAGAAATCACAAAGACCTATGACTCCCTAACATAGAAAAGGATATCAAAGATACATATCTTTTGTCAGGGAAGAACAGAACAAACAGAAGATAACTGGATATGGAAGCCTTCAAAGACGGAAATTTCACACTGAAAACAGCCTACGAAGAATGCAGAGAGAAAAAAAATCAGGAGCTTCAATACAAATATATCTAGTACAAGAAACAAATACCAAAAATCGGCATCTTCCTATGTAGACTACAAAACAAGGCATTACCGCTTCCAGAATTCCTCAGCTCATTCCAAACACCTTATCCGACAATCTGTCCAATATGCAAAAAAGCAAGTTTGACAGTGGACCATCTATGGTTAAACTGTGAGCAAACTAAATCAATTTGGAACAAATATGCAATGCTACTTGATGGATACCCACCTCCACCAAATATTTCAACACTACGCAATTATCTACACAGATGGTGGAGAAACAACAAAATCAACAAGATTCAGAGCAGAATCAAAATAATAGCACCATGGATAATCATCTGGACGATATGGAAACAATACACAAATATCATATTCGGAGAGAGACAATGGAATCTCAGACAAGCACAAGAAGACATCCGAAAAATATTATTCAGCTGGTGCATGTCACTGAACATAACAAAAATGGCGGCAACAGTACCAAACCTAGTAAATGCTGGAATATCACCACCCCTACAACATCGAAGAAAATAGTTTTTCAAATGGACACCACCACAAGAAGAAAGCATCAAAATCAACACAGATGCAGCATGCAATCAAGAAAAGCAGTAGGGGGAGCGATTGCAAGAGACCACCATGGAAACTTCATCGAAGTAATCTCCTTTAGTCTTCCGCAGATAGAACTACTTATAGCTGAAGCTCAAGCTGTATTAATTGCTCTATGCTACTTTGGAATGAAATACAAGGGAAATAGAGATGGATTCAAGAAAATTAGTGGAGATGCTAAAGAAGAATGAAGCGATGGAACAGGACAGAAAGGCAAAGATAGGGATAAAGCAAATAAAAAGGCTGTTAACGGTGATGAAAGGAAAAGTCGAATATACCTTCGGGGAAACAAATGCAGCAGCACACTATATTGCACAAAATGGAATGACACAAAGAATACTTATGAAATACAAAACACTTCAAGTCCCTAAAATTGCAAAGGGCTACATACTAACGGATCCCCATATATACCCCTATATTAGATAGTCTAAAATATATAGATAAGCTGTACAAAATGCATTAAACTTTTCCATTTGGAGCAGAAATAAAAGAATTTATTTTGTTGGGAAAAAAAAAGAAAAGTTATGCGGTCTTTCTTTCAAGTTTCCATGCACACTATATTGATTAAAAAAACATTGTCTCCCAGGACATAGCCTGATAGAAACAGACAAGGGGTAATCATCTTGAAAGAGGAAGGTTGGAAGTTCGAATCCCTCCGAAGGTATTTGTGGGAAATTCCATTGTTTGGATTGTTTGACCTCCATAATGCTGTACCCGTGTATATAACATGCCTTTTGTGTGAATCTATTAGGTTCTTGATTTACATCCCTACACTTCCTATAGGACCGGAGGTTGCAGGGACCCTTACTGGTTGGGTACAACCTTTTTTTATTAAGAAAACATTGTAACTGTAACATTACTGATAAATCAGAATTAATCGTCTGTTAGTCAACAACAGTCAACGGTACAACTCCTGCAGTTCAGCACTCAAGCATTGCTGTTCAGCCTTGACTACACTTCGGCTATGCCCCATGGCATCCCTTTTTATTATCGAAGAATATAATACAAGGGTTGCACCTCGACATCCAACTTCAACCTTAGCTTTAGCCTAAATGTTACGCTTCAGACCACTTCGGCCAGATTCAACATTGCACTTCAGCAATGCTTGGTTTGGCACTTCGGCGAAGGGGTCAAGCACAACATTATACTAAACGAAGGACCATCAGGCAGAAGTGCAATTCAAATATAGAATACACATCGGGCTGTTCAGCCTGTACACGCCAAGGTCACTTCAGTCGACCTACTAGTCACATCAGCCGGCCTACCGGTCATATCAGCAGACCTACGGCGTCATAGGTCTTCTGCCCCAAGCAAACGTCCCATCCGGTGTCAGAAGCCGAGGACAAGTGGAAAACTAATAAAAGCAAGCTAACGCAGACCAGAAAGGGGATCTGATCAAAAACCATTTTCATATCCCCTGGAGCTAATACATTACCTCAGCTAAAGAACTGTGAGAACTTTCTAACTCCACATACCAAATTATATTCTCAGTGAGAAATGGCCCAAACTGACTTGAGCGTTGGAGGGTTTTATCCGGGGTCATCCCCCTGGGACCTCTGATTTCTGCTTCCTTGTGCAGGACTTCCAGGAAGCTATTCCATTAACAACGTTTATTTGAGGTCATCTTAGACCCTTGGTGAAGATCCGGCTTCATCAATTACCAATTTCCCTACTTAACCAAACGAAGTGTCGCACCATACGCACACAAACATACATATATAAATATGTACATCCATTCTATTATATATGTATAATCTAAAACATTACATCAACAAATCGAGCCACCAAATCTAATACTTCCACCCTGACGTTGATGCTGCTTATCCTAATTGAATTATACCCGAATGATTAGAACAAGAAGGGTTAAAAAGCCCAGTTAAACTGAATGACCATATCAGTGTGTTTACGTCACAAATTCTTAGTGAAATTATTCCATGTTAACATGAAGGCAGAAGGCATCAACTTCTCGTTGGCCCAACGATAAGGTTTGGCCGAGTACTAAGTAAATTGTCATTATGATTTGGCCTCTTAAAGAGACATCCAATATAACAGTCAACCATTGCTATAAGATACAACAATAACAACATTACTCCATTACAACAATAACAACATTACTCCATTACGTTAGAAACTCTCGGCTATAATGAGGTATGGAAGTTCAGATGCACGTAACTATACCTATGTGTTAGAAACACACAGAGATTGTTTCCAGATGACCCATAATGAAAACTGCGTCAAGCTGTGTTGATCAGCTACTACTTCATAATATAATAATCGCAGCCAATTTGGTGAGTCATTTTGGTTTGTTACATCATATTCCAAAGTTAAGGAAGAGTGTGTCCTTGATTCATTGTTATAAGACACGATAAACAAAAAGAGGGGGGGGGGGGGGGGGGAGAAAAAAGAATTTTTTTTTTTTTTTGGGCTCATTCTCAACATCAAACATTCATAGTTGGGCTCGCCTAGTAGTCTTGGTAGCAATTTGCACCAGCTGGATAACATAATTACGAGTAGAAGATTTTAGTCGCAAGACGTGACAATATTATATATGTTAGGAGCCTTTCATGTCCTCAACACTTGATATCATAACGTTTGTAACCTTTTAGGTCATGGTTCTCTTAGTGTCCAACGTTTGGACGTGGGATTGAACATTTTGCCCTAACATTTGGACCTTGGAAAAGATCAAAGTTTTATAAGTAAGAAGATATTTAAATGAGACATAAGCATTCTGTCTGAAGCTTCTCTCTTTAGATCGAACCTGGTCTACAATATATATTAAATTTCCAAATCATCAAAACCATTTTATACTCTTATATAATATGTGGTATGTGGTACCAATATTAGATATCTAAGGCTGTGAACCACATCGAAATGCACGCAAGAGTTATATCTAGAAGATAATGTACAACTTAATATGATCAAATGTGCGACATTTCTTATGAAGATTGCACTCTACCAAGGAACAAAACCATCTCACATGATCTGCAACTTCTAGATTTAATACGCACATCATATAGATTATCATTTCATATCATCATGATCTGATTGAGACATGAGATTCATAACATTTTTAGATAAAAAGTTTTGGTCGGAGCAAGCTTTCTATCCTTTAGATAACCATAACACGGATTTTTCTTCTGAGTCACCTTTTAGACCGTTGCATCAGTAAAATTTAAATGATGTAAAGGTTCAAGATCTGACTGAACTATTTTGTCACCCGAATGCAAGAAAAACACCATCTATGATTTCTCTTGCCTTTTTCGCGTGACAAAGATATAGCAAACAATGGCAGCAGCAAAAGCAGCACAAAAACCACCAATGATCACATCACCACCAGCAGCAGAGTCGTCCACCGGATGCCGCCTCCCTTGAGTTTCATACGATCCCACCGGCATTGGTGCCGGAGCAAGAGCCTCCTCACCGGACGCCGGCACATGTTCTACATGTTCACTAATCATTATATCAACCGGTGCTAGGAATTCTAGTCTTCTTGCTCCATACACCGGTCCGATCCAAATGAAAAACTCAACAAATACCAAGCAAAGAAGAACAAAATGCCTGGCCATCGCGATTTTGCGTGGAATCTTGATCTTGCCAGGAAAATAAATAAAAAAAAATACGTGGGGTTTCTATGATTGTGAGGAAGATAGTAGGGCAAGGGTAACATATAGGTTTAGATATCTTGAAGCATTAATATAACAGTCTAGATAAAGTTTCATTTTTTATAATTTGCAGCGAAGAATACTCTTGGGATGGAGGAGGAAGAGGACGGTCGGCAGTTTTGGAGTCGGCACAACTGTGTTTGATATTAATATAACATGAAGAAGAGGTAAAAGATTGTCAAATTCTGGAAACGTTTTGCCATATGGTTTGATTGAAGTCGAAGTTGGCCTTTGGACCATGTCACTTAGTATACGTCACTCTCAAATATAATATGAGATTCATTAAACTAATCAGTTATTATATGTATTAGTACAACGGTATATTATTAAGGCACCGTAGATTCTGTCTTAGTCTATAATCTTTAGAGTAAATTATTCGATTTACATTTAAATCATATTTAAAGGCTTACTTACACTAGCACATCATATCCTTATTACTGTGTCATTTATGCAGATACATATAGACCAAAAGCCTCACTGGAAACAAACTCTATATCCTTTGGGATGGAAGTATTGTTTGTGTGCCTCTCATCATTCCCATACTCTGACGATAGCTTTTGCTATCGTTGGAATATGTTGTGTTGTTATTCTTCTTCTCAATTACAAAAAAAAAAAAAAGATGAGGCTTGTTGTTAAATCAAGTACTAGAAAGACAGAAAGTTGATTCATTTCTTAATTAAATTAAAAACAGTAGAATAAGTAACTGCGACGTATGGTAGCTCCAATAAGAAAAAGCGAACAATGAGTTTCGTCTTTTACTGGCCAAACAATGAAAGTATATCCGTTATCGTTATTCAACCGGCCAAAATCTTTGTAAATGGCTCTTGTTATTTGAGTGGTTGAATAATTCGAAAAGATATCAATCAGTAAGAAATTATAAAAAAACATAAGGTAAATTTTTTAGAATTATGAATGACTAATTAATAAAAAAAGTACCAGCCTACTGCTGGTCAGCGCAGGTTTCTACAGCTCGGCCGTTAAAGTATTCATCTCGTGGACAACGGATGACATTCTCAAACATTGGCTGGTATATGAATATGTCAGGGAAAGATGCAAGAAAATCAATTGGGCCAAGATCGATTGGGACTCGACAGTAACTCCCAAGCACTCTTTCATTCTGTGGCTTGCTGGGCAGAACAAGCTTCCCACCAAAGAAAGGCCGGTCTACCTACAAGACAGAGCATGTCACCTCTGCTCTAGCAGAACAAGAGACACTACAGTGCTTACTCTTTTCCTGTTCGGTTACCAGGCAACCCCTAACATTGGGGGATGGAAAAATACATTGCCCTGTTCAACCCCCATCCTGTATGGAACTTTACTGAATTGAGGAAGTCCCCAAATTGGGAGGATGTTATTTTGTCAATTAATTTATAGATAATACTATTTACTGGATAAATTTTAAAAAGGAAGCTATTTTGGCCGCTAAATTAGCGATATCAATCAATCAATCATATCCAATATATCCCAACGGCATTAAAAAGTATCAATAGGGTCTGGGGAGGGTGAGCGACAGGTAAACAATACCTTTATCCCAAGAGATAGAGAGTTTGCTCCAATGAGACCTCCGACTCTATATGTACCTGCATAAATGACACAATAATAAGAATATGATGTGCTAGTGTATTAGTGCGTGAATTCAGGAAATACAAATAGAAAGATTCGAACTTAAACTTCTATATGGTAGGCTAAAAGGGGAAAGAAATTCATTTTTCTTTCTTGATTTTTGCCACATTGCAATAGCACCAATACAATCACAGGAATAAAGCGCAGTTAAGTACTTGAAAACAATCTATTATGTATATATGGATAATTACTGCATAACCAAACACAATATCTTTTAATATTGAGAAATCAAAAGTTAAAACTCAACCCTAAAATAAAGGCCTCATGGGCTAAAATCAACTTTATGATAACTTTTTTTTTTTTTTT
>AP025051.1:32264907-32279972 GCA_036186865.1 Eustoma russellianum
AGTTAGTGAAGAAGTATTCATTACGTGTGTAATCAAACTTTCTCCTTTCAATTCAAGAAATTGTTCTCTCTTCATTCCTCTCAATTTCTCCAATTCTTAATTTATGCTTTTGATTCTGAATTGCTGCAATATTTGTGTTGTTTGCGAGTGTTCGACGAAATTTCTTGAGTATTTCGATCTCTACAAATTCTGTTATGGTACAGAGAATTATTGAATTCAAATCTCTACTGCGCAATTCTTGTTGATCAAACATCATGTCAAACACAGCCTCTACCTCTAGGCATAATTCAATCGAAAATCCAGTAGCTAGTTCGTTGTACCTTTATCCAAATGTAAAAACCACGTTCCTACACGGTGATGTGAAGGAGAAAATCTACATGACTTAGCCAGAAGGATACAAAGTTGCTGGTAAAGAAGATTGGATTTGTAAACTTACCAAATCATTGTACGGGCTGAAACGATCTCCGAGACAGTGGTACAAACGATTTGATAAGTTCATAAAAGGTCAAAAGTACAAGAGAAGCATATACGATCATTGTGTGTATTTACGCAGACTTTAAGATGGTTCTTACATCTACTTACTCTTATATGTTGATGATATGCTGATTGCAGCAAAGAGCCAAGAAGATATTGACAATTTGAAGACTCAGTTGAGTAAAGAATTTGAGATGAAGGATTTAGGGGGAAGCCAAGAAGATTCTCGGCATGGAGATAAGCAGGGACAGAGAGAGGGGTAAACTTTGGCTGTCACAGAAGCAGTATTTACAAAAGGTACTACAACGGTTTGGTATGTACGAAGATACAAAACTTGTAAGCACTCCACTTGCTCCTCATTTGAAATTGAGTAGACGTGTGTCGCCAGTGACTGATGAAGAACGAGAATACATGGCGAAAGTCCCGTATACAAATGCAGTTGGAAGCTTGATATATGCAATGGTGTGTACGAGATCAGATATTTGACAGTCTGTTAGTGTTGTTAGTAGATACATGCATGATCCATGCAAGAGTCATTGGCAAGTTGTGAAATGGATTCTACTGTACCTCTAAAATACCGTAGATGTTGGATTGACATTCGAACGAGATAAATCACTTGGTCAAGGCGTAATTGGATATTGTGATTCTGATTATGTAGAAGATTTGGATAAGCAACAATCTACAACTTGCTATTTGTTCACTTTGGCAAAAGCGCCAGTTAGTTGGAAGTCTATCTTGCAGTCAACGGTGGTTTTGTCTACAACAGAGGCAGAGTATATGGTGATTGCAATGGCTGTGAAGGAAGCAATTTGACT
Organism: Eustoma russellianum; assembly: GCA_036186865.1. NCBI lineage: Eukaryota > Viridiplantae > Streptophyta > Magnoliopsida > Gentianales > Gentianaceae > Eustoma > Eustoma russellianum. The sequence continues at coordinate 32,266,197 of AP025051.1, forward strand.
TTCTGGGTTGCTTAAAGGCTTGGGAGTTGGTCAGAAACAACTTAAATTATATTTTGACAGTTAGAGTGCTATTCATTTAGCAAAGAATCAAGTCTTTCATGCACGGACAAAGCACATTGATGTTCACTATCATTTTGTGCGGGAAAGTCTCGAAGAAGAGGAGATAGTTCTCTAGAAGATTCATATTACGGAGAATCATGCAGATATGTTGACCAAGGTTGTTACAAGAGCCAAGTTCGAACATTGTTTAGACTTGGTTAATATCTTGCACATTTGAGTTGGCACCTCACAGTGCAACATTTGGAAGCACCACAAAGACTATTTATTTTATTATTTTGTTTGTTTGATAAGTTTTATATTTGGTAGGATTTGAAATTAAGCCAAGGTGGATATCTATTGATTTTTGGCTTAATTGCAAATCCCACATCGTGGGTTTGTAAAATGGAGGGGGAGGTCGAGAGTTATAAATAAACTCCTCCTCCTCTTATATGAATCATCCCAAAAACTTCTATTCTTCTCATACATATCAATAGAAGCAAGCAATTTAGCAGTGCTTGGAGATTAAGCTATCTTCGCTGAACTCCATTGCCAAAGTTTTCAGGTTTGTTTCTCTCTTTATCTCTTTTTATTATTCTGTTCTATTTATTGTTGTTATACTGTTTTCTTTTCTATTGTAGTATAGTATTCAATATTATTTATCGGGCAGTTCTGTTATTGTTCTGTACAGATCATTTATTCTGAACTGGTGCATTTCACTAGTTGTGTTGTCTTAGTGGGAAAATTACCCGATTTTCCCAACAACCATGCCAGTTTCTCCTTTGAAACTATATTGAGTTTCTCCTTTAAGCCTTCATACCACTGTTGAATAGGATCCCCTATATTAACAAGGGCCTTAGTAGCTAGGAGGAAAAAAGAGTTGAAAATTAGAATAATCATCCAAAGTCAATGACAATAAGGGGCTTAGTAGCTAGGGTTTTGAAATGAGAAAAGAGTTGACAATTAGAAAACCTTTCAAAGTTAAACGTATTCATAGGGAAGAAGATTTTATAAACAAAGAGAATTAACATTTGATCACAGGTTGTTATTGGAACATGTTGGCTGGACTTTCATATGCCAAAACATAAAAGCTTCTAGGACCTTATAGTAGGCTATAGTGACCAACCACACAGAAAACATGAATATGTTACAGAGGAGGAAGAGGAAAAGGAACTTTGAATAATAGTGGTTGGGTTGAAAGGAGGTGAAACAAGAAGTATGATTCAGTTGACTTTTAGTAGTACTTGTTTACAGTGATGATGTGAGACCCACGAGAACAAAAATCCTGATTCAATTAACATTCAAAAATATTTGATCATAATGCGATATCGAACTCAAACAGACGTCAGCTTAAAATTGGCTGGACAAATTCAAATTGGTTACAAACTAGCTCTTTCATGAAATAAACAGTTCGGAAATATTCTAAATCACATACTGAGCATACTAAAAAGAAGGCCGACGTGGATGCTGAGTTCTAAGATTAGTTAAAGTTGTCGAAATATTACAAGTAAACGCGTCAATTTTACTACCCGTGTCGATCTAAATGACAAGACTATTTCAAATATAAGTTTTACGCCTACTTTAGAAGAATATGTCACTTGAGTCCTTTTTACTTACTAAAGAAAGGTTGTTTGATTCATTCAAAAAAAAGAAGAGAGAAAACACGTTGTAGAAAAAATAAAGAAAAACTGACCAGGGATTCTGACGACTGAGTTGACAAAATAAGCCTTCTCATATAGTAGCTTAAAATTGCGTTCCCGATACACTTGTGTTACACCCAGAAATTTCGAGTTAGTCGTTATGTGATAATTTAAAACTGGAGTAGCCGTTAAGTGTAACGACCCCTCGAAATTAAATTAACCATACGGATCGTGTATGTTCAAGTGATTCACAATCTTAAAGTGGTATTAAATATATATAATATACATAAAAAGTGGCAGGAAATAATAACTAAAAAGAAAAAGAAAAATGATAAATAAATAAAGGAAATTTATAAAAAAAGAAAAAAGAAAAGAGGGGATCGGTTGGATAAAGATTTGAAAAAAAATAAATTAAAAAAAAGAAGATGAACGTGACAGTGGGGGGTAACAAACCCCCCAATTCTCTCTCTCAATTATCTTGATTTTACCCTTTCCCCCGTCAGTTCCCAACCGAAAAAGCAAAAAAAATTAAAATATAGATGGCAGAGCACAGGCGGCAGAAAAGGGAAGAAAAGAGGAGGGAAGGAGGAGGGAAGAAGAGGAGAAGGAAAAGAGAAAGCCGGGTGTCGCAATCTATTCGCTAGTCCGTCCATTTGTGTAAATTGTCAGCAATCAGGTAGGTTCCCTTTTCCCCCTCCAATTGGTACAAATTCAAGCATGCTTTGGTGATATATTATGTGTTTGTTGTTTTTAATTTTTGAAATCTATAGCATGTTGTTTGATCTGTGAAAAGCATGAAGACTTGAATACTGTGATATGCGTGCAACTGCGTGTGTCTCTACGTGCCTTGAGTTTTGATTTTAAGGGAAAATTTGATAATCAAAATAGTAAAACTGCATTGGGTTTTGATTTTAGGGAAAAATTTGATAATCAAAATAGTAAAACTGCATTGGTTTGATTTTAAGGAAAAATTTGATAATCAAAATAGTAAAACTGGACTGGATTTGATTTTATGGAAAAATTTGATAATGAAAATAGTAAAACTGCCTTGGTTTTGATTTTAGCGAAAAATTTGATAATCAAAATAGTATAAGCTTTGGGGTGTTGAGTCTGTGGAATGCTGCGCACAAGTCTATGCGATGCGTGATCTCCGTCTATCTGATTTGAAGTTAGGGATGAATTTGATATCAAAAGAATTTCTAGGATTTATTTTATTAATGTTATTTAATTGATTAAAAATAGTATTAAATATAGGAAAAATATAAGCAAATATCAGAAAATCATAAATAAATTCTAGAAATTATAAAATACTGAAATTAAATGATTTTCATCAAATTTCTGTGTAGCGGGCCGATTGTGCGCAGGTCTGACTCATTTACTTAATATATATATACAATACAATAAAATAAAATAATCTACTGAGCCGACTGCGGGCCGGGCCGAATGGCCAACGGATCGAGCCCCAGTTGGCTGGTCCAATTAAACAGAAAAAAATATATAATAAAAAAATAATATAATTCTGAATTTCTAGAAATTCTATAAATGTTATTTGATTAATTTTAAATAGTAATAATTATAGGAAAAATGTAAATAGAATCGGAAAATTATATATAAATTCCAGAAATTATAAATTGATGAAACTAGGTTATTTTCATTAAAATTCGGTAATTGTGATAATTTATCTAATTTAGATAATTAGGAAATAAATAGAAATAAATAGGAGAAAAATAAGGAGAAATATGGAAAAAGCCCGATGAATGTTTACGAAAAGTGGGAAAATGGAGTTAACTCCGAACAACGTTGAATCAGTACTCGATAATAAGTGAACCTAGAATTGAGTGCCGGAGGATGGTGAGGATGGGCCAGGGGCCTCAGGCGTTTGTATTTTTGCATTCATGACACGTGCATTGCATAATGGCGGATCGTGACGTACGGGTCACGGGCGCTCAGGATGGTGTACGGTGGCGGGGCCACGACACTCAGGATGGTGTGCGGTGGCGCGGCCACGCACACTCAGTATGGTGACTGTGGGGTGTACGACCTGCAGCCACTCAGTAGGACCCGGGTTCATGCATTGCACAGTGGAGTTATCGGCATTCTGTGTGACATGACTTCGTTGCGTGTGACATGTATAGTAGGACATGCATCACGATGTTGCGCATTCTTTATCTGGAGTGAATTACTTTCCGCAGTCTTTCATATGCTTATGTGACATCATGTTTTATGTGTTATGTGTTATATCATTTTAGTATGCTAGTCTTGTACGAGTTGGAGGCAGGTGTCTACTGGGTGATTTCCCGTCACTCACCCCTACTTCCCCCCTCCCACCAGGTGAGAACGAAGAATCGTGCGACTATATCTTTGCTGAGGACGGGGCTGACACATTAGTATGGGCAGACTGATGGTCGCACCTAGGATACGAAGAGACCATGCGGCTGTCTATCGTTATTTTATTGGGGTTTCATCAGATGCTACCCTGTTTAGACTGATAGCATTTAGAGGTTGACACGGTGACTTTATTACCATCACTGATGTAGTATTTTATTGAGGATTTTCTTGTTCATGTAATTTGATGGTATGGTAATTCGTTTCCGCGAAAAATTTCTACGTCTTTTCGAACAGGTCGGAAATTGTTTCGACGCCTTATATTCTCCTCAGTGAGATACGACGGGTGCACTGTTCCCGATGATAGAGTTCGGGAGCGGGGCGCTACAGGTGGTATCAGAGTTGAGGCTTCAGATCCGCCTCGGAAACGCAGGATTAACTAGATCACTTAGACGTAAGCCATGATCTCATCCTAGAAATGAAAAATATATCCCTAATTAATGAAGTAGACCTAAGTATGATCGGGTTATGGGAGGTGTGCGCCGTTGGTGAGCTTTCTCTATTTAATCATCGTTGAAACCCCGAACCTTCGCATGAGCCTCATAAAGGCTCAAATACATCGATAACTCCCGTTCGAACTCTCGTCAAGATTCGCACGAGATCCAATAATAATAATAATAATAACACCGCTATGTCGTGAATAATCACGCAAAGAAGGCAACAGCGGTTGTGGTAACGGCCACCAGAATCAAGGGGGGCCATTCTCCAAGCATTGGCTGATACCATGGCCACCACTTTGGCGCAATAGTGGCGGTAGCAGTTGAACCAGCGGCTTCCGCCGCTGCCACCACCATATCTGAGGTTCTACTACATGGAAATACAGGACGTCCGGAATTCAATGTGTAGAAGGACCCTTCATCAGGGAGGCTGGCGACGTCGTAGTAGAGTTCAACCGCCGGCGACCAGGTCTCAATGACTCATCGTCAGTACAGATGGTGTTAGTCAGAGATAAATTATCAGAGTTGCGCAGCGGAAGTGTGGCTTCTTAAGTCTAGTAAGTTCAGAAGAGTGAACCTCAGTGGATCCGAAGAAGATTAAGTATATCGCTGAGTAGCCCTGACCGACCAAGGTGGCTGAAGTAAGGAGTTTTCTTGGTTTGGCCGGCTGCTATGGGAAATTTGTTGAAGGATTTTCGACGATACCGGTGCCCTGAGCAGACAGAAGCAGAAGAAGGCGAATTTCGAGTGTATCGTTGATATCAACAAAGTTTCGCTGAGTAAAAGAACCAAAAAAAAGTTGCACAATTTTGCTAAAGTAACTATGTATCACTCACCGATCAACACGGCATACTTTAACGACATACTTTCCTATATCAAATGTGTACTAGAACATTCAACCATACAAAAAAAATCCAATACAACTACATAAAGAAACATAGCACAGTACAAAAAAAAACAGTTGCACAAACACAACATATTGCACACCATACTCATGCACGACGCAAACAAATACATAACCTACCATAACATGTAAACAAATTAACTTAAATCGTTAGTAGGAAAAAAATAAATAAATAAAATCGCAGTCACATCTGCAACACCAATAGTTCCCCACCATCATATACTATCACTCCATGGCTTAAAAAAAATTACTAATTCAAGTACAACATGAACAATAGACACCACAAAAGTGCAAAATAAAATGTTACAATATATATATATATATGTATGTATAATGATAATAAAATTGACCACAAAAAAAGAAATGAAAATGTATCAGCTCGTTGAGCATACTAAAAAAAGAAAAAAAAAAGAAAAACGAACCCATGCGAGATAACCAACTTATAAATTTATAAACGTTAAGCCGTTAATATGTATCGTGGGTTACTAATCCACAGGGTAATACACAAAAAAAAGACAACACCCAGTCTCCTACAACAATAAAGAAGCAAATAGACAGACATAATTTGTTACAAAAAAAATAAAGGTTACAACGTAAATAAAACAAAAAAAACAAAACATACAAATAGATACACGAAACAAAAGTAACTACACGATGCTAAGTACAAATGCACAAGTATACACGTAACTGTTTCAATGACCCCAACATAACTAATACAACGAAACAGTAATAAACATCATAGTATATAACGACAACAAACAACACAATTACAAAGAATACAATAGCAAATACCTTTTATACAAGACATGGATTACCAACATAGGCATATAATTACAAGTTTTAAAACAAATTAACAACGTACATGTTTGTAGTAAAGCATGCTAATTATGAATTAGGGACAGGATAGTATTGCATGACAACATAGTAATAGATTAAAGTGTAAACAATTTAATAACAGAAAAACAGTATAAAAAAAGAGAGATTTTTATTAGTTATCTTACTTGAGCACCCGAATAAAATATATATATCTACATTACAGTAAAATCCATGCATTTATGAAATTCCTTTCAAAATAATTTATATACGATATGTGTACAATAATAAGATAAGCTAGTACGAAAATATAGAGTATAGGTAACAAAAATTATCGACGACTAACATAAGTATGAAAAGAGAGATCACAAAAAAAATATAAATAAAAAGAACGTGCACAGCATGTGTTCCACTCAAAACTCAGCTAATAAACAAAATAAACATAATACATGTGACAAACTACAGATAACGATTGTGAATTCATGAGTTGTATATGATACATAAGTCATACATGCTAATACCCAACATGCTATATGTCTATACCAAACACGTTCAAACAAATTAACCATTAAAACGATGCACATATTAAAAACTTGCGTATGCCGATGTATATAATGGACGGAGCTACGTTGAGCATTACATTTCATCCTCAGACCGAGGAGCATTCGGAGAAGACGATACAGACGTTGGAGGACATGTTGAGGGCTTGCGCCATTGACTTCAAGGTGAACTAGGATGGTATGATCAAGTTGATCAAATTCTCCTACAACAACAGCCACCGTAGTGCTATCGGCATGGCACTATTTGAGACACTATATGGTCGCAAGTGTAGATCCTCTGTCTATTGGGATGAAGTGGGTGAGCACGCTATCACCGGGCCATAGTCGATTGAGCAGACCAAAAAGAAAGTGAAGTTGATCCGTGATATGCTCGAGGTTACCCAAGACAGAAGCAAGAGTTGGACGGATTCGAAGAGGCGCCCCTGGAGTTTACTGTCGGAGAAAAGGTTTACTTGAAGGTATCGCCTACAAGGGAGTTGCATGTTTTGGTTTGGAGGGTAAGCTAATGCCTTGTTACATTAGCCCCTACGAGGTGCTTGAAAGGATTGGTTCGTTAGCTTACCGTTTGGCGTTACCTTCGGCTTTGGCCCAAGTGCGCAACGCATTCTATATTTCTCAGTTAAGGAGGTACATTATGGATCCAAGCCATATACTGGACGCACAACCCTTAAGAATCAGACCGGGTGCATCATATGAAGAAACCCATCTTCGGATTATAGACCACAAAGAAGAAGAACTGAGTAGAAGGATCATTCCGTATGTCAAGGTGCAATGGAGCAATCACAGGGAGAACGAAGCGACTTAGGAGCTGGAAGATCAGATGCAGGAGCGCTACCCCTACCTCTTCGGTTAAGTTACGTCAAGTTTCGAGGACGAAACTTCTTGTAAGGTGGGTAGGATGTTACACCCCAGAAATTTCGAGTTAGTCGTTATGTGATAATTTAAAACTGGAGTAGCCATTAAGTGTAACGACCCCTCGGAATTAAATTAACCATACTGATCGTGTATGTTCAAGTGATTCACAATCTTAAAGTGGTATTAAATATATATATATATATATATATAATATACATAAAGGGTGGCAGGAAATAATAACTAAAAAGAAAAAGAAAAATGATAAATAAATAAAGGAAATTTATAAAAAAAAGGAAAAGAGGGGATCGGTTGGATAAAGATTTGAAAAAAATAAATTAAAAAAAAAGAAGATGAACGTGATAGTGGGGGGGGGGGTAACAAACCCCCCTAATTCTCTCTCTCAATTATCTTGATTTCACCCTTTCCCTCCGTCAGTTCCCAACCGAAAAAGCAAAAAAAATTAAAATATAGATGGCAGAGCACAGGCGGCAGAAAAGGGAAGAAAAGAGGAGGGAAGGAGGAGAGAAGAAGAGGAGAAGGAAAAGAGAAAGCCGGGTGTCGCAATCTATTCGCTAGTCCGTGCATTTGTGTAAATTGTCAGCAATCAGGTAGGTTCCCTTTTCCCCCTCCAATTGGTACAAATTCAAGCATGCTTTGGTGATATATTATGTGTTTGTTGTTTTTAATTTTTGAAATCTATAGCATGTTGTTTGATCTGTGAAAAGTATGAAGACTTGAATACTGTGATATGCGTGCAACTGCGTGTGTCTCTGCGTGCCTTGAGTTTTGGTTTTAGGAGAAAATTTGATAATCAAAATAGTAAAACTGCCTTGGGTTTTGATTTTAGGGAAAAATTTGATAATCAAAATAGTAAAACTGCATTGGTTTGATTTTAGGAAAAAATTTGATAATCAAAATAGTAAAACTGGACTGGATTTGATTTTAGGGAAAAATTTGATAATGAAAATAGTAAAACTGCCTTGGTTTTGATTTTAGCGAAAAATTTGATAATCAAAATAGTATAAGCTTTGGGGTGTTGAGTCTGTGGAATGCTGCGCACAAGTCTATGCGATGCGTGATCTCCGTCTATCTGATTTGAAGTTAGGGATGAATTTGATATCAAAAGAATTTCTAGGATTTATTTTATTAATGTTATTTAATTGATTAAAAATAGTATTAAATATAGGAAAAATATAAGCAAATATCAGAAAATCATAAATAAATTCTAGAAATTATAAAATACTGAAATTAAATGATTTTCATCAAATTTCTGTGTAGCGGGCCGATTGTGCGCAGGTCTGACTCATTTACTTAATATATATAAAATACAATAAAATAAAATAATCTACTGAGCCGACCGCGGGCTAGGCCGAATGGCCAACGGACCGGGCCCCAGTTGGCTGGCCCAATTAAACGGAAAATATATATATATAATAAAAAAATAATATAATTCTGAATTTCTAGAAATTCTATAAGTGTTATTTAATTAATTTTAAATAGTAATAATTATAGGAAAAATGTAAATAGAATCAGAAAATTATATATAAATTCCAGAAATTATAAATTGATGAAACTATGTTATTTTCATTAAAATTCGGTAATTGTGATAATTTATCTAATTTAGATAATTAGGAAATAAATAGAAATAAATAGGAAAAAAATAAAGAGAAATATGGAAAAAGCCCGATGAATGTATACGAAAAGTGGGAAAATGGAGTTAACTCCGAACAACGCTGAATCAGTACTCGATAATAAGTGAACCTAGAATTGAGTGCCGGAGGATGGTGAGGATGGGTCAGGGGCCTCAGGCGTTTGTGTTTTGCATTCATGGCACGTGCATTGCATGATGGCGGGTCGTGACGTACGGGTCACGGGCGCTCAGGATGGTGTACGGTGGCGGGGCCACGACACTCAGGATGGTGTGCGGTGGCGCGGCCACGCACACTCAGTATGGGGACTGTGGTGTGTACGACCTGCAGCCACTCAGTAGGACCCGGGTTCATGCATTGCACGGTGGAGTTATCGGCATTCTGTGTGACATGAATTTGTTGCGTGTGACATGCATAGTAGGACATGCATCACGATGTTGCCCATTCTTTATCTGGAGTGAATTACTTTCCGCAGTCTTTCATATGCTTATGTGACATCATGTTTTATGTGTTATGTGTTATATCATTTTAGTATGCTAGTCTTGTACGAGTTGGAGGCAGGTGTCTACTGGGTGATTTTCCGTCACTCACCCCTACTTCCCCCCTCCCACCAGGTGAGAACGAAGAAGCGTGCGACTATATCTTTGCTGAGGACGGGGCTGACACATTAGTATGGGCAGACTGATGGTCGCACCTAGGATACGAAGAGACCATGCGGCTGTCTATCGTTATTTTATTGGGGTTTCATCAGATGCTACCCTGTTTAGACTGATAGCATTTAGAGGTTGACACGGTGACTTTATTACCATCACTGATGTAGTATTTTATTGAGGATTTTCTTGTTCATGTAATTTGATGTTATGGTAATTCGTTTCCGCGAAAAATTTCTACGTCTTTTCGAACAGGTCGGAAATTGTTTCGACGCCTTATATTCTCCTTAGTGAGATACGGTGGGTGCACTGTTTCCGATGATAGGGTTCGGGAGCGGGGCGCTACACTAGGCTCTCCCATTTGTGCAGGGTCTAAGGAAGGGCCGGATCGCTTCGCGATCTGATGTGCACATCATTACTTTACATTTTGTGTAAGAGACTGTTTCTGCGACTTGAACTCGTAACATCAAAGTTACAAAGCATCAACATTACGACTCCCAGGCCCGTCCTCCCTTCTCATATAGTAGCTTGATTAACAAAATCAGAGCCGCCAATAACGCAGGCTGTCATGGACTCGCTTTCAACAGCTGAAAATGGCTGCTCCATTGCTGCCCATTTAGTCTTCTACTTAATGAAATTAATGCAAGTGTTATTTATACACAAGAGTTGGTCAAAGTGAAATTTATTGTTGAAATAAGATTACTTGGTCCCACAGCAGTGTTATACATAAGAATCAGTCAAAGTGAAATTTGGCAAAGTAGATTAGAACGTTTTTGTGCCTCACCAACAAAATAAGGTGGCTAAATTGTTAGATGGGGTTTTCTCTCTCTCTTTTTTTTCTGTGGTTAGATTGACTAGAGGGGTGGAGAGGGGTTTTAGAGAGAGAAGTCTTAAGGATTTGTTGTTCTAAGACCGAATATCTGCACTGCGACTTCAGCGGCACAGCCAATGGTGAGAATAGCCAGCTCATTATCAAGAGTCAAGTGGTATCACAGGTAAGTAAATTTAAGTATCTAGGATCATTTGTACAATAGGATGGGGACATAGATAGTGATATAGTGCACCGAGTTGAAGTTGGTTGGTATAGGTGGAGAGCAGCCTCATTGATGCTGTGTGACAAGAATTTTCCAAATAATTGAAGAGAAAATTTTATATGGTGGCAGTGCGACTGGTAATGTTATATGGAACAAACTGCTAGGCCATCAAAAGGACAGTCGTAGAAGATGGAAGTGGCAAAGAAGAGGATGTTGAGGTGGATGTGTGGGCACAAAAGGCTAGACCGGATCAAAATGAGGTATTTAGGAAAAGACTATGGGTGGCTAGTATAGCGGATAAGATAAGGGAGGGGAGACTGAGATAATTTAGACATGTCAAGCGGAGACAGACAACGGTGTCCGTCAGAGCAGTTGAAAGCCTCATTGTAGAGCGAAAAAGAAGTAAAGGCAGGCGAAAGTGACTTGGGATGAGCAAATTAAGCATGACCTACTAGATTTGAACCTCTTTGAAGACATGGTCCAGGATAGGAGTACATGGAGACGGAGGATTAAGGTTAGCGACGTTTAGGCAGGATATAGGGACACCTTAGAGTATATACAGAGGTTTACATACTCTCTCAACGTTAGGTTGACTTTGCACTTTTTGTTTTTGTCTTTGTGTTTCATTATTTGTCATTCATTATTTGTCTATGCAACTATACATAGAGCCAGAGGTCTCTCTAAAAGCGAACTCTCACTCTTTTGAGATGGAGGTATTGTTTGACTGCCTATGACCCTCCCTAGACCGTTAGATAGCTTCTACTGTTGTTCGAATATATTGTGTATGTGATGTTGTTGTTTGTTTTTCAACATTAGACCCCTAATTACTTGGTCGATTACATGTGTATGTCTATAACCACCCACAACAGCACCCAGCTCAAGTCAATGATTGAACCGGTTGACTTAATCATTTAGATTGTGGATTGATTTTGTTTTTATCAATCGACTGATTCAATCACTTAATCCACTATCTAGATCAGTTGTGTTACACACTTCTATTATTTCACTAATATATGAAGCCCAATTATTATACTGCTGTTTTGTGATTTTAAAATCATGAGTTCGAGCTGTGGAAACAGTCTCTTACATAAAAAAAAATATAACGTAAAGATACATACATCAGATTGTGAAACGATCCAGCTCCTTTCTTGTCCTGCACAAACGCATGAGCCTAGTGCATGTGGTGAACATGACCCATCTGCCTAATGTTTCATTGCTCGCCCCTATCTCTAAAGGGCATGTCCAGCTAGATGGACCCGGGAACAATCTTTATCTATCTAAAACTCATTTTCATCAAAAAAAAAAAAGAAAGAAAGAAAATGCATGATAGACTTTATACAAAATATCTATTGAAGTATCTAGTAACAAGAAAAGAGAACGTTGATAAACAAACATAGAAAAAATTACGCCGCAATATTACAACAAGATATTATATGTTGATAACTATGATATCATGCATATGATTTATAATAAACCATATAACGTATCATAAACTAACGAATACACATTTGTGGCATAATGACAATATTGACAGGGTAAAGCTACCCAGTCATTGACCATATGACTAGAGTTAGCTCAAGCAGCATGGACATTGCAAGTATTATATGCATATCATCTCCCTACACCGACATATTCTAGTAAAAAAAAAATTTAATTGTTATAGAAACATTCAAACAGACGCTATTCGCAGGGTAGGAATTTGAATTCTGCATGAGGCTTCCATACAGATCACTTATTAAGTAATATATACATACAAAGATGTTATGATTTCAATTACGATTCAAAAACAAAAACGGAAAACGAAAAAAAAAGAATAAATAAAACACAAATGACGTATAATCTGTGTAGTTAGCTTTAAATGGTAAGTCTTGTTGGTAATTGAGATTATCTCGAAGAAGTCAAGAGTTTGATTTCAGAGACATGTACAGTATCGGTATTCATCTGATGCTAGGCCGAAGGCCTAGTTTGTGGAGGGATATCTTGTGTGGGTTACTACGTAAGTCCTCACCCAGCCTAAAATGCTGTTAGGTTTCGAATTTGCATCATCAACAATATTCTTTGAGACTGAAATGATAGACTAATAGAGTAAAAGAGTTCGCCTTTTGCTTCAAGTTTTACATCGTAAGAAAAGGTCTGTGTGTTATATGTATACGATTTGTCAAGGATGGATCGGGTCAGACAGTCCAACTGCCGTGCTGCCCAGTTATTATCATAGAGTAATAGCTGTACAATCTTTTGACCCCATTCTCTTACAGGTCAACTTCAAATTTATTTGTCCTGTTTACGATCAGGCCAGCGAATCACAAGCACATGTTTCATAAAATTAAATGGCACAATTTTGTTTTTTTCACTAATCCAGACAAAACTATTCCACTGTTGGCCAATCAAATTCAAGTCTGAAACGCTTTTAGAACATAATTCAGTTGATACTTGGGTTGAGATTTGTTGCAAAAGGTCAAGTGTTCGATTCCAATGACACGCACAGTATAGTGGTTTGCATGGGACATCTTCTGTGAGTACCTGCGTAAGTTCTAACTCAACCTAAAAGGTCGTTGGACTTTTGATTTAAATCATCCACAATGTTATTTGAGGCTTGGACGGTGGAGACTCGGACGAGGGATTTCGCCGACTGCAAATTGAAGTTTGAAGCAATGATTGCTTACTTTTATTTAAAAATATTGAACATTAACGTGTTCTTTATTTTCGGATGAATTTGAGGGATAAGAAAGGGGGAAAAGCATCCTACCTGTATGATTCCCACGATAAGAGAAAACAATATACTCAAGTGAAAAAAAATCATTTGAGAGACATAC
>AP025051.1:32279982-32319516 GCA_036186865.1 Eustoma russellianum
TATAAAATCGTCTAATCATGTATTTATCTCGTTTTGTAAAGTATTATACAAGATTATGACATAAATTAAAGCTTTCATGAAAAACGGAATACATATGGCAATGATATCTCACTAAATAAATTAAAAAGTGACCCAAAGTAAGAAAAAGTTTACATATAACACAATAAAACTTAGCTTAATCGTTCACCTCAAATATATCATCAAAGGGAGGATAAATTTGTTCTAGTTTCCTTTTCTCGAAAAATGAACCTCTTAAGGGCAATATACACTAAGCAAAGTTTATACAGGTAAGCATCTTATGTCTAGTTAAGGGCGTTTCCCATGCGGTACGTTCATACATATGTATAAGATCTGAAGAGGGGTCTGATCGTGATATACATTGTTTTATCCTATACTTTGTGTCATCCAATGAGATTGTGCTATATATATTAACTCTAAAAATATTGTATAGCTACGATATGTTTTTATTAGATTGATGAAAAGATATGAAATAAATAATGTAGGAAATCGTTCATCCATGGTGCCCATAGTGCACTGACATCGCACCTTGTACATAATTTCCTTGAACGTATATTCTTATTTCTTACGTAGTTCCTTATCCATATATCCTTGGGATTTGAGAGATTTATGCATCCTCGGCTTCTTTGTTGCTATAGAATTGAGGTATTGTTTCAGTGTCTTTCAACTTTACCGGACTCTAACGATAGTTTGATGTCGTTGTAATATAGTGGGTATGTGCTATTGTTGTTGGTGCTGCTGCTCTAGAATGGATCCAACTATGGAAGCCCGTCTCATGATTCACAATTTAAACAAATCTATATGAATTTGAAAAGTAAATAAGAAATGGCATATATAAATAACACCCTATGGATAAAAAGTTTGGATAAATAAAAAATCTCACGCAGTCATATATTGCAACATGTCACGAATCCAGTAGTGCACGTAGTTAACCCTTCCTAATCACCCAAGTAAAAGCAACAAACAAATAAATTAAGTATTAAGGGAAAAAATGGTAACAATCTACCTTAATGTAAAAACCAGAGCACATATCCAAACTTTAAACTATAGGAAGAAACTATAATATTTGTGTCTATACAACAACAACATTACCACATTGCCTTAGAATCTCCCGTCTATAGCAGAATATGGGGGCATTGGATGTACGCAATCATACCCATGTTCACGCAGATGTTGTTTCCCGATGACCCATAATGAAAATTGAGTCAATCTGTATCGATCAACTACTGCTTCACAATATAAGAAGGAAAACCAATTTGGTAAGTCATTTTGCTTTATTTCACAATATTTGTGTATATACAACAACAACATTATCACATTGCCTTAGAAGCTCCCGCCTATGGCGGAGTATGGGGGGTCGGATGTACGCAACCATATCCATGTGTTAGAAACACAGAGGTTGTATTTCGATGACCCATAATGATACGTCAAGCGTGTCGATCAACATCTACTTCACAATATAAGAAGCGCAGTGAATCATTTTGTTTTATTCCATCACATTTCAAAATCAAGTAAGACTGTGTCATTGATTCCATTGGAAATGGGAACATATATTTACTAAGTTCCATGAACAGAATGGTTTCGCCAGTATGACATCTTCCTTTTTTCTGTCTCAATGAGTATACTCAAACAAATGACAAAGAATAATCTCTCCTGAACACTGATCACACCAAAGTAGACAGATCTCTTACAACATAGTAATTTTTTTTTTTTTAATGTGACAATATACAACCTGGTGAAACAGTTCTGCTGGGAGAATGGAAACATGTCCACTAGAAATATAGTTCAAGATGTATATCTCTACTTGCAAATGACTATAAAGCAAGGGAGAAGAGCTCTGGCATTGAGCAAATACAGCTCTTCTATATTTAAGTAGACTCCAACTTTCCCTGCCAATGAATCAAATCCTGACTGACCAACAAGTTCTTGAACATTTTCCAAAGGTTTATGGACTCTACCAGCAATCACTCTGCATACAATCATGGCCTTTTTCGCAGACGGGCTCGCGCCATTTTCGTCTAATACAATGGATTCAAGTGCTCTGCTACTACTAGAAGCTGTGAACACACCAATTCTGCCATTGCTAGCCTCCTCTTTGGTCGAAAAACCATGCCTTAAGATTCGGCATACATTGCATTTATGATTTGTGCATAGACAAGAGGAGGCATTGCTTTCTAGACCACATAAAACAGTTGTTCCATGAAATCTTAGCAGCTCATTCCCATCAGCTAGGCATCTAGGATGTTTCTTAGCTAATTTGCTGGCTTTGATTTTAACCATTTCTCTGTATTCTTCAAATTGAGCTAGAGTTTTCTGCATGTTGTGTACCTTCAATATTCTTTCTACCCTTCCCTCTTCTTTCTCTGATGATTTTGCCCAGCTTGGTCTGCATATCAATTCCACTATTTTCCTTGATGAGTCCCCTTCAAGCAGTTCAGTAACTGCAAAAATTCAAAACCCAAATAAAAGGGCTGCTTCACCCAAACCGAGCATGCTCGTGAGCTGCAGCTTGGATTATTGTAGAATAGGAGCTATCTTATTTTTGTTTTGGTCTTTGTCTTTCACTGGTATGACTATTTTAATATCGGAAGCTTTCTATTTATGTTTAATAAAATCACTTCATTAGTACATATTCCTATTATTGTGCTATCAATGCAGATACATATAGAGCATGTGGTCTCACTGGAAGCAAACTCTCTATCCCTTGGGATGGAGGTATTGTTTGTCTACCTCTTACCTTCCCCATAGTTTTTGTTGTCGTTGGGATATACTGCGTATGATTGTTGTTGTTGTATCTTAAAAGTGAGTTGAAATTAAAAGACATTTTTGCAAAAAGATAAATGAACAACTTGTCTAGCCTTGGATGCACTCATTCCCTCTACGAGAATGAAATCATGCCCCAGTTTAACTCGAGACCAAGACTCGTTACAACTCTAGGTGGGTTTGAAAAACTGTTTACATTATGCATAATGATTAAAGACAACGATTCTGAAGCCGATAAATTTATGCAAGAATGACATATAGAATTTCTCTAAATTCAATCAAATAATTGCCAATAGCAATAACTAAGACCATTATCTTACCAGCATGTTTGGAGAGATGGTGTTCTTCAGCAGATTCCCATTTGGTAAATTGCTCACTACACTTGGAGCAAATCAAAGGAGGAATCCCAAGAGAATCAACACCAAAAGAATGCCTAGATGACCTTGCAGAAACAGAACCAAAACCAGAGACCCTTCTTGAAAGGCTACTAGATGATCTTCTTATAGGACTCCCAATGACTTTTGGCTTAGGCTTGAGAACACACTCAAATTGTGAACCATTTTTTTCACAACTATTGAATGAATTACAATCTGGGAAACCATTACCAATAATTTTGAGTTCAGTAGTTGAACTATCAAGGACCACTTGATGTGTAATTGGATTCACAAGCTCACTACTACCAATTGATCTTGGGCTACAAATTGTTGGCTTCTCAAAATGTCTCTTGCTTCCATGAATCACATCTCTAAGATTTGCAATAGACCTAGAACAACCTGACCTGCTTATTTTTCTAGTTGAAATGCTTCCAAGACTTCTTGCTTTTTCATTGACTTTTGGTTCATGAACATCTGCTGGCTCTGAATTGCATTGCAATGACTTCTTTAAAGCAAACCAAACTCCTGTCATCTTTGCTTCTTAACCTAATTTTAGCCCTTTTCTTGATAAGCTCAAAAGGTCCCAAATTCTTCATTAAAATGGTACACTTTTTACATTGAAACAGCTAACAAAAAAAACCCATGAAATCCAAAAGGAGAAACATATATTTGACTATTGCTTTGTTTCTGGTTTTAGCAGAACTGAGAGCTGCCATATCTTTTGAAGTTTGCTTCCTTTCTTGGACAAAATCTCAATTTATGGCAACTACCATCATACATTGTACTAAATTCTAATGCACTGAAACCAATGTGGAATTGTAAGGGTGAAAAATATTTATTTATTGGCCAAGAAAATTAGATAATTTATGAGAAATGGGGTCCAGATGGAAAGAAAGAGCAGACCCCAGAAGTCAGAACCATCCCAAAGAGACAATTTATTGGAATTTATTTCTAGTGCAGTTTTTTTTCCCTTCCCTTTCCTTTTCCATTGTGCATGTGTTAATAATTCAATTCCAGCAAATATAAGATGATAACTTGCCAGTTTCCGACTTTCACTAAGAAGGAAAGCAATTGAAATCTTTGTTGGCAAAGGGTTGAACCCCAACCCAAATGGCCTCTACTGCACTAGCCCCAAGGAGCTGCATGAAGGATGTAAATCAGGAGTCCAGCGGCCTCCTAAATTGGGTGAAATCTTACATAGTTACTCACACAAGGTGTCCCCTCACAAACCAGGCCTTTGGCCTGGCAACAGAGGAACACTCACACTGTGCGTGTCTCTATATTCGAACTCATGACCTCTTGTTGGCAATCTCCAACCAAAATATAATCTGGACTATGTCTTGGAGGCGCAATTGAAATCCTGACCGCCTACAAGCATGAAGTCAATCATTTCATTTCTTTTTCTTTTGGTTTTAAATATGATATGATATAAAGATTTATGCTAGTAGCCAAATAAAATAGCACAGGAAAAATATGCAATTCAATTTGGCAGTGTGAGTGTGTGTATATATGTGAGTATGTGTATATACATACGTACATATACACACACATATATATATAAACATATATACATACATATACATACACATATATATGTGTGTGTGTTATATAAAGAATATTTATAATTAATGTTAAATATTTGATAGTCAATCCTAAGGCTCTATATATAAATTATGCATTGCTATTGATATCATTAGAAATATCACCTAAAGGCCTTTGTTTATCACTTATATGAAAGTGGATCAAGGCTTTTGGAACTTCTTGATTGATTTCCATTGATGTATGATGCCCTTTAAATAGGGATAGTACAATGAGTATTAAGGAAAGGATAATCATCCAAATAAATGAAAGATAATTACACATAATTACAATTAATGAGAGGATAATATCTAATCCTATCCAATCCTAAATTATAGCTACAAATGGAATCTTCTTTGGAATATGCTTCGGTTAAGACCCCCCCGCAGTTTGAGCGGGTGATGGACCAACGCTCAAGCTGTACCGAAAAGAATGAAATAAGTGTCGAGGTAGTCCTTTAGTGAAGATGTCCGCGTACTGATATGCAGCTGGAACGTGGAGAACACGGACATGGCCGACCCGAACTTTCTCGCGAACAAAGTGTATGTCAATCTCGATGTGTTTGGTGCGTTGATGTTGGACCGGATTGTCGGACATGTAGACGGCGGAGACGTTATCACAATAGATTACCGAAGCTTGTCGGAGTGGAATATGAAGTTCAAGAAGTAAATTGCGAAGCCATGTCATGTCACCTCTGCCTCGGCACCCCCTCACACCTTTTCCCCAACATTCTTTACAGCCCGCAAGTCATTAAAAATTTATTGTTTGTTCGTCGTTTTACCCGTGACAATAATGTTTTCGTTGAATTTGACCCATTTGGTTTTTCCTTGAAGGATCTCAAAACTGGCCGTCTCATATCCCGCCACAATAGCACGGGCGATCTATATCCAGTCACTCCACCTACACTTCCGCCGCAAGCTTGCTCCATCACCTCTTCTCATTTACCATGGCATGACCGCCTCGGCAACCCCGGCTCATATGTTTTCGATATTTTATCTAGACATTTTGGTTTTTCAAGCAATAAGACCAAGTCGTCCCGCTTTTGCAATTCTTGTCATTTATCAAATAGTAAACGCTTGCCATTTTATGAGTCTCACTCATTTACTTTCTCTCCTTTTGATATCATACATTGCGATTTATGGACATCTCCTATTCCTAGCAAAACTGGCTATAAATACTACATGGTCTTAATCGACAATTTCTCACATTTCGTATGGGCTTACCCTCTCAAATTCAAGTCCGAGGCTTTCACCACCTTTACGAAATTCCACAAACTCATCGCCACACAATTTAACCGCCACATCAAAACATTTCAGTGCGACTTAGGTGGCGAATTCGATAACCATGCCTTTAAAACTTTCGCCCAACAAAATGGCCTATTATTTCGCTTTTCCTGCCCTCAAACGTCACCCCAAAATGGTCGCGCCGAACGCATGATCCGCCGGCTCAATGACATCATCCGCACGCTCCTTATACATGCCCACTTACCGCCCACGTTTTGCATAGAGGCACTTCACACGGCGACATATCTCCACAACATCCTCCCTATTAAAACACCTTAACTACTACACACCCACGTTTGCCTTATATCTCCGCCACCCCACCTATGACCATCTCTGCATTTTCGGGTGTGCCTGTTACCCAAACACCTCCGCAACCACTCCCCACAGCCCTCCATCCGAATGGAATTGGTGTGGAGTGGACTGTGGTGGAGATGGTGTAGTGGTGGTGGGTGTTACCAGGGCGGCAAGGATGGCGGAGGGGGGTTGTTGACGAGCGGCTTGGCGGATGACTTCATCAGTCAGCATAGAACGGGCAAGATCCCAGTTGGCATTCTGAGAATTGATGAGGGCAGCAACAGTATCAAATTCAGCGGAAAGTCCGTGGACTAATTGCAAGACGAGTCGGGACTCGGAGACGGGTTGGTCAACATCAGTCAATTGGTTTGCTAGATCTTTAAGTTGTTTACAGTAGTCGTCGACGGAACTGCAGGCCGCAAGGGTGAGATTGACGAATTTGGTTTCAAGGGCAGCGTTTTGGCCTGTTTGTTGCTAAGGAAGATGCGTTCAAGTTTGAGCCAAGTGGTCCGAGCCGTGGCATCGGTGTCAAGGATACGAGGAAGTAAGTCATCGGAAACAGTGGAGTAAATCCATTGGGAGACAAGGGCATCGATTTCTTTCCAGGTGCCGAAAGAGGGATCGGTCGGCTCGGGGGGCGTTGATGCATCAATGTGATCAATAACACGATAAGCAATGGCGTGAAATTTAAAGAGTTTGACCCACGACGAGTAGGTGACCGTGGTGCCATCAAGAACTCTAATTTTGGACTGAATGTTAGCAACGGAATAGGCAGGGTGAAGGGTGGTGGACGGCTTGGTGCCAGAGGAGGATGGGGCGGTTTCTTCGGGTTTGGTCATGGTGACCGGCCGGAGGTGTGGGCACGGAAAGAAAAAAAAATATCAGAACCATGGCTCTGATACCATAAAAGTGGATCAAGGCTTTTGGAACTTCTTGATTGATTTCCATTGATGTATGATGCCCTTTAAATAGGGATAGTACAATGAGTATTAAGGAAATGATAATCATCCGAATAAATGAAAGATAATTACACATAATTACAATTAATGAGAGGATAATATCTAATCCTATCCAATCCTAAATTATAGCTACAAATGGAATCTTCTTGGAATATGCTTCGGTTAAGATTATATGAGTCAAACGCAATTTGATTGTCAATAGCGATGCCGAATCACACGTGACACTCTCTACTTGACTTATTAAACTAACGATTTGCATCAATCATAACTTCAAAAATCTCCGGGAAGGCATCGAATCTCGGAGACAAAATTAACTCAAAACTTGCGTGCATGGTCAGCGTCTTGCACCAATCCCGCAGGTCTGTTGAACCTACTACAACGGACCTCCAGTAAAGGTCTTCATACAAGACTCACTGGTGTTGCGCAGAAATCATTAAACAAACCATAAACAAGTCAAAAACCTCAACAGTAAATCTACAAATACCCCCGTAAAAAGGGACCACAACCTAGGCAGCAAGGTACGACTCTAATACAATACTACTTCATGTACTATAAGACAAAACTACACAGGTGTTATAATTAATTAATCTGAATTTTTGTCGAATTGTACCTCGGTGGTCCCCCAGACACAAGCAAGTATGGGAACAAAGTACACCACTCAGTGATATGGTCTAACCTGCATCTATAACGTGGATTATTTCGTGCTCATTAAGTTGTTCTTCCTTTGATCGCCTATAAATATCGTCTTGCAATCAACAAATAAGGAATCTGAACCTTATTTGTTATTTATGGACCTGAAAGCTTCCCAAGATCTGCTTACTCTAAAATCCTTTAGCTAACATGAACAGTAGAGAGTTCTTTTGGAAAAAAAAACTTCATAGATGCCTAACCTTTGTTCATTTTTGCAGGGTTTATATGTTTAAAGATTCATTAAGGCACATACCTCGCCAAATCTCATTTGTTCGTCTAAAGAAGAGACAAAGTTCAATTTCTTTACACATTCCAAAGTATTCAAGTGTTTACTTCATTTCAGCCTAGCCAATTCTTAGTTTGTTAGTACAAAGCAGTCACAAAGTTTAATTTATTCTCACAAAACAAAATATTCAAGTGTTTCCTCCATTCAACCAAAAAAGTTTTCCAAATCCAATATAAAAAATGAGCAGATCTTACATTGATGTTGTACCCAACATCTTCAATAATATTGATCTATAGTTATAAGTGAAGCTGATAACTACCCAAGTTTGTATATGTATTAAATAAAATTGGAATGCATACCCTAAGAAAATTGGAAGAAAAAAGGGTCTACTTGACACCATCAGTTATTACTCCTTAGATTGTTCCATCCATCAACCAGCGGTCAGCATACACATTAATTTGGCACATGCAGCTTGTCCTTGCCCAAATATATAACCCTTGTCACATGATCACGCACCAAGATATACGAATTATTTTTGGAGCAAAAGGCGTAATCCTTCGTCTTGAGGGGTTCATCGTCCCAGCCCTAAGGACCATTGTGAAGGAGGTAAATTAGGAGTCCAGGCGATTTCCTAGGTTAAGTGAAGACTTACGCAGTGACCTACATAAGGTGCCTCCTGCAAAACAGACATTCGGCTTAGTACAGTGGAACACCCACAATGTGTGTCTCTGGAATTGAACTCTTGACCTCTTAGAGCAAATTCAAAACCTGAGTACAAACTGTACTATGTTCCGGGTGGCAATATACAACTTATCCTATTTCATTTCATGCCACGTTTGAATTAAATGTCCTTTTAGGAATTGAATGACCAAATTTCAAGTTATTTATTTGGTTACTAATACCTTTTTGATTCATTTATTATAAGCTTTAACGAATATTACTTTAAACAAAGAGGTTCATAGAAAGATATGATTTAGCATGAAATAGTTATACATAAATCATGAAATATCATTTTAGTCACCACTCAACTTAGCCGTTCGAACTGATAAAAGAATGAAAAGATAAATGTCCTTTATATCAACCGTCGGATATTTATGACCCTATGATATTATGAGCGTCATTTTAAGTAGTATATAACTCATTAGATAATATTCATGTAATTTTTTAATAGCTAAAAAGCTGAATTATGAAAAAGTGAACAAAATAATCATGAAATTAGATATCTCTATTTTGCGAAAACCAGGAATGCAGGACAAATGATAATTTAAACCTTATTTATTTTTTGGGATAATTGGATCATTGTATGGCTTCAAGTAATATCAACAAGTGTACATCAACTATTGTCAACTGTTCTGATATGAGAAACCTACTAGCTGCAAATAGTATCTCCCTGTCTCCGCGTTATACGGATATTTCGGACTCGTTCATAAATATTGTATACAATGCTATGAGTGATCGGCCTAATGAAACCGTCCTCCTATTGACTTCCTATTTCTTGGCAATTAAATAGCAAAATGGCCTTCCGAAATATGTAAGGCCATTGTTCAGATAGCTGAGCTCCCTCTAGATGCGTTGATAAGTTCATGTCCATCCATTGATAATTAAACCTTATTTTACTGAAACTTAAAGAATAGATTAATGCCGATTTGCAACTTTGCATCATTCACATTCTCCTGACAAAGCTTTTAACTCAACTTTTCTTCTCTATTCTATTTCTTATTGTATGACGTACATAATTTTTCAACAAATAATAACAATATTTGTAAAAACCGATTAAATCAGATTAAGAAACATGTTTCATAGATTAAAAGAAATACAATATTAAATATGTTATGTTATCTATATCGGTAATATTTTATCTATAAAATTGGTTAGATACGATAAAGACGTTCCCAGTACACTAGGCTTCTGCGTTTGCGTAAGGTATGTGAAGTGATGTGCGCAGCTGTTATGTCCTTAAAAAATGAAAATAAAAAAACTAAAACATAATAAATAAATAATACAAAAGTGGAAAAATAAAATAAAATAAAGTAATACCCACTTCTTCCAATAATCTCAATTATTCAACTTTACTTTTACTTTTTCTATTTTATTCAATTATCTCATAATTTCTTCTACTTTACATTATTTTATTTTTCCACCTTTCCTTTTACTTTTTTTTCCTTTACTTAAACAATAACCTCTTTCATTCTCCACTTGAATAATGTCTTCCAAACATTCTATTTTACACTCTCACACACGTATGTAGCCAGAGAGGAGAAAGAGAGGAAAAGAAAAGAGAGAAAAGAGAGGAAGGTGAAGAAGAAGGAAATAGAAAGAGGAAAAGTAAAATAGAAGAGCTAGCAAGTCAGCATCGATTCAATCTTAATCCATCTATTTCATTTGTTTTAGCATCAATTGAGGTAGGTTGCCTATTCCCCCTTATTTTGATACAAATCTAGCATGCTTTAATGATATATTTTATGTGATTTGTTGTTCTAAATTGTTTAAATTGTTAACTTTACGTTTTTATTGTAAAAGTATGATTTTTGCAAGATGTGACCACTGGTTTATATGTGTATGTGTGTTAATATAATAACTAATGCAAATCGTACGAAAATTAGAATCAAAACGGTAGTAATTCTTTATATTAGAGATTTGTAAAATTGTATTTTGGCCTTAGAATAGGTTCATCTAGCCCGGGGATTGGATTAGGAATCGAAACAATAGGTTTGATGTGCGTGTTTCAGGGGTGGCGCGTGGGTCCCACGCGTGGCTCCTGACGGCGCGTCCGTACACGCGATGACATGTCCATCTCCAGAAGATGCATCGCGTTAAAATGAGTAAAATGCAACTGATTTGAGGTCAATCGGAGTTAAAACGAAGATTTTATTGAGATTTGAAGTAATTAGAATTTAAATAAATAAAACAAATAAAAAAAATATAATTTCAGGTCCCGGTTCAGGCAAGAACTGAGTTGGCTGAAACAAAAAAAAAAAAATTTTTTTATTTTCGTAATTATATAAATAGTAAATAAATAGTAGAAATTGATTTTAAATTCCAGAAAATTACAAATAAATTTCAGAAAATTCACAGAAAATTTCAAAAAAATATAAAATACTGAAATAAGTTAATTTCACCTAATTTTCTGAAATTAAATTATTTTATCTAATTAAAATAATTAGATAATAATAAGAGAAAAATAGGAAAAATAGTAAAAAAATGTAAGAAAGTTTATACAAGCCGTGGAAAATAAAAGTGAGGGTAAATAATAATTTTTCATCTTTTCACTAATTAAAGTATAATAAATGAATGTCAGTGAACGTGAGGAAGTGGGAAAAAAAAACGAACTCCGGAAAAATATCGAAAGTAGGATTTCCTATTGCATTCATGGCACAAGCATTTCATTGGTAGGTAGCTGTAACCAAGAGTTACAGAAAAGGAAAAAGAAAAGAAAATGTGGTAGGTAGACTGCGACTAAGAGTTGCAGAATGTGCGGACGGTGGACTGTGGTCAAGAGCTGCAGACACTCAGGTGGACTGTGGGTAGGACCCACAGACACAACCCGGGAGCATGCATTGCACGGAAAAGATATGGGCATATTGCTTGACATTATTTTTGTTGCGTGTGACACGTGGATGGAGCATGCATCACGTAGTTGCGCATTTTATGTGGAGTGATTTCTTTATCGCATTTATTTTATCTTATGCATGTTATATCATATTTATGTGTTATGTGGTTATATCATTTTGGTATGCACATTTTGTATTGGTTTGAGGCGGGCATCTACTGGGTGATTTCTGTCACTCACCCCTACTTCCCAGGTGAGCCGGATGAGGACTACGAGTACATCTTTGTTGAGGACGGGAAGGACATAGCTGAGTGGGCTGGTTGATAGCTGCATCTAGAATACGGAAGGAACTTTGCAGCTGATTGTTTCTTATTTACCGTTTGAGGATTTTCACAGACTTCTTAGTACTTTTATTATCAGTTTTTTATTTCAGCATTGTAATGACGATGTTTATTTAAGCTTAATTTAAGTTATGATTTATGTTTCCGCGAAAAGAAAAAAAAATCTACGTCATTTCTGACATGTAAGAGATTGATTCGACGTTTTGTATTCTCCTTAGCGAGATACAGCGGGCGCACTGTTCCCAATGCTAGGGCTCGGGAGCTGGGCGCCACAGATAATGGAACATGAAATTAAATAGAAGAATTGATCCATCAAGAACAACAGCACACAGTAGATGACCATAATAAATAAAAGTTACAAACAGAACAATGGCAAACAATTGGTCATGCTACTCTCATATGGGCAAACAAATTATTCAGCCCAAAGGAGCACAAAAGGAAGCACCCCATTTCTTGGATGTGAAAAGACATAATTAACCTCACCTCAAAACCAGAATTACCAAAATACCCAAATAAGCAGTCACAACATTTTATCAAACTAGCATATTTAGAATAAATCTAAGGGCATTTTGGTCCTCCTCTCTTGGTCTTCCAGTTGTTGTAGCAAGAACCACAGGCACCCTTGTTGCCATAGTAGCCAGGAGGGACACAAAGGCATTTGGCACAGCATTTGTTGCAGAAGAACAAGCATGGCTTCTTGTACTGTGTCCTTCCGCACCTCCTATTGCACTCTCCTCCACATTCTGTACAACATAACCATAATTGACCACAACATAACCATAATTGACCCTCATGCCCTCAACAAATTTTATGTCTTCTGGCAGCAATAATTAATCTATACAAAATTTTAAGTATTTGAGTTTGAAAAAAGATTTGTGGTATATTGTAATTTATGATACTTGATGAATGTTAATATTCATGCACTTTGAACGTAGCAAAAATATAATGTCTTATATATTTGATCTGACGGTGTTACTATAAATTTAAAAACATATAAAATGATGAAACCAAGTTACTTTCAAATGGTTGGCTTCATTTACTATCCTATTTATAAATTTTTTAGTTAATAAAGGTGTTTTCGAAAAAAGTAAAAGAAGAAAAGGAAAAAGTAAGAGGAAAAAGAAATACTATATAGAACCTGTGAATTGATATTCGGACTAGAATATTGCTACTACAAAATCATAGGTTTAAACAAAGATACGGACAGTGTCAATGCAATATTATTATTTGAGTCAGTAATGACTTAGTCCATGATATCTGACATAATTGAGTTACAATATTGATGATCCGGTTTTTAATAGACACACTTGTGTGTAGATTTCTACAAATGTCTAAACAGATGAATTTCTGATTTATATATTTTAGGCAGCTTTATTAAGTGGGACAAAGGCAGGGGCAGTGGAGCATGGGACTGGAGTGGGTGCAGCCAGGCTTCGGTCGGACAAAGATTTGTTGTTTTGTAACTAGAAAATCAATGTAAGAATATACGCAAAATACGCCAAAATTTTGAAACTAAAGGCGGATGCCCACCACTTAATGACTGGTAGTCAAAAGTACACGACCTTTGTCTACACACTGCAGACTGCAGTAACTTTGACCACCTCGGGCAGTGTGATCAAATCTAGTGAAGGTTTAGATTACATAAAGTATAAACCGGTTCAGATTTGAATAGGCTAAACGTGAGTTAAATTATAAAACATCTAATCACATGTCAACAAATATAAAAAAAAACAGTTTTTTTAAGAAAAGCATCACCTCCTCTTTAAAAAAAGAATTTTTATACACATGACGATGTGACTTTTAGCCTATTCAGATCTGAGCCAGTTTAAACTAGATAAACTTATCAAATTTTCAGTTGGTAATACATTTTTTCTGAAGGAATATTTTCCCCTAAACATATTTTAAAAATGAAACAAAATGACGTGCATTTAGAAAGATCTTATGACTGAAAACCTATTTGTTCAAGATCCAGATTCAACAATGGAGTGCAAACACTTTATGATAAGACAAACATTAACTAACAGCTAAAATTGAAAGGAAATTCATATGTTAATCAAGAACCAACAAAAGAAAAAGGAAAAGAGGACAATTTGGTATTCTTGGGTGTGAATACTTACGGTAGCTCCTCAGTTTTGTTCCACCACGACCACGTAGTTCCTGTAGTTTGAGTATCATGAATCAATGACCAGAAAACCAAATTGATTTTCTTGAGAAAAAAAAGGGGAAAAATGTATGAACTTGCTCTCTCAATGTGTTCTTGAGCCATGATCATTGATGCCATCATGGTGAATGCAAGCATAGCCAAAAGTAAGAGACATGATAACTTGGCCATTCTGGTCACACCAGATAGAATAATATAGGCCTAGCTTTTGGAAGATGAGAGAAGAAGTGAGGATTCTGCTGTTGGTGGTGTGGTGGAGACTTGTGCTATGTTGCACCTTTTATAGACTTGTTTGAGGTTTAGATTTGATCTCAAGTTTCCCAAGACACATATGTGCGCAGATTAAAAAAAAAATTCCCTCGTTATGCATTTGTATAGATTTGCGATTTGATGTACGCAATTTTATGTTACACTTTTTATATAATGTTTTTTTGAGGCTCGAATCCGTGACTTCAAGGTCAAAAAGTAACAACTTTATCATTTAATTTAAGATGTCAATAATAATAACAACAATAATAAAAGTTTCTCTAGGCTCAATTGCTCAATAACTATTTTGAAGAGGAATTACTTTTCACATATCTACTTTATTTAGAATATATATCTATTTGGTTCAAAAGATAGATAAAAATGTGTGCCGTTACTATCATGTTCTCGTTATATGTATAACTTTCAAACCAACCAACTTACTTATAATGACCTAATTTGGAAATTAAAATAATATTTAGACTTTTGACCATTTTTTTTTTAAAATTATGTGTCAATTAGACAATGAATTATATCTTCAAACAGATCGAGTAAAAATTTGTAATGGAGCACATCATTCCATTCACCCAGATATTTACTCTATTTTAAACTTGTCCAGAAAATAAAGTAACTAAATAGTTGTTCTGCTTCCAAAAAAAAAAACAGAAAAACTAAATGGTCATTCCAAAGGTTTTTTTTTCTTTATCATTATTCGAAAGTTACTTAAGACTTAGTAGGTTTCATTAGGTGAAATAAAATAAAAACAAAAATTAGATTACGCTGAGGATATACATCTCCAATTCACGGAGGGATTGACTTCGTTGTTTCTGTATATAGCTTTTGTAATGTTTCTCATAAGCCTCCAGAAACACTTGACAGTCCTTATGATATAAATGGTAAAAAAAGAAACTGGATATGTTATTAACTCCTTATTAACTGCACAAGTTTTAAAATAAACAACTAATTAATTTATTTTAGATAAAATTGAAGAATAAAATCAATAATTAAGCCTTTGACCAAATTTCATTGAACTATATGATAATTTAACATGGCCTATATTTTGATATTAAAATATAAAACCTTTTACATATTTTTTTATTTTTTTATTTTTTGTTCATGTGTTTCATCTTGCAGTTTATCCATCATGCTTTTCATAAATGGTCACCTTCGACTGAGTATGTAATTTCCATAAACGTGGATCATGCTTTCAAAATTGATTTTCTTGGTCTAGGATACTCCTAAATGGATCGTGAAATCTCGTAAACATGAAATCAATTACTAAAGACAATGTGTCCCAATCGAGTTTGAAAATTTTCCTAATTGATCAGATAACATATACTATTTCCGTTGATTTAACTATAATTTAAAAAATCAAATTTTTTATCATTCTTTTTATTTTATATTTACTTAGTTATTTGGGGTAAAAAAAATTACATACGTATTAGTTGAAAAAGTAATACATAAACTTTAACTGTTAATATTTATTATGTTAAAAACATAAACTATAATTTTTATAACAAACCGAAATATAAAAAGTACACCACTTCTATGACAGAGAGAGTGGAAGCCTAATATAGAGGATTTTACGTAAAATGCGTCGTCTTAGGCTTTTGTATAACCGCAACAGCCATGACATTCGTCAAATTATTAGATCATAGGAGGAAGAAAATAGTTTTCAGACAAATTAACCTTATTTTAAGGGGTTTGAGGAATAAAATTCATAGTTGTCGGTGATTGATGGACTGACAACATGGGGTTAGCTGCAAAGAGTTATTAGATCGAGAAATTGTACCCAGGACATAGCTCAACTAGTTCCGGACAGTAATTCTCGAAAAGAAAGGCATGTGTTTAATTTTTGTCAAAGGCAAGATAACTCCTTTCTAGCAAGTGCATAGCGTTGGAGCTCCTTGGCATGTAGGCTTGCCTGCAGTGCTGGGGGCTCCTTATGCAGACTACTGTGTATATGTCCAAACTCCTGCTATCGAGCCGTTAGATACCTGATTTACATTCCGATACTACTTTTTGGACTGGGTATGACAGAAACTCAGGTTTAAATTCAACCTCATGGGTTATGTCCCATATACTTCCATTGCCTTCTTGGGAAATGAGCGGTGAATTTTATATTTTTATATGCTTTGTATTTCAATTTTTGTGGGGTACATGTGTGCGTACTTTATTAGCATCTAGATCAAAGGCATCTTGGCCGTCAATGATTTGATGCATACTGGATCACAAGCGCGGATGAACTTTGAGTGCGAGCGGGTGAGATCATAGGAGGTTAGAAAGGAGGCAAAATATGAGGCCTCCAATCACGTCCCGCCACGTGTAAAAAAATTGTCTTTTTTTTAAAAAAAAATTTGAATGTAGTGGGACCACTGACAATGTTTTTTACACTTGACGGGACGTGATTAGAGGCCTCATATTTTGCCTCCTCTCCAACCTCCTCAGATCTCACCCCGGGTGCGAGACCCATCATTGAGATTCCTTTCGTAATTAACTTACAAGTATTGCCGATAATGTAAATTATATATGTTACAATACATTAGGTATATAGAACGGTTCAATGTTGTTGAATGAGTCCAGCTCCGAATGCGAAAACAGAGTCTAAGCTCTCTTACCGCGAATATTCATTTCTCGTATTTAATCTAAAATGACGTTTACGACGCACTAGACTCCCGTATTTGTGCAGGATTCGAAAAGAGACCGGATCGCTTCGTGATCTAATGTATGCGGTCTTATCTTACATTTTGTACGAAATGCTGTTTTCACTGCTCAAACTCGTTACCTCAAGATCACAAAATAACATGTACGCCCTCATTTCTCGTATTCAATCTGCTAAGTTAAAACTGAGGGAGTTATATTTTAAAAGCACAAGAGGACATAAACTACACTGGTGTATCATAGATCGATCATGTGAGGGTTATACGTCAAAAAAGTGGGATGTCTTCTTTTCTTCCCCCCTCCTTTTCCATAAAGGTGTTTTTTTTATTTTTTATTTTTTCCTGGGGGGACTTATATGCCTAGTACTGTACTTGATTATATAAGATTAGATAGATAAAAGAGATTTAATTGCACATGTTATCCATTCTTTTCCACCAAGTTTTAAGTAGCATCCAATGTTTCATGAAACACACTTGTCATCCAGACTTATTGGGTTAATAGACATCTGACATCCGGATGACCTGCTGGTCGACCATTGACCGCTGAAATCGACCTTTGACCGGACTTAACCGTACTTTTAACCCTAATTTAACCAAGGTTGATTATTTTACCTTCAAAATTAAAAGAAAAAACAAAATCAAAAACCCCCAGCTCCTGCATTTTCCCGTTGACTGCTCATGATAACGTAAAACTCTTCTTCCTCCATCTTCTTCTTCCTCCTTCTCTATTAATCTACATTCCTCCATCTTCATTTTCATACTCTATCTTCATCTTCGTCGGAGCTACAAGAGAGAAATACAAGAACGATTTTCGTGCTTTGTTAATGGAATATTGCAAGAAAAGAATCAAAATCTTGTTGGCTGGTGGATAGTTCGGAGACGAATGGTCTCGGCGGCGAACCTGCAATCGTGGAAGCATTTCTGGAGTCAGATTTCTGCTTACAGCTGAAAGGAGATGAATCCACGAGAAAATTGACATTCGATAGTATGCTAGCGAGATCAATTCCGGTGTTCTTCTGGGAAGGAAGCTTTAAGGGGCAGTACCAATGGCATCTTCCTCTGAATGGAGAGAACTATTCTGTTTTTATTGACCACAACGATGTGAGAAATGAGGAATATGTGATTATAGAGGTGCTGCAGGGATTTAGCAGAGAGGAGGTGAAGAAGATGAAGAAGATGAAGATGAAGATGTTTGGCGCCATTTGGGGAAAAAATGAAAAAAAAAGGAAATTTCATAAAAACCGCCTACAGCAGGTCATTTCCCGGTTGCCGGATGCCAGGTGTCTATTAACCCTATAAGTCTGGATGGCAAGTGTGTTTCATGAAACATTGGATGCTACTTAAAACTTGGTGGAAAAGAATAAATACCAGCTGCAATTAACTCTAGATAAAGACAACTGTCTTCAGACATAATCCAATGGCTATGTGCGGAGTATTTAAGACTGTTGATCTTCTGTTGAGGTTGGTTTATTTGAATTCTATGTTCGTTTGCGGGTGAGATCCTGCAAGGCCAAATGTGAGGTCAAAAATGAGGCCGCGAATCCGGTGGCGCCACATGTCCCAACTTGTTTATGACCATCTATTAAAAAAAAATTTATAGATGACCATCTATAAACAAGTTAGGACACGTGGCGCCACCGGATTCGCAGTCTCATTTTTGACCTCACATTTGGCCTTACAGGATCTCATCCCGTTCGTTTGTAAGGTAGGAAAATCTTAGACTGTTTGGCTGATGTCTTTCTTTGAACTTATGTATATTTAAATACATCTTTCAATTTAAATAATATTAGTATAAGTAGTAGAAACTGGCTTGTCTTGAAATAAAACTAAAGACTTTTGAGTATCCCAAAGCAATAAAAGCATTCGACTTAGCAACGGTTTTGTAGTAATAGTATACTGACGTATATCAATCATGGTTATTTCTTTAAGACCCCACATATACATGTGAAAATGTGAAGTCATAGGAGATGAAAAGAAATGCGTCTAAAGCAAGAGAGTTTGGACTGTATAACTTTAAAACCGTTTTGCCGTACCCTGAATCTTCAGCTGAATGTTCGAATGCACGGTCAGAACGTTTGAAACAATGGACAAACACGAAGAGCATTTTTTGACTATACAACTTTAAAAGCATTTTTTTTATTATGTAACTACATTGACATGTCATTCTTATATTATATCCTTGTACTTTTATTGTACCTGTTTTGGAGTTAAACTTATGAACTCATGATTTAGAGGATGATAAGACACGATGTTTAATGAAAATGAAGAAAGGATTCTAGAAATGAAGGAAGGAATGACCGAAAACTGTTGAATAAGGTTCGGTTTAGTTGTTGGAAAATAATTTTGCTGGAGCCAGTCTCCTAAATGTAAATTTGTTCTTTTAGGTATGAGATGCAAAAGGCGTTTCCGGTGAATTAGGTTCCTGCTTGTGCAGGATCTAATAAGATGACAGATAAGTTCGCGATCTGATATATGTAGCCTTACCTTACATTTTTTTTGTTCAAGAGGTTGTTTCTGGTGCTCGAACCTGTGACTCCAATGTCACAAAGCAGGAACGTTACCAGTTGATCCAAAGTCTGCCTCCAAATGTCTTCGATAAAACAAAACATAAAATTCATATGTATCCGTAAGAGACTAATCTAATCAACTTTTTTTTTTCCTTATAGATACTGAACAAAAAGTTACAAATGAAACTGAGCGTACATCAAGTATAAGGCATAATCTTTCAGTTAGGATACAACTACTAAAAGACATAATATTTCAGTTAGGATACAACTACATTAATTTGTTTTAAGTAGCCAATCAGATAAAAATAAAAATGTAAAATATAACATAAATCGGATGTTCAAGCCCATTGTTCATCTTGACTATAAACATGTGGCTCATGTCCATGTCTATGTATAATGTCCAAAGAACAAAGTCATGTCTTATATTTGCTTCAAGCCCAATAAGTTAACTAACCCTTTTTTGCTCTTATGCTTTCATAAATGGGTATATAAATTCAAGATTTTGTATATATTTTTCATTAACAAGCTATTCAAGTAAATGATTCAATCTTGACTTTGACTTTATGACTAACTTGTAATGACATGGCCAAGACTTATAAAATCACTTGTATTTCGACCAAGAGTCTGAGATATAAATTTTCTAATTTAACAAAACACAAATGCTCTCTTGACACTATACTACTTCATGAACTATCTGATCTCTAGTTAAATATACATGTATTTAAGCACCCTACTAAATGAGTCAAAATATTACAATCCATGTGTCAAGTCTTGAGATTTACACTTTTTTCCAATTTCAAATAAACTAATGACACTAAAATATAGTATTATCAACGTGAGTCACCCATGTGAGCTCTCTTAACTTTAGAACACATATACATATATGATTTGAAAACTTATTTCTCGGTCAAATGAGAATGACTTCTAGTCATTATATACATTGATCATAATTATGTCCACCGAGGTTTTGAGTGTATTGCGTTGTGTCATATTGGTCATTATTCTGGTTGAGATTTTGTTGTTTATTTTCTACACCTAGATTACGGTGACACACCATGATTATA
This sequence comes from Eustoma russellianum, assembly GCA_036186865.1. NCBI lineage: Eukaryota > Viridiplantae > Streptophyta > Magnoliopsida > Gentianales > Gentianaceae > Eustoma > Eustoma russellianum. The sequence goes on from AP025051.1 coordinate 32,300,694, forward strand.
ATGAAATCACAAGTGTAGATTTATTAGGAATTATGTCGAAGGTGATAACCTCGTAAACTTGATTAAGATGGAGTACACACGGTGTGTGTCTCAAATTCAAACTTTGAATTTCTTGAGCATTTTGCGCTCCAACCCTATGTATTTGTTACCGTAATCATGGTGGCCAAAATACCATTTTACGATGGAGTACACATCATAAGATGGTGTATGAATAAAACCGTAACATTGAATATTTAGAAAATATGCACCACATGGTTATAAACTTGTCACGGTGATGACGGTGTTAGATTCACCGTTATCACGGTGTGTGAAGGACTTCCAACTTTGATTTAATAGAAAATTTGTTATTTTTTCATTAAAATTGTAATCCTTATTGTTTACAAAAAAAAAAAAATTAGAGGCATCGTGCATCTGATCTAATCGAACCCAGCTTTTAAGTGAGAACAATTAGGTTTTGCTCTATTACATCTCTGTCAATATAAATGATGGAATACAAGTCGCCAATCATCGCCCGTTGATTTCACCCAGTTTTTGTTCCGAAAAAGAGGAATATATGCAAAAAAAATATGAGCCAAATATGTCAATTGCCCCAGTTCAAAATTCTAACATTTGAATGATTTGAATGTTCATTAATTTATTACTTCTGAATATGGTAAGTTCTAATTTTTTATGTTATTCTTTATTTGCTTTTGAATACCTTAAGATGGCATGACGCTTGGCTTATGCAAGCTTTGTAGGGCACAATCATTGCCATCATAAGCATTAAGCAAAGCTAACTTTTTTTGCTTGTAACCTTGCAGACTATTCATGTGTCCGTAAATAAGATTTTGAAAGTTACAATGTATGGTGTAAAAAAACAAACACCTTAAATTGCAGATCACTGTTAACAGTGATCCTTGTGTTTGTTTCAGAGGAAAACGAAACAATCAAAAAATGAAAGAGATGAAAGTAAGGAAAAAGATGATGCACAGCTATTGCTCTGCGAAAAGTTGCAGTAATTTTTGATTACTTTCTTCTAGTCACCTACTGTGGTCCATACATATATACACTTCTTTCTCTTTCTACAAGCAACCTTATCCAAACTCAACTAACTATTAACTATGGTACACTTTAATCAACTGCAGTTAATACTAACAAATGTACAATTCTACCCCTAACTAACTTGATACGTCAGCCATGTGCCTTCACCCTTTCCCGCTGCTTCCTCTGTACATTCCGTTGCTTCCTCTGTATATTCTTTCCTGCATCTTCTTCACATAAACTCTCATCATCACACGAACCATGCTCATTCAATTCACATTCCTTAACACCCCCCTCGCAAGCTGGACAGCTGAGCACCCTTAAATACATTCATCTGCTCTAGTAACAAGTGTAACCGCCTTACAGGTAATGCCTTTGTAAATATATCCGCAAGCTGAAAATTCGTTGAAATTGAACATGCTGTCAGCAGTCCAGATTGGATTCTTTCCCGTATAAAATGACAATCAATTTCGATATGCTTCGTTCGTTCGTGAAACACCGGATTTTCTGAAATATGAATGGCACTAACATTATCGCAATATAACGGTATTGGTGTTTTAACTTCGAGTCCCAAATCTTTGCACAAGTACATCAACCACTGTGCTTCACACGATGCCAGGGCCATTGCCCTATACTCAGCCTCAGCTGAGCTCCTAGACACAGTCAACTGTTTCTTTGATTTCCATGACACAAGCGAAGAACCCAAGAACACACAAAAACCAGAGACGGATCTCCTTGTATCATGACATCCAGCCCAATCGGAATCACTGTACATCCGCAAAGATAAATCATTATCAAATGAATAAAACAAACCTTGATCTGGGTCAGTCTTCAAGTATCTTAATACTCTGTATGCTGCTTTAAGATGCTGTGTAGTCACACAATCCAAGTACTGGCTTAATTGTTGCGTTACATAGCTAATATCCGGCCTTGTGATCGTCAAATATATCAATTTTCCAATCAACCTCCTATAAAACGTGTTGTCTGTGAGTAACTCTGAATCCCCTTTAGCCAGTTTAATACTAGGATCCATAGGTGAATATGCTGGCTTACATGCTGTAACGCCATACGCCTTAAGCAAGTCTATAGTGTACTTGCGTTGAGCTATCACCAGACCATTAGAAATTTGGTCTATCTCTACTCCCAAAAAATACTTCAACTTACCAATGTCTTTAATGCTGAACTGACAATGCAAGTAATCCTTTATCATCTTCACTGCAGCCTGATCACTGCTGGTAATTATAATATCATCAACGTAAACCAGCAAATAAAGCTCTACCAGTCCCTTTTTATAGGTAAATAGGCTATAGTCGTTATAAGATCTTTGAAATCCCTTCTTCAACAGTGCTTGAGTCAATTTTGCGTTCCACTGCCTACTTGCTTGCTTTAATCCATACAGCGATTTATGAAGCTTACACACCAGCCCTTCATGGTCTGCTTCAAACCCAGGAGGCAATGACATATATATATCCTCGTCTAATTCCCCATGCAAAAACGCATTGTTTACGTCCAGCTGATGTAGCTCCCACCTCTTTGCTGCTGCTATGGCTAACAACATTCTCACCGTGGTTAACTTAGCTACCGGGGAAAACGTATCATGATAATTAACCCCCTCTTGTTGAGTGAACCCTTTTGCCACCAACCGTGCTTTATATCTATCAATGGATCCATCGGGCTTTAATTTGAGTTTATACACCCACTTACAACCCACGGTGTTCTTTCCTTTGGGTAATCGAACAAGGCTCCAGGTTTTGTTTGCTTCCAAGGCTTTGATTTCCTCCTTCATAGCTCCCTGCCACTCAACACTCTTCATAGCTTCAAGAAAGGAATTAGGTTCTTGATAAACATTGGTATGAATATTAAAGGCATTAAATTCAGATAACTTCCTATCATAACCCATACTAGTTTTAAGAGGGTAAAGAACTTGATTGCATTGATATGACTGGAGATGTTTAGGAGGTCTACTAACTCTATTGGATCGCCTGAGTGATATTTCGGGCTGCAAAGGAGATGGCTGACTTTGTATAGAAGATTCACCTGTATCTAATGCTGCTTGTGGTAAAGAACTTGAATCTAACAGATTTGGTGGAGGCTGTGTGATAGGACAAGTTTCCAAATTAGAGGATTGCGTCAAGGATGAATCTGAAAAGGGAACTGGAATTGGACATCTGGGCATGTCAGATGATGATTGAGATATATGATTTTGAAATGGAAACAAATGTTCAGAGAATAGGATGTCTCTAGACACAAATATCCTCCCACTGTGAACTTCTGTCACTATGTATCCCTTGGTAGCCACTGGAAAACCAAGAAATACACACCTAACACTTCTAGGATCCATTTTACCCCTGTTCTGTTTGGATGTGCAAACATATGCTAGTGACCCAAACACCCTTAACTGTGCATAATCTGGTTTTTTATCATATAACATCTCATATGGTGTTTTGCCTTTTAACACTGGTGTTGGCAACCTATTGATGAGATACGCAGCATGACTGACACAATACCCCCAGAACTTAATTGGGACATTAGACTGAATACGCAGTGACCTGGCCAAATTGAGAAGATGTTGGTGTTTCCGTTCTACTAACCCGTTTTGTTCTGGAGTGTTTACACAAGTGGTTTGATGGATGATTCTTTGGAGCTATAAAATGATGGTAAATTGAATTCTGGCCCATTATCAGAACGCACTATTTTAATCATAACATCAAACTGTGTTTTTACCATCTGTATAAACGAAACAAGCAACTGTGAAGCTTCAGACTTAGTTTTCATGAGATATACCCAAGTGAAACGTGTATAACCATCAACAATCGTTAAGAAATACTTTTGATTGTGAACTGTCAAGGCTCTATATGGCCCCCAAATATCAACGTGAATGATAGAAAAACTAGACAAGCTGTTAGACACTGAAATAGGGAAGGGATTCTTTTTCTGTTTTGCCAAAGGGCAAACAGGACAATCAAAATCACTATCAGTCGGACATATATCTGGAGATTCTTTGTGAATGAGATTCAATGTTTTGGCTGATGGGTGTCCCAATCTATGGTGCCACAATGCACAAGAGGTCTTGTTGGATTGGTAGGAAGAGCAGGTAACAGGCTGAGGTGACTGATACTTGGCTGAATTAGATGACATCTGTAGATGGTAGATCCCGTTGATTAGTTTAGCTGATCCAATCATCATCTGTGAAGAAGTGTCCTGAATGATACACAGGTTGTGAGCAAACACAACACTATAGTTAGAATTCTGAACCAACTGGCTTAGGGAAATAAGATTAAATGCAAAACTGGGCACAAACAGAACATGATCAAGGATTAATTCAGATGAAACAGAAACACTTCCCATGTGCGTGGCTGCAGCAGTTATACCATTGGGCATTTTAACAAATATTCCTGAAATGGGCTTATAGGAAGAGAATAGGGACAAAGAATATGTGATATGATGTGAAGCACCTGAATCTAATATCCATTTAACATTATACCAAGGCTTACCTTCCCCTTCTGCCATTCTTTCAGCTGATGAAAAATTTGATTTCAGCACCTGCACTTGATGCACCTGCGGTGCTCCACTATCTTCAGCCAATACTGGCTCTCTCAGCTGCGTTTTCTGCAAAAGACTCAATATATGATGATATTGTTCTTGTGTGATTCCTGTGTTTGCTGTCCCTGAACTTTCCATGCCGGTGACACCTTTAGTCTCACCCATACCTGAAACTGTGTCTACACTAACTTGATTCACCGAAGGTCCACCTCTTCCTTTCCCTTTAAAGTTAGGCGGGTAACCATGTTTCTTAAAACATTTAGCCTCAATGTGACCCATCATACCACAATAGTTACACTGAAGTTTGTTATATGAACCCGTATTGTTTCTTTTTGATGCATCATATTTCTTCTGATTATCAACTTCTGAGCCAAACTTCTTCTGTGAACTCATAGTCTTATATCCAGAATTAGAATTAACCGCCATTACTTGACTTTCTGCATTACCTAAGTGATTCTGAGAGTAGTTAGACTGCCTCTCATGTTTAAGAACCATTCCAAATGCTTTCTTAACATTAGGCATAGGACTCATCATAAGAATTTGAGACTTAACATGTGAGTAATCATCGCCAAGTCCTTTTAAAAAACGAATCACATAATCCTCCTCTACATAATTTTTAAACCTCTCAATCATTCCACAATGACACTTAGGTTCACAAGTACAAGTAGGCAAAGGTCTCAACACCAACAGCTCATCCCACAGTATTTTCAAGTTAGTAAAATACTCAGTAATACTAAGAGTACCTTGCTTGATAGAGTGTATTTCCTCTATCAGATCTGATAAACGAAACGGATCCACATCAGAGAACCTTTCACGCAGATCCTCCCAAACTTCCACAGCTGTGTCCATCCACAGCACGCTTTGTGATATGGATGAACTGACTGAGTTAAGAATCCACGACAACACCATGTTGTTACACTGCACCCACGCATCATGTTTAGAATCTCCGACTGCAGGCATGGTAACTGTACCATTTACGAACCCCAACTTGTTCTTAGAGAGCAAAGCCATTTTCATGGCTCTAGACCATGGATGATAGTTGTTACCGCTAAAAATGGGCTGTACCAAAACCAAAGATGGATTTTCATTCGGATGTAAATAATATGGACTGGAAGGAGTAATTTCAGTTTCAACCACAGGATTTGTAGCCATGTTGTAAAGACGAAAAATAAACAAGGCTATCGGATGAAGATGAAAACAGCCAAAAGCAAAATGTTGGCTCTGATACCATGTAAAAAAACAAACACCTTAAATTGCAGATCACTGTTAACAGTGATCGTTGTGTTTGTTTCAGAGGAAAACGAAACAATCAAAAAATGAAAGAGATGAAAGTAAGGAAAAAGATGATGCACAGCTATTGCTCTGCGAAAAGTTGCAGCAATTTTTGATTACTTTCTTCTAGTCACCTACTGTGGTCCATACATATATACACTTCTTTCTCTTTCTACAAGCAACCTTATCCAAACTCAACTAACTATTAACTATGGTACACTTTAATCAACTGCAGTTAATACTAACAAATGTACAATTCTACCCCTAACTAACTTGATACGTCAGCCATGTGCCTTCACCCTTTCCCGCTGCTTCCTCTGTACATTCCGTTGCTTCCTCTGTATATTCTTTCCTGCATCTTCTTCACATAAACTCTCATCATCACACGAACCATGCTCATTCAATTCACATTCCTTAACATATGGTTCTAATGCTTTTTGACATTTTGTATGCTACGTACCAAAAAAGGGAAAAAAAAATAGAAGAAGGAGAATTTTTAATGATATTCATGTTTGGAAGTAAACTATATGCCCCCATATGTCGTACACACGATATGTTTCCATTTCTAATGGAGTTAAAAGACACACTCTTCTATTACTTTGGACTATAATAAAATAAAACAAAATGAATCACGTTGCGCTTATTATATTGTGAAGTAGCAGTTGATCGACACAGTTTGACGCGATTTTCGTTATGGATCATCGGGAAGCAATCTCTGTGTGTTTCTAACATATAAGTATGGTTGCTTATATCCGACCCCTATATTCTGTCATAGGCGAAAACCTTTAAAGAAATGGAGTAATGTTGTTGTTGTATGTCGTACACACCAGGCCTTTGAAGAAATCCTCCAATGATATGAACAAAATGAGTGGCTGCTGAGAGAAAGAGCAGTTGAACCAAAACCTTGTTATATGTGTATTTTTTTAAAGACAATAATTGAGAAAAGGGTGTTTTGTAATAATCACGTGGTCAAATGGACACCTGAAGGATTTGGTAAGATGGCTGCTCTTCATTATTCAAGGGTTATTATTGAATCATATCGCTCACAGCTGGTTTGTGTATTACAGACAAAGGGCAATGAATTGGGTTGTTTTCCTCTTAGTGATCTCATATGGAAGCTTTGACTTACGGGAAATGTTTTTTTTTTTTTGGTCGTCTTTTTTTTCATGTTTATAGAGTAGCACATATTTCAACTTCAACGCATTTATTTGCGTGGGGGGATAAGTTCAATTGCATATAAAACCATAAATGAACATTTTTCTTTTTCAACATTGTATTTTATTTTTTTTTCATTTTTGGTAATTTTGGTCATTACCTTTATAAATACGTAATGTTATTGTCACTCCGGCGGCTTTTCCGGTAATTAAGTTGGATTTAAGAGATGTTATCATCCTTTCAAGCGATTTCATATCTTTCAACCACCTCTTTTTTTTTTTTTTTAAATGTAAATATATTAACCAAAATATATTAACCAGAGTAGGATCAAAGAGGATGTAACCTATACAGTAGATCTAATGCATAAGTTAACAGTCTAGCGTATGTGCAATAGTTATATCAATGAACTTCTAAGCGTTGATCAACATATTGCCTAACCTTAAAAGATGTAAGTAAAATTTATACATGACTCTGAAAGTATGTGTGCATATTCTACGTGCTACATTTCTAGCTGATAAAAATGCTCCTTCTAAAATGCTCCTATCTCTAACCTGTCAAATGTGATAGATCGTGGCAATCAATGTAATTTTGGTGGCCTTTGCTCTCATTATTTTCCCTCTGAGCTTTTGTGTCCTCTAGGCTAGCAAACTTGGGATCGAGTGCAGCCGTTGTGGTAATGCCAGCCAAGCTAAGATGTTGGTCCAGATGTCTTTTGTTGGAGAAAATCAGATGGTGCAGCGTTTCTGGTGCTGTAGAGCCGAGCTGACAGGTGTCGTCTTCGAAATAACCTTTTTCATATTCAATCATGATGGTTAGAAAAATCATAGCAATACTGTATGTATTTGATGATGGAAGCGCAAAAGAGATATATTTGGAAGAACTACTTAAGGGTAACAGGAAGAGTTGCCAAAACTTCACAATGAAATAAAATAAAATAAAAACATAAACCTTGAGAGAGCTTGATAATGACCTTACTATCCCTCAATTCCAGCTTAGTGGAAAAATCCCCAACCATTACACAAGGTAAGAGGCTAAGGGAGGGCTTCAATTGAATGACATTAAAGTCTGTTAAAAAGAATGGAGCTGAATATATTCATTAAACTTCACCAACTCAAACTCTCTCCTTTACTACTCCCTTTGTTAATATTTATTTATTAATTAAATTTTTTTTGCATTTAGTGCTAAATATATTGGTTACGAGGGCACTTAAGTCACTCACAAGAGGAATGAATTAATCAAACATCACAGAAAGAATTTGGTTTAGCGACTACTGTGAAAAGTGTAAAGTGTAAAAATTAAGTGTTCTTGTTTGGATTAGACTACTGTGAAAAGTGTAAAAATCATTTTCCTAATGCAGAATTCATCTGGTGAAATCTTTAGGTAGGATTTCTTTCAAAAAATGAGAAAGAAAATAGAAAAATCAAGTGTTCTTGCTTTTATGTGTTGTAGTTGAAGCAATTAATATTTCTAGTTGAAGTAGCAATTGTTGTAGTAAGTTGTGTTGAGCATCTTTGAGATTTGTTTATAGAAGTTGTTGATAAAAACAAAATGGTAGTCGAATAGAATTAAGGATATCTGAACCACTATAGATTATTCTTTTATTTGCTACTTTTCATCTCTTTTTTAGATTGCTGAATCTCTCCTTTGCTGGTAATTGGTACAAAAAATTGAAGAAAATAAAAAAAATAATTTACCACACCACTGTACTATTCCTTCTAGAGTGTTTGTCTAAAAAAACTAACGGATTCCTTAAACAAGATCCCACCTCAAAAATTAAGATTAGTGTTGTCATTACACTTTAATTTAGAAGTTTTTAGATAGTCAAAAAATCGCAAAAACTAGGTTCAATCTGTCTAGCTCCTCCTCTAGTATGTAAGAATTCTATAGTATGTCAGAAATGATACACTATGAAGAATCATTATATCGTAGTGTTAGGTCTTAAATTGGCTTCAATTTTGGCACCCCATCCATCTAAGTTTCGTACAGTTCTATTTGAGAAACATAAGTTTTTGAAAAAAGATCATTGAATTCGTTATTTATTCATTAAAATTATGTTCGAATTGTATTTTAATCATCTGATGCATTACTTGTTTGCATTTTTTTAACTGAGAATTTACAAGGACGACATTGAAACTAAACAAAAAACATAGACGGAGTGAAGAAGTGCTATTCGTGAATCGTTTTTCGTCGTTCAGCTGTTCTGGCCCTGTGATTATGACCCATAGTTCGATGTCATATACAATGAACCATGATGAAAAAAAAAAGGTTCGGTACCCTCACCAATAAGGGTCCATGTTAACCTCGGTTACACAGAAAATGTAGGGATATAAATTAGAAATTTTATAGATTCAGACAACGGGTAGACTATAAATACGGGTACAGCATTACGGAGCCCAAACAATAAAATTATCCACAAATGCCCTCAGAGATATTCGAACTTCCAACCTCCCTTCGTACCGTTTATTTTTTTTTTATTTTAAAGATAATGTTATACATATTAAAAACAAATATTTAGTCAAAAATTATTTAAAAAACAATCTTTCAAAGTTCTTAATAAAATAGTTGGCCAAAATAGGAATTTATATTATCTAAGACCAAATTTCAATGAATTTGTATAAAATAATTCAGCAATTTCATTTGAAAAGTTGACCAGAATATATTTATTTGACATTCTTTACTTTCTCCACTGTCCCGATAAATTATCTAGGAAACATACCTCAAAGGCCAAAACTGTTCACAAATTGTTTGTAATAAAGTGAAGTCATAGAAGGAAGAAAAAAGGCAAATGATGTAAGAGAAACCAGTCTCCTAAGAAATAAGCAAAGGATTCAAATTAGGGATAGAAGTAATGATCATTGCATTATTAATTAGCACCAATACTATGTATGCGTGTTTTAACAATAAATAAATAAGGAAAGAAAACAAATTATGCTGATACGTGTTCTTCATATTTGTCTGTATTCTCTTAGATGACGAATTACTACTATGATCATTATTAGTTGACATAGTTATTAATTAGCTATCTTAGTTAGTCTAACACCATGTTAAAACTACAATAGTTTTTCCTTTAAAAAACAAGTTTGAGGAGGAAATTCAAACGTAAGAAAAATCATTCTTAACCTTTAGACCTAAAGATTTTTTTCATAGCAATGATTTCTTTGAGACATAAAAAAAGCATATACTTCACAAAAATAAAGAAATAAATAAATACAAGAGAAACTCAGATTTACAAGGTGATATTATTTATTAACTTATATTTGTGCTGATTACAAAGTATCAAGATTATATTGCTAAGTTTATAAAAGGGCGTTTCTCGTATTTTTGCAGGGTCTGCAGAGGGGTTGGATTGCGAAGCGATCCGATGTACGCAGCTTTACCTTACATTTTTTGTGTAAGAAGTTGTTTCCGCGAGCTCGAACCCGTGACCTCAAGATCATAAAGAATCAAACTCTACCAGCTCTAAAGGCCTCTCTCATATTGGTAAGTTTATATTTAAATTATATAGGACACAACACAAGAAAACCAGTAACTTAGCGTGGAAAGAAAATTTGCGCTATGAAATTGCTGAGAAAACACCCTAAAGTCTAAGCTTCCAAACCTAGCCTAAAGCAGAGAAAATGCACTGAATCCCGTCAATTTGGGGAAACAAAATCCTCTATAAAAAACACATTTGGTCACAGCAGAAGGCATTCAAGGAACCAACAGATCTCATCAACTTCTTTGATTTCATTTCATCAAATTCTTAAGAAAGGAACCCTGATCAAACTACTCTTATAAATGAGAAGCTTAGGCCTTCTATTCTCATCATTTTTCCTTCTTGTTAACTCCATATCAATGAGGGGAACCTCTAGTGTTGTTTTTGTCGTTTCCATATTTCTTGGAAACCTGAATTTCTTCGCACTTTTTCCTTACAATATACATGCGATAGAGGTTACCTTCATTGATACTGAGGTTGACAGCAGGATTTACATATGCAAGATTTGCCCTTCACCATCATGATGGCTTCGAATTCGTGAAGAAGGTGATATTTATTTGATGTTTATAAATCTTCATGAAGTTCTGATGGTTGATATTGTTAAATATATTCGAATATGCAGATTGCCCATTCACCATCTAAACGCTGGAAATCTGCATGAGTTCAAGCTTCATTCTTTAGTTGCTTACATTTGAGGAAGAATTGAATGGTAGTATCTCATTAAATTTAATGACATAAGTCTTTTTGTTGAAGAGTCTGCATAAGTAAAGTAACCTGTCGAGCTGAGGTGCCTAGCTGAAGTGAGCAAATAACTAGCCGAGCTGAGGTGCCTAGCTGAAGTAAAGAATGGAGCACCGAGCCAAGGTGCTATACCGAAGCGAGGATCAAATAAGTACAGAAAGATCAAAGGAGTGTCGAGCTGAGGTGATAAGCCGAAGTAAGGCAGAAGTAGAAGCACTGAACCGAGGTGACTAGCCGAGGTGAGGTCAGAAGTACTTGAAGTTGAGATTAAGTGCTGAGCTAAACCATGCAGTGCCGAGGTAACAGAAAGAAGTGCCGAAGAGAAACGAGGCAATGCTAAGATAGAGCGCCTAGGTGAAAAGAGAATCTAAACGAAATCCCGAGCTAAATGAAGAAGTGACGAGGTAAGCTGAAATAAGGAAAGACCGAGGTAAGTATCTGAGCTAAAGGAAAGAATGCCGAAGCCGAGGTGATGAAGTGAAGACACTAACAAGGATGCCAAGCTGAGGAGATGAAGTGAAGGCATAAACGAATGGACCAAGCTGCGCTGAGTAAGAGAGAGCACTGCCGAACTGAAATACTTAGACAAATGAGAAACCTCGGAGACAGCACTGAAGAAATAAAATAGAGACATAGTGCAGCAGAAGTACTTATACGAATATAGTGCACATTCATCCACTAGCTTAGTGGACCAATAAACAATTGTAAATAAGAATATAACCATTAGAAATAGCCGTTGGTGGCATGAGGTCTCTTATCTCTTCCAAGCCTTATTAATGCAAATGCTTTTACATTTCATAGAGAAGTTCAATGGATGAAGTTCCACGATTAAGAACTTAAAGTCTGAATAAAATTTTCATAATATTCAGCCTCCAATTCATCTATTTTAGTTTACAATTTATTCTTACAAATTCTACAATGTGTGCTTTTCCAAAATGCTTTAAACCCCTTGCTTCCGCTTCATACTATGCAACTCTGAAATTCCAACACTTTTCTCTTTTGCTTTTGACATATTTTATTATTCTTGCATTGCATTTAGTTCTGTTTATGTTTACTCAAACGGTTGCTTTTCTTCCAATTCAACCCATTTTATCTTCAATCCCTGCGCTGAAAAAAAGCCAAAAATATAAAAATGAAAATATAAACATCCGAAATTTCTTTCCAAACATCAGTTTAGACTATAACACTCAAAATACCCAAATACGATATATAAAGCAATAAAAGTGACTCGAAGAAGACTCAAACCAGCAAAAATACCTATACTAATACGAACCTATCATTTTTTTCAGCTCATTTCTGCTCTATCCTAAGCGACTCTAGGGTTTTTGTAAGATTTTGCTTCAGGGTGACTGACGACTACATTTTCATGAGCCGTCCGTTGGCATAGATTTATAAAATCATTCTGTCCTTAGCGAGCTAATGAGTACCTAATTTACGTCCTCCAAACTATCTCGTCGGACTGAGATGTGTCCTCCAAACTATCTCGTCGGACTGAGATGTGAGGGCTCTTGGATTTGAGGTTCAACCTTTTGCTAGAAAGATTTATAAAATGATCTGATTGGCTTGTGATTTATTTCATTTAAGGGGTAGAATTCGCCTGATCAGTTTGTGGACTGTATTGAACAAAATTGTTACTGAACTTTTGTCTATTCGGCTGAGTCATCTGTTCCCTCAAATTGATTTTGGTTTTGGAAATTCGGACTTTGTACCGATTCGGAACTGGATTTGGATTTGAAATTGGAATTTGGAACTTTGGTTTTGGGACCGAATTTGATTTTGGACTATAACTTTGATTTTGAACTTTGCATTACATCGATTAACTTACATACAGACAAAAGGTGATTGACCAAAGTAGAAGACTCATATATATATTATATATTTTATTGGTTCTGGAGCAACTAATCATACTTGTTTCAGAACTATTTTAAATTTTTTTTACTTGTAATTGTTTTATGTTAAGTAATAAAATGTTTATTTATGTATCTATATACACAAATTTTAGTTCATGTCCATTGAGAGGGCGCCGACATTAACAGTTGTCAATACCGTCAGGAGTCTATTGGTAAAACAAAACAATGGGATACTACAAATTTTTTTCAGAAGAAATTGAACTTCGATAATTTTGCTTTAAAGCCTATGATATAATAAACTATTATATACAGTATGCATATGCAAGTTGTCTGGGGATCGAATCCTCCCACTCTATTTCTCTCACCTCACTCCCCATGCCACGTCTCCCCACCGCACGACACGTGGCAGTATGAGAAAGTGATGATGCTAGATGACCCTTAGTCTCACCATCCCTGCTGCCTGCAGTGGATAGTGGGATGAGGAAAAATGGGTGACGGGATCCGGTCCCAGTTGTCTATGTGTGCATATACCTCGTAGGTACACATTATAGTCCACAAGCGGCTTTTGGACTATTTAAACTGGATTGGACTCGATAAGTGCTTTAAATCCTGATAGTCCAATTCTGTTTTTCAGTCCGACCCAATAACCTCCCTGTTCCAATCTCGCCAGCCCAGTCGACAGTTTGCAGTTTGCTAAGCCAGCCCAAATGACAGAAAATGCTGTGATGCCTCAATACAAATAGGGATGATAAACGAACCGAACAATTTGCGAATTGTTTGAGTTTGATTCATATTTGATTTGAGTTCATTCGTTAATTTTACTTAAATGAGCTGAATTCGAACACATATTTGAGTTTGTTTAGTTAAACGAACCAAACTTTAAGGAATTAGTCATCAATGACAAGTAGACTATATAGAATTTTATCGTATTTTCTATCACAGCAGATTAGACATGTCATCTATATCAATTTAATGAAATTTCAGTCACATAGCAGAATCTCACTTAGCTCCACAAAATATAAAATAGGAAATGGAATAAAAAAAATTACTCGTACTTACGGATAGAATGATACCCATGGACTTTTTGAATCAAGTACATACTAACTTGACATTCACGCCTAAATGTTAAATATGATTGCTGATTGTGTAATTAAAGCACGTTCACAATCATAAAATTTGCCAAATCAACGTAACATGCGTCACATGCCGACATTTCAAAATGATGTAACAACCAAATACATGACTCTCTTTTGTAATAAAATAATTAACCAAAGTTTAGCAACTACATGATAAAGTTGCAATAGTTGATGGCCGCCTATTGAAGGCAAAGGGCATTTTTTCCCCTGTCGGACTGCACATGATTGTGCTCATACATTAATAGTCAACATGAACTATTTCAATAAAAAGGTAAGATGAAAGGTACAGAAATTAGGAGTATGCAGAGAAAGAACAAACACATCTAGCTGTTCGCCAGTTGTTTTGAATTTCTTCCAACATGGACAAGTTGAAGTTGAAGTAAGCCGAATCAAAATACAATACACGTGCACATACAAAACATAACTCGCTTTGTATTATTCGGAAAATTACTCAAAACCGAAACAACCAATCTAGGCACTCTAGCAATTATGACACGTCTCACCTTTTGGTTTTGTTACTCCCGTTGCTCACTTGTCATCTATGGCCAGCAACCCTATGCTTATATAGGACAACTATTCTAAGCAAAACCAAATTCTACTTGGACTAGGTAAACATATAATAAAACAAATCCTAATTAGAATAGATAAAGACAACTAAAGAATCTTAAGATAATGACTCTATCTTTAGTTCCTACTTTTTAGGAATCCTAATCCAATGAGGAAATTATCCAACAGAAGTAATGGATGTTTTTCACATCTTCCGGGAGCAAAAGTTTGAATCTCTGGTTTCAAAGGCTTTACTGTCTCAGTTTCATAGAGTTTTATATAGGATACAAATCAGGAGCTCATCGGTCTTTTAGATTGGTAAAGTATTACAAAAACCCATACAAGAAGCATACTACAAACCAGGTCTGTAATCCTGGATCTGATTAGGGCGGATTATTCAGGCCTTTGCTCCCACTTTGCACGTGTCTCGGTTTAAACCTGACACTTTTTTGGAAGCAATTTTTCAATCCGAGTACCAACTGAGCTATGTACTAGAGTCATCTTTTGTCATCGTAGATTATGAGATTGAAGCCGGACGTTTATTAATTAAACATATTATGTTGAAAGAGATATATATACATTTTACGATCTTAGTATAGTATTTCAAGAATATTAGTCTCTACATGTCTGATTTTGTCAAAAAAACGTAAAATGATTATTTGCATCTGGAAAATGTAAAATGGTTATATTTTCTTTCTGAATACTAAACTAGCAAATTGATGTCCACGTTTAAGCATATTTCGTGTTTTTCATATAATAAACGAATAAACTATTCCAATGGGAGGTGATTGACTTAGTGGATTAGGAAAATTATTAGGAGGATAATTAATTAAGATTATGAAGGGTAAGGTGGCATCTTATAATTTGTGGACTAAAAATGTTTCACCAATATTGTAGACTAGAAAATGTAATTCCTAGTTTAAGTAATGGTTTTTTTTTGTCACTTAAATAAGAGATTATGAGTTTGAAACCAGACATTTGTTAATAAGACAGATCCTGCTAAAATAGATATACATACATTTTAAGATCTCAGTATTTCAAGAAGAGTAATCTTTATATGTCTGATGGATGATAAGTTTAAAAAGAAAAAGAAATAAAAACCAGAAAACAACAACATTATCCTATTGTTTTAAAGGCTTTCCGTCTATGGCGGGGTATTGGAGGTCGGATGCACGCAACCATACCCATGTGTTAGAAACACACAGAGATTTTTTTGATGAAACGTAGTAAAAATTACGTCAATCTGTTTCGATCAACTGCTACTCCACAATATAAGAAGCGCATCCAATTTAGTGACTGAAAATAAAAATAAGAACCAACATGGGTTCTGAACAGAAGTTATGGCAACGCCAGCTTAAAGGGTAAGATTATTGATTACTGTTCCATGCATTTGACATAAATGTTTTGTCGAAGGAAACTTCCTCTGAATGGTAGAGAAGCATGACGACTTTCTCCTTTGGAAAAGTTCCATAATCTTTTTCTCTGTCAATATTCATTTATGTTTGTCACACGATAAGATGTTTCATCTTTTCACTGAAACAATTGCTTCAACTTGCTCCAAAGCATCTTTCAAAAAGACAATAAAAAAGTTGATGTAAAACATTACGTGTATTTTCTTAGATGTAATCTATCGGCTAAGTATTAGTTGAGCTAGGTCTTGAGAGATGTTATGTGTATTTTTCGAATAATATAACTCAAGGGGTTGATTGAATTGAGTAATTTATGTTTCAGTAAGCTGAAATCTTTACGCCATGTCAAGTTTTCAACTTCATTGCGGGCTTTATCAGTAGTTCAGATTGATTGGTAGTTTGTTCAATTGTTGAAGTCAGTGGCGTGTGGGACAAAGGCAATTTTTTTCTCATTATTTACCCCCTCGGGCAGCCAATTTTGTCGTTAGGGTGACTAAGTAATTGGTAGTTATTATACCACTTATTTATTAACTCTTAAGATATACGTAGTTAAGGAGATTGTTATCTTCATTCAATCAATCAATCATACCCAGTATATTCCAACGACACTATGTTAGAGTCTGGGAAAGGTGAACGGCAAGAAAACAATATCTTTATCCTAAAAGGTAGAAAGTTTGCTTCCATTGAGAGCCCCAGCTCTATATGTACCTGCATAAATAAAACAATAATAGAGGTATGATGTGCTAGTGTGTTAGTGAGGGAATTCAATAAATACAAATAGGAAGCTTCCGATATTAAAATAGCCATAAACGTGTATATGCACATATAATGCAAGACAAAGGCAAAAACAAAAACAAAAAAGTGCAAAGTCAACATAAAGTGCAGATGATATCCAAACCCCTAAATATACTCTAAGGTGCCCCTATATCCTGCCTAAACCTAGTTAACATTAATCTTCTGACTCCATAAACTCCTATACTGGACCATGTCCTCAGAGAGGTGCAAATCTAGTAGGTCATGCCTAATCCGCTTATCCCAAGTCATTTTGGACTTGCCTTTACTCATCTTTCCCTCTAGGTCATGCATAATCCGCTCATCCCAAGTCATTTTGGACTTGCCTTTACTCATCTTTCCCTCTACAATGAGACTTTCAACTGCTCTAACAGACACCATTGTCTATCTTCTCTTGACATGCCTAAACCATCTCAGCCCCCTTCTCTTATCTTACTAACAACCCCTAAACTTGATGCTTAAAACAAGAGGCATTTCACAGTTAGCCTATTTTTTATGTGTTTCGTTATATCTGTTTGTCAAAGAGTGTTACTCCTCAACCATTTTCTCAACTTTCTGTTTAAGACCCTACACTTTTCCTTGTTCCTACCATTCCAAATTAATTTGTAAAACTTGTATTTAATGGCAATTTGCTTTCCGTTATTTATATCTATGAAGTAAAGTGTAAGGATTTATTAAGTGAACTTTCGTCAATTGAGTTTTATAAGAGTTCCTTGTGTTATTTATGCTATAAAAAAGGCATTTCCGATATACTAGATTTCCGCATTTACGCATGGTCCAGAGACAGACTAGAACGTTTTGCGATCTGATGTACGCAGCCTTGCCCTACACTTTGTACAAGAAGCTGTTTCTGCGGCTCAAACCCGTGATCTCAAGGTCACAAAACAACAACATTATCTGTTGCTCGAAGGCCCGTCCTCATTGATATTTATATTACAAATAAGGATAAATTGACTAAACTACGTAAAATACATGGTTTTTTTGCTTTTATTCTTTTAGATTTATTTTTAGCATTGTAATTACAAGTTATAATCTAGAGTTTTTTTTCCGCAATTTTTAACTAATATGTTCTTTCACTCTTTATTATATGGGTGAAGTTGTGTTTTCCTTTTTTTTTTTTTTTTGGATTGGAAGAGGTCAAGTTGTGGATCACATGGAAGAGTACGTGTATGTTAATTGTCATGTAATTGAAAGCTTGCACCGACGTATGTGTTGCTTTTACTTGTTACGTGAATGTGCAATTGATTCCAATCATAGGAAAAGAAAAGCTTCAAATGGGAAAGATAAAGAGAATACCGTTATAATAACATCATGATTTCTATTATATACGTCATTTTTCAATCCTTAGGTTAATGGTACTTTAGTGTCTGCAAACTTATTGTAAATTTTTTATGTTGTTATTCAGTATTTATAACTTATAAGATAAGCTTGTTGTTCTTTGTCCAATCTCAACACGAACACAAATGTCATAATAAGGATGAATAGATCAATGGCATGAATTAGGGATTCATTATTTGGTACGAAGAAAAAGATGGCTATCCTGAGAGGGTTTTACAAGAAAGAAAATCCTAGTCACAGAAGGAAACTGAAAGTTATAAACTAGAAAAAAAGTCAAAAATAAATAATAATAGTAATAATAAAACAGGGCTGAAAATCGAAAACTATGCTACCCATTGGACAGCTACATTGTCCCGCCGGATGTGGAAGTAATATTTTAATGGGAAAAGCAGGTTATGATTGTTGTTGTTTTTATAAGGGGAATCGAAAAAATGCCTAGCTTTGCCGTTGTATCTGATTTCATAACATTACTAGTGTCAACCGTATTACGATTATCACTTGTCTGTAAAACAATTTATCAGCCATCGTACATCAGAGATGGATATA
>AP025051.1:32319526-32358454 GCA_036186865.1 Eustoma russellianum
TGGTACATGTTTCGACGGGAGAACACTGATATTTCCTCATTGAAATAATCCATTACTAAAGGATGAACCCCAACCATTAAGAGTCCCTGCCACACCCAGTCTCAAAGGTAGTGTAGGAAGGTAATTTCAGGGCTCTCCCATTCACTTAGGCTCTACTTACCCATTTTAATGTTACCAATGGTACATGTTTCGACGGGAGAACACTGATATTTCCTCATTGAAATAATCCATTACTAAAGGATGAACCCCAACCATTAAGAGTCCCTGCCACACCAGTCTCAAAGGTAGTGTAAGAAGGTAAATCAGGTACCCAACGGCCTGCTAGCAGAAGCTTGGTCATTTACACAGTAGTCTGCATAAGAGCCCCCAGCACTGTAATCAGGTACCCAACGGCCTGCTAGCAGAAGCTTGGTCATTTACACAGTAGTCTGCATAAGAGCCCCCAGCACTGTAATCAGGTACCCAACGGCCTGCTAGCAGAAGCTTGGTCATTTACACAGTAGTCTGCATAAGTGCCCCCAGCACTGCAGGCAAGCCTACAGGCCAAGAAGCTCTCACGCTATGCACTGGGAAGGGGCTTTCTTGACCTTGGCAAGAATTGAACCCCTGACCTCCCTTTCGAGAACCCCTGTCCGGAACCAGTTGAGCTATGTCACGGGGACAAATAGTTCATTACTAAAAACGCTGAAAATGATCTACTTTCCGACGTCCAAAAAAAAGCCCGATATGGCCAAATTTTCCACATTGCGGAGCTTTGAAAAACGAGGTTCAACTGTAATTTTTATGCCTGAAGCTTTAACAAGACGTAATATTATGGTCTTTTAAAGTTTCTTGCACTTTAAACTGCATTAGTCCTCGGCCATCTTTGAATGATCTTAGGCACCCAACAAACCTTCATTCAAAGTTTGTCCCAATTCAAAATTCTACCCACAGGAAAATTACTTTACAGCTTTAGTTTATCTATTCTTTGGGGAATTCTTTTCCTTTTTCTTTTCGGTACAGCAATTATTTAGGAGATGAGAATGCTGTCATTATTCTAAACCCAGGACCAGTCACGAGCTAAAAAAGAGACTTATAGTTGTGGCCATTGAAAATTCCTTATAAAAGACTGATAGATCATACAAATTACCATTATGTAACAGTTTATTTATGTTTGGGAAATGGTTTCACCAGCTAACTGATAGATCATACAAATTAATATTATGTAACGGTGTATATATGCATGCTAAATGGCCTACTAAGCAACGATTAACCATAAGATTCGAGCTTAGTTTTTTTTCTTCTAAGTTCTTTTTAAGTGAGTGAATATTAACAACGGAGATAATCTTCACTGGCTTGTTTTATTAATTGTTACCTCTAACACAACGATCCTTATAATATTAAATAACTTACGTGATATTACTATAAACCGATGCAAAAATTGATGAACTTACATGATAAACCGCAGATGACGAATGTGTTGGACACAATCAATCATGTACCAAGACACAGTCGTACACTGTGTGCATATGAAACAACAAAATAAATCAAACCCGGGGCGAGTCGAGGACTCTGTCCTTAAGACGTATTGCTCCGGTATACTGTGCCCAACCGGTATGAGCAATCGTCTCCCAGGATACAACGGGTACCTGTTCAGTTGAGCGGCACTGCTGAACTTGAACTCCTAACGCTAGAGTGTCCTGACTTCTCCCGGACGATATGCAAGACTCACGTGCTATGAATGCCAAATGCTTTAATGCTTGAATTATGTTGTAAGTGGTGTGTAAAGAGTGCACCCTTAGCCCTCTTTATATAGGGGAGTCGGAGGTACCGTAACCGTTGGATCAAAACCGAAGTTTAATTTAAGCCGTTAGATTAAAACCTCCTATCCAGATTAGGATGGTTTAATCTCAGCCTTTAGATCAAAGATAAATTAACAGGTTTAAACCTGGAGCGTTGGATGGAAACCATATTCGGTTAAGCGGTTAAGACAGTTTAAATCTCGGCCGTTAGATTCAAGCTGCCTTTCTCATTACCGTTAGATCATAACAGATGATCTTATCTGAAATGGAGGAGGATAGAGTTTGATTCATTTTTGAATCAAACCTGCCTAAACAGAACAAATCTGCCTGCTGTCAGACTTCGATCGATCACATCGATCGATCGAAGTGACATCGATCGATCGATGTGATCGACTGATTCTGACTGAGCACTTCATTCGATCAACTTGATCGATCTAAGTGACATCGATCGATGTCCTCTGATTGACTTAGATCGATCTACCAAGAGATCGAAGTCCTCTGATCCACTTCGATCGATGACATCGATTGATCGAAGTGACATCGATCGATCGATGTCATCGATCGATGTCCGTCAGATGCTTTTTACCGCCACATGGACACTTCCAACGTGGCATTCCTCCATACGGGTGACACCTCACCCATCCATAACATTTCCATCTACTTTGAGCATTAATTTCACATTCACACAATCTCAACATTGAGTGATTCCACATCCTAACATTAACAACTCGTTACGTAGATAATTAAGGATTCATTAGTTTTCGATTTCATTATCGGAAACTCATTAAGCTCAAAGTACGTTGCTCAACCAAGTTTAGCAACACTCATTAACGGGCCAAAGCCCAAATCTTCAATCCCCAACGATGGGCCAAAGCCCAACCTTAAATTCTCCAACAATCCCCCACATGAATGGAAATTAATGCAGACACATATGCAGACTCTGAGGAGAAGTCAGACAAGAAAATATTGCATCAGAAGAGGTAGCTTCTGGCTTTGAACCTTTCTTAGTGATGTACCATCGGATCCATTCGGCTAAGTAGTGACTTGATGTCTTGAACTAGTCAGCCTTTGTTGTGAACCAAGACAATGATACTCACACAATATTTCCTTTAACACCCTTTTGGTTCTCATGGTTGTGTTCGTTTTGGCCATGAACAACCTGGTTTCAGAAAGTGTTTTAGAGAAATCTTGCCACCTAGACTTTCTCATAGAAGCGGCCCCACTTCACACTTATATAGGTGATTCCTATCAAGAGTATTCTGCCATACTCCACTTGACGCATCAAGATATAGGACATCATTAAAAGCCTTAGCTTACCCTAAAATCTCTGCAGACAGCACTTTTATTAGACGGAATGAGCAAGTACTAACTGAACCTTCATAACTTAGTTGTCCCATTGAACCAAGATTATGGGATCTCCAGTCAACAAGGTTGGGTTACCATTACAAAGATTCATGCATTATGGGCTTCAATCCCATTCCGTTTGTCAATCTTGACATATGATCTCTAGGCAAGCCTTTTGTAAGCGGATCCGCAAGATTCTCCATTGATTTTATATAATCTATGGAAATCACGCCATTAGAGATCAACTGTTTAATGGTATTATGTCTTCGACGTATGTGTCGTGACTTACCATTGTAAATGCTGCTTTGCGCACGTCCTATAGCTGACTGACTATCACAGTATATGCTAATAGGAGCAACTGGCTTAGGCCAGCACGGAATATCTTCCAGAAAATTCCGAAGCCACTCAGCCTCTTCCCCAGCTTTGTCCAATGCTATGAACTCAGCTTCCATAGTGGACCGAGCTATACAGGTTTGTTTCGTGGATTTCCACGACAGAGCAGCACCCACCAACAGTGAACACGTATCCACTGGTGGACTTCGAGTCCTTACTGTCTGATATCCAATTTGCATCGCAATATCCTTCTAATACTTCTGGATATCTCGTGTAATGTAATCCAAGATTCATTGTGTATTTCAGATACCTCATCACTCTGTTAAGAGCTTTCCAATGATCATCACTTGGATTACTGGTAAACTTGCTCAACTTGTTTACCGAACACGCTAAGTCTGGTCTTGTACAATTCGTTATGTACATCAGACTCCCGATCACCTGAGAGTATTTTAGTTGAGCTACCGGTTCGCCTCGATTTTCCTTAAGTGCATACTTAAGTCGAGTGGGGTCTTTACCGGTTTCACATCATCCATATTGAACCGTTTCAGGACTGATTCAATATAGTGTGTTTGTGACAGTATGAGTCCCTCAGTCACCCTAGAAATCTTAATTCCTAGAATAACATTGGCAACTCCCATGTCCTTCATATCGAAGTTCCTCGTCAACATCTTCTTTGTGTTTAAGATTATGTCCCGAGTACTTCCCATGATAAGCATGTCGTCTACATAGAGACATACTATCACAAATGCATTCTGTGTGCTCTTAATGTACACACATTTATCGCATTCATTGATCTTGAAGTCATTTGACATCATTACCTGATCAAACTTTAAATGCCATTGTTTGGGTGCTTGTTTAAGTCCGTACAAAGACTTAACAAGTCTACATACTTTCTTCTCTTGTCCTGGAACGACAAACCCCTCGGGTTGTTCCATATAAATTTCTTCCTCTAACTCACCATTAAGAAAGGCAGTCTTTACATCCATTTGATGGATTTCCAAATCATAGACTGCAGCAATGGCTACTAGCATCCTTATGGAAGTGATCCTAGTCACTGGTGAGTAGGTGTCAAAGAAGTCAAAGCCTTCTTTCTGTCTATAGCACTTGGCTACTAACCTGGCTTTATACTTCCCAATAGACCCATCCTCTTTAAGTTTCTTCTTAAAAACCCACTTACAACCAAGTGGTTTACTTCCAGGTGGAAGATCAACCAACTCCCAAGTGTGGTTTTGAAGAATTGAGTCTATCTCACTGTTAATTGCCTCTTTCCAGAATGTAGCTTCTGGAGTTGACATAGCCTCAGAAAAGTTCCTTGGCTCATTTTCTACCATATAGGACAGAAAATCAGGTCCAAACGAAGTTGGCATTCTGGCACGCTTGCTTTGACGAGGTTCCTCAGTTTCTTGAGGAGTCGTCTCACGCAATCGCTTACTCGTGCCAGCTTCTTCACTGTCTTTACCTTTCTTCGGAAAGATATTTTCAAAGAACACTGCATTCCTTGACTCCATGACAACGTTTTCATGTATGTCAGGAATATCCGACTTGTGCACCAAGAACCGATATGCACTACTGTTAGTTGCATAACCGATAAATATGCAATCAACCGTTTTAGGCCCAATTTTCACCTGTCTTGGCTTAGGTACAACAACCTTTGCCAGACACCCCCACACTTTCAAATATTTGTAACTAGGCTTGTGGCCTTTCCAAAGCTCGTATGGGGTTACATCCATTTTCTTAGATGAATTCTGTTTAAAATGACGTTGGCTGAGAGAACTGCTTCCCCCCACAAGTTCTGAGGTAAACCCGAACTTATCAACATAGCATTCATCATCTATTTAAGAGTCCGGTTCTTGCGTTCAGCAATACCATTCGATTGAGGTGAATATGGTGCAGTCGTTTGATGAATAATGCCATGTTCTGAACAGAATTCATTAAACGGTGTATCATATTCGCCACCTCTATCACTTCGAATTGTTTTAATTCGTTTGCTAAGTTGATTCTCAACTTCATTTTTATAATCCTTGAAAGCATCAAGGGCCTCGTCTTTGCTGCTTAGCAAATATACATAACAGTATCGTGTGCAATCGTCGATGAAAGTTACAAAATACTTTTTACCACCTCTTGTTTGCACAAACTTTAAATCACACACATCGGTATGAATTAAATTCAAAGGTTCAGTGCTCCTTTCTATTGAAAGAAATGGCGTCTTTGCCATCTTTGCTTCAACACATATTTGACATTTTCCTTTATTATTAAAGTCCAGTTTGGGCAATAAGTCAAGATTACTCATACGTTGTATTGACTTGTAATTAACATGTCCCAAACGAAAATGCCATAAACAAGAAGACTCAAGCATGTAAGCAGAAGAGGAAGCAATTTTATTAGCCTCTGCGGGCAAATCTCTTTTGGGTACAATAGTGATGACATTCAATTTAAACATCCTATTCGACAAGTACCCCTTCACCAAATACATGCCATTTTTCGAAAGAATAACTTTATTGGATTCTAACACTAGTCTAAAACCATGCATGACTAGAAGAGATCCAGATACTAAATTCTTCCGAATATCAGGGACGTGCAGCACATTCTGCAGAGTCAGATGCTTCCCTGATGTGAGCTTCAGAACAACTTTTCCCTCGCCTTCAATCTTCGAGGAGGCCGAGTTTCCCATGTAAAGTTGCTCATTGTTCCTAGGCTGGTACTCCGTGAACATCTCTCTGCTGGAGCAAACATGTCTAGTGGCGCCAGTATCAAGCCACCACTCGCGTACGTTCCCCACAGCATTGCACTCTGAGACCACCGCACAGAGATTCAGATCATCCAATGCATCGACTATGTTCGCCTTTGCCTTGGATTGTTTCTTCTTGGGCTTTCTGCATTCATTGCTGACATGCCCCTGAATGCCACAGTTGTAGCATTTCCCGGTGAACTTCTTGGCGATCTGCTTACCTTTCTTGTTCACCCCGAGTTGGCTCTTCTTTTTCTTGGCCTCTGCAACATGGGCCTTAGCCTGACTAGAGCTAGATTGTGGCGCTCTTTCAGATCTACGATTGTCCTCCTCAATGCGGAGTCGAACTATTAGATCTTCCAATGTCATCTCCTTTCTCTTGTGTTTGAGATAGCTTCTGAATTCCCTCCACGAAAGAGGTAGCTTCTCAATCACTGCTGCCACGACGAAAGATTCACTGAGCAACATGCCCTCCTCTTCCATCTCGGCAACCAACGTCTGAAGTTCCTCAACTTGAGAAACAACAGTGCGAGAATCAGACATTTTGAAATCCAGGAATTTGCCGACAATAAATTTCTTAGTGCCGGCATCCTCCGTACGGTATTTCTTTTCCAAAGCCTGCCACAAAGACTTTGCGGTCTTGTACGTACAGTACAAACCATACAAGGAGTTGTCCAAACAACTCAGAATATGGCTCAAACAAACATAATTGTTGAAGTTCCAACCTTCAACAAAATGTTGGTTCTGCATATTCTGGGCTTGGTCCTCCAACGGATCCACCATAGGCGGGTCCTCAGTCAGAAAGTTTGCCAATCCCACAGCAGTCAAGAAGAACAGCATCTTCTGCTGCCAGCGCTTGAAGAAGCTCCCACTGAACTTCTCCGGTTTCTCCACTTGGGCCACTACAGGACCCTGCGCAGGAGGAGCATGTCTTGGCACCCCCAGCAGTTGGTGCCATCGGAGCAGAACTCTGAATGTCTGCACCATGAACCGAGCCTGAGCTTGCGTTCTCCATCAGATTACTGTTCAGTTGATCAAAAACGAATAGATCAGAACAGAATCAGATTTAAGAAAGGAGTAGAAGTAGACTGCAAATCAGTACGAAACTGCTTTTGCGCAAATTAAAACGGTACAGAAATTAATTGAATTGAAATACGTCTTAAGATTGTTGGACGCAATCAATCCTGTACCAAGACGCAGTCGTACACTGTGTGCATATGAAACAACAAAATAAATCAAACCCGGGGCGAGTCGAGGACTCTGTCCTTAAGACGTATTGCTCCGGTATACTGTGCCCAACCGGTATGAGCAATCGTCTCCCAGGATACAACGGGTACCTGTTCAGTTGAGCGGCACTGCTGAACTTGAACTCCTAACGCTATAGAGTGTCCTGACTTCTCCCGGACGATATGCAAGACTCACGTGCTATGAATGCCAAATGCTTTAATGCTTGAATTGTGTTGTAAGTGGTGTGTAAAGAGTGCACCCTTAGCCCTCTTTATATAGGGGAGTCGGAGGTACCGTAACCGTTGGATCAAAACCGAAGTTTAATTTAAGCCGTTAGATTAAAACCTCCTATCCAGATTAGGATGGTTTAATCTCAGCCTTTAGATCAAAGATAAATTAACAGGTTTAAACCTGGAGCGTTGGATGGAAACCATATTCGGTTAAGCGGTTAAGACAGTTTAAAATCTCGGCCGTTAGATTCAAGCTGCCTTTCTCATTACCGTTAGATCATAACAGATGATCTTATCTGAAATGGAGGAGGATAGAGTTTGATTCATTTTTGAATCAAACCTGCCTAAACAGAACAAATCTGCCTGATGTCAGACTTCGATCGATCACATCGATCGATCGAAGTGACATCGATCGATCGATGTGATCGACTGATTCTGACTGAGCACTTCATTCGATCAACTTGATCGATCTAAGTGACATCGATCGATCGAAGTGATCGATCGATGTCCTCTGATTGACTTAGATCGATCTACCAAGAGATCGAAGTCCTCTGATCCACTTCGATCGATGACATCGATCGATCGAAGTGACATCGATCGATCGATGTCATCGATCGATGTCCGTCAGATGTTTTTTACCGCCACATGGACACTTCCAACATGGCATTCCTCCATACGGGTGACACCTCACCCATCCATAACATTTCCATCTACTTTGAGCATTAATTTCACATTCACACAATCTCAACATTGAGTGATTCCACATCCTAACATTAACTACTCGTTACGTAGATAATTAAGGATTCATTAGTTTTCGATTTCATTATCGGAAACTCATTAAGCTCAAAGTACGTTGCTCAACCAAGTTTAGCAACACTCATTAACGGGCCAAAGCCCAAATCTTCAATCCCCAACGATGGGCCAAAGTCCAACCTTAAATTCTCCAACAGAATGTACAACAAATATAAACAAAAGACATACACAATAAACAAAGTATCTATAATATCAAAAAAAAAAAAAAACCATTTTCGTCATCCCTCTTAAAACTATATTCTCCGCCAACAATAAGGATGAGATCTAGTGTGTCGATTCTTTGTGTATCATTCGTGTCATAGATTCAAAGAGTTACTAGAGATGTAAAAAGAATTTTAGACTCACTAGCCCATTGAATATATAACATTATAGAATTTGCACACTATATCTCATCCCACAAAAGACCTATTATTTTATAGGGCACCACATGTAGATCTTGGCACAAAAGGCTACCCGCTATGAGCATCCAAACGTTATTTTAAGCTTTGTTTCTCAGTTATTAAGAGATAAGTGTTCGTGATTCATATATGGGATATGTAGTTTAATTCTTAAATTTTCAGAGTTCATGGTTAGATATTGCAGCCTTTTTCTGTTTTATTTTTCCTTTTTTTTTATGACTACTTGATACTTTTCTTTTTTGAGGAAAAATACATGTCGCAATTGACAAGGTCCATTTTATGAAGCTACGTTATTTCTCAGATAAAATAGTAGAAACGTCGAACTTCTCACATGCTGTATTTAAGAGGAAATCGCATTTTCCAAGCGAAGTTTCTGACCCATAAATCCTTACCCAGATTCTGAATTTTATATGGGAGTAATCTTCGTGTGAAAAATTGCTCCCAGTGAATTTAGCAGCTGTTGTTTCATTCTCATCAAGTTGATAAAAAACCATATCCATATTTTAATAAGTGTAGTTTAAAACATAAAATGTTTTTTCCCTTTTTTCTTTTTGTTATGCATCGCTGTAAAACACCAATAACACGTTATTTTTTCTTTTTTTCACCTTTTTCTTATTTTTTAATTACTCATCCTATCATTTCAACCACCAAATTGATATGAGTCGAAGAACATTTTAGTCTAGTTGACACTCTGTTATTGATATTTTAACTGATTATATTTGAGTAAGTCACATGTTTCGCTTTTCCTTTTTATTGTATCACATATATGTCATAAAATGTTTACGTATATATTAGAAAGAAAACTACCAACATGCTTATTTAAAAATTCATGGAAAGAAAACGAAATTGCTCTTCTCCATTGATGAGGCAAAATTAATCTGCTCAGATAAAACAAAAATCATTAGTCAGTCAAATAGTCACGTAGTTCAGGCTCAGCTACTTGACTGGTCAGCCCCGGCCAGAAGGCCTTAACCTCGGCCACTATCATCTATGATTGAAGCACGTTTATTGAAGTAACTAAGACATACCCCAAGCATAATTCTTGGTCAGCTCAGCTGCACACCTGAGTCAGGTCGACACTTATGACCAGAAATGGTTAAGAACCGTAACTAGTCTTCTGAGACCAGCCCGACATACTGTACCTCAGCTCGGCAATGCATTAGTCAAGACAAATGCTTCTGGTCAACCTCAACAAGTGAATATTCAAATGTCTGATCAACAGTGCATAACAATACAAGGACTCAGGTTCTGCTCGGCCTCGGAATAGTCTTGGCCTCAGCTTCTTGATTGTCCCGAGATCAAGCATCGGCCTCAAACTTTGGGAAGATATTTATCAACTGCCGTCTGTGACCCACCAAGACAATTCTGCAAGTGTTTTTCCAAGTGTTACACATCGCTTGGCTAAGTACAAAACCATCATTGTTGGCCGACCTATATATCGTAGATTCAGCCACTGTCACAGCCGTATTTGCAGGCATATGTTCAATCACATAGTATGCCTGCAACAGACAAAGTAGCCCTTCTAACACACGTAACAATCACATCATCGGGCAGAGGACTATTCTATCAATTTTGTGCATAAAAATGCCTCTTTCCAAACGAAAGAGGGGGAAGCCAACTTGAACTTTTGGAGCCTTTTCTTTAAGGAAAGAATTCTATATTATCCAAACCAGAAGATCTTTCAGTGAGAGATCTTCCAAACCGGCATCTCGACCGACACCTAAACACTTCTATTCTCATTAAGATCTTGAGCCAGGTTTATTCTAAATCTTTATTGCAGCAAAAAAATGCATACAAACATACTTATAACTGACTTGAGCGTCGGAGGATTTTCTCAGGGCAGCGCCCTGGGCCTCTAACGTTTCTCTTCCTTTTCAGGTTTTATTGACGAACTTAAACGGAGAGATAACAACAAACAACAAGGATCATCACTGATTCATCCGGTGAGGATCTCGGCCTCATCATCTATATAATATAATTTAACGAGGGGAGAGAATTGACCTTATAGAGAGTGAACTTGCTTTAACAAATTTGCATTTCACCCAAAAAAAAAAAAACAAAGAAAATATATGTGCGTATTACGTTTTTCTCATTCAAAAGCGGCTAAGTAATTTTTGATTTACATTGTGTCTAAACGTTTATAAGACTATACTATAGATTCTGATACAATCTTTTGCATTCTAGATATACGAGTCCTTTTCTAAATTCTTGTGTACGACACATATGTCACGAAATCTAATTTGGAACGTTCTAGCAGAATTACAAGAATATTGGAAGAGCACCTAGGCCCTAGCGGATGATTCCCCACTGGACAAAAAATGCCAAAAATGCGAGAAAAGATACTTCATTACTTGTCCTAAAACAAATCTTTGACAGGGGACCAAGCTACCACATACTATTACTCTATGATAAGCCAAAATTGATGATCCCATTCCCCCTTAAATGCTATCTGAGCCATAAGAACCCAATATTTCCACTTCTAGACTAGATCTTCTCACCTTCGTTACTTCATCTTTGTCTTTATATACTTGCTATCTATCAAAAAAGCGTTCTCCGTGCATTAAGCTCTCCCGTCTGCGCAGGGTCCGGAGAGAGACCGGATCGTTTTGCAACCAAATATACGCAGTATTACCATACACTTAGTGTAAGAGGCTGTTTCTGCAGCTCGAACTCGTAACTTCAAAGTCACAAAACATCAACCTTACCAGCTGCTCGAATTTCCGTCCTCCTACCATCACTATTAGTTATTGCCATATGGTTGTTCTTAGCCACTACTTAGTATTAGGAAACTAAATGAGCATTATGAATTAGGTCCATATGTCCGTAACTTATTGACTCCCGAAAAACAATTTGTCTGAAGAAGGAAAAAGAAAAAGAAAAAAAAGAGTGGGTGATGGGCATGGTCCTATAAGCAAACTTACGATATTAGATAACATATACCTTTGAGCTGAAATTCGAAACCGTAAGCACTTTTGAGTAGTTTTGCTTTTTA
Organism: Eustoma russellianum; assembly: GCA_036186865.1. Lineage (NCBI taxonomy): Eukaryota > Viridiplantae > Streptophyta > Magnoliopsida > Gentianales > Gentianaceae > Eustoma > Eustoma russellianum. The sequence continues at coordinate 32,331,373 of AP025051.1, forward strand.
AAGTCAGAATGATTAAGATATCTTGGATACGTTTTTTTTCTCTTATGAGTTAGATGATTAAATAGAATATGTATTTGAACCGTTTAATTACCACATCGTCCTAGGGCCTCTGTTCCGGATGGGATTCCTTCACCGCGTGCGGTGACTCACCGCACTCCCCACCACGTGACATGTAGCAGCAGGGGCGGTGAGAGAGGATGTGTGAAGGGATCTGAACCCCCTCTTGTTCGGTTAGACTAAATCTCTCGATTTGACTCTTTGATATAACAAAGAGTCTCTGTACAATTAAACAATTTTTTTTTCCTTTGATATAACAAGGAGTCTCTGTGCAATCAAAGAGGTTTCGTTACAGAAGGGCTCAAGCCTGATAACTATCCAGTTAAGGCTGTTGAATAATCCAAACAGATCGTGAACTCTTCGAGTTCGGTTTCGTGTTCAGTTCGTATTCATTCAGTAATTATTTGTTAACAAGCCGAATTCAAACAGGTATTCGGATTTGTTTAGTTCAACGAGCCGAACTGTGCGCGTATTGTTTGGCTCGTTCAAACAGTTATAAGGTAATCGAATCGAACTCGAACCAATTTTAAAGTTTGTTTAGCTAAACAAATCCGAATTCAAAAACTTAGTATCAGTTTGGTTCGGTTCGTCAACACCCTAATCTCAGTACAAGAGTAATACCTACTAAGCACATCTTTTTTCTGAGAAATATAAAATGTAGATGCATATGTTTATCTTGGAACTGTTTGAGTATTCATAGGATTTTGTACTTAACATGTCTAACTCTGATGCCCAACATGCTAGTCTGTGCTCATTGTTTGCTTAGAATTAAATTTAGATGACACTTGTTAATCATGTGATGTACAGTTTACTTAATTTAGTCTGCTTAAACATAAGATTTTGAAACCCGTCATGTTTGCTGACTACTACAATTGGATAAAATATTTTTGAACAAACCAAAAATGTAAATTTACAATTCCACTTATTAAGTTCATCATTTTGCAAAGCAATGGCACGCGCATATGTGAGTTTTGCAACAGTCACATATATATCATGTGTGTGTATGTGTATATATAAATATCTACACACATGTATGTATGTATGTATGTATGTATGTAGTATGCGAGTTATGTGGTAGGTCATGTAAAATAGCAACAGCATATGTTACGCAGTAAGAACCAGAAGGGTTGAATGTTCAATGGCTGCTATGTGGCAAGAGTGTAAGTAATACCAACAATAATAATAAACTAAAAATAGCATTAATTGTAATACTCATCAATTATCAACTATAAAGTCCTAGATTTAGCAGGTAGGGAGGCATCAACAAAAACAATAACATTACTCATTACTTTAGAAACTCCTGTCTATTGTGGGGAGGTCGGATGTATGTAACTATATTCATATGTCAGAAACACACAGAGATCGTTTATCGATGACTCATAATGAAAATTGTGTAGTGAAGTGGAAGAGTTGACCAGACGTAGGTACCCTCCTTTAGCCGTTAGTAGCTGATATACATATAAAGTGAGCCCATTTAATTGTTTTCTTGTCCAAGTTGAAAGTTGAGGAGCTTTTCCTGAAAACTCACATGCAAGAAATTAATTGAAAAGAAATTATGCCGACAATTCCTTCTATTAGCCTCTTTGTATTTTTTCCCCCAAACTTAGTAGCATGATAGATTGTTCATGCATTCAGATATTTCCTAAAAATGGAAACTTTGATGTGTTTTAAAATTGAATTATTCCAACTTTTGAAGCAAGTGAGGCTTTCTGTAAAATAAAATAAAAAAGCATATGAAAAGCCCAAGTTGTTCCGACCTTTTTGCCCTTTTCAATTTTCCATTACTTCTTGAAATTAATTGTCCAGATTTTCCATTTTTACGTGTAGTTTTCAAGATAGAAACCTCCATCACATACCGTGATTCAAATTTGCAACTAGACAGTTTAATCATACAATTATTTTAATAAAGGGTAGTATATTACAAAGAGGATTATGCGAACAGTAATTGAGTATTTTCACCAATGCGTGTGGAGTTTTGGTGCATTAATCTATGAAAAGGTTTTGTTATAGACATCACTTATGACGGGGATATGATCCCCTCATCGCAAAGTGGTGCGGTGACGCGTGACCACGCGACATGTGGCAGGAAGGGGGGTTGGTGAGGCTAGATGCAGGTGACCCTCATCTAGCTTTACCACCCACCCTTGTTACCACGTGTCGCGCAGTTACAAAAGGGGTGAGGAAAATGGGGGTGAGGAGATTTCAACCCCTTATGACGTTGATCCAACACCAAAATAAATACAACAACAATACACACCCAATATATTCCAACGACGGCAAAAATTATCACTAGGGCTTGAAGAGGATGAGAGGCAGACAAACAACTCCATCTCAAAAGATAGAGAGAATAAAAATTCTTTTGCACCTTTTGCAAAATCTTTTGCATCTATGATTAACTTTTTTTAAGTCTTAAATTTGTTTTTCCTTTCTTTTGATGGCTTAGTATAGCTTACATCTAACCTTCGAATTTATGGTATAAAATAACAGGAAATAAATCAATTCAAAGACAAAATGGAATGTCATAGTATAAAGGGTGAATACTTATGCAAATAGGGTGGGTTATTATTCACCGAATCGGAGATGCATTAAGAAGAATAGCTTACTGGTAAAATTCAGTTGCCATCTCGGATTGCAAAGCAGGAATTATGAAGAATGACAACTGTTGATCAATAAAGTTTAGCATACACTGAAAATGAATGTCCTTATTTTCTAATTGTTTTGCATTTAATGGCCGATGATACAAGTATCCTATGCTTGGCCACCCCCACACCCTCACCCCCAATGTTCTCTGAGACAAGGTTACCCCCCCCCCCCCCCCCCAAAAAAAAAAAAAAAAAAACCCAATGTTCTCTGAGACAAGGTTAAATTAGCATGGGCTCATGCTCATTTGGATAGTTTATTGTTGATATTTTACCTTAATAGGAGACGCCAACAAGACGTAACTCAAGCCATTGTTGATAAAGCTTAAGTTCAAAAGGTTTTCAGTTTAAATGTTTGCAAGTGGATCCACTTGAGAAGAAATGTAGAAGGGATTTCAAAAGTTTGAAAAAAAATAAAGTTTGACGTTTCACCTAAGTTGAGACCGAATATTCAGCTTGCTTCGTATATATACTTCGAAACAATGTGGTAATGGAGTAGAATTAAGGAATTTTAACCACCATATAGTCACTTGTAAAAACATCCAATAAGACAGTGTGCTTGCATATACTATATGAATGTTGTGTTATATTGTCAAACTAATAATCTTATTTTAATTTATCATATAGACCACGTTGAATGAATCGAGTCATTTACCTTCTAGTAGGTTAGTAAGTCATTGGGCCGCCTGGAATTTCTATTCTTCCAAAGCTATTTAGGTTTTAACCTTAAACCATATCTTCAAAGCTACCAAATCATGGAATTACTGTCTTTAACTATCTATGCCCTGTGCATTTGAAAACATTTCCACCATATTTAAAGTTTCAGCGCAACCTTTCATTTCTCTTCACCAAATAATTGGCCAAACCTAAAAGCCAGTACATACAATATGTTCACTACATTGAATGTACAATTTTCTGCTCCTCCAAATTAAAGAGAGATCATAGTTTTCCTGCACCACCTAAATTCCCAGACCAAAATCTATCACAAACTTTATATCCTAAAATAAAAGCAGAACTTTAAAAGAGAAACTCCTAAATTGTTCTCAAAAAAAAAAAAAAAAAAAAAAAAACTAATTTCCTCAGAACAAATGAGTAGCTTCCCCTAAAGACATATCCATTAGCTCATCATTTCCCTGATCATTAGCAGCATCATCCAAGAGCCATTTCTCCAAGAAAGTAAGTGGCATTTGAGCACCCAAATTATTGTTAAATTCATGATCACTGAAAAGCCTTGATTCAGGTCGAAAATTCGCCACTTCTTCCAAATATCGATCAGAAACACATGAATGGAAGCTAGGAAGAGACTCAAATCCATCCAAAGTATTTGTCCCACTAATTTCACCGTCACTTGGGCTCGAACAGCCGGCGAAAACCGAGCGGCTGCCAGAAGAACTGTGAGTGGTGTCGGATCCTTCATTACACAACGCCTTTTTCGGAGAATTCTTGTTCCAATTCTGAAGCAACCTTGCAATGTTTTCAGCACTAGAAGCATATGTAGATGGTTGAGGAAAAGGGTCCATGACAGATTGATTGTTGGTCATGTTAAATGGCTTCAAATCTTGAGAATTGTCCAAAGACAAGGCGTCACATAGTGCTTGTTTTGCTGTGTGAATATCAGTTTGAAGCCTTCTTTCCCACTGTCCTTTTGAGATTGATTTGGAATCTGTGTGCTGATTTGGGCTTTGTTGAACATTTTCTTGGCCTTGAATCTTGCTCAGCTTCTTCCTCAAATGAGTGTTCCAATAGTTCTTGATATCGTTGTCTGTTCTTTCAGGTAAGTAAGAGGCTATTGCTGCCCATCTACACCACCAAAAATAAAAAAAAATCATTTAATAACTATAAGAACAAGATATTATTCCCTAAGTACATACACGCCCAATAAAATCAAATATAGTACGGACTCTTATATGTAGTTTTTATGGCAAAAGGTTTAACATCAACCCAAAGAGCCCACACTGTCCAAGCCCTAATGAGATGTGTGGATAAAATAAATCAGGAGTCCAGCGGCCTACTAGATTGAGTGAGATCTTACGCAATTACCCACACAAGGTGTCTCCAACAAATCAGGCTTTTGACCTAGCAGCAGCGAAACATTCACACTATATATGTACGTAGATTCGAACTTATGAACTCTTTGTGGCAATTCCCCACCTGAGTACCAACTGAACTATTCACTGGGGGCGTCTTATATGTAGTTTATATAACGAAAAGATTACACTTGTATCAAAACACCCTGCGTCAGAACTATTCTCAAAATTTGTCTGAATATTTATTTTTCCTTTGGGTGGGATGAGGTGAGATTTAGTACCTATTGCCGAGAAGGGCTTGGAGGTGAATGATCATCTTCTCCTCTTGCTCAGAAAAGTTGCCACGTTTGATCCCCGGCCGGAGATAATTTGTCCATCTAAGCCTGCAACTCTTGCTGCATCTAAGCAAGCCTGAATTTTTGATAGGCCAAAAAGAACTAGATTAAGTTCATTTCACAACAAGAAGTATTAAATGCAAAACATTAATCACTCTAACAAACTTAAACCTAACGAAAACAAAAAATAAAACCAAAAGGGTACCAAAGTTTTATGAAAATAAAATAAAGAATAGACTAATATTGTTTTTACCAGTATTAGTAGGAACAGATCTCCAGTTTCCAGGTCCATGTTCTTTAATATAAGAAACTAAAACGATGTCCTCTTCTGGAGTCCATGGACCTTTCTTCACTCCAATTTTGTCACAACAAGGTGGTCTACCCATGATTGAAATCTAACACAGCTAATAAAAAAGCAAGTTTGCACTATCTCCGTCAGTCTATATAAAAGAACAACTTCATAGGATGTATTTATATATTTTTTTCTTGGGAGAAATGTTTGGGACATGAGTCTAAGGGATGGGGGGAAGGACTTGTTTATATATAGAGAAATGGAGAGAGGAGAGAGAAACGTAAAGGTTGCTGACCGAAGGAAGAAGAAGAGGTCATAGAACGTGGGCCCGGGGGTAAGGAGTGGGGGGTGGTCACCCAAAGAGTCAAAACAGACAGGAGTAAGCATTTACTGAATGCAAAAAAGTCAGCTCTATGCTTCGTTAGCATCTCGGCCTCTTTCCGCCTCGCAAAACCGCGTGGCATTCAATTATGTCATTGATTTCTTTTGGGATTTCTCTATGAAGCAAAAGCCAATACGCAGGGTCCGTGTAACTCCATCACTCTAGTTTAAAGAGCTTCGTGAAAAATGTAAATCAAGAGTTTAGCGGACTTAGATTGGCAAGATATTACATGAACTTACACAAAGTATCTAATGCAAACTAGGTCAACCTTCTAATTCAATTGGGTCTGATACAACGACATAGTCATTACTACATCAATAAAGCACCCACGCTGCGTGTGTTCTGGTTCGAACATGTATATTTCTGGAGCAACATCTCAATCCGAGTACTGAGGTTTCTTTTGGGATTTCTCGTATATAAAAAAGTCATACTCTAACTTCGATAGTCTTCATCGTTCTAGCTTCAACTAATGTTATAAAAGATGTACATCAGGTCATTTACGTTTATTAAATAAGAGGTTTAGAATTTGGTGTGCATAAAGCGTCTGAGACAAAACCCGCTCCGATATAAAGAGCTAACGGTAGGACTCAAACAATCATATTGTGTCTACCAAAATTCGAACCGACACTTCGTATGCAATATCACCTAAATATTGAGTTAGCTATGTCCTAAGAGCTTCTTTTCGAATTTCTTGGTGCAACTTATGTCCTACTTATTTGTTATACGTGTGAAAACACGAGGTGTCTAAAAAAGATTAAATTAACTTCATTTAACTTCTTGAAAACCATGGTTTGAAACTTTATCCCCTTCCGAGTAAAATTTTATATATTGTGGGAGCAGTGTGAGAAACGAGGCTAAGTTCTGTGGTACGCTTCACAAATCCAGTGCTGTCTCTATCTAGGATTGCTTGCCGACGACTAATGTAGACAACACTACCGGTTTTCTTGCAACAACGATGGGTGCGGAAAATGTCTGATGGTTTTCTTTGATCAGATCTCACGAAAGATTTGTCAAGGGGAGGCTAAATGTTTACATTTAAATTTTAATCCATCGAATATTACATCTTATATTAATCTATTTTGACGTTTAGAACTTTACTCAATATATATGACACCAATAGAACTGAAAAAAAAATGTATAATTCCTATGAGATGTTTTAAAGTAAATATACGTCTAGAGATAGTCGATTTCCCCTCCAAATTACTCATGATTTGGCCGTCAAATTATTCATGATTTTGAATTTTTTTTCCTTTTCTTGTACATAGAATAAATCAATATAATATATTATTTCATTTATTACGATTACTAGTTTCTGTAGAAATAAACTTAGCCGAAGTGAACCAAGCTCGGCCGAGGTGCACCGACATGCACAGAGTACTTGATGAGCTAAAGGAAAAGAGGCAATTAAAGTCAGCATGCTGAGCTGATGTGAAGATAGGAGTACCAATGCTAAGCAAGCATGAATCTGAACTGGGCTAAAGTGACAAAGAATTACTGCGGAACTGAAATAATCAAAGCAGAGTTGGAATAAAGATGCTGAGATGAGGTGACAAAGCAAGGCATCAGTCACAAGCAGTAGAGCAAAAGCAGAACTGTAATACTTAGTCATGTAAATAACTTAGGAACTATATTATACATATGTCCGAACTGAACTTGTAACTAACCGTTACAATTGTAAACGTTAGAAAACAATGTAGATAAACAGTAACCACTGTGCAAGTGAAAAACTAGTTCCGTTAAGTAGAAAAATACCCCTATAAAAGAGGAACAACCCTATAAATATTTTCTCAACTTGAATTCGTGTAATCTTTCAATCACGACAGTTGCCTTACTCATGATATGTCACTGACGAATGAGATTTCAAGAATGGTATGTTAAAATATACATCTTGCCTATATTACACAATCATTTGAACTAAGCATGACATTCTCGAGTTTTACTTAAACATAGTTCTTGATCATTTCAAAAATAAATAAACATATTAAAATTTTATTTTATAAATTTATATTCGACGAGCACTTGAACCAACCAAGCATGGCAATGCTCGAGTTCGACCTTTTTTAAAGAAGAAATCGATTAAGATTGACCGTAAATTGTTTATCTTCAATGTAAAGGATTAAGAGTTAATTGCACCTGGTATCCATTCTTTTCCACCAAGTTTTAAGTAGCATCCAATGTTTCATGAAACACACTTGCCATCCAGACTTATAGGGTTAATAGACATCTGGTATCCATGCTGACATCATAAAGGTAATTTTCATTTATTTTTTAAAAGTTTATAGAAAAAATAATTCAAAAATAAAAAGAAAAACCCCACCCCCACCGCAACCCCAACCCCCACCATCCACCTCCCTCCCCCATCTTCCTCCATCTTCATCTTCTTCCTCCATCTCCATCTTCTTCCTCCATCTCCATCTTCTTCCTCCCCAAATAATTGATGGCAAGTGTGTTTCACACTCATAGGGCAAACAATCTTCATTTCTATAGGAGCGTCTAGGCAAACCTCAAATGAAGAGCAAGATAAGGGCTTCCATCGTGTTGCATTCTTGCAACCAAAGCTTTCCCAAGTTCTTCGATTTGAGATGAATATTTCAGGGCAAGGTAGTTCACTCGACATCTAAGCTTTTGTATTGAAGGTGGAACACCATTGTTGGCAAGCCGGGAGTCGGTATGAGTAAAATGGATTACTTTATGCCGACTTGTAGTAGCTAACCCTCAATTATTTGGGGAGGATGAAGATGGAGATGGAGGAAGAAGATGGAGAAAGAAGATGAAGATGGAGGAAGATGGGGGAGGGAGGTGGATGGTGGGGGGTTGGGGTGGGGGTGGGGTGGGGTTTTTCTTTTTATTTTTGAATTATTTTTTCTATAAACTTTTAAAAAATAAATGAAAATTGCCTTTATGACGTCAGCATGGATGCCAGGTGTCTATTAACCCTATAAGTCTGGATGGCAAGTGTGTTTCATGAAAAATTGGATGCTACTTAAAACTTGGTGGAAAAAAATGGATACCAGGTGCAATTAACTCAAAGGATTAATTACAAAAACTATGAGTTATATGTAAGCAGGTTGATTCATTTGCATTTTTAACTACTGTGACCAAGTAATTAAGACTGTTGATTGAAATTGCAGCACTTGTCTATAGTTACAGCAGGATAATTCTAAGTGCAAATTGAACATCATTTAATTCGAAAGAAAATCTCTAAAAATCGAATAATAATATGTGTTCAACTTCCAACATAAATTAATGAAGGCGACTTTCTGAGAACTTCAAAGATTAAATGTAAAGTCTTATCTTCTTCCAATGTGTTTACAATGATGATCAAAGCCATTAATTTTTTTTTTACTTTGCACATTTTTCGTACAATAGGCTCTCGCGTTTGTACATGATCCGAAAAGAGGCCAAATCACTTTCGCGATCTGATGTACGCAGCCTTACCTTACATTTTATGTAAGGTTATTTCCGTAGGGGATCGATATCAAAACTAGAAAATAGCAACATTAAAGCCTGCCCGGTTTTACTTGCAATGAGCTGGTAGTATTGTGAAGAACTAATGTGATTTATGGGCATCAGGTTACCATTTCTTTTTCTTCCCACGTTAGCTACATATATATGTACCAAGTTTCAAAAATAAAAAAATCCAAAAGAAAAAGAAAACTCCAAAAAGAAACAACGTACTTTTAGTTGATAAAAATACACACTGCATTATTTTACGCAAGGTATAACATCCGAAAAAAGAGTACTTAACATGTTAAAAATATCGACACTACAATTAAGATTCACTATAAAGACTTGTTAACAAGTTCCTATAAAATCATGAATGTAGAAGATGAATCGTTTACGCCCATTGAAAAAGTGGAAAAATGACTAAAAATTTGCATGTTATTATTTAATCACAGACATATGGCATTTTTATTTTATTTTTACTTAAGTGCCTGTGCTAGTGGAAGGAATAAATATCAATAAATTTTTTTTAGTTGGTGGATGGAGATTGGGGCTGTAAACGAACAAACGAGCCGAGCATCACGTTGTTCAAGCTCAGTTCATTTAACTTAGCGAACAAGCCGATCTTGCTCGTTTATTTAAACAAACATATTTAATTGTTCAAGCTCGGTTCGTTTAACTCACAAACAACATTAACGAGCCAAACACCTTAAACGATCGGTGTTACTTACCGAGTTCGAACAGGAAAAATGGTTCAAGCTCGGTTTATTATCCTTTAGCCGAGCCAAACTCGAGCCGAAGAAGCCGAACGGTTCGGTTCATTTACAGGCCTAATGGAGATCTTAGCTCAAAGATTAATTTGGAGGTATAAAATCATCAGGTCCTATATTCAATCTTCACCATGCAACACTTCTCCCTTTTATGTGACACAGCTCAAAACAATAATTTTCCCATTTCTTTCAATAAAATAGCAAAAGGAACTATTAGTGGCTTTGTTTTGCTTTAACCTTTTTCTTTTCGCGAATATCAGTATAATGATACAGTCTCTCTGTTACTTTCATTGTCATATAGTCTTTCCATACACTGGAAATATTAGAGCAAATGGTAAAAATAAAAGCTAGTGACAACTTTAACGGTCATATAATGTTTTAATTGTTTTCATTAGAATAATTAAAAGTTTTCCTATTAAAATATTAAAAAAAAATAATAAACATTATCATATTACACTATTAAGACATGGCGCAAGAAAGTAACGCATTTTGAACATATCGACGCAATCGTTAGCTAGTTTGACGTCGGTGTAAAAGCAAGATAAGCACGAGAGGAAATGGAAAGTAGAAGACCTTTCTTCAAAACTTTAAATTGCGTTTCTGGTGTACTAGACTATTGTATTTGTAAAAAGTCAAGAGAAGAGTCGGATCGGTTCCGATATGATGTATGTAACCTTATCTTGTACTTTGTGTAATAGGCTGTTTCTGCTGCTCGAACTCATAACCTAAAGATCAGAAAGCGACAACCTTATTAGTTGCTTCAACACTCGACATTTCTTCAAAACTTTAGTGATCATCCCAATACTTAAAAAAAGGAGTCGTCATCCCATGGCATGTGTATTGAAATCCGTAATTCACGAGTGGCTTTGATATGTTTGTGACAGAAAACAATAGAAGAATACGAAAAGGAAATATTAAAATCTTTTCTAGGAAACATAAGATTTGAAAAAAGAAGTCAACTCGTAGAGTAAACACGTTTCATCAGCTAAAATGGCAGCTTTGCACTAAGACAAAATCGATTATTCCATCTTGATTATCCCACTCAAGTTTTCAAGGCACTTGATGCCTCCAATTATATCTATACTTGTATAACATGCCTTCAATTGCTCTTTCGTTTCAGTTTTATACTTGATTGAGTTGGTTGTTTTGTGATCTTGTTGATTGAATTTGTAGTTTTGTGATCTTAAGATCACGAGTTCGAGCTTGACTAGTTCGAGATTGACCTTGCAGGAAGGATTATGTTGATCTCTGTTGCAAATTGTGACGAAAATAATAATGGATTGTGACGTGTATTCATTTATATATCATTTATGGCTAAAATGAAACTGCGTTGTATCCTTATCCATTAAATATATATATATATATATTTATATTTATATATATATATATATATATATATATATATATATATATATATATGTCATCCGTACCCAGTATATATCGTCAGGGTCTGGGGAGGGTAAGTGTTAGGCAGACAATACCTCTGTCCCAAGGGATAGAGAGACTGCTTCCAATGAGACCACCGGCTATATATATATATATATATATATATATAATAAAAGGTTATGAAGGTGAGCGTTGAAACAACTGATAAGTTTGCTGCTTTATGACATTGAGATTATAAGTTCGGGCCGTGAAAATAACCTTTTGCACAAAGATAGGGTAAATCTGTATATATCCGATCGTGAAACGATTCGGTTCTTCTCGATTCCTGTACAAACACGAAAATCTAGTGCACTTTGAATGACTTTTTATAGGCGAACTTGTATGGCCCTCGAGGAAAAACGAAACATAAACTTGTAAGCATCAAATATTGAAGGACTACCCGTCTATATAATATGAATAAAATAAAATTTTGATCGTGTTGAAAGCTGTAAGTTATAACTACACTTGTGGAATATTTTAAAAGAAAAAAAAAGAAAAAGAAAATTTGAGCATCTATTACTCAAGGACTACCCGTTTAGATGATATAAGTCAAATAAATTTCGATCCTCTCGAAAGCTGAAGTTGTAACTACAGTTTTGGAATATTTCAAGGGAAAACAAAACTCAATGACGTGTTCAATAATTATAATCCTTTTATTACTTCGTTTATACACACATATATATATATGCATACACGAAAAAGTACGTAATTAGAACTTAGTCTCTTCTACAAAATGCAATGATTTTTATTACTAGACCAGGTTGAATTACTTAATGCATACCCTTCCATCTTAAAAACATTGCTATATTTTTCCGTTTTGTTTTGTTCTAAAATATTGTTCATTTTCTAAAAATAGAAAGATACTAATAGTAAAGTTTACTATACTATTCTTTCAATTAGCATTTACATAAAAATTAAACAGCTATAGTTTAAATACTAATAGATGAATATTTGATTTTTTTAATATGCTCAAGTCAAACTACCACAATATTTTTAGAACAAATGAATTGTTAATGTATTATTTAACTTCGGGTATCTTTTCTTTGATTGATGAATATTTGATTCGTATTAATTTAATTTGAGAAAGAAGGGTGGATAAAAGTTGAAAACCGAAAATCCCATGACGTAGTAAAATTTAAAATAAAAAAATAGTTTCCAGAATTTCATTTAAGCAAAAAAGTTCATTCAATTAAGTATTGCTTCCAGTTTTACGTCATTCTCTACGTACTATAGATCGGTCGTGCTATGCATTGCCTAATTTTTATTTTTTTTTTCATTTGATTGAAAGTTTCGTCATTTTGATATAAAGAAGATGAACAGAAAATTATGCAAGACTTACGTAACTTAAATGAGCAATGCATACTGCATAGGAATAACCTGGAATTCACCAGCACTTTTGAGCTCTTGTTATTATTTTTTTGTGTTGGCGGTGGAGGAGGTTGGAGGGGGATAAATATGAATGAGATATTGGTTTTTAGGATTTGTATTATTTCTTACTATCCGTTTTCATTTTTAATGGAGTCAATGATATACTCTTCTTTGACTTTGAAATATGATGGAATAAATCAAAATGACTTACTAAATTCACTGCACTTCTTATATTGTGAAGTGGCAGCTGATCGACACAGTTTGACGCAATTTTCATTATGGTTCATCGGGAAAGAACATGTGAGTTTCTAATACATAGATATGGTTGCATACATCCAACCTCCCATACTCCACTATAGGCGGGAGCCTCTAAACAACAACAACAACAACAACAACAACAACAACAACATTACTCTATTGCCTTAGAGGCTCCCGCCTATGGCTGGGTATGGAGGGGTCGGATGTACACAACCATACTCATGTGTTAGAAACATATAGTGATTGTTTTCGATGACCCATAATGAAAATTGCGTGTCGATCAACTGTTAGTTCACAATATAAGAAACGCAGCCAATTTAGTGAGTCGTTGCTTTAGACGGAAGCCTCTAAAACAATGTGATAATGTTGTTGTTTTTATTTCATACGATTCATATTCTATAAATTTATATAACATGTTTGCACTAACATGGAAAATCAAATGTGCTGAGAGAAACATAGTGTAACGAAAGTGTCAATATACAAAATACATCAAACGTAGACGGCCTGAAAGATAAAGATCTAAATCCCACTGATAACTTGTATTCCGACTTTTTGTGCATTTGTTTGCGCACAAATTCTAATGCAAGTGATCCATATCTATCGATTTAAGTCATCTAGAACAACAATAACATTATTATATTGTTTTAGATTCTTCTGTATATGACAGGATATAAGAGGTCGAATGTACGTAACCATACTCATGTATTGAAAAAACGTAGACGTTGTTTTTTGATTACCCATAATGAAAATTACGTCAAACTGTATCTATCAACTGTTAATTCACAATATAAGAAACACAACTAATTTAGTGAATCATTTTGCTTAATTCTATCATTTTCTAAAGTCAAAAGAAAACGAAAATGGAAAGGCATAGAAGATGATTGGACCTTTTGTATCAGTTGGAGCCCATAAACTCATATCCCATATTTTAATTTATTCGATTTGGGCCCTGGCTTACGTGGGCCATTGCTAATCACCATATTTGGACAAATCTTGTTTCAGTGGCCCCGTTCAAAAAATCATTTCTTTGGGATCTACCAGAAGAGTACACCTCTCCCCACTGCCCACGTCATGACTGAGAAATTTGGGACCACTCATATAACACGTGGAACATTGACACCTTTGATCGTGAAGTGGGTCCCCAATCCAATGAGTGCAACTAGTAATATTTCGAATCGGATCTCCTGACACTGTGGAGGCGGTAACAAAAGACCGCGCGCTACGTGGTAGTCCCGGGAGTGGTAAGGCTGGATGGGGATAACCCCCACCCAGTCTCACCATGCTGCCACGTGTCGGGCGGTCACAAGGAGGGTGAGAGAGAAGGCGGTCAAAGAATCCATACCCGTAATAATTAGGTGTGGAAATCGAGCAAATGGGTTTCGGTGACGGAGAGAGGAGAGGACACAGTACACGCGACCAATAGCGGGCTGACACGTTGCAAAACTGAAAAACAAAAAAAAATGTCATAGTAGACACGTGTCTCCTCCTATTAGTCGTGTGTACCGCGTCCCTCCTCCTCTGCGTCACCGAAATTTCACTCAAAACCGAGATGATCCAACATCAAATTAACGAGAATAACATTTTTAAAAATTTTTTTCAACACCGGTCTTTAAATCTTATTCGATCTCAAACTCTAGCTCAAGCTTTTTCGAACAATAATCAATCTCGAGCAGTATATGAGTCTATTCAAACAAAAATAAATAGAGTTTTTTATTTAAATATTATATGTATCAGGTAAAAATATGTATCTTTAGTTGATATTATTTAACCGTTATTAGTATTTTTCATATTTATTGTCATGAAAATAGTTAACGGTTAACATGTTTAACCTATTATATGCATAAAAAAATACACTAATATAAGTACTGCAGTTTTTATTCGGAAAAAGAAAAAAATTAATATACTCTTTGTCAAAATTGTAACAAATTCGATGTATCAATAAAATCAACAAGGAACAAGAATGAATTGCAGAGGAAGAGAGAAAAGGAGGGAAAATGGAATTGATTGATTGAGAAACTTGATTGGCAAAAATTACAGAAAAAGCAAATCGTTCCCTTCGGTTATGTACAGGACAAGGCAGTTAGATTGGACCCAAAATTACAAGAATGTCCTCTAACCGTTCTACTTCACTATTTTAATACAGGGACAATATTGTCATTTCACACCAATTTAATTTGTTCCCGCGTGATGCAATGCCCCGTCTTCTTCACCCGCGTCTCTCATGTGCTGCCCGTCACCCCTGCACCAAACTTGCACACAGCCATTCACTCCACGCTCCAATTTCATCCTTCGTTAAACGTTTATGTTGAGTTACCTTCCTGCCTCCATGTATCCACCATTCCTTTTAGCCTAAATCTCTCCAAGACAGTGTTTGATTTTTCACCAATGTGTTCGACGAAATTACTGCGCCTGACTTTCTCTCATTTCCTTAGCTCTGCAAGCTCATTCTTCAACACCCCCCCTCAAGCCTTGCTTGGAGTAGATGTTGCAAACTCCAAATGCTTTGATCAGCTCCATCAATCTCTTAGAGTCCAATGCTTTTGTGAAGACATCAGCCAGTTGCAAATCAGTCCTGATAGGCATCAGCTTAATCCTTCCTTCCTGCACCTTATCCCTCACAATGTGACAATCTATCTCTATGTGCTTTGTCCGTTCATGAAAGACAGGATTTTCAGCTATATGAATAGCACTCTTGCTATCACAGAAGACCTCCACTGGTATCTGATTACTCAAACCCAAATCAGCTGCTAAATACAAGAGCCATTGAACCTCACATGTCAAACTTGCTATGGCTCTGTACTCTGCCTCCGCAGAGGACTTAGATACCGTAGTTTGCTTCTTAGCCTTCCAGGAAATTAGAGCATCACCAAGAAATACACAAAATCCAGTCACTGACCTCCTTGTCTCTGAGCAACCTCCCCAATCCGAGTCTACAAACGCTTTGAGCTTCAAGTTCGTCCCTGATGGAAACATCAGTCCTTGCCCTACAGTCCCCTTTAAGTATCTCAATAACCTGTGTGCAGCCTTCCAGTGATTAGCAGTTGGACAGTCAAGAAACTGGCTTAGTTGTTGGACTGTGAATGAGATGTCTGGTCTGGTTATAGTCAGATATATAAGCTTTCCAATTAGACTCCTATAGCTGGACACTTCGGGGAATAACTCTGAATCTCCATGAGTTAGCTTCAAGTTGGTTTCCATTGGACTTTTAGCTGCTTTTGAATTCGTATACCCTGTGTGTTCAAGCAATTCAAGAGTATACTTGCGTTGATTGATGATGAGGCCCCCCTGTGACCTAGCTACTTCTATCCCCAAGAAGTATCTAAGGTCACCTAAGTCTTTTATCTTGAACGTAGCATGTAACTGAGACTTGATCTGCTGGATAGGTTGGAGTTCTGAGCATGCAAGTATGATGTCATCTACATAGACTAGGAGTAAGAGCATGTAGGCCTCAGTTGTCTTGATGAACAGCGTGTAATCATTCTGGGATTGAGTAAACCCAGCTTGTAAAAGAAACTGAGTCAACTTTGCATTCCATTCTCGACTAGCTTGCTTAAGGCCGTATAAAGATTTCTGTAATTTGCACACTAGGTTCGAACTAGGCAAGGGCAGGCCAGGTGGTGGTGTCATATAGATCTCTTCATGGAGATCTCCATGAAGAAAGGCGTTGTTCACGTCAAGTTGATGTAGGAACCAACCTTTACTCGCAGCTAGTGCTAGGATAACTCTCACAGTGGACATCTTCGCTACGGGGGAAAAGGTGTCTTGGTAGTCTACTCCATACTGCTGAGTATACCCCTTGGCAACCAAGCGGGCTTTATACCTTTCCACACTACCATTCGGGTTATACTTCACCTTATACACCCATTTACACCCTATAGGTATCTTCCCAGTTGGCAAACTCACAAGATCCCAAGTATGGTTTGCCTCCAGTGCTGCAATCTCAGTATGCATAGCCTCCTGCCATGCTGCAGAGCATGCTGCCTCAGAATAAGAAGTAGGCTCTGCAATCAAACTAGTATTTAATATATAAGACTTGTATTTAGGTGCCAGGGAATCAAGCGTGTAGTATTTGGTCAAAGGATGTGGGCTGGTATGAGAAGGCTTGCAAAGTTGAGAGGAGTTGCAATAATAATCTTTGAGGTATGCTGGAACATGTTTGGCACGGACTGGTCGGGCAGGAGTGGATACAGGCAAGCATATGTCAATGGCAGAAATTGGGTGAACTAAGGGTGATGATGAAGACGAGAAATTCGATGGTGGTGAAGGTGATGATGATGAGTTGAGGCTTGATTCAGTAGAACCTGAGTGATGAGACTCAGGTTGGAGTTGTGGAGATTGAGAGTGGACGAGAGGAGTGAATTGATGATCAGATGTCTGAGGTATAATAGGTGAATCATGGCTAGGCATGCTAGAGTTACAAGGGAATGATGTTGGCTGAGATGATGGAGAAGAGGATATGGACGTGGTTTCAAATGGAAAATCACACTCATGGAATTCCACATCTCTGGAAATAATCAACCCATTATCTTCCAATCTTTGCAGTATATACCCTTTTGATGTTTGTGATATGCCCAGGAAGACACATTTCTTAGATCTTTGAGCAAATTTCTGCTTGTATGGGCTTGTGTCAACGGCAAAGGCTAAGCACCCGAACACTCTTAGGTGGGAATATGATGGAGTTTTGGCATACAGCATTTGGTATGGAGTTCTGTTGGCTATGGTTGGTGAAGGGCTACGGTTTATTAGATATATGGCATGCTGGACACAGAATCCCCAGTATTTGGTGGGTAATGAAGCTTGTATTTTTAGTGCTCTAGCCACGTTAAGTATGTGTTGGTGTTTTCTCTCCACAAGCCCGTTTTGTTGTGGTGTGTGCACACATGACGTCTGGTGCACTATGCCTTTGGATGTATAGAAGGAAGGCATGCTAAATTCCAATCCATTGTCAGACCTTATTGTTTTTACATTGGTATCAAACTGAGTGTTCACGAAAGTGCAGAAGTTTTGCAGAATGTTTCTGGCTTCAGATTTACATTTCATCAAATATAGCCAACAAAAACGACTATAGTCATCAACTACAGTAAGGAAGTAACGTTCATTGAATAAGGTTGGGTCTTTATATGGACCCCAAATGTCTACATGAATTATAGAGAACGGTGAAACTGTTACAGAAGTAGAAACTGGAAAAGGATTTCTTTTCTGTTTGGCTAGGGGACAGATTTTACAAGGAATGGGATTCTTTGAACAATAAACGATGGGATCAATCTGTTGTACTTCTCTGATTCTAGTTTGAGACATATGGCCCAACCTTGAATGCCACAAGGAATACTTCAAGTCTGGATCATTGGTATTTTCTGATAAGGCTGTATTGGATATGTGAGGAATATGGTTGAGATCAGACTTCAGGTGCGAATGGCTTGTGACATTCAACTGGTACAGTCCTTGATTGGCTTTAGCTGAACCAATCATCATCATACTTTTCTGTTCATACAGAACACAAACATCATCATGAAACATTACACTGATCTTGTTAACAGTGGTCAATTTACTGAGGGACATCAAGTTGAAAGAAAATGATGGTATGTAGAATACATTTAGAAGGATAAGGTGTGGTGTGACTGTAACTGAACCAACGTGTGTGACAGCCACAAGACTGCCATCAGGAAGTTTTACTTTGAGGTTAGATGTAGGCTTATAGGAATCAAAGCAATTTAGAGAGCAAGCTATATGGTCTGTTGCACCTGAATCCAATACCCATATATTAAGAAACTTGTTTGACACATTACCTGCCTTCTTACCTTTGGCAACATGCTGCTGAGCAGACATTACGGCATGTGACTTCTCCCCATTGTCTGCAGGATGAGGCTTCTCCCTTGCCTCTTTCAGCTGATGCTCCTGAAGCATATGCATCAGCTGCACATACTGATCCTGTGTAAGCATGTGTCCCGCTTGGTCATTGTATGGCATCTGCAACTCCTTTGATTGAGCAGAATATTCGACCTCGTTTCCCTGATATTCTGCCGGAGCTTGCTCATCACTGTCATCTCCATACCCAACATAGTTGACTTGACCTCTGGGTTTAAACCCAGGCGGATATCCATGCAGCTTGTAACATCTATCAATGGTATGGCCAGCAAATCCACAATGTGTGCAGATAGGACGTTTACTATTATCTGTCCCATACCTCTGAGCATTGACTGCCCTTTTTTTGAAATTACTAAATCCTCCACGGGATCTCCCATTATCAATCTCCTTCTGAGGCCTGTACCCTGAGGATCCCTGCCTTCCTGCACCATATGGCATTCCCCCTACACTGAGAACTGCTGAAGGATTATTGATAATTCCTTGCTGGCCACCAGTATACATAACTTTCCTCTCAAACTTTACAGCCATCGCAAATGCTGTATTCACATCTGGCAGTGGAGTCATGAGCAAGATCTGAGACTTCACAGCCTCATACTCCTCAGTTAATCCCTTCAAGAACTTTATGACAAAGTCATCCTCAACGAATTTTGCAATTTGTGCAGTAACATTGCACACACATCTTCCACAATTGCACACGGGAACAGATTTTAATACTGTCAATTCCTCCCAAACTATCTTCAACTTTGTATAGTAATCAGTAACAGACATACCATTTTGTTTGATGCCATAAAACTCTTCCTGCAGATCTGATAATCTGAAAGCATCAATGTTCCCATACCTTAGCTTAAGATCTTTCCAGATGTCCACAGCATCATCAATCCACATGACGCTCTTCGCGATTGAAGGTGTTACTGAATTGATGATCCAAGAAACCACCATATTGTTAGCCTTCGTCCAAGCAGGGAATCTACGATCCCTCTCGTCCGGCTTCTTTACAGTTCCATCCACGAATCCTAACTTGTTCTTCGAATCCAATGATCTTCGGATTGTTCTGCTCCATCCATGGTAATTATGCGAATCAAGTAGTGGCTGCGCAATCACTAGCGAAGGACTATCGCTTGGATGAACATACAGCGGATCTTCAAATGGATCTGTCGGACCAGCACTCACAGATGTTGAAGCCATAGCACTAACAGCTTCGATTGAAAACGAATTCACCAAGAACAGCTTCGACTACACACCATAACACAGGTTGTAACCACTCTCTGATACCATGTCAAAATTGTAACAAATTCGATGTATCAATAAAATCAACAAGGAACAAGAATGAATTGCAGAGGAAGAGAGAAAAGGAGGGAAAATGGAATTGATTGATTGAGAAACTTGATTGGCAAAAATTACAGAAAAAGCAAATCGTTCCCTTCGGTTATGTACAGGACAAGGCAGTTAGATTGGACCCAAAATTACAAGAATGTCCTCTAACCGTTCTACTTCACTATTTTAATACAGGGACAATATTGTCATTTCACACCAATTTAATTTGTTCCCGCGTGATGCAATGCCCCGTCTTCTTCACCCGCGTCTCTCATGTGCTGCCCGTCACCCCTGCACCAAACTTGCACACAGCCATTCACTCCACGCTCCAATTTCATCCTTCGTTAAACGTTTATGTTGAGTTACCTTCCTGCCTCCATGTATCCACCATTCCTTTTAGCCTAAATCTCTCCAAGACAGTGTTTGATTTTTCACCAATGTGTTCGACGAAATTACTGCGCCTGACTTTCTCTCATTTCCTTAGCTCTGCAAGCTCATTCTTCAACACTCTTAAATTATATTAGCCTCAAGACCATTAACAAATAACTAAATTTAGCACCCGAACCAAAAAAAAATCAACTCCAATACTTACTTTTCTAAAACTAAGATGAAGTTGACTAAAACAAAAATTAAAATTTCTTGTAATTACTTACGATGAAAGGAAAAAGATATGTTTTTTCTTAGAGATCTTGTTCGAAGATAGTCATCACAATCAAATTTGGATAAGAAAATATTTGAGAAGGAATTCTTCATTTTCAATTTTGATTAACATGAAAATACGATTTTTTTACAAAAATTTTGAATAAATCTAAAAAAGAGAAGCATTCGATACCGTGATTTTGATTTAAAACAAAAAGATCTTGATATAGATTTACCTTATGGCTAAGTAAGTTTGTTGAATTACATACTTGATTGTGTAATTCAAAATTGTTGTTAAAGGTCATTAGTCATTTTTTCTAAATTTTATTATCACGTATAATAATTATTAAACTATTGCACATTCTTTTATAATGTTCAAATTTTAATGGCCTTTAAGCCAAAATTTCCCTAGACGTTTTAACATCAAACACTTGAAATAGAAAATATATAACACAACTGTCCATAACATATAACCAAAGATACGAAAATACAAAAATAGTTGATAAAATACATTCTGCAAGATAAATCTTAGTCTACTGAATGCAAGAATAATTCCTCAAATCTAAATTCTGCTGGTGGCATAGTTGTACTGAGCTATAAATGAGTTCAAATTATGATGGTTTAAGCTCAATGTAGTTCGTTTTGAAAATAAAAACAAATTTTAAGTTGGAGTTCAAACTCAATTCAATTTTTTTTTAAAAAAAAAACAGTAATTGCAAATATTCTCTACGAACTAAATCCTAAGTTGCAAAATGTCACCCTTTTATTTAAGGAAATTTTCTCCCTATTGATAATTTTGGTAGAGGCACAACGTGAACAACATTATCCTATTGTCTGAGGCTCCCGCCATATGATAGGGAGAGAGGAGATCGGATGAACGCAACCATAGCCATTTGTTAGAAACACAGAGGCTGTTTCTCGATGACTTATAATAAAAATTATGTCGAGCTGTGTCGATCAAGTGATACTTCACAATATAAAAAACACAACTAATTTAATGAGTCATTTTGTTTTATTCTATCATGGAAACAATTATGGGTAGAGGCAAAATGCCTAAATTTTGTCTTCCGATTTCTAATGTTTTTTATTTTTATTGTTTCCATAACGCGTGTTGCAATGGATTTCCTCATGCATTCAGATTTAGTTTTGACAGGTTATTGATCTGTAACCCAGATTCTTGGTCAAAATGTACGATAAAGCTACATACATCACATTGTAAATTAATCGGGTTTTTCTTTTACCATGTGCAAACACAAGAGTTTAATATACTGGGAACGTCCTTTTTAGTTATTGATCTCTAATAATATGGATTCCATTGGCTCAACTTCAGTTGTGATATGTCGTAAACAACCCAAATTTCACACCATTATCGATGGTTATATTCCAAAATACAAAAGCAGCAAAGTGAGTAAAATTCAATCACAGTTACAGAAAAAGCATCATAGACAAATTATCAAAACGTCAATCAAGCAAAAAGTTATTTCTAATAAAGGAAAGAAAAAATTCTTTCAAAACTTTGTCGTTTTGCACAAGCAGCTTTCTGCATCTAGTTGTGAAAGTGATAGTAGGTTGTTTTATAAGTCCAATAAGTGAGCCATTCATATAAGTAGCGACAAATAATTATGAAGCATGCCGGACTGTTGGGTGTATGATTACAAAAGTCAGAACTTTGGTAGGGTTTATTATGTAGTGTCAATTCATTATCTTTGGCTTTAATGTGATCGCAAAGAATATACACATTCTAGCACCTTCCTTCTTTAATAAGGAATACACGAAGACGTTTCTCCCATGCGGAACCCTACGATATAATTGAGAGAAACGTATATACGTATGTAATAAGATCTTAAACATACATATACATACATACATATATATTATATATGTATATAATTATTTAGAGTACGATCATTCATAAATGTCATAGGGTTAAGTGTAAGTAAGTAATGCAAGGAGATACCTGTCGAATGTATCTCAGATTATATATTTTGTTTCCATGGTTGAGGATCACAGGAACTTGGTTTCCACCTTTAATTTTTATCCAATAATCACAGGGGTATATATATAATACACACAATGTGAATGGCATTTCTGCTTGCAATATTTTGGTCTTGCAATTTCAACAATGCAGAAAGTAAGTTTGTCTTCGCGCTTGCGAAACTGAAATTCCTGCAAATGATATATATATGCACAAATACGGATATATACATACACACACATATGAACACATATATGTGTATGTATTTATATGTGCATATATATGCGTATGTGTGTGTATGTGTGTATATGTATATATATACATATATATATATATATATATGTTGTATGTATGTATGTATATGTACACATAGATCAAGATGTGTACACAGTGTGTGTGCACGTATATGTGTGTTTGTGCGTGCATATATATATATATATATATATATATATATATATATATATATATATATATATATATGCGCACTCACGCACACGTTTATGTATAATCAATCCGAATTACTATATGCGATAAAATACTGAAAGTCTGCGTTTTTGAAATAGGGTGACAGCCTTCAAAGATGAAACGAAGAAAGAGTTGGCTTGTGCACTATACATATTGCACTCTATTTTAAATTTGATAATTAAAATGTTGATGAAATACGATATTAAATTTATCACCATTGGTGGATCAATTAAGGGGTAATATTAACAACAAGATAAGGAAGAAAAACATAAATTTCCACAAAAAATCACATCTACTTTACAAATACACGTCTTCTTGTTTGACTAATGATCTATAATGAATGATGATATGAAATTTTTAATGTAAAAATGACAAGAATATGTATTTATCAAAAAAAGATGTGTATTTATCTTATTCCTAATAAAATCATACTTCTTCCAAAATACAAGTCCACTATCATTTTTTAAAATAGTGTTGTTCCAAAATATAAGTCTATTTTAATTTTTTTAACATAGTATACATTTTAAATTTATATTTTGATAGAAAGTTAGGAAGAAGTAGCAAGAGTACAGAAAGCTCTAAAAGACCAAGTCAACGTATGGTCTGATAGAAGCTGGCAATTCAAATTGAGACCGGGTCTAAACTCTAAACTCAAAGGGATCCAATACAACGTCAAAGGTTAGGTATGACTATGTCCTTATTTCACATTCAAAAAGTCCAAATAAAAATACTTCGTTAACCTTAGATAATTTGTCACTTTCATTTAATATAATTTTTAACCAAAATGAACATTCGATGCGTCGTTTATTCTTCATCGAGGAAAGTAATTAACCGGTGTGTTCTTGCGTTACACCGTCTAGGTCCGACGAGAGTAAATAAAACTATACATATTTACTATAAATATGCGCTCAAGTATTAAGATAAAATTTAATTAGTAATTTTTAGACCGGTAAAGACGAGGCAAATAAAATGATATGTATTGGCTTAGGTTTATAGCAGTAGCCAAGATAAAAGTATGAAACGTTAAAGGCATACGTCAGTTGGTATTCGTATTGGAAGTTGCTCCAAAAGGTACATGGACGATTCCAGAGACAAGTACACTGTGAGTATTTCACTGTTGTCTGGGCCAAATGCCCAGTTTGCACTGGATACCTTGTGTGAGCTCTTTTTGTACGACCTCCCAACCTTAGGAGACCGATGAACTCTTGATTTGCATCTTTCACAATGCTTCTTGGAGCTGGGGCTGTAGAAACCCTCGGGGTCATGGTATGGCCTTTCTCCAAGAATCCACTACCATGCATGCATAATTATGTGTCACACCATAGTATCATTTTTTGAACCTATAGGGCAAATATTACAGAGTGACATACACCTTTGGAAGGGAAAAGTTTCAATAACACGGGTTGGGCGGGACACGAAATGAGGCGGCCAACGACAGGCTGTCACGTGGCATCTTGCAGGTTTAATTTTGTTTTTTTTTGCTTTTTACAAGGGGACACGTGTCAGGCTTCTATAGGGCTCGTCTGGCGCGTCCCCCTATTACCGCATCACTGAATCTCGCCGCCCTTTGGAATACTCTGCTAAGGGATCCTTGACATGATCTGTGGGACGCTAGCCTATTCACAAGAGATGGCATCTGATATTCCGTCTCAACACTCAAATTGTAAAATAAATAAATAAAGAAGATCATGATATGTTAATATGATTAAATAATGTTCATAAATAAACGAGCGTAAAATAAATAAACCAAGTTGAATTAATGTATGCTAATACAAGCAAGCTAGAAATATTTAAATTGATTCCTCCATTTAATTCCCTTTTATCATACACTAAGAAGCTGCATTTCTATGTGTCCAAACATTATATGAATGAATTACTAATGTTCATAAGTAAACGAACATAAAATAAATAAACCAAGTTGAATTAATTTATGCCAAGATCTGAACGGCTGGTACATCGACGAGTTGCATAATGCATAATAGGGTTTCCTGAATAAAATAAATAAATGAAGTTTATATTTCCAATGGAGTCACGAGCACAATCTCCTAGATTTTGGAATATGATGGAATAAAGCAAAATGACTTACTAAATTGGCTGCTCTTCTTATATTGTGAAGTAGCAGTTGATCGACACAGCTTGACACAATTTTCATTATAGGTTATGAGGAAACAACCTCGGTGTGTTTCTAACAGATGGGTATGTTTACGTACATCAAACCTTCTCATACTCTGACATAGAAAAGATTTTAAGTCAATAGGATAACGTTCTGGTTGGAGGGTTTCTGAAATTGTTGGATCTTGACTCTTTCCAAGCAAAGACAAGTCACTATCTTTCATAAATTATATTATTTTCTATTGTCTCGCTTCCTAAACTAGTAAACCAAATATCGAGCACCGGCGCACGTAGGCTCCATCTGCTGTAATATTTGGACAAGTACGACCTGAATATTTTGTTTCTTTATCGCTGACCCTTTGACATATAGATTGAAAGACACAAGACAAAACCAACATAGGGTTATAAATTCTTACATAAACTATAAGGTATATATAAGTCAAAATATTTCAGCACCGAAGAAAAAGACAACGAATTCGAACAACATAGAAATAGTCTTAGTAGCATGGTGTCAACATAATGTTCCATGCTGTGGTCTTTTTCAGGGGATGAGATCATCTCACCCATTTTTCTCTCACCACATGCGTCACCGCGCGACACGTGTCAGTAGAGGTGGGTGGTGAGGCTAGATGAGAGTGACTCACATCTAGCCTCACCACTCGACCCTGCTGCCATGTGTCGTGCGGTGACGCATGGGGTGAAGGGATCCTAACCCCTTTTTCAGTATGTATGATGTTAATATGTGCTCCCTTTTCAACATCACTTAATAAAAGCGCCGCTGCTACTAGAAATTGACTTTCATTAGTTCACATTTTCCCCTTTCATCACCGCCACGCAAACTAAAATATGATATAAGTGAGGTGACTGTCACGGTCGGATAAAATATGCTACAACTCCCCTTTTAACACGTCTGATATAGATATACACACACATATATAGGTATATATACCCATATGCATACACACACATGTATATATACATACGTGTATCCACACACATATATGTGTATATATACACACATACATGTATATACATACATACACACACGTATATAAATACAACGCCCACATATATAGACACACACACACGTGTGTATATATACATATGTGTATACACACACATATATATGTGTATATATATACACACATGTTATAAAAATTAAGGAAGCAAGACAACAAGAAGAGAGCAAGTAAGAAAGAACTTGGCTTGAGGCGTGCAGAACACTTTCCGTAAGGAATATTTGCCCCCACTAGATGCTGCAGGGTTATAGGCAAATTTCCTCCTAGGATACAACAGCCAACAATCTCTAATCCTCAGCAAATAGGATTGAGAAACAATGAACTTTCTGAAACACAAGAGTGTTCTTGAGCAAGAAGAAGAATTTAGAATGCTTGATAGTATATGATGCAAGATTAGACTTCTAATGGGTTATAATAGCCTATTTATAGGCTCTCAAACTCCAGAAAGTCGTTGGAAGAGGTTGCATGGCGATTGGACATGTCTTTTGGTGCAAAAGATGTGAATTTTCATGAAAAAACACGTCTGTCAGGACATCGATCGATCGATGTGATCGATCGATGTCCTCAGTTCAACATCGAACCCTGCACTCTGGACATCGATCGATCGATGTATGTGACATCGATCGATCGATGTATGTGACATCGATCGATCGATGTCATCGATCGATGTCCTCAGTTCATACATCGATCTCATCC
>AP025051.1:32358464-32385207 GCA_036186865.1 Eustoma russellianum
ACATCGATCTATGTCCGGCAGAATACTCAACTTCATTTTCAAGCCACATAGATCTATCCATTTGATACATGGATCGATCCAAGTCATGAGTCAAGCTATTCTTGCTTATTCCAACGCCATTTCACCTTCATCTTTGATCTCAAACATTCATTCTTCGTTCCATTGCCTTTACAAACTATTATAACAATCCCCCACTTAGTTTGTAAAGCAACTTATGACATTTCATGCATTTAAGAAGTATCTTTCGATTTGAACCTCTTATTAGTATAACATCTCAAAGTTCTAACGAAATCATGATAGCTAAAAAGCCTTGAATCAGATTCCTATGTGCTAGAACCGGAAACATTATACACATGAAACCACACTCTCAATCGAAGTCCATTTTAAACCGCACTTTATGGCCTTGTGCTACCCCTAGTATTCATGAACATTTCAAGATCATTGCTTGTCGAAGCGGCACCACTTCCCATGTTCATATAGGTGAAGATTAAGATAATTCCTCTTAATCCTTCATTAAGAGTGCAATGAACACTCACCCTCCTTTAACACTAACATTCCAATTCTTTAAAGATCAATATCATGCGGCTTGATTCTTTAAAGATCAATCGTAGTGCTTTAATACCTCACTTTGTGACTTGTTGTTACCCATTGAACCTTTTGGCTAGTGGTATGCTAGACAAGGTCGGGTTTCTATCACAAGTGAACTTATCCCATACGTCTCAATCCCATCCCTAAAGATGTACTTTGTACCAAGTCTTTTGATAGACTCTTTGTCAACGGATCCGCCAGGTTATTGCAGGATCTGACGTACGCAATGGCTATTACACCATCAGTTATTAATTGCCTTACATAATCATGCCTAAGGCTGACATGTCTAGATTTTCCGTTATAGATTTTACTATAAGCTCTAGACATCGTTGCTTGGCTATCACAGTGTAAAGAAATGGCTGGCATCGGTTGTGGCCACAACTCTATATCCAATAAAAGATTTCTCAGCCATTCCGCTTCTTTACCTGCAGAACCCAATGCTATGAATTCGGATTCCATTGTAGAATGAGTTATGCATGTCTGTTTCTTTGAAGCCCAAGAAACAGCACCACCACCCAATGTAAATATCCAACCCGTAGTAGACTTGTTATCACCAACACTAGTTATCCAACTAGCATCAGTATAACCTTCTAACACGGCTGGAAAATTATTATAAAACAATCCGTAACTCATAGTCCTCTTCAAGTATCCAAGTACTCGCCCGATTGCCTTCCAATGATCTATACTAGGATTACTAGTATACCTTGATAATTTACACACCGCAAAGGCAATATCCGGTCTAGTGCAATGCATAGCATACATCAAACTACCAATTGCACTAGCATATTCTAATTGTGCTACCGCTCTACCGGTATATCCAGTCAATTTGTATGAGGCATCGAATGGTGTGTTTGCTTCTTTGATCTCCAAGTGTTTGAACTTGTTCAACACTTTGTTTATGTAATGAGATTGACAAAGAGCAAAACCCCCACTATGTTTGGACACCTTAATTCCTAAGATAGTATCTACCTCACCCAAATCTTTCATTTGGAATTGTGAAGTTAAATACTTCTTAGTTTCATTTACTCCTTCCATATTAGTACCGATAATAAGCATATCATCCACGTACAAACAAATAATAACATCATATTTGTCTGTAAACTTGGAATATACACACTTATCTGCACCATTATGTCGGAAACCATCCTTCAAAATGGTAGTGTCAAACTTTTCATGCCATTGTTTCGGTGCTTGTTTCAGTCCATACAATGACCTTATCAATTTGCACACTTTGTGCTCATTCCCCGGAAGTACAAAACCTTCCGGTTGTTCCATATAGACTTCCTCGTCTAAATCACCATTGAGAAATGCAGTCTTAACATCCATTTGATGAATAACCAAGTTATTAATGGATGCTAATGCTATCAACACTCTAATGGATGTTATTCTTGCCACAGGAGCATATGTATCAAAATAGTCTATCCCTACTCGTTGTCTAAAGCCTTTGGCTACTAATCTAGCCTTGAAAGTTTGAAGTGAACCATCCGTATTGTATTTCCTGCGAAATACCCATTTACATCCAATAGCTTTGGAACTTGGAGGCAAATCAGCGAGAATCCACGTATTGTTAGACAATAACGAATTCATCTCATCATCAATAGCTTCCTTCCAAAATGATGCATCTCTCGATTGCATCGCCTCCTTATAGGATTTTGGATCATCTTCAACGCTTAGTACAATAGGTATTTAATTAAACACCTTTGTCCTATTACCTTCAACTAAGAAAGTAATAGATTGCGAAGAAATGAAGTCCGGATGTAAATACTTTTCCTTTCTAGCACGTTGACTTCTCCTAATCTTAGTTGGAGAATCTTGATATGGATCATCAACACTAGAAGGATCATTAGTAAAATCACCAACAATAGGATCATTCAAACTCTCACTCGTTGAACTTTGATTTGAATCTGTTCTTAAGAATTTATTCTCAAGAAATTCAACATCTCTAGATTCAACAACCACATTGGATTCTATATCTAGAATCCTATATGCTTTAGAGTTTTCAGCATATCCAATAAAGACACCTTTAAGAGCTCTTGGCCCTAACTTAGCCCTCTTTGGATCCGGTACTCTATAATAGGCTAGACAACCCCAAACTCTAAGATAACTTAGATTTGGTTTTCGTTTCTTCCACAATTCATATGGAGAAACCTTAAACTTCTTAGAAGGAATTCTATTATGAATATGACAAGCCGTTAACAAGGCTTCTCCCCACAAATTCTTTGGCAATCCAGAGTTTATTAACATTGCATTCAGCATGTCAACTAAACTTCTATTCTTTCTTTCAGCCAAACCGTTCTGTTGGGGAGTGTATGGAGCACTTTTCTGGTGTATGATATCATTCTCCTCACAGAATTGATTAAATTCAAGAGGAAAGTATTCACCACCACGATCACTCCTTAGAACTTTGATTTTCAATCCCGATTGATTTTCGACTTCCATTTTATAGACTTTGAACATGTCAAAGGCTTCATCTTTATGCCTTAGTAAATATACATAAGTATATCTAGAAGCATCATCAATGAAAGTTATGAAATATCGATTTCCACCTCGGGTTAAAACTCCGTTCAATTCACAAATATCTGAATGAACAAGTTCTAAGAGTTCGGTTTTCCGTTCAACTTTCGGAAACGGCTTCTTTGTCATTTTTGCTTGTATGCATACTTCACATGTTCTTTCATTTTCATCTTTGCAAGAAATTAAGGCATGCTTAGACATGAACTTAATAGTTGTATTACTAACATGTGCAAGTCTATCATGTCACAATGAAAAAGAAGAATCAACAGAGTAAACAGAAACCGCGGAATTTTTATTGATACTCAACTTAAACATCCCGTCGCAAGCATATCCCTTGCCGACAAAGATACCATTCTTGGACAATATAATTTTGTCCCCCTCCATTACAATCTTGAATCCACTCTTACAAACAAGACTAGCAGAGACAAGATTCTTAGAAATCTCGGGTACATGTAGTACATTGACTAATAACAACTTCTTTCCAGAAGTAAAGTCCAATTCTATACTACCTTTACCCAAGACTCTTGTGGCACTGCGGTTTCCCATCAGAACCTGTTGGCTATCATCCACAACATGGTAGGTCTTGAATAGATCCTTGTTGTTGCATACATGCACTGTTGCACCCGAATCGAACCACCAATCTCTTGTGATTTCGTTCGAAGCCATATGAAGTTCTGTTACCATGCCAACATGCAAACTTGAGACCATTGCAACCAGTTGATCGGTTCCAATGTCTACCAGATTCGCATTGTTGACATTCTGAGAAACACCGCCCTGTTTTTGTTTCTTTCGAAACCAACAGTCCTTTTTCAAGTGACCTTTCTTGCCACAATTATAGCATCTCTTTCCTTTCTTGGACTCTGCTTTGTCTGTGGATTCAACATAATCGGAGTTCTTCCTTTTGTTTCCAACCGAACTCCCTGCTTTCCCTTTGACATAATGCACTCTAGGTGCATCGTCAGAGACATGTCTCTTTACAAGACTCCTTGTCTCTTCTTCAATTCGCAGATGCTTTTGAAGTTGTTCAAGGGAAAAAGATTCGGTTGAGTGCAGTAATTTCTTCCTGTAGTCATTCCAACTAGGAGGAAGCTTAGCAATGATTCCTCCTACTTGTAATGCCTCAGAAACTTCTACACCCAACTCTTTCAATTTGGACACAATGACCTGCAACTCGTGCACTTGGTCCATGACTGAAAAATTCTCAACCATCTTAAAATTAAAATACCTCATCACCTGGAATTTGTCTGCGCCTTGTTTCTCGTTGTTGTACTTGAACTCCAAGGCGTTCCATATCTCCTTCGGTGATGATGTTGCCGTGAACAGATCATAGATACGATCTGTCAAGTTGTTGAGGATATGCCTTCGGCAAAGCATATTATCCTCCTGTCTCTTCCTCCAAGCAGCCTTGACCTGCTCGGAGTCATCGTCTTTAGGAGTGGGTAGATCCTGCAGAGTTGGGTCGAGACAATACCCAATCTGCAGCGCCGTCAGAAGGAACATCATCTTGTCCTTCCAGCGAAGATAGTTTGTTCCATCGAAACGATCAAGCTTCATGCTCTCTTGGTTCAAGAACGTCTTTGAATCCATCTCAAATATTCCTTACGATTGTTATAAAAATTAAGGAAGCAAGACAACAAGAAGAGAGCAAGTAAGAAAGAACTTGGCTTGAGGCGTGCAGAACACTTTCCGTAAGGAATATTTGCCCCCACTAGATGCTGCAGGGTTATAGGCAAATTTCCTCCTAGGATACAACAGCCAACAATCTCTAATCCTCAGCAAATAGGATTGAGAAACAATGAACTTTCTGAAACACAAGAGTGTTCTTGAGCAAGAAGAAGAATTTAGAATGCTTGATAGTATATGATGCAAGATTAGACTTCTAATGGGTTATAATAGCCTATTTATAGGCTCTCAAACTCCAGAAAGTCGTTGGAAGAGGTTGCATGGCGATTGGACATGTCTTTTGGTGCAAAAGATGTGAATTTTCATGAAAAAACACGTCTGTCAGGACATCGATCGATCGATGTGATCGATCGATGTCCTCAGTTCAACATCGAACCCTGCACTCTGGACATCGATCGATCGATGTATGTGACATCGATCGATCGATGTATGTGACATCGATCGATCGATGTCATCGATCGATGTCCTCAGTTCATACATCGATCTCATCCAGGACACATCGATCGATCGATGTCATCTACATCGATCGATCGATGTCATCGATCTATGTCCGGCAGAATACTCAACTTCATTTTCAAGCCACATAGATCTATCCATTTGATACATGGATCGATCCAAGTCATGAGTCAAGCTATTCTTGCTTATTCCAACGCCATTTCACCTTCATCTTTGATCTCAAACATTCATTCTTCGTTCCATTGCCTTTACAAACTATTATAACAACACATACATGTATATACATACATACACACACGTATATAAATACATACGCCCACAAACACATATACATACACACATATAAATATATAATCTCACACACACACACACACACACACACACACACACACACACACACACATATATATATATATATATATATATATATATATATATATATATATATATATATATATATATGGGAGTTGTACCGAACTGTTCGCGAACTGTTTGAGCTCGGTTCGTGTTCAGTTCGTATTACTTCGGTAATTATTTATTAACATGCCAAATTCGAACAGGTATTCGGATTCATTTAGTTGAACGAGCCGAAATGTTCACGAACTGTTCGGCTCGTTTAAGCAGTTATAAGGTTACCGAGCCGAACTCGAACCAATTTTAAAGTTCGTTTAGCTAAACGAACTGAATCCGAACAGTTCGTTTAGTTTCCGAATTCAAAAACCTAGTTTCGGTTCGCTCGGTTTGTTACCGCTCCCTACACTCGTATCTAGCTCCAGGGGGTTTTGCTGTAGAATGAAAAGAAGGTGTAGTTCTGTTCGCTTTTGATGCCCATATTACAAGGAGACCTTGTTCCTTCGACCAACAATTCTGAACCAGTATCCTTAGAGTCCATTTGGTTGGGTGATCCAATAACTATTTTCTTTTCCTAACACAACATTTAATTTTTTTTCCTTTTCATCATGTGAACCATATAACGATTACTCAAAATAATGACAGCTTGAAAAGTTAATCACCAACTACTGAAACATGTTTTAAAATAATTAAAATGAGTAGGATATTGAATATTTAATAATATATGTACTTGTCATTTATTGTATCAAATTTATTTACAAACTAACCTAGATCTGATTTTCTTAATTCATTCAACGAAGTGAAGTAATTATTAAATCAAGACTCTGAAGTAGTCGTTGCACCAAATTTGTAGACATTATATGAGGCGTAAAAGGACTAGTGGATATCTTTTTTTTTATATTTAAATTACTTATAATATTATTATTTTTAATGAAGTAGGTCTTTCTAAATCAACAGACATTTATTAGTTTCTTATTCATCTTCCGATTTATATCTATGTTATTGTCTTATTTATGCAGATACATATAGAGCCAGAGTCTCACTGAAAAAAAACTCTAATCCTTTGGGATACAAGTATTGTTTGTCTGTTACTCATCCTCTCCAGACCCTAACGATAGCTTTTGCTGACGTTGGGATTTACTGAGTATGATTGATTGATTATTGTTATTCCGATAAGATTATATGGTCATGAGATTACTTAGAAAATATGCTTCAATGAAAGAGGAGACCCTCAAGGAGTTGATTGTAGATACATGTATGCTAGTGAATCATAGTGAGTGTTATTAAAAAAAATAAAAATAAATAAATAATCTTAGCGAGAGAAATCGAGATATTACCTCCTGCAGCATAGTGGCATGATGCACCTAAACTGAGGGTAAAACTTTCCCTCATATGATATTACTAGAAAAAAGTCATGTCTGATCTTACGCAAGTTAACTTCACATTATGTAGTGCGTTAAGATGTTTTGAATGCCATTTGTTTCCTTCCTTTATTTAATTTTGGTGACACTAATAGCATATTTAATGTATGATGTAATACAAACTTTTTTTCTAGTACTATTCATCAACTTATCAAATTTGGAATTGTTACTTACGTATATTAATTGATGAGTTGCTATTATGTACAACAGAGGCTAAAAGTTACTCACTTATCATGCAAAATGCAAATATTGTCATGTTCAACATCATGATTCACAAAACATTTTGTCTTCTCGTAACTTTTTTCACTCTGAATATCATATATGTCTGCAGGAGTTGACAAATTTCTCTAATATACCGCCATATCCTTTCTGTTTGACTTCTCATCCTTAAACGTATATCACTCACATTCCATTTCCAATGGAATCAAAGGCACATTCTTCTTTTATTTTGAAATATAATGAAATAAAACAAAATGACTCAATAAATTTGTTACGCTTCTTATATTGTGAAGAAGCAGTTGATCAACACAGCATTATGGGTCATCGGGAGACAACCTCTGTGTATTTCTGACACATGGGTATGGTTGCGTATATCCGACCCCCTCATACCCTGCCACAGGCGGGAGCCTTTAAGACAATAGGGTAATGTTGTTGATGTTAAATGTATATGACTTATATCACATTAATATAACAAAAATAATATTTCATCTGACTCGCAAAAAAAAACTACCTACATAATCTGGAAATCCATTATTTAGTGATCAAAGTTATGGCATATTGCAGATACATGCTCGTTTTTGTTTTCATCTCAAGCAAATATCCATGGATCCCTTCATCAAAATGCTGCCTTAACCTCAAATCTCTTGCAAAAATTTGTACAGTTCTTCAGCAATGATGCTAGGGTATTCTTCTTGAGGAAGAAGAGCACCTGGGACTTCAATATATTTCGTTACGCCTTTCGCTTCCTTCAGAGCTTCCATTTCTGCTTTTGACCTCTTTGGAGAGCCTACACTAGTCACTACAAGAACTGGAACTTTGCCTTCCAATCCAGCAAACAGCTCGAGAAATTCTTCTCGTGAGTTCACTGGGTCTAGCATGCCAGTCAAGAAAGCTGCAGGCACGTACCGGGCTCCTTTTCTTTTAGTCAGCGCGTATCTGGTCTCGATTATGTTGGGGGTCACATTCTCAGGATCAGCGTATACGTGTGATTTGTATTGGGATTGGATCGCCTTCTCGTTGCTCACGAGCATATTGTACATCATCCAACCTACAGCAGGGGCCCTTAATGTCCCTCTCAACATCCCATACCTGCAAATTATGTAAAGGCAATGAATGATGAACTCAGGGTTTGTCTCTATCTTCCGCTTAGTTCTTATATGCTCATGATACTGTTCAAGAGTAAAACGTCATTTGCATTTCATTCCAAGGTAATGCACGCAGTCACAAGTTAAAGTAGGACTAGTTGTACCAGCAAAATGAGCTAATTATACCAAGTTTTTTTCATGTAAAGTTTCACTTATCTGGACCACCACTCAGTATTGCTGAAGCTGGGGGGGTTTGGAAATAGAGTATTGCTGAAGCTGGTATAGATGGAATAGAAGATAATTCCAGATAAGTGTAGCATAAGTATTCTTAGAGAATAGCATTCTCTTAAATTGAAAGAAACTAAGTAAACTAAATATGCTCTAAAACAAAACAAAATCCCAGCAATTAGACTAAATGGCTATCACAAAATTGTAAAATGTTCACAAAAGAGTGAAAATTTCCTCAAAGGTTGAGCTCCAGAACTCTAGGGGAGTCATAATTAATAACCTTACTCTAGCGTGAAGGATAAGAAACCGACTAGGCATATGGAACGTGCTGTGGCAGACTTTTAAAGTACAACCACAGAGATGATACATCAAAGTGATATTTGCTATGCTTTTACACTCTTCTATAATCAAGTTACATTATCTTCACTTTAATGATAACTATTGATTTCACATTTCCAAAATTCAAAGGCAACTAAAATATAATAACTGGTTAGCAGTATATAAGCAAGAACTTCGAATAATATTTAAGCGGCGAACCACAGGTTACAACAAAAATTAACAGAATACACAACCTATTGAAAGCCAACAACCAGTCTAAGAAAATGAATGAGTTGGTGAGGGGGGGCATCATGACAAACTTCAACACAAAACTATAGTTGAAAAGAAGTCAAAAAAGCAACAGTTGATGTAAGTGCTTCTGGAAAATGAGAAAGGGAGTTGCTCTTCGAAAACCATCGACTGCAGGAACTTAGTAATTCCAAGTTGCTTGCACTGGTATTTTTTCCTGTTCTTGTTTTCCGCAGAAGACGAAGAACACTAAAGGAGAAAAGTGAGACATCTAATGGGCTTTAGTCATAAAAAAAAACACGACAAAGCTCAAAATTCTCCAATGCTATTGTTCTTTTGATGTGGATACAACAACTAACACCTAGATTTCATTTTGAGGAACAATGCATAAATTGAAATGATTGTGATGTTGCAATCAGATCTTACCTTGTTTCCATATTAGAATCCCTGCCAAACACAATAGGAAGTGGTCCAGCCCAAGTAGGTGCCACAGCAGCAACAGCAGCGGGATTTACCAAACCTTTCTTTGTAGCACGAACTGCAATAGTAGCAGCATGACCTCCTCCAAAAATAACCACATTGTTATCTGTTTCCAAGGAAAAATAAAATGGTTATGAAACCAGCAGTCACTAAAACTAAGGCTTTTCAATTATCAGCATTCAATTACTCTTTTCACTTCCTTTGGAGAAAAAGGGCAGGAGAGAAGGAAAAAAAGAAACATTCTAAATTGAAAGTCTTTCACTGTTTCATCCAGGAAACTTGATCAGGTTTACTGTCCTAGGCCCTCATAAGATATAGGTCCACAGATACTGCACCTGACAAACTATGAAAAATAGAGAGAAGTGCGCAAATGGAATCGAAGCCTTAGGCACAACTGGAATGAAAGCTTTACGCATATTGTGACAACTTCTGGATTCAGAAAGCCAGAGCAAGCATGAATATCATGTCCCCTGGGCCCTGCCTAATAAAGATAATAAATCTTTTCCTATAAGGAGCTACAGAACCAGCAGATCCGTTTTCATTGAAGGATTGAATCAGAATATAACAGTTCTCACATTATAGTTATTTGGCTGAGCATATATCTTAAAAACCAATGCCCATAAACAAGGATTCCATGTTTTTAGCCTAGAATGATCATAGCACTCAAACAAAAACATCCCCATAAGGACCATAACTAGCAAGCATAAGGCCACTCACCAAAAAGAGCCGAAATTTAGCAACACCTGCTCATCAAATTTCTACTCCTAATGAAGTAATTCAAGAACTTCAAGGGCCACACAAATGAACAGTCATTGGATCTGGTCATAACAGAAACACCTAAAAATACCACACACCAACTGAGTTATTCAGCCTACTCTAAGACCACTACAAAAAAACCAAGTCCAAAAATTAGCATAAGTCATCAAACAAGAATAATAGCAAAAGATTTAGGACATCATAACAATTAAAAAAGCTACCTTGTCTACAGCTAACTTAAATTCCATGTTCAAAGACCAATAAAGTATCCGGTTTTCTTACAATATCAGTCATCCGGCTAGTTGTTAATAGGACTATCAAAATAGTTGACCAAGTCGAAAGAATACCACTACAAAATTCAGGACATCATAACAAGTAAAAAAGCTACGTTATATACAGCTTAATCATCTTAAAATATTGAGGTGAAAGGCCAATAAAGCATCCATCTTTCCTACAAAATCACTCACCTGGGATGCTGCCAATAGGACTATCAGGAGAGTTGACCAAGTCAACGAGAAATTTCTCCATCACATCAGCATCATAATCAAGCTTAGGCCTATCAGAATACCCCAACCCAGGCCAATCCACAATGGTAGCCTTGTAATTATCTCCCCCATCACGTCCAACAACGTCTTTTGCCACTGCTCTCCACTCCTCCACTGTGCTCACATCAGATATCGTGGGTATCATCAATATATTCTTGGTGGGCTCAGAGTGTTTCTCCTCATTCTTATGCTCCTCAAAGTAGATGTTCACCGAATTGCCCTTGAATGTCCACTCCCAGTATGTGGATGATGCGGGTTGTTTAGGGGCAGAGGCAGAAGATGGGTAGTCTACAGAAGTTGTAGCTGCCTTGACCTTGATTTTGGTGCGTTTTAAGAATAAATTGGTTTGATGAATTGATGGAGATACGAATTTTACAGAGGAAGTGGTTGATAATGGATGAAAATTTGATTTCAAGGCCATCGTTTGCTCTTGCGGAATTGTATGTACGGCAGCTGTTTGTGCCTGTGCTTCAGAGAGGTCAGAAGAGGGAGGGGCAGCTAATAGATCCTTTTGGGGAAGATCAAAATTTCACCATTCAAGATTTCTTTATTTCTTTTCAGTTCATATTTGTTTTTCCTTTTTCTTTTTTCCCTGGAACTTTTTACATTGATACCATTTTTGAAATATTTGCATATATTTACTATAAGAAATTTACATTATTTTAAATCTTGGAACGGTTCTTTTATTTAATACGTTTAATTTAGATATATTAAGTAGGAAAATATCTATTCGTTTTTAGGTAACAGGTCAGGGTCCGAGGATTTTAAACTTTCAAGAAATAGTTCGAACACTAAATGTAATTACTTAAGATGGTGCTGTCATAATTAAAAACCCATGTATTTACCAATATGTCAATGGAATGCCTAGAAATATAATATATTTCAGGCCACATACATCGGGATATGATACCCTCACCGCAAGGAGGTGCGGTGACACGTGACCGTGCGACACGTGGCAGCAAGGGAGGATGGTTAGGCTAGATGAGGTGACCCTCATCTAGCCTCACCACCCTCACCTTACTGCCACATGTCGCGTGGTCACAAAAGGGGTGAGGAAAGTGGGGGTGAGGATATCCCAACCCACATACATCGGGTGATGCGTGGTAGTTAAATGTGTTAAGTGAACCGAACAGTTCGCAAACGGTTCAAGTTTGATTCGTATTTAATTCGAGTTTATTCATTAATTTTAATTAAATGAACTGATTTCGAACACCTAGTTAGGTTCGTTACTAAAACGAGCCAAACTTTTCGTAGACTATTCGGATCGTTTAAACAGTTATAGTGTTATCGAGCCGAACTCGAACAAAATTTGAAGTTCATTACAGTAAAGGAACTGAGACGAACAGTTTGTTTAACTAAACAAATCCGAATTCGAAAACCTAATATTTGGC
Organism: Eustoma russellianum; assembly: GCA_036186865.1. Lineage (NCBI taxonomy): Eukaryota > Viridiplantae > Streptophyta > Magnoliopsida > Gentianales > Gentianaceae > Eustoma > Eustoma russellianum. Next base: position 32,370,749 of record AP025051.1, read on the forward strand.
TTGACTCGACTCGGTTCGTTAACAACCTTAAATCTTCTATCTGAATCCGAGAGTGTTCACTTGCCGTTGTATGCGTTCAACGTTCAAGTAAATGACACCAAAGACTAATTAACACTGATATTATAACAATATTAGTTTTTTCTACCAATATTAGTTTGGTCCTACTTAGTGTATTGTTTTATATCACAAATTTTAAAATGCTCTATCATTAATTACATTTCATCCTAATTACATCATAACCAATTAGGACAGACACGTGAGAAACAGACTCTTCATTCTACAGAATCATCCAAATGACACAGGATTTTCTCATTACATCTTATTTTTTATTGATTATAAAGTAACTATATATTAGGACACCACGTAGTGTTTTTTAAAGTAACATAGAATTAATAGTTTTATACACATAAAATGATCTCACCTAATGGGACAAGATAAAATAAATCATGCCTTCCCACATTTGGCTTATGTTGGTTAGGTTGTTATTGGCCCTTCAACGAGTCCATGAGTTCTTCTTATTTCCATTTCCATGGTTTTATGCTGATTCAAAATTATTATACTTTCCGTCCAAAAAAAAATTACTGCAATAATTTTTATTTTTGTTTATTTCAAAAATATTATTTATTTTCTAAAACGGGCCTATGCATGTTTTAATGATGCTTATGAAAGAGAACTGTTCCACTTGAAATGATTTGAACTATGCTTACCATGTATAAGGTGTGATAAGGTGAAGAACAATGAGGTGAGGAAAGTGCAGGTGAGGAGATCTCAACTCTTATCTTAGAGGCTGCCGTATATGGCGGAGTATGGGGGTCGGATATACGCAATCATACCCATGTGTTAGAAACACATAGAGGTTGTGTCCCGATGACCCATAATGATGCGTCAAACTATGTCGATCAACTGCTACTTCACCATATAAGAAGCGCAACCAATTTAGTGAGTCATTTTGTTTTATTACATCATATTCCAAAGTCAAGAAAGATTGTGTCATTGACTCCATTAGAAATGGAAAACTGATGTGAAGAAATTTTGATAAAAGAAATTTTTGAAGGAAAAAAAACACACATGTCGACTTTAGCGTAGGGGTGTCAAACAGGTCGTGTATCGTGTTTCGTGTTTCATGTTTTTCGGGTTTCGTGTATCAAAGTGTCGTACACATACCTTACCCGTTTGCTTCGCGTGTATGGATGTAGATACCCAAACCCGTACATGTCAGGTTTCGTGTCGTGTATCGGATATACCCACAAACTTGACAAGTACAAATATTTCAAGTCGTGTATAGGTCATTTCATGTATTTTTTAGGTATTTTCAGATTTTGTGTATTTTTCAGGTTTCATATACTTAAACGAATACTGATACAATGTATGAAACAACAATAAGTACACAACCAAAGGTTAAATATTAAAATGAGTGAGGTCCTGTAGACTAAAATCACTTGACTACACAATAATAGATTAAAGAAATGGGATTTGAAAATGGAGGAAGGGGGAAACCGAATAGTGTTACTTAGTAGTACAGTAGTCTTTTTTTTTGGAAAATTTATTTTTTATTTTATTAATTATAAATTTTATTTAAAATATATTATTTAAATTTCGTGTATAAACGGGTATAAACGGGTACCCGCGGGTATACCCGGACACGACTCGCCGTTGGCGGGTATCTTTCAGGTCTTACCCGATTTGTACACGAAACTCACCAAGGTCATACTCATACCCGTGAAAATTCGTGTTAGGTTCGGGTCGTGTTTCATGTCGCGTCTAAAATTGCCACCCCTACTTTAGCGGTCAATTTTGAAATTTTCTCTCTCGCCAGGGAGTTCCTGAAAGTGCACAGAACCACAATCAGGAATGTCAATCGATTTTTAGTCTGACACTGACACCACTGTTGTGATTAACATACAATAACAACATTACTTCATTACCTTAGAGACTCTTGTTTATAGCAGGATATGAGGATCGGATATACACAACCATACTTATATGTTAGAAACTCATAGATGTTTTCCGATAACTCATAATAAAAATTGCGTGTCGATCAACTGATATTTCACAATATAAAAAACACAGCCAATTTAGTAAGTCATTTTGCTTTATTCCTTCATATATCATCTCCATCAAACCAGCCTTTGCAACAAATATGTTGAATTTTTTTAAGATCGAATTAGTCGCAAATCTAGTTTGCGTAATATCTTGAAGGGAGTTTACTATCAAGCGTCACGTAAGCTCAATGAAACTTATCAAGATGGAAGTTACAACGGTAAAAAAAAAAAAAAAAAAAAAAAAACAGCGTCAATATCATAGATAGAAACAAATATTAAATAGTGTTTTTAAACCGAGAATGTAGGTGTTATATCGAATCATGTCTCGTTAAGTAAATCTTCTTTGTTTACTTCTATGTTAAATTTGCACCGTTAAATCTAACTACAGACAATTCGAATAAGTTTTTTATGATTTCTGCCATTCAATTTTGTGTTATGCTTTCCGCCACGGTACTAAATGTCAACCATTTGAATATGGGAAAACCAAAAAATCTTTTTCGGTGTATTAGGCTTCCACGTTTTCGTATGGTCTAAAAAGAGGTCAAATCGCTTTGCGATCTGATAGATACAGTTTTACTCTATACTTTGTGAAAGAAGTTGTTTCCGTATCTCAAACTCGTGACCTCAAGGTCACAACCATCGGTACATCTTTCCTTCAAACATGGTAGAACTTGTTGGAAAAGTACGTTAAAGTATCTTTCCGGGTGCTCCAAACTTATATAGAACATATATGAGGTTGTTTGGGAGATTGATATGAAGTGTTGCACAGCTGGAAAACCTCAGTTGGATGTAGATCTCTCACTTTGATCGATCGACGTATGTCGATCGATCGACGTGATCGATCTACGTAGATCTGAGTCTTAAGGAGGTTCTCTGTCCGACTTCGATCGATCACATCGATCGATCGAAGTGACATCGATCGATCGATGTGATCGATCGATGTAGGACAGAATGAAAAACGAAGTTTCTGTCCGACTTCGATCGATCACATCGATCGATTGAAGTGACGTCGATCGATCGATGTGATCGATCGACGTGCCAACGGATAGAACTTTTCAACTTGGGTTGCTGCTTTTGGTCCAAGAATCATCTCCTTTCACCTATGAACGGTAAACAACTGCCATTGGAGGTTAAGAAGAGGCTGAGACATGTTTCAAAAAGGGTTTTAAACACACCCCAAGATCTATATATAGTAGATCTTGGTATTTTCTACATACACTTGACATTCTTACAAAAACTAAGATTTCTCAGCATTCTTCATTTTTTGCTATCTTCAATTATCTTCTCTTCTACATCAAGTTCATTCTTCTTCTCCTAGAGCAAAGGAAAAGAAGACAGCCGTTATATCTTGGGAAGCATTAGTCTTGTTGTCTACCTTGCTCGTTGGTAGAGACTAAATTGCTTTAAGGACAGAGTCATCTTGAGACTCGTCTCGGCTTTGTTCGTTTACATCTTCTTGCTTGTTTGCTGTAATTTTCTAACAATCTTAAAACAATCTACAATGGCATCCATGTTAGTGTATGTGCCCTAGGCCATGATTTGGATATTTATGTTATGCATTTATTATTAATAAAAGAGGTTTTATTATCATTATTGTTAGTTAGTATGTTACACAATTTTGATATATGTCCCTGATTCATTATTGTTATAGAGATAAAATAATTTATAATCGGTATGAGTATTGATTTGATAATCATGAGATGATTATGTGTATGGTGATGCGAATCAATCTCATAGATACTTGTTAGAGAACAGTGTATTGGATAGACCCATCATGAGATTACTACATGGATTAGCGTCATAGGTAAATCTCATGATAGTCATGTTTTAATCCTTTGACTTGAGATTGTCATAGTTTCCAACATAAGAACTATTATATTTTGACATGATCAAACGTTATCCGTAACTGGATAATAATAAAGGTCATGATTGAATGTGATAGAAATTATGTAGAGGATATTGAACAATCAAGATAGAATTTGTCCCTCTCTTTCGAGAGAGATATCTTTGGACCCCTCGATTAGTGAGACTGTGAAATGCATGGCCGTGCTCAAATGAATTGATAGTGTGATCAATATCATTTGTTTTATCAGTCTACTTAGAGATCGAGTAATCATATGTTTGAACAATATAAGTATGACGCTGACCATGACTTATGTTCAAACTAGATATCATGTGACAAAGGGATTAATGCATGTGCTATTATTAGGCTAGTTGGACTTTACTCATATTAATTGGGTAGTCGTAATGTCTTGCTAGAGACCAATTACGACTTGTTGGTTTAATAGAGATTTAATCAACTGCCAATTAATATGGGCCTATCAGGTCACACACAAAAATGCGTATGGCTGAGATTAATAATATTAATGACATTAATATTGGATATTAATTATTATTATTATTATCGTTTTTATATTAATAATATTAATATTGGATATTAATTATTATTAATATTATTATTTTTGTTTTTTTGTGGTTATATGTGTGTATATATATATATTGTCGGATAATTATGAAAGAATCCATATCTGATATGGATTTTGAATATCCTGACAGAATCCATATCTGATATGGATTTTGATTGGCATCAACGAAACCGATTAGGACTCGGTTTTTAATGTCCATATATGTGTATATATATCTATGCATCTCGTACATAGAGACATATGAAAATACACACGAAAAACAACAGAAACCCTAGAGCCATTTTTGGAGAAAAGCGAGTTCTCTCAGCCGCGCCGTTCAAGAGCTAGCATTCGGGCGGAAGCATTTGTGTGGATACCGACAGAGGGTGTTTGTGATTTCGCACCTCTTCCACCTGCGGATTTCGAATCTTTGGAGGTAATTTTTACGTTTCTTTCATCGATTAAACGAACAACATGGATCCTTGGTAGAAAATCGGAGATCAAGTTTTGTTTTTTTCGCTGCGCGTTTTGCATTGATCTTGTCGGATTTCCTAACAATCCAAGCAAGCTTTTCCGGATATGTCCAAAATGGAGCCGTTCGACGGCAAGTTCTATAAGAGATGGGCAGCAAAAGTGCTGTTCTTATTAGAAATGCTCTCAGTTTCATATGTTCTCAAGATGGATAAGCCCAGTGATGAAACTGAAGCAAAGAAATTCGATATAGACAATACTACTTGCAGAGGCCACATTCTACATTTTCTGGCCAATTCTCTGTTTGACATTTACGTCAAATTTACGTCTGCAAAAGAGATTTGGTCAGCATTGGAGAACAAATATGGTGCTGAAGACGTTGGCAAGCGCAAGTATGTGGTGAGTGAATTCTTGAAGTTCAAGATGGTTGATCATTCTCCAATCAATGATCAAATCCATCAGTTCCAACAATTGGTGGATAATCTGGAACATGAAGGAATAAAGATCGATGAGACGTTCCAGGCGGCGGCGTTGTTGGAAAAGCTTCCACCTTCTTGGAGCAAGTACAAGAAGAAGGGGAAGTACGACGATGCAAAGTTGTCTCTAGATGCCGTAATCAAACATATACGCATCGAAAAGAACAACCGGTTAGAAGATGAATCTCACCGTGAAGAGGGAGTCAAGGCCAACGTTGTGGAGCATGCAGCGAAAAAGCCCAAGTTCCACAACAGTGGCGGCGGCGGCTACAACAATGGAGGAAAAGGTAAGAAAGTTGCTGTGTAGGGCCAGAACAAGATGAAAGGAGTTTGCTGGCTATGCGGGAAACCAGGACACCGAGCCGTCAACTGCAGGAAACGGAAGGGCCAACCGAGCAACCAGGCGAACCTTGTGGAGGCCAAAGGAGCAGCAGACGACATCATCGCAGCAGTCGTCTTAACGGAGGTTGTTTTCGTATGGTCTGAAAAGAGGTCAAATCGCTTTGCGATCTGATAGATGCAGTTTTACTCTATACTTTGTGAAAGAGGTTGTTTCCGTATCTCAAACTCGTTGTAAGATTATAAAATGTTTTTGATGATATAAAAAGATGTTTTTAAAAGAGCTAAGATTTCACACCTTAAGTTCGAAGTAAATTAAGATAAACATGTTCGGGACGTAAATCTCTCATAGACCGGTTGAAGAACACGTCATCCCCTCAGGTAACACATGGCAAGATCCATGAAAAACTTGGAAAACGTTTGGAGATCTTAGATCCACGTCCAGAGACATGGATCGATCGACGTATAACTGAGAGACGTAGATCTCTCAGTATAAGATACGTCGATCGATCGACGTCTGACTGAGAGACATCGATCTCTCAGCAGACATACGTCGATCGATCGACGTCTGACTAAGAGACGTCGATCTCTCAGCAGGAACACGTCGATCGATCGACGTCTGACTGAGAGACGTCGATCTCTCAGCAGACATACGTCGATCGATCGACGTCTGACTGAGAGACGTCGATCTCTCAGCAGGAACACGTCGATCGATCGACGTCTGACTGAGAGACGTCGATCTCTCAGCAGACATACGTCGATCGATCGACGTCTGACTGAGAGACGTCGATCTCTCAGCTCTGGCACGTAGATCGATCGACGTCTCCAGAATTCAAAATTTTTCAAACGTTGGAACAAAATCCAAGGGAGATTTATGATGTTTTCTCTCTCCAATCTTGCTCAAATTTCTTGTGGACTTTAACCCAACATATTACATGCTTCCTTAACTATTGTAAACTTGTCTAAGATTCTCTAGGGTGGCTATCCAAGATCAAATCACTCCACAGGGTGGCTAGAGACTATTTGGGCATTGTCTTGACATTTTTGAAGATGAAGACTTGGTGGAGAACCTCAAAAACGTGGTGAACTTCATCTATAAATAGAGGAGGCTTGGATGAAGCAATTACACACTTTCAACATCATCTAGCTTCATTTTACATTGTTGTACATTTCTCTCATACTTGTAAAATTGTTTAAAGCTTGTCTAGCTTTCTTTGATCTTCATTGTTTGTATATTGAGAGAAAGAGAGTCAAGCACAAGAGGAACCATAATTACTTGATCTCTAGCTTGTGCTTAGACTTGTGAGAAAGTGTGAACCTTACCATATTTCTTCAACCCACTGTGAGAAGTTCTTGAGGGAACTTTTGTTGAAGTTGTGAGGAAGCAAGAAGTTGTTCTTGCTAATAGCTGTAGTTGCTGTGGTTGCACAAGTGTGTTGTGCAAGTAGTTGTTGTTGTTGTGGCTTACACTAAAGTGTTAGTGTAAGTGTTGCTGTGATTGTTCTTATTGTTCATAATAAGAAGAGTAGTTGTTGAAAATCCACTTTGGAAACAAAGTGGTAGTGGAGTAGAATCATTTACGATTCGAACCACTCTATATCCGGTGTACTCATTCACTACTTCTCATCTCCATTCTTGCTCTGATTTTGAATATCCTTTTTGAGTTGAGACAAACGAGAAAATTCTGCAAAAAGAGCCAAACACTCTATTCACCCCCCCCTCTAGAGTGTATTTCGGACCTAACAATTGGTATCAGAGCCTAACCTTGATTGCTTGGCCTATCTTTGCAAGTAGCAAGGTTAAAGATCATGGCAATGACAACCTCAACCTCAACCTCTTCATCTTCCAAGCCTACTGCACTATTTTCCGGATCAAACACTAAAGCTCCTATGTTTGATGCCCAAAACTACTCTTTATGGAAATTTCGAATGATCAATCATTTGAAAGGCTGTGGATTTGATATATGGAGAGCTGTTGTCAAAGGAATTGAAGTTCCTATGATTACCAACTCAAAAGGAGAATCAATGTTCAAAGATGAGGATGACTACACCGACGAAGAGAAGGTAAATTTCGCCATCAATGGCAAAGCTTTTGACATTCTCTCAAGTGCTCTTACCACCACTGAGCTCATTAGACTCCAAGGTCTTGAAACAGCCCATGAGGCATGGAAAAGGCTTGAAATGATACATGAAGGAACTGAGCAAGTAAGAATGGCCAAAAGACTCATGCTCATGAAGGAGTATGAGATGTTCGGAATGAAAAGCGGTGAGAAGATTGAGGAGACAATCGATCGATTCACACGAATAGTGAATCAACTCTCCATGGTTGACAAGAAAATCTCAAATGAAGATCTTGTCTCAAAACTCCTCAACTCTTTGCCAAGAGAATGGACACCCAAAGTCACCGCCATCACCGAATCAAAGAATCTCAAGACTCTTACCCTTGATGAGCTATCCGGTAATCTCCTTACTCATGAAATTCTTATTGATGAACAAAATAGGATGAATCCCATCAAGTCTACACAAACATCACACAAAGGATTGGTGGTTGAGTCCGATGAATCGGATGAGGAAGTTGCCCTTCTAGTAAGAAAATTTAGAAGAATGGCAACTAGAAACAAAGCTCAAGCAAGAAAGTTTTTCAAGAAACCATCTAAAGAAAAGGAAGCAAGTGAAAATTGCTATAGATGTGGTCGACCCGGTCACTTCATTGCCGATTGCCATGTAAAAGAGCCGCAAAAGCAAGAGAAGAAGGTCTTTCCTCAAAAGAAGAAAGCCCTCAATGCGGAGGTAACCACGTGGGATGATCTCCTTTCGGAATCGGAAGGAGAAGAGAGTGAAGATCAAGGCGTTGGACTTGTGGCAATGGTTGACAATCCAAAGATTCAACATACTTGTCTTATGGCGATTGAAGATGACCTTGAGGTAAATTCTAACCCTTCAAATTTGCATGATGAAATAGGAGATTTGCAAGATGACTTTGAGAAATTAAATTTGAAATATAAGCATTTAAAGAAAGAATTCAAGAAATGCATTTTAGAAAATAAGAGCTTGCATGACAAAAATATTTTAATGTTTCAAGAGCATGATATCATACTTACCATGCATAAAACCGTAGCTCTTGAAAATGAAGAAATTAGAAAAGAATATGAGAAACTAAAGTTAGACTTACAAAGACTAACAAATGGTAAAAACAATTTAGACATACTACTTGGAAATCAAAGGATTGGAAATGATAAATCCGGTTTAGGATTTAACTCATCATCTTCTATTAAACCTAAGTCCTTAAAGAAAAAGGCAAACAATAGAAAAATACAACAAAACTCATCACTTTCTAAACCAAAGCATGTACCCACTTGTTTCTATTGCAACAAACTAGGACATGTAAAGAAAGCATGTAAAGCTCGATTTGAAAGCACATATGTTTGGAAGCCTAAGGGTCGAAAAACTAACCCTAAAGGACCCAACCATCAAAGGGTACCAATGCATACATCTTCTGGTTTTGTAGGCTCTCAAGATAAATGGAGTAGCCAAAGAAGAAGGAACCAAATGGCTTATGGACAGTGGATGCTCAACTCACATGACCGGAGACAAGACCTTGTTCACCAAGCTCAAGCTCCAAGATGGTGGAACGGTGCATTTTGGCAATGGGAGAGCCAAAATCCTTGGACATGGAGAAATTGGTAATTCTTCCTTTACTATTAATAATGTACTATATGTAGAAGGGCTTAAATATAATTTGATAAGTGTTAGCCAACTATGTGATGCTAATTTTCAAATTGAGTTTGTGAAAAGAAAATGTGTTGTGAAAAAGAACGATAAGATTGTTTTTGAAGCTATTCGTAAAAATGATGTTTACAAATTTAGCACACATGATTTGATATCACAAAATGTTTCTTGCCTAGTTGCCAAAAATGATTTGACTCAACTATGGCATAGACGACTTGGACACATTAGTTTTAAGAATTTCAAAGAGATTTGCAAAAATGAAAAAGTCCAAGGTCTTCCAAAATTAAATTTCGAAAACCATGGCTTATGCGACACTTGTCAAAAGGCAAAACTTGTTAAAACAAGCTTCAAGCCCAAAAGTGAAATATCCACCACCAAACCCCTACAATTGCTTCATATGGATTTGTATGGGGGTATTGGTACAGCAAGTCTAAGTGGAAAACATTACACCTTTGTGGTGGTAGATGACTTTTCTAGGTACACTTGGGTAATGTTCTTAGCTAAAAAGAATGATGCATGCCAAGAATTTATAAAGCTTTGTAAAAGATTAGAAAATCAAAGAGAGGACACAATTAAGGAAATTAGAAGTGATAGAGGTGGTGAGTTTGATGGAGAATTTCAAGAATTTTGTGTATCCAAGGGGTATGGACACAATTTCTCAGCTCCAAGAACTCCTCAACAAAATGGTGTTGCGGAAAGGAAAAATAGAACACTTCAAGAAATGAGTAGAGCCATGCTAAACGAATTTGAGTTACCCAAATATTTTTGGGCCGAAGCGGTAAATACCGCTTGTCATGTGATCAATAGAGTTTATTTGAGACCATTTCTCAAAAAGACTCCTTATGAGCTTTGGAAAGGTAGAGTACCAAATATTGGTTATTTCAAGGTTTTTGTTTGTAAGTGTTTTATACTTAACACCAAAGACAACTTGGATAAACTCGACTTCAAAGCGGATGAAGGAATCTTTATGGGTTATGCTCAAAATAGCAAAGCATTTAGAGTATATAATAAGAGAAGTATGAAAGTTGAAGAATCAATTCATGTCAAGTTTAGTGAATTCATTGATGATAAGTCAAACGATAATAATGATGATGATGAAGATGAAATAATCGAAGTAAGTCATATAGAAAAATTTGAGAATCCAAAAGGTAATATTGTCATCGACCTTAGGATTGATCCACTTGAACCTAAGGTTGAAGATGAAGAAGTAGGAGGGGATACCTCAAATTTGCCAGATTCATATAAATATAGGAAAGATCACCCTAAAGAGTTGATACTAGGTGAAACTAGCCAAGGTATAATGACAAGGAGAAAATTCAATGAAAATGCCTTCATTTCACAAGTTGAGCCTAAAAATATAAAAGAAGCAATAAATGATGAAGATTGGGTATTAGCTATGCAAGAAGAATTAAATCAATTTGAAAGAAGTGATGTGTGGGAATTAGTTGCTAAACCTAGTGATCATCCCGTAATTGGCACTAAATGGGTATTTAGAAACAAAATGGATGATAAAGGAAACATCACTAGAAACAAAGCTAGGTTAGTAGCCCAAGGCTATAGGCAAGAGGAAGGCATAGACTACGATGAGACTTTTGCCCCCGTGGCTAGGTTAGAAGCTATTAGGATGTTATTAGCATATGCATGCTATAAGGATTTTAAACTATATCAAATGGATGTAAAATCCGCATTCTTGAATGGAATAATTCAAGAAGAGGTCTATGTAGCTCAACCTCCGGGGTTTGAAAATCATGATCATCCAAATCATGTTTTTAGACTCAAAAAGGCCCTTTATGGACTTAAACAAGCTCCTAGGGCTTGGTATGATAGATTAAGTAACTTCCTACTTGAAAACGAGTTTTCAAGAGGAAAAGTCGACACTACTCTTTTTATTAAAGAACAAGGAAACCATCAATTGCTTGTTCAAATTTATGTGGATGATATCATATTTGGTGCTACTAATGATTCTCTTTGTGAGCATTTTGCAAAATTGATGGAAGGAGAATTTGAAATGAGCATGATGAGTGAACTCAACTACTTTCTTGGTCTACAAATCAAGCAAACTCAAGATGGAGTGTACATATCTCAAACAAAGTATACGAAGGATTTGCTCAAGAAGTACAAATTCGAGGATGGAAGAAGTGTGAGCACTCCGATGAGCACAAGTACAAAGCTTGACAAAGACGAAAAAGGAAAGCCGGTTGAGGTAACAAAATATAGGGGTATGATTGGTAGTTTACTTTATTTGACCGCTAGTAGGCCGGATATTTTGCATGCTGTGTGCTTATGTGCTAGATTTCAAAGTATGCCTAAGGAATCGCATTTAGTTGCCATTAAACGTATCTTTCGGTATCTAAAAGGAACTTTGAACTTCGGATTGTTTTATCCCAAAAATGGTTGTTTTGATCTAAGAGGATATAGTGACTCCGACTATGCCGGAAATCTTGTTGATAGGAAAAGCACCTCCGGGACATGTCAATTCCTTGGAGATTGCTTAGTTTCTTGGTTTTCCAAGAAACAAAATAGTGTGTCACTTTCCACGGCGGAATCCGAATATGTGTCGGCCGCTTCTTGTTGTGCACAACTACTATGGATGACAAACACATTAAATGATTACAATGTTAAGTTTGATAAAGTTCCCATCCTATGTGACAACACATCAGCCATAAGTATAGCACAAAACCCGGTTCATCACAGTAGGACAAAACATATTGAAGTAAGGCATCACTTCATAAGAGATTGCATCCAAAAAGGATTAGTATGCATTGAGTTTGTCCCAACAAATGACCAACTGGCTGATATATTTACCAAATCCCTTCCCACCGAGACATTCGAATCAATTAGAACAAGACTAGAAATGATAAACATCAGTTAAGGGGATGAAGATTGAAAATCTCAAAATGAGGGGCACGTCGAACGATCGACGTATCAAAAACGAGAGATCGACGTACGTCGATCTCTGACATCGATCGATCGACGTACGTCGAACTCAGACGTCGATCGATCGACGTCATCGAATTCTGCAGCTATAAATTTCTGCAAAAACGCGAACCTCCCTCATTTTTCTCTGTTTCAGCAGCAAAACCCTAGGAAAACAAACGCCCCCCTCTCTCCTAAATCCTTTCTATCTTCAATTTCATCTCTCAATCAGGATTCAATCCATTCCTGCTCTTAAATCTTGAGTTCCTCTCTTAAAATCTTCCATTTTTAACCTAAAACCCCAAATTTCTCAAGCCCTAAAATGTCTTCAAGAAGCAAGAATACAACCAAGAGGCCAAGATCTACTAGGGGTGGAGGAGAAGGCTCTAGTTCCTCCCAAGGACAATCTTCTCAACCAAGGATGAAACAAACCATGGATTTGAGTCAAGGGAGGGTTCTTGCCGAACTAAGAAGTGACCTCACTCTCTCCAACTTTCCTTGGATTAAAACGAAAGATGCAAAGGAGGCTTTGAAGGAACCTCTACCCCCAGGGCAAGTAAGGTATATCACTAGACATTCTCAAAAATTGTATGGTAAATGGGAGGATGATGAAAGAGCAACTATCCCACTCAAGTTGCTTAGAATCAATGATATTCTAAGCAATAATGAATTAAGACCTATCATTTAGTGGTTAGATTTTCAGGAATGGAGAAATATATGGAATGAAAATGAAATGACAAAAATGTCCACTAGGTACACCCGATTGTTTTATGCCAACTTATGGATCGAATACTTAAACAATCTGCCTTTAGCTATTCATTCCGTTATTGATGGTCGTCATATCAAATTGAAAGTTGAAAAAATTTGCAACTTGATTGGTGTACCCAATGAAGGGTACAATGAGTTTGATGCATGGAAATGGGATACGGCTAGGTGGAAAGTTACTGAAGATGAGGTGAAAACTTTCTTAGGCTTTCATCCTAGTAAAAACACCAATGATATGCCTCTAGTTTACCGTACCCTTCTTGCCATTGTCACATTTTGTGTCAATGGTAAATCCGCAAAATTGCCTAGTAACCTCGACTTCTACATCGCATACCGAATAGCTAACCGCGAAAAGGTTAACTTTGGGGATCTTTTTATGACAAACGTTGTGGAAGCCGCAACCAAGCAAAACAAAGCCCTTCCCTATAGTAACCTTATCTATAGAATGCTTGTGAAGTCGGGTTGTGAAGTGGATGACACGGATCTTGACTACATCACCCACAAGGACTTCTATGATAAAGTCAACGTCCAACAAATACTGAAGTCGAGAAAAGAAGCAATGCGGAGAGAACGAGAAGAGGAAGAACGAGACGAAGAAGACATTCCGGATGAGGCACCCAATCCTGAACCGGAGACTCATGCAGAACCAAGTCGCTTGAGCTCAAATGTCCCGGAGCTCCAAGCGCAAGTTATCAGTCTTCAACAGGAGGTTGGCGAGCTAAAAGGCAAGGTGGCAATGCATGAATCAAGATTTGCCAAGTTCAAGGCCAAAATGAAAGCGTGTATTCCTGGAGTCACATTTTCATCAGATGAAGACTAGACTGTTATTTTTTGTTTGTTTCTTGTTCTAGCTTAGTTTGTGTTGAACCTTGATGTGTTTTAACTTTAATATTGTTTGATGCTTTCAAAAAGGGAGAGAAAATGACTTAATTTTTTTTAGATTATTGGCATTTTTGAGTTGTTGGCATGGTTGAGTAGTTAGCATTCTTGACATGTTGGCTTATTGGCTTGTTGGTTATTGGCATGTTGCTTAAGTGGCTTATGTGTTACAATGGTAAAATGCATTATGAGATTGTTTGATAAAGTAAATTGCTTTTGGCAAAAAGTTTGAAAAATGTAAACCATTGAAAATTGTTGATTGGTTGAGGGGGAGCAAATGTAAGGTATTTTGATTGGGTTCAAAATTGATTTTTGTAGAAAGCAAAGAGTGCATATACTTAGGGGGAGATTGATGTTTTTCAAATTTTGAAACATTCAGACAATTAAAACGAAGCAAAAACATCTTTTGGAATCTTGGTTTTGAAATCATCAAAAAAG
>AP025051.1:32385307-32410812 GCA_036186865.1 Eustoma russellianum
CCTACACCTCTACCCGCAGGCCTTTGCCATCCTTGGCCTGAACCTGCAAATCCCCCAGACCTAGGCAAAAAACTTCCAGCTCTGTTGACTCCATTAACACTCATAACCATCGTTGGATTATTACTAACTTGGTTCTGCATTCCGGAATAGTTCAGTTTCCTCTCTAGTTTAACAGCCATTGCAAATGTAGTTTTAAGATCGGGCAATGGAATAGACAACAGAACCTGTGACTTCACAGGCTCAAACTCTTCATTAAGTCCTTTAATGAATTTAATCACATAATCCTCTTGAACAAATTTGTTAATCTGATTAGATACATTGCAAGTACATCTATTACATACGCAACTTGGAATGGATCTAAGCACCATTAATTCTTCCCACAACACCTTCAATTTCGTGTAGTAATCAGTTACGGAGCACTCACCTTGCTTAGTTGCGTAAAACTGCTCCTGTAAATCTGACAATCTAAACGCATCAGCGTTCCCATACCTGTGCTTTAGATCATTCCATATGTCAATTGCATTGTCAAACCACATGACACTTTGACCTATGGATGGTATCACCGAATTCACAATCCATGAGGCCACCATGTTATTAGCTTTACTCCAAGCTGCATACCTTCGATTTGCTTCGTCTGGTTTAATCACAGCACCAGTTACAAATCCAGTTTTGTTCTTCGACTCCAACGCTCTTCTAAACGTTCTACTCCAGCCATGGTAATTATTGCCATCAAGCAAAGGCTGCACCAAGACGAGTGACGGACTGTCACTCGGATGTATATACAAGGGATCCTCTGCAGGATCCACACCAGTAGCATGGAAATTTGATGAGGAGCTAGGGGAATTCACATTCGAAGCCATGAATGAACCAAAATTCATCAATTACAATCACGGAACTGGCTCTGATACCATGTGAAAAAACGCAGTGCAATTCAGTTCTGCAATTGATATTGCAGATGATAAGCAGGAACAAGAATACAAATCACAAGCGAATGTATAAAGTGAGAAATACGAGGGAGAAGCCTTCACAATCAAAGACGGAAAAACCAGAGAGGAAATTGGAAGAATTGAATTTTGATTAATTCCAACTAAGAAAAAATGTTGGCTACACCGGATTATATGAGCAAGAAAAACGAAGAAGATGAAATAACCGTTCTATGCGAAATTACAAATATGCCCCTACGGTTAAATCTGGTAGTGTACAAATCACAGGGTTAAAACCGTCATTTCACCCTATTTAAAAAAGTTTGGCGCTTGGCCTCTTCTTCCTCCCGCACCTCCTGCACCACTGCGCACCAGCTCTCTTCCACACCTCCAGATTCTTCCATTCTGCACTCCCATAACCGTTCTCTGTGTTACCAGCCATTGATTGAGCTTCTTATCTCACGGCTGTCATTCATTTCTACTTGGATCATCAACTGCCTCATCATGATCCACGCCATTCTTAACCGAGCCAATCACCTCTCTTTCTTCAACAGACTGTGCATGTTTGTTTCCCATTACGTTGAGATGATAAATAGCCCTCAAAATTTGGTTAGTAAAACAACCAGGCAAAGGCTGGTACTCATTAAACAATCTGTTAACTTAAACAATAATGAGGAAAAATGTTAGACGAAATAAAGTTTTCTAATTTTCCTTTTTTTAACAATTAAATTTCCAAACTCTTGATTATTAATCAAAAGATACATAGTTGTTTATTGTGCAGCCTTAATTTTATCTTACACAAAGTGATCGTCCACGAAAAACATATATCATCAATATAGATTTTCTTTAAAACAATAAATCAAAATTTGGTCACTCGTGCCATGGACATACTAGTGAACTAAAAGTCACTACAAATTATCCCAAGTGCTCAATAACATATCTTTTTCATCTTGTTATTATTATTATATATTTATCTTTGACCCCTGTTAACCACGTAAACTGTTAGTCATCCCCTAGTAGTTTTTGGTACTTCATCTTCCGCACCTAAGTTCTCTTTCAAAGTGCTGGCATCCAGTCGTACGTTTCTTTCGTAACTTTTTCGCTCATATCACCCATATAAAACTTCAAACTACATATGTCATCTCTACCTTTGAACTCATCATCCAAGCCTCCAGTTATGGGAGCCTTTTCCTTATTTGTATGGGAGGATGATGCAGGTGTTAGGTCCGTTAGAACACATTAGAAGGGAGGTTAAATAATGTGTTAACCAACTATGGAATTTTTCGGATCTTTTTCAATGATGAGGTTAAACTAATACTTAGGCGTGTTCTTTAAAAATGAATAAAATTGCAAGAATGTAAACAACACCAAATATATAGAGGTTCAAGTCTATGACTTTACTCCTCTACCTTCTTGCCCTTCACAAAAGGGGTTTTTGAACAAGCGGATTGTTATTTCACTTGGGGGAAAACAACAACCAAAGATAAAAGTACAAGTAGGTGAATCAGGTAACATACCTAGACTTCGAAACAAGAAACCCAACTACCTTGAATTTTAGCCTCCAAAGAACTTTCTTGTTTCTTAAAGAATTCTGTTGGGAGTATGGTGCACCTCTACCTCATCAACTAACACTTGAAGGCTTGGATTATTCAAACAAGAAGCACCCTTGCTTCTTGACCAACAATCTACACATTGCTCCACACAATGCTCACTCAAGAAGAAGACTCTTCTTCTTTTACAAATCACACATTCTCACAAATAATGTAAATACAACAAAGGTACAAGTATTTTGAGAGCAAAAGGCTTGAAAGAACTTGAGAGATTGTAGGTTAGAAAGTTGTATTTCAAAAAAGGTGAGGATGCTTGTTTTATTTGCCACTAGCTGTTTTCCATGCTGCAGGAGAAAAGGTAAGTTTTGTCTCTATTGATGACATGTCCCCTTCCATGGAGATCTTCTCTTGGATGGAGTCAAGCTTCTTGAAGAAGCTTCTTTTTGAAAGCTCAAAGAGGAAAGAGAGCATTCTCCAAAAAGGAATATTGCTTGTGATTTTTCAGTTAGAAGGAAGACACAAATGTCAACATATCATAAGAAAGAGTAGCATAAAATATTTGAGGCATTCAATCATTTGAAGCGCCTAATATGATAGGAGAACTATCGTTTAGTGTGACATAGGACGCCTAATGTGAATAATCAACACCTGTTCAATATGACATGAAGCGCCTAAAGTGGGCAGTTATCTCGTTCGAAGTGAGATGATGCACTTGTTCTGAAACTTCACTCTCGTTCGAAGTGATATTTTGTCATTCAGAAGTTAGTCAAAGCTATTTTGATATTCGTGCCCGTTTTGGGAGGAAAATAGTCACTTTTGACTTTTGTTACACACATGAAGCGCCTGTCAGGGCGTTCAAAGTGTTCTGTTTCACAGAAGTGTTACATGACGCATGAGGCGCTTTATATAGACGTTCGAAGTATTCTGTTTCACAGACACTTTACATAAAGCACCTTACATAAGCGTTCAAAGTGTTCTGTTTGACAACACTTCATATAAGGCGCCTTATCTAGGCGTTCTAAGCGTCGATTGTGCAAATCATCAAAACTTAACGTATTCTAATATTCTCCATCTTTTTGATGATTTCACAATGTGCATAACTTTAACCTAGGTTAAGAGTCCCCCTTAATTTATGCTCTCCCTTACATTATGCCTAACTTTGCTTAAATAGACATGGTGAGTCAGAAGTCATAATGCATATAACAGGAAACAAAAACATCCGCATCATATATCATTATAAGCAAAATAAATCAAGTTCATTTTCATAACAAGGAAAAAAATTTCTTACTTATTCATTCATCAATCAATCATTAACTAAATGCCTTGTGCAATCTTCAGTCATCCACTGCAGCATCTCTTGCAGCATCTTTAGCTCCTTCAGCATCACCACTTCCTCCAAGGGTGAAACCAGCAAATCTAAAACCTCCGCTTGTTGCGAAGTCCGCAAGCCCGCTCATTGTTCCACCCGCTTATTGACCACCACTAGCTCTTGCTCCACTTGCTCTAGCTCCTGCACTAGTATTTTCTCCCTCTAAATCATAAAAATCAAGAGTGAATTGTATCCATTGCAAAGTTGACAGAAAGGCTGTCTTGAGAACTCCAAAATGATACTCATTCCGCACATGTCGAGCCTCATGCTCCACATCATGGATCTGTAACTGTTGAACGGTTTGCTCCAGAGTCTGAATCCTTGTCAACAAATCAGCTTCATGGCTACTACCTTCACCATCCTGGGGTCCTTCATCCACCTCATCTGCAATGTCAGAAAGAGTAGTGCTCTTTCTCCTATTCGAGTCAACCTCTTGCGCAATATTGAAGTTGTCATAGTAGTCTGTCTTTTTCACTCTTTCTATTGATGCATCAGGCATCTCAATGCCCTTGGATTTAATCAAAGTTGTGACCACATTAGCAAACGGCAGGGCCTTTGGTCCCTTCCTCAAGGAAGCCTTGATCACCTCCACCAGAATCCATCCTTAGTTCGACCGTGTCTCATGCATAATGCGGTAAGTGACATAGAAATCCAAGTTGCTTGGATTCCTAGTTGCTTTCCTGTTCACGCAGTAAGTTACCATATCAAGAAAAATTATATTCACCATGGCATATTCTGAGTCTTTTTTGTTGGAAAATACTGAAGGTTGAATTTAACATCCGCCTCACTGACTCCGTATTCATCACTCCAATCAAATATGAAAATTTCTCTCAAACCTTCATTCCTCACTCCTAATGCAGCACATATGTCTTTTATGGAAAAACTAAGGGGTGTACCGTAAATCACTGTATGCAGGGAAAATTCTTGTGACACAGTGCTAGGGGTAACCCACATATTTGCATAGGACATACGGGTATAGGTTTTGGAGAAGGATTTCATGTCTAATCTCAACCAAAGATGGGTCCATCCTTGTCTTTCAAGAAGAACAATCACTTGGTTCGCATTATGGACTTCAGTGAAGTCACTAATTTGAACAATTTTCAATGGCACTACTAACCTGTTGTTGCTCTTCCACTCTTCGTATAACATATAGGAATGTAAATATGTAGAGAAAAAGGGGTTTGAGTGATTACAAAATGCATGATTTAAATAACGTGTAAAGAAATGCATGACATATTTTATGACATGACACGCTTTTGCATAATACTTGCCTTATATAGTTCATATATAATGTTGTCGTACTTACGAGCCATGAAGCTTTAAAGCTTACATCAAATGGCAAGCATTTGTTGTGTTTGAACTATTTTCAGGTGCCATCATTAATGAACTAAACTAGTTCATTAAGTGAAGTACTTAGTTAAATAAACTAAGTAATTCATTAAAGGAAGCTATATTTGGAAAAGGCACAAAGGCAACAAATTGAAGAATGGAAAGTCTTCTTCTCCCTCATGCTACACGTTTTTAACACACACACACACACACACACACACACACACACACATATATATATATATATATATATATATATATATATATATTCTGATTTTTTTAAAAAGGCACACACACATATATTCCAACGTACTACCGACACGTTATATATTTTACGTATGTACGTTAACGTCACACCATTATATTTAACTCATATTTATGAGTATATTCAGGTCTTATATCATATGATATAAGTCATGGTGATGACAAATTTATTACGACACGTTAAAAGGTTCTAAACCAAAAATTGTCGGATCGGATGAATTCCGAAACTTCGCCAACGTGTCACGTACTTGCCATATATAGATGGCCAGTCCCTACACTTCAAAAATGGCCACAAATTTCGTGGCTTACATGGTATATACAGCCATAAAATCATTCCATGTTGGCACACACAAATCACCCCAAATTAAGGTCAAATTTTGGAGATTCCAAATTCAATTTTGTCACATGATTAGGCACCACTTTGATCAGTGCTAAGTGCTGAAAATTAAAGTTTAATTTATTTATATTATGTGTAACACAATATATATAACATGTGCAAAAAGTTAGAATTTAATCGGAGAAAAATCGGGTAATCGATAAACGTCGAAAATTAGATTTTCTACGAACACGACACAACAAACATTTTTTGCATGCCATATAACATGTATCTAGACACTTTTTACATACTTCATACATTTTAAAGTGTTCTATAAAAATCAATTAAGGGCTGATTAGAATATATCATGTGTGTATAATTATATGTGCACTATTTTACAAAGTTTGCAAAAATAAAATTCAGCGCATGTATATTCATCATACACGCCTAGCTCAGCCATGTTGGAGCATATGTGGAGCTTTGTTGGCATCTTGATTGGCCAAGAATGAAGCATACAATTTTGGTGACATAAAGAAAGGAGCTACACAAGGTAACATTTCAAACTTTGTCACATTTGTAAAACATGCTGAAAATTTCAGCATGTGTGCATAGGCTGGCCGATTTTTTCCACTAAATTATGCCATATTTACCACTTTGAATTATGTGTATTAATTGAAAGATAGTATGGAAATGTTTTAAACATATCATGGAAATAATCAAGTGATATTTTCAAATATCACACATGCTGAAAATTTTAGCATGTGTGTGATAGATGTGGCCGAATTTGTGGCTTCTTGGTGACCAATTTTTATTCCAAAATTAGTTGAAATATTATGTACTAAATGATGACTGATTTCTTCTTTATTTTCAAGGAATTAATCAAATACAAACTTGGCAACAATTTGAATAAAGTGTGAATGTTACACATGCAGAAATTTCAGATGTGGAAAGGCATAATGGCCGATTTTTGCAACGAAATGGGTGATTAGTTGTCTTGCTAATTATGTGGGATTATTATATGAATTATGGCAATACTTGTATGGCTAATTGGAACATGTTTTTAAGGTTTATTTTCAGAGTTGTCTAGTCATGAAATGATGACAACTTCCATCCAATCAATGAGTGTCAAGTAAACAAGAGCTTAATGATCATCCAATGAGGAGTTGCCAAGTAAGCAAGGAAATGTCACAATGATGCAATAAACTCTTCCAAGGATTTAGAAGATAATTTTCAAGAGGAGGAGAAGGCATCAAGGGGGCGGCCACTAGTGATAAAAGGAAAGAGGAGAGCAAACAAAATACAAGACAATGCTTACAAGTTCAAAGTGCTAAAAACGTTTTATACACTCTCCTTCTTCACTTCTTTCTTTCTTATCTCAAAAATCCTATTGTATTCATATTCATACATCTTGAATAGTCTTCTTACATACCACTATATACTCTTTATTGTTGTAAAAGATTGATCAATCTTGCACTCGCAAGGTGGTGGTGTTCGTGATCGTTGTATTCATTTACAAGGTTTGTAAAGGATTGTAGTTGGTGTGTAACTCTATCAACCCTGCGTGTTAAGGTTTTATTTGTGTTTTGTGATTAGTGCTAACCGAGAAAGGTGTCCTCGAAGACTGGAGTAGGTTGTTTTAACCGAGCCAGTATAAAATTCCTTGTGTCCTCTACTTTCAGCACTTACTTTCAGTTTCCAGCACAGTGCATCGTATTTATCACATTCGTAAAAATAGTAAACCAATTTTAAAAATCACGAAACTTTCAGGAAATATACCCACACGTCTTAAGGTTGTTTTGGCGCAAGTTTCAACCCTTTTGGACAAGTATAAGTAATTCAAACGTCAAAAGTTCTGAGACTAGTGCAGTCTGATTTTCAGGCTTACACAGGTTGAGACTTTGAACGTATTTGACTATCTTACCAAAAGAATTTTTCAAAACTGTTTCAACCCAACTAAATAAAACTAATAAGGAGTTATTCATTAAAGTTTCAGAGCATTTGGAGTCACGGTTAAATAGGAATTAATTTTTCAAATCAGACTACCGTTTCTGGAAGATTTGTGCAATCTGACCACTAACGATTTCTCAAGGGGTTAGAGGTTGAATTTTAATCTGAGATTTTTAGGAGATACTTAGAACATTTGAGACTAAGTTCTCTCCAAATTTCAGAATTTGTGAATACCTGCAACCTAGTTTTCAAAACGTTTTAAAACTAGTCCTGAAAACAGAAATTGTTTTCAGAAGTTGGGTTTTTGGTTTAAAACAATTTTAAAAACCACATTTTCCGCACCCATTATTCAACCCCCCCCTCTTCTAGTGGTGCTTGCAGATCCTACAAAAAAAGATGGATACCTACTGCATTGTGGTATGGAGATTTGGTGACATCCTTGTCAAATTTCTTTTTCGTCTATGGAAAATTGTCCTTTGTCAGATCTTTCCTAATGGCTTTCAAATCTTTAGGTTCAGTGACTCCAGCTATTTGCTTTCTTCTTTTTCCTTTTTGGATAGCGCTTGAAGGTCCAGCAGAGCTTCTTCCTTGAGAGGCCATTAAGAATTTTGAGGGAGTGATTTTCGTTTGAGGAAGAGGGAAGAATAGAGGAAGTCTACAGTGAAATGATGTTTGGAGAAGAACTAAGAGAGTGATCTTCGTTTGCAGATAACTGGAGAAGATGATTTTGAAGAAGAAGAGAAGGGAGTTACGGAAGAAAAATTTACTGCAGACAGGGGAAGCAATTTCATTGACATAGGGAAGTGATTTTAGGGATGTGGGGAAGAGAATATACGGCGTTGTTGGTCAAAATCATTCAATTGGCACGAAAAGGTGAAGAGTCACCAGGTTTGACAAAGAGAACATTAAGAATAGGCGCCTAATGTCTCTTCGAACAACAGTTTATAGAGGAATAAAGCGCTTGAAGTGACATCGAATGGCTGGGTTGACAAGTTAAAGCTGCCCGATGTCACTTCGAATAAATGACTTAGTTCATATGAAGCTCCTAATAGGACTTCGAACACATGAACGTTTTCAAATAAAGCATTTTATGTGAGTTGAGCCTGAGAATTTGAATGTTTATTTCCTACCAATCCTGCTGGATTAAATTTGACCCATGTTAAGTAACTCCAACCTACTTCTTATGGAGGCAAATGCATCATTCGGTGAGGGTTTTGTAAAAATATCCGCCAATTGGTCATGTGTGGGAAAAAATTCCACACTAACCAGTTCTTTTTCTACACAATCACGAATGAAATGATATCTCGCTTCAATATGTTTAGTCCGACTATGGTGAACCGGATTTTGTGCAATATTAATGGCGGAAGTGTTATCACACAATATAGGCACTTTAGAGAAGTGAATATTATAATCACTCAATGTGTTTGTCATCCATAGCAATTGTGCACAACATGAGACGTCCAACACATATTTGGATTCCGCCATGGAGAGAGCGACGCTGTTTTGTTTCTTGGAGAACCAAGAAACAAGACAATCACCGAGAAATTGACAAGTCCCAGATGTGCTCTTCCTATCAACAAGACTGAGTCAAAATAACCTCTCAAATCAAAACATGCGTTCCTAGGATAAAATAATCCAAATTTCAAAGTACACCTAAGGCGTTTTACCACAACTAGATGCAATTCCCCAGGATCATTATGAAATCTAGCACATAAGCACACTGTATGCAATATATCTAGTCTGCTAGCAGTCAAGTAAAGTAGACTCCCTATCCGCCACGATACGAGGTTACCCTAATACGCTTTTCTTTCTCATCCTTATCAAGCTTCAAACTTGTGCTCATTGGAGTGTTCACTTGTCTCCCTTTACCAAAGTTGTACTTTTGAAGCAAGTCCTTTGTGTATTTGGTTTGATAGACACCTTCTTTAGTTTGCTTGATTTGAATTCTGAGAAAGTATGTAAGCTCACCCATTATATTCATTTCGAGTTCACCTTGCTTCAAGCTAGCAAATTGCTCACAAAGACAATTGTTTGTAGCACCAAAAATAATATCATCCACATATATGTGCACAATCAATTGATTTTTACTTTGTTCTTTTATGAACAAAGTTGTGTCAACTTTACCCCTTGAAAAACCATTATTAAGAAGAAAAGTGATTAACCTCTCGTACCAAGCTCTAGGAGCTTGTTTAAAGCCATAAAGAGCCTTTTTGAGTTTGAATACATGATGAGGAAAATTATGACATTCAAATCCTGGAGGTTGTACAACGTACACTTTTTCTTGAATAACACCATTTAAAAATGCGGATTTGACATACATTTGGTAAAGTTTAAAATATTTATAGCAAGCATATGCCAATAATATTCTAATGGCTTCAAGCCGATTCTACGGGAGCAAATATCTCATCAAAATCGATACCTTCTTCTTGACGGTATCCTTGAGCAACTAGCCTCGCTTTATTTCTTGTGACATTTCATTGATCATCAATTTTGTTACGAAATACCCATTTTGTACCTATAATGGGATGATCAAGTGATTTGGGAACTAACTCCCAAACATCACTTCTTATTGGTTTAGTTCCTCTTGCATTTCCAGGATCCAATTCTAATCAAGAAGTGCATCTTTAATATTTTTAGTCTCTATGAGAGATACAAATGCTGATACGACTATTTAAATTATCTATGACCAACTCGTGTGGGTGAGAACTTTTGTGCTTAAATGATCTAGGAAGATTTGTGACATCCTCTTTAACTTCTTCATGATTACTTTCCGGAAGAAACGGATCATTACTATCCAAACGAACATCATTTTCTAGAGTAGGTGATGCATTTTCAACATTTTGCGTATCAACAAAAGGAATATGAGAAGTATTTCCATTTGATACACTTTGTTCATGGGCATTTGGTGGAGGAGTGCCTTCAATAGGATCTACTCTCAAATCAATGGAGATGTTCCCTCTAGGAGACTTATCAACAACATCTTGTTGATGAGCAACCGTTGGAGTATCATCAAGAATTTCTTATTGAGAAGCATCAACTTCATTCTCTTCACTATCCTCGTTAAGCTTAGGTTCGTAATTGAGTGACTCATTAAACTTAACATGATTGATTCTTCCACCTTCTGACTCTTTTTATTGAACACACAAAATGATTTGCTATTTGAGGCATAACCTAAAAAGATACCTTCATCCGCTTTGAGGTCAAGCTTATCCAAAATATCCTTGGTGTTAAGTATAAAACATTTACACCCGAACACTTTGAAGTAGCCAATATTGGAGACCTTGCCATTCTATAGCTCATAAGGTGTCACATTTAGGTAAGGTCTCAAATATACGCGATTGATCACATGACAAGCGACATTTACTGCCTCGGCCAAAAAAACTTGGGTAAGCCGAACTCATTCAACATTGCCCTACACATTTCTTATAGGGTTCTATTCTTTTGTTCGACCACACCATGTTTTTGTGGAGTTCTAAGAGCCGAAAAGTCATGTGTGTATCCTTTGGATACACAAAATATTTCAAAATCTCCATCAAACTCACCACCATGATCACTTCTTACGGTTTTAATAGTGTCACTCATGTGATTTTCCAATCTTTTACTTAAGTTGATGAATTCACTCGTGCATCACTTTTCTTTGCAAGAAACATCACCCATGTATAACGAGTATAGTCATCTACTGCCACGAAGGTATAATGTTTACCATCCAAACTTTTAGTGCCAATATCCCCATACAAATCCATATGTAATAATTGTAGGGATTTAGAGGTGGACATATTTGTTTTGGGCTTAAAGCTTGTTTTCACAAGCTTGGCCTTTTGACAAGTGTCGCATAAGTCTTGATTTTCTAAACTCGTTTTTGCACGGCCTCAAACCTTTTTGTTTTACAAATAAACTTAAAAGGATTTAAAACATACGTGTTTGAGACGTCTATGCCATATTTGCGCCAAGTCATTCTTGGCAACTAGGCAAGATATATTTTATGCAACCAAGTCATTGATGCTAAGTTTATAAATGTTTTTAAACCTCAAAGCTTTAAACAAAATAAGGGGGAATCTCACTTGTTAGCCTAAAGTTTGGCTCGCTACTCAGTTAGCAGCCTAACGTTGATGAAACTCAGTTAACACCCAGTCTTTGTCCATAATGGCTCACTTTTAGCCAGTTGATCATTGACTAAAGGTTGAGTAACCGTTGATTTTCTCTGACCAACCAGTAGTTGACACGTGGCGGCCCTTTTTAATTAAAAAATAAAATCGTATTTTTGAATAAAGTGATTAAAAAGAATTTAAAAATTCTAAAAATTATAAAAATTAATTAAATCAAAAAATTAAAAAAAATGGGAAAAATAAAAAAAATACCCCCACTGCCCCAGCTCCTCCCACCCACTTACCCCCCACGACCACGCCCACCCCTCCCCCCGCCAAAAAAAAATTTAAATTTTTTTCTAACTTACCCATAACGCTCCGACCACCCCCGTGTCCCCCCACCGTACCCCCCCCACTCGCCAAAAAAATTTTTTAATTTTTTTCTAACTCACTCATAACGTCTCCACCACTCACACAACGCCACCCCCACCCCCAACCCAAGGCATAATTTCAAAAGCATCTCCAATATCGTGCATGAGATATTGTAGATGTTCATGCACATCGTCATTTGCGCTCCTCCAACATTCAACATATAGAAGAAATTCTCTTAGAAAATTTAACCCCATGATAACCTGACAAAAACATTGTCATTTTCTTTTTGGGCCGGGCGGTTGGGTTGTTTGGGGTGCCGAGGAATGGTCGGAGCTTTGTGGGTGAGTTGAAAAAAAATTAAATTTGTTTAGGGTGTGCACGGGGGTAGGGGAGGGGACGCGGGGGTGGTCTGGACGTTATGGGTGAATTAGAAAAAATTTAAGAAAACATTTTGGCCTGGGGGGTGGGTGCTGGGGAGGGGGGTTGGAGTGGTCGTGGGGGGTGGGGTGGGTGAGAGGGTTGGGGCATTGGTGGTAATTTTTTATTATTTTTATATTTTTTCCAAATTTTTCGATTTTTAAAATATTTTTTAATTTATTTTTACAATTTTTAGAATTTTTAAATTCTTTCTAATCAATTTATTCAAAAATACAATTTCATTTTTTTAATTAAAAAGGGTCGCCATGTGTCAACTACTGGTTGGTCTGAGAAAGTCGACGGTTAGTCAACGGTCAACTGGCTACAAGTGAGCCATTATGGACAAAGACTAGGTGTTAACTGAGTTTCATCAATGTTAGGCTGCTAACTGAGTAATGGACCAAACTTTAGGCTAATAAGTGAGATTCCCCCAACAAAATAATGTTGTCCTTTTTCACAATGCACTTTGTTTTCGAAAATGTGACCTCGTAATTAGGATCACACAATTGACTTACACTTATCAAATGGAATTTTAGGCCACTAACATATAGAACATCACTAAGAGAGAAAGAATCGTTACCCACAATACCATGTCATTTGATTTGGCCTTTGCTACCTCCAAAATGGACAACTCCTCCATCTTGCATAGTGAGTCTATGAAACAATCTTTTGTCTCTCGTCATATGGATAAAACGCCTACTGTCCACGATCCATTAGACCTTCTTGTCCTTGCTTTCTCCATTTAATAATAGGGCCTACAAAAGAACCATATAACAATGGCACCCTTTTTGATTTGGGTTCTTGAGGGTTAGCCATCTTCACTACACCCTTTGGCATTGACACAAGATTTCTATTATTCTTAGCCCTACAAACTCTTTCTATTTGCCCTTTCTTGTTACAATAAAAGCATGTGGGAGTGTGTTTGTTAGGGTAAGAATGTTTATCATGTTTATGCAACGGCACATTTTGTGACTCCCATTTAGGGATGACATTCCTTGGAACCAAGGAATGAACATTTTTCATGGATTCAACGGAAGGTTTTTACACCTTGGTTGAATTTGCCTTCTCTTTAGGCATGTGTCTTTGCTTCATCAAGGAAGGCTTTGACTTCTTGAGGGATGATGCGGGTTGTTTACTTGGATTTTCCTTCTTAGGCATGACAATAGATTTATTGTGCGGTTTCATGCTTGAAGGAAATGCATCTTTTCCTAGTTTGTTTTTCTTAGGATTTTTCCTTTGAGAAACTTTTCTTTTCCAAAGGATTTGATGAGGAGCGCTTAATTTGTCAATAGTACTCAAGTGAATTTCTTGAGACTTTAGAAATTCATGATTTCCCTCTAATGCTATCAAATGCATGGTCAAAAAGATATCATCTTCAAGTTGCAATGCAATATGATTTTCAAGTGTATCATTGTACTCATTTATGCTTGCTTTAAAATCTTTTTTGACATGCTTATATTCAATTTCTAATAAATCATTTTCTTGCACTAAGTCATCTATTTTATCTTGCAATTTATAATGAGAGGATTTAGTGTATACCTCCATGTCATCTTCAATGGCTATGAGTGAAAATAAGTCCTTATCAAGATCATCATTGAATACTCCCGTGAGAGCTAGGTTCTCGCTGTCGTCGTTGTCACTCTTGGGACCGGATAAAAGACTCTCCCAATGAGCTACTTCCACTTGCAAAGCCTTCTTCTTTTGGTAGATGGCTTTCTTATCTTTAGGGTGCGGATTCTCTGTAATCCTTCATGAAGTGACCATATCTTCCACATTTATATCATTTGTTATCTTGGTCCTTCACTTTGTCTTTATCCTTAGAGAATTTTTCTTTGATTAATCTCTTGGCTTCTTCTTCGTTCTTTCATGCGAATCTTTTGAACCTTCGTAAAAGAAGTGCAACTTCATTGTCCGATTCCTCCGATTCGCACACCCAGGCTTTTGATGAACTTCAATAGGATCATTTTTTTCTTGAGCTTCTAGGTGAATCTCATAAGTGATAAGATTCCCATAAAGCTCAACTAGCGTGATAATCTCGAGATCCTTTGAGTCATCAATGGTCGTCACCCATTCCACTCTCTTCCTAGACTATTTAGGAAGCAATGCTTGAGATCTTCTTGTTCAATCTTCTTCCCAACTTTCGTAAGTAGGTTGACAAGTTTGGTGAACCTTTTGATAGACTCTTCAATCTTTTCACTTTTGGAGACATTGAAGTTGTAGAATTGTTTGATCAATTATCTCCTCTTTGCCTTCCTTACTTGAGATTTTTCCGCAAGAATCATTTTTAATTTTGTCCATGCTTTATGAGCGGATTGAACACCTTGTATTTGAGCTCTTTCATTTGGGGATAAAGAGCTATTCAAAATGGCAAGAGGTTTGCTAGTTATGGCGAATTGCAATGCCTCTTCCGGGCTAGGATCGTCAAGATTAAGTGGTACAGTAGAACGTCTAGAAACCTCTCTCCAAATACGATATCCACATGAACGGAGATATGATTCCATGTTGGATTTCCACAAAGGATAATTTAGAGGGCCAAACATAGACACTTTGACATGTACATTGGATATAGAATGAATTAGTGACTATTGTCTTCTTCTTCTAGAAGAGTCATGACTAGGAGAACCGGCATCCTCAAAGCTAAAGGGATCCATACTTTAAAATGATCAAATCTTGCTATTTGAACTCAAACACTCATGATTTTGCTCTAATACCAATTGTTAGGTCCGTTAGACCTTCTTGTCCTTGCTTTCTCCATTTAATAATAGGGCCTACAAAAGAACCATATAACAATGGCACCCTTTTTGATTTGGGTTCTTGAGGGTTAGCCATCTTCACTACACCCTTTGGCATTGACACAAGATTTCTATTATTCTTAGCCCTACAAACTCTTTCTATTTGCCCTTTCTTGTTACAATAAAAGCATGTGGGAGTGTGTTTGTAAGGGTAAGAATGTTTATCATGTTTATGCAACGGCACATTTCGCGACTCCCATTTAGGGATGACATTCCTTGGAACCAAGGAATGAACATTTTTCATGGATTCAACGGAAGGTTTTTACACCTTGGTTGAATTTGCCTTCTCTTTAGGCATGTGTCTTTGCTTCATCAAGGAAGGCTTTGACTTCTTGAGGGATGATGCGGGTTGTTTACTTGGATTTTCCTTCTTAGGCATGACAATAGATTTATTGTGCGGTTTCATGCTTGAAGGAAATGCATCTTTTCCTAGTTTGTTTTTCTTAGGATTTTTCCTTTGAGAAACTTTTCTTTTCCAAAGGATTTGATGAGGAGCGCTTAATTTGTCAATAGTACTCAAGTGAATTTCTTGAGACTTTAGAAATTCATGATTTCCCTCTAATGCTATCAAATGCATGGTCAAAAAGATATCATCTTCAAGTTGCAATGCAATATGATTTTCAAGTGTATCATTGTACTCATTTATGCTTGCTTTAAAATCTTTTTTGACATGCTTATATTCAATTTCTAATAAATCATTTTCTTGCACTAAGTCATCTATTTTATCTTGCAATTTATAATGAGAGGATTTAGTGTATACCTCCATGTCATCTTCAATGGCTATGAGTGAAAATAAGTCCTTATCAAGATCATCATTGAATACTCCCGTGAGAGCTAGGTTCTCGCTGTCGTCGTTGTCACTCTCGGGACCGGATAAAAGACTCTCCCAATGAGCACTTCCACTTGCAAAGCCTTCTTCTTTTGGTAGATGGCTTTCTTATCTTTAGGGTGCGGATTCTCTGTAATCCTTCATGAAGTGACCATATCTTCCACATTTATATCATTTGTTATCTTGGTCCTTCACTTTGTCTTTATCCTTAGAGAATTTTTCTTTGAATAATCTCTTGGCTTCTTCTTCGTTCTTTCATGCGAATCTTTTGAACCTTCGTAAAAGAAGTGCAACTTCATTGTCCGATTCCTCTGATTCGCACACCCAGGCTTTTGATGAACTTCAATAGGATCATTTTTTTCTTGAGCTTCTAGGTGAATCTCATAAGTGATAAGATTCCCATAAAGCTCAACTAGCGTGATAATCTCGAGATCCTTTGAGTCATCAATGGTCGTCACCCATTCCACTCTCTTCCTAGACTATTTAGGAAGCAATGCTTGAGATCTTCTTGTTCAATCTTCTTCCCAACTTTCGTAAGTAGGTTGACAAGTTTGGTGAACCTTTTGATAGACTCTTCAATCTTTTCACTTTTGGAGACATTGAAGTTGTAGAATTGTTTGATCAATTATCTCCTCTTTGCCTTCCTTACTTGAGATTTTTCCGCAAGAATCATTTTTAATTTTGTCCATGCTTTATGAGCGGATTGAACACCTTGCATTTGAGCTCTTTCATTTGGGGATAAAGAGCTATTCAAAATGGCAAGAGGTTTGCTAGTTATGGCGAATTGCAATGCCTCTTCCGGGCTAGGATCATCAACATTAAGTGGTACAGTAGAACGTCTAGAAACCTCTCTCCAAATACGATATCCACATGAACGGAGATATGATTCCATGTTGGATTTCCATAAAGGATAATTTAGAGGGCCAAACATAGACACTTTGACATGTACATTGGATATAGAATGAATTAGTGACTATTGTCTTCTTCTTCTAGAAGAGTCATGACTAGGAGAACCGGCATCCTCAAAGCTAAAGGGATCCATACTTTAAAATGATCAAATCTTGCTATTTGAACTCAAACACTCATGATTTTGCTCTAATACCAATTGTTAGGTCCGTTAGAACACATTAGAAGAGGAATTTGAATAGTGTGTTCACCAATTATGGAAATTTTTTGGATCTTTTTCAATGATGAGGTCAAACCAATACTTGGGTGTGTTCTTTAAAAATAAATAAAATCGCAAGAACGTAAAGGACTCAAAATATATAGAGGTTCAAGTTTATGACTCTACTCCTCTACCTTCTTGCTCTTCACAAGAAGGATTCTTGAACAAGGGGATTGTTATTTCACTTGGGGGGAAACAACAACCAATGATAAAAGTACAAGTAGGTGAACTAGGTAACATACCTAGACTTTGAAACAAGAAAACCCAACCACCTTGAAGTTTAGCCTCCAAAGAACTTCCTTGCTTCTCAAAGAATTCATGTTGGGCGTATGGTACACCTCTACACCATGAACTAACACTTGAAGGCTTGGATTTATTCAAACAAGAAGCACCCTTGCTTCTTAACAAACTATCTACACCTTGCTCTACACAATGCTCACTCAAGAAAAAGACTCTTCTTCTTTTACAAATCACCCACTCTCACAAATAATGTAAATACAACAAAGCTACAAGTATTTTTAGAGCAGAAGGCTTGAGAGAACTTCAGAGCTTGTAGGTTAAAAAGTTGTCTTTCAAAAATGGTGAGGATGCTTGTTTTATTTGCCACTGGCCGTTTTCCATATTACAGGAGAGAAAGGTAAGTTTTGTCTCTATAGATGACATGTCTCCTTCTATGGAGATCTTAATATTGATGGAGTCAAGGTTCTTGAAGAAGCTTCTTCGTGAAAGCTCAATGAGGAAAGAGATTATTCTCCAAAGAGGAATATTGCCTATGATTTTTCAGTTAGAAGGAAGACACAAATGTCAAGATATCATAAGAAAGAGCAGCATAAAATATTTGAGACGTTCAGTCACTTGAAGCGCCTAATGTGATAGGAGAACTATTGTTCAATATGACATGGGGCGCTGAATGTGGATAATGAATACCTGTTTAATGTGACATGAAGCGCTTAAAGTGGAAAGTTATCTTGTTCAAAGTGAGATGAAGCGCTTGTTCTGAGCCTTCACTCTCGTTCGAAGTGATATTTTGTCATTCAGAAGTTAGTCTAAGCTATTTTGATATCGTGTCCATTTTGGGAGGAAAATAGTCCATTTTGACTTTTATCACACACATGAAGCGCTTGTCAAGGCGTTCAAAGTGTTCTGTTTCACAGAAATGTTACATGACACATGAAGCGCCTTACCTAGGCGTTAAGTGTTCTGTTTTATAGACACTTCACATGAAGCACCTTATGTAGGCATTTGAAGTGTTCTGTTTCACATACACTTCACATGAAGCGTCTTAAGTAAGCATTCGAAGTGTTCTGTTTCACAATACTTCACATAAGGCGCCTTATCTAGGCATTCTAAGCGTCAATTGTACAAATCATCAAAATTTAACATATTCTAAAAGCACGTGTAAGCTTGGGCTTAAGTTCAGGCTCCGGCACAGGGGTACGCTCAGGTTCATGCACATCTTCTGGTGCATCCGCTCTGGATTCTTGACCTAAGTCCTTCAACTCATTTTCCTAGCCTTATTCACTTGCCCCACATTCCCATGTCAAAAGTGTTCTTTTCAGGAGTCTCGATGACATCGTGTACATCCATATCCAATCATTCCACTTTAAGTATATGCTAGATGAGATTGACAAAAGAGAGAGATTTTGTAGGTTTGAGGCAGTCTTTATGACCATGTCCATTAACGTCGAGACAAAATTCATCTTTTCCTTCTTAAGTACTTTGTTGGCAATACTGAATTCCAGGTGACGTGATATCTTTGCGCATTTTACATATATATAACAGGTGATGATTGTGATGAAAACGTGAAAAGGGGAAGGAACTGAGTTCAAGTACCTGGATTGCAGAAATCCATAGAAATTATCACCTCAATTTCAATCAACCCTAATTCTTTGACATCACACTTCTCTATTTCAAAGTTTATACCCCTTCATTTAGGGTTTCTAATAGTAAATAAATGTGTCCAATAGTCTAATTCACTTGGACTCTATTGACAAATGAGTGAATTACGAAAATATTATTCTCATTCAACTCTATCCATAAATTTACATGAAAATCTCTTGTAATCATAGGAGAGAACTCAATCCTATCATGATTCCAGTAGCCTAGGTTTAAAATTTTAACCAATCTACATCTACTTTCATCTCATTATCCTTTTCTCACATATGAAAGTCAACTTTTTCCCAGAGGTGATAGCCCTCTTGGACTTCTCATCATAGAAAATAGAGAAATATACCTCATTCCTTGACATCGAGAGCCTTTTGTTTGACTACTTTCTAAAGGCCTTTTGCCCAAGATAGGACACCTTGAGTAAGAGTCATCCTCATGGTTATAACCACTCTTAGGTCTTAGTGGGCTTGTGTAGGAGTGACCTGCCTCGGTGGATTACTAGATTGTGTAGTCACCCTTGGTTGCCTCTGGCACCTGACACTGGCGCTAGTGCTGCTGCTACCTGCATCCTCCCATCAATATAGCTGGTCGATGGCGCTTATACCATATAAACTGTGCAGATAACGTCGTAGGGCTCGGACTACGGCACAAATCATATGCAGACCCAAGTGTAAATTCACCTAGTGGAGTTGGTTTCCAAACTAGTAGCCCCCATCATTTTCACAATTATCTTCGCAGACAGAATGAGTACGGCAAAGCAACTTCCATATGGGAGAATCTGGCAATCTTGGACGATAGTCGCCCCTTATTCCATATTTAGCATGCATAAACCTACTCGAGAGTGTGCTTCCCTCCTGATAAATCCACCACATACGACAATGATAAGCAGCCTGCAACGCTCACACGTCCTTAATCCCCAGTCCCCCTTCTAGGCAAGGGTATGTGATTTTCGACCAAGAAACCCAGTGTCATCGCTGCCCCCAGTATAATCTCGACATTTTCTGCTCTATGGATTGTATCACCGATTTAGGCAAATTTCCTCAGCCATAATATGTAGCGGAAGCACAGAAATAACATATCGAAGCAAGACTAACCTGCCAGACTACGAGAGTAACTTGTTATGCCAGCCATTTAGCCTAGAATCAATGTGCTCTGATAGTGTCAAGCAGTGCCCCGTTCGAGTGATGCCTTTATGCAGCATGGAGCCAAGATAACGAACAGTCAGATGTGTCGGAGCATACCCAGAATATTAGAAAATGCTGCCAGTCTTTGTTGAGAAATGGTTGTAGGCGGTATAAAACAACTCTTACTATAATTTATCTTTTGTTCTGAAGCTCATTCAAATATTGTTAAAAACTACTGAAAACTTTGTAGAGTACGTTTAGTACCTCAAAAAAAGACAAGTAAATCATTTGCATACGTCAAATGCATGACATGAAAAGGCATCCGACCTAATCGGAAATGGTGCAACATATTTTATGCCACCATAGCGTTTAATCCTCGAGTAAAGCCTTCAGATGAGAGTATAAATAATAATGGAGAGAGAGGATCACCTTGTTTCACTCCTCTATAAGGCAGAAAAGATACAGAGGGAGAACCGCTAATCAAAATTGATAGCCTTGTACTGCGCATATGGTTTAGAATGATACGAACGAAAAATTTTGAGAAGCTGAACTTCCCAAGTAGTAATTCCAAATACTCCCAACTGACACGATCAAACGCCTTCATCATATCTAATTTCAAGCATAAATGATTGTTGTCCTTGTCTAGGTGGTGGATTATTTCCTGCGCTAATAAGATTGCTATAGTATTGACCAACAGGATCGAAAAAAATTACCATGATAACCATCGGGGCCTGCAGCACTCTGCGGATCAAGTTGCCAAACTGCATCCTTAATCTCAGTCGCATGTGGTATTCTTGTCATAAATTCATTGTCGTCAGTGGTAATGAGAGTGGGAATATGTTGCAAAATAAAAGCATAATCACCAGTAGGTTCCTTGGCAAAAAACAAAGTATAGTAAGAAACTGCCTCATTCTGTATGGCTTCCTGCGTATTGCATAAAATGCCATCTATAGTATATATTTTTTGAATGCGCGAATGTGAACGACGGCCTTTAACAATGGAGTGAAAATATTTTTTGTTGGCATCCCCGTCCTTTAGCCATTTAATCCTTGCTCTTTTGCTTCCAAAATTGAAACTCATAGTTTGCTGCCTGCGTATACTCCACTTTTGCTCTATTGTAGTCTGATCTGCTTGTTTCCGTAGGATGTAGATCCCATTCTGACTCCACTCGATGAACTTAATGTTCTGCATGCTTCAGTTGATGGAAAATATTGCCAAAAATGTTTTTATTCCATGATAAAATGTCCTTCGTTAACCGAGATAATTTTTTGTAAAATCCATGCATGCCCCCCGTACTTGGGTAAGAGTTCCATGCATTAGCAACGTAAGCATGAAAATCTGGATGAGAGAGCCAAGCGTCTAGAAAACGAAGAGGGCGAGGACCTGTGTAACGTGTCTTGTTACACTGTATGAGCAAAGGGGTGTGGTCCGAAGAAATATGCGGTAAATGTGTAAGGCATAAATCATCAAATTCATCATGATATTGTGAATACATGAATACCCAATCAAGTCTTCGTTTTACCATTCCTAATCCCCGACCATCAGTCCATGTGTAACGAGGTCCATTGAAAGAAGGGCTGATCAAAGAACAATCCTCAATACATTTATTAAATTCTTGCAGCATCGACAAGGTAGGCTGAGACCGACCTATGTGATCTTCCAGTGAGCGAAAGGTATTAAAGTCACCACATATCAACCACAGACATTGCATTTGTTGAGAATAAGACCTAATAGACTCCCATAACTGCCTTCCGATTTGAACTGTATGGCTAGCATATACTACTGAACAAGTAAAAACTAAGCTGTATGAAAGATGATTAAACGTCATATGTAGAATTTGTCCATCATCTTGGAAGGATATAAGCCGCAACACATGTGATTGCCAATAAACCCATATTTCACAAGACTCAGAAGAATGGAGTCAGAAAATCCCAAATCCATACCATATCTAATGAACTGATGCTTAGGATGTTTAGGTTCAATTAACGCCAACATATTTATTTTCTGGACACGTACCAGGTGATTTAAACGAGCAAAATAGGTGGTAAGACCTCGAATATTCCATGCAATAACATTCATTGTGAAAGATGAGTGTCATTTCCTTGCGAAGATCCAGACGCATTTCTAGACGCACTTCTAGTAAGAACCGTTAAAGGAGGCAGAGGAGGAAGATCTTTGCGGGATCTACGATGTCGAAAAGGTACCACCGGAATAAAGCCATCAGAGTTCGTAGTGCCTACTAGCCTCTATATTAAAATATCCTCTGATAGTGATGGAGGTATTAGGTTGATTTTGCGTGTAAGTTCCTCAGATACTGGTAGCAGATTAGGCGGCAGATCTGCAGTGTTAATCTCTGTATCAGATGAATGACCCATATCAATAACCTCAGTTTCTGGCTGTACCAGAGGGAATTCCGCATCCGTGCCTAATTTAGAGAGATCCGGGATATCATCAGTAACTATGGCGGGTTCTTCAGGTGGATCAGAAGCAGCCGCCGGCGGAGGAGAAGATCGTTGCATGATAACCAGAGGGTCTGCTGCAGAATTATTGTTGCGACTGGAGACATTTTTTTCGGAGTCCATCTAGTCTGAGGACAATTTGTTGGCGGTGGTGGTGGTGTAAACTTTTCGCAGTCACCTATTGCATATATACATACATACATAGATATATATGTGTGTGTGTATATATACACATACATACATATATATACACACATACACACATATATATATATATGAGAACTGCAAGAAGAAGACAGCAGTCACCATATACTTTCCTTTGAGTATGCGGTGGCAGCAGGATCTTCCCTTGACGACATAAATGGCCATTGTTAATTGGCTGCGCAATCTTGCTGTTTCATATTATTTTTCTCATATTGTTTCCGACGACATATTGTTTCCTTCTTATATTGACCCAGCGATCAGTGATTATACCCTATGGAATCAGCGTCGCAAACTGCTGCTTCATCGAAGAAACCCAGTTTCACCGATGTGGTTGCACCGAAGGTTATCCCGCCGCTACCAATCACTCGTGCTTTCAACAGGTTTAAAGGCTTGCCATCTATTACTTTTTCTAAGGACTACGTACAACAATTTTATGTCCCCTATCAATATTCTTTAATTGGTTCGTTTTTGAATGGTCGTCCGACAATGAAGCAATTGATTTCTTGTTTTGAACGTATTGGCTTCAAGCTGACGCTGAAACTCGGCCTTTTGGATGAACATCATATTCTTATTACCTTTACAAATCAAGATGATTAACAACGCTGTTTTTTACGCAGATCATGGACTATGAATGGTTTTCATATGAGAGTAACAAAGTGGACTCTTGTACGTATTTGATCCGAAATATGATAATCCTATCGACCCAATATGCGTTTCTATCCATGGATTACCGTCGTTTTTACACAATAAGACAGCCCTTTGGGACATGGCTCATATGATTGGAACCCCTCTTCGAATGGATTCCGCCACAATGCAAGGTCTTTGTCCTTCGGTGGTGCGATTGTGTGTTGAGGTTGATATCTCTAAAGTTCTTCCTGCCAAGCTTCATATTCAAGGAGGTGCTTATGAATTTTATCCTACGGTGGAATATGAGGATGTCCCTCCATTTTGCACTGCATATCGCATATTAGGACATGCTCAGAAAACTTGTGGGCAGCAGCCTTCAGATCCAGCTGGACATCGGGTGGAGGCACAAAAACGGTGGACACTGAAGAAAGCTGTTGTCCAGCCGCAGCCTTTGAGTCTATTATCTCATCAATCGCAAGTTATTCCTTCACAAATACCAATTCTCCCAACGCCTATAGATATGGCTTCGCAACCCATACTTGAATCTTCGACACAACAGGTGCAAAGTCATCCATGGATTCACAGCTCCCACAACCTCAGCCGCAACAGCCTCTTTTAATTTCTGATACACAGGATATCTCTAAATTGGGCAGCCCTCATGAGAATCAACAGACACACACTCTGGAAGGCTCAATCAATGGTTTGACATATTTCGCAAAGACTTATTTATCTTCCACCATGGATTCTCCTGCAAATACTCCGACAGCAGCTACTGGAGAAACTGCCCCTGTTGAGATGGCAGAACTAGAACCAGCTGGGTTCGAGGGACGCAACAAGTCTGTTGCACTGACTAGTATTTTGGAGAGAGACTTATTGCATGCTGAGTAACCTTCATGTTTGTAGAGTACACATAGAATTTCAGTGATATCTATTAGTCCGGGAGGATTATCTAAAGCTGGACCAGTTTATCCTAATTGTAGACATGCATGGAACCCGGCTCATGCGTGCGATGATTATTGCTATAATATGTTTGGTGTCACTAAAGAGGATATTTCGGTCTCAACTTTGCATGACACGCCAGAAACTGAGGGCACGGAAGCAGACACAACTTCACAAACGGAAATAGAAATTGATTTGGAAGTCCAGCATGATGAAGGTTTTCTACCGTATAAGCCTAAGACAGCTCGCAGCGGCGTGCAAAAAAAGATATACCTCATCCGTCTCCTTCACAATATTCTCTGGTTAGGATACGTTATATGCAGACACAAGAGCCGTGTGGCATATCTTCACCAGCATTAGCGTTAAAAGCTATGAATTACAAGTCACTTTCTCCAGTAATGTCAGCTTCTAGAAACCTATCCACCTCATTCATATGGAATAGGATCCATTCGTTTACGGATGAACGTGACCCGATTTTATTCAGCTTCACGGTTGTTGTTGGTCTAGTATTATTCAGTTTTAATATCTCTCCTATTATCACTTATCGCCTGACCTAATCCAGAATATCCACTTCAAGTGGTTAATAATTTTACTGTTCTGACGTGTTTACCAATAAGAAATGATAGTAAACCAATGCCGATACCGATTAGTCTTGTTATTCTTTTGTGTTTCTTTTTCGTTCTATTTTTCTTTGCGTAATGGATAGTTGCATTAAATGAGAAAATTTTCCATGGCAGCTGCCATCACATCCGAAGGTGTTTGCAACAAGTTAGCCTATAATTAATACGAATTAGACTAAGTTAGTAAAATAAGTTAACCCATAAATATAAGCTATTGAGCCAGTTGCATGTAGACATAAGACTTACATATGCTCGTATGCATTTTAGTTTTTAAGACTCTTTTCTTC
>AP025051.1:32410822-32427553 GCA_036186865.1 Eustoma russellianum
CTCGTATGCATTTTAGTTTTTAAGACTCTTTTCTTCTAAGCAGCAGTTGAGTGTTTTTTTTCCTTTCCAGATTTTTTTGTTAAGTTATTCACAATTACCACTAAATATCTTCTTTATTTGATAATTTTTTTATATAACATCATCTTATCGTGTGATTAATTTTTCTTTAATGACTTTAGAATAACATAAACCACTGCATTCACAAGTTTTTTAATCATGTTTCAATCATATTATGATCATAATTTTACCATGATTGACGAGGACTGTGCATGTTTGTTTCCAATTACGTTGAGATGATAAATAGCCCTCAAAATTTGGTTAGTGAAATAACCAGGCAAAGGCTGGTACTCATTAAACAATCTGTTAACTTAAACAATAATGAGGAAAAATGTTAGACGAAATAAAGTTTTCTAATTTTCCTTTTTTTAACAATTAAATTTCCAAACTCTTGATTATTAATCAAAAGATACATAGTTGTTTATTGTGCAGCCTTAATTTTATCTTACACAAAGTGATCGTCCACGAAAAACATATATCATCAATATAGATTTTCTTTAAAACAATAAATCAAAATTTTGTCACTCGTGCCATGGACATACTAGTGAACTAAAAGTCACTACAAATTATCCCAAGTGCTCAATAACATATCTTTATCATCTTCTTATTATTATTATATATTTATCTTTGACCCCTGTTAACTACGTAAACTGTTAGTCATCCCCTAGTAGTTTTTGGTACTTCATCTTCCGCACCTAAGTTCTCTTTGAAAGTGCTGGCATCCAGTCGTACGTTTCTTTCGTAACTTTTTCGCTCATATCACCCATATAAAACTTCAAACTACATATGTCATCTCCACCTTTGAACTCATCATCCAAGCCTCCAGTTATGGGAGCCTTTTCCTTATTTGTATGGGAGGATGATGCAGGTGTTAGGTCCGTTAGAACATATTAGAAGGGAGGTTAAATAGTGTGTTCACCAACTATGGAATTTTTCGGATCTTTTTCAATGATGAGGTTAAACTAATACTTGAGCGTGTTCTTTAAAAATGAATAAAATTGCAAGAACGTAAACAACACCCAATATATAGAGGTTCAAGTCTATGACTTTACTCCTCTACCTTCTTCCCCTTCACAAAAAAGATTTTTGAACAAGAGGATTGTTATTTCACTTGGGGGAAAACAACAACCAAAGTTTTATTTGCCACTAGCTGTTTTCCAT
The DNA here is from genome assembly GCA_036186865.1 of Eustoma russellianum. Classification (NCBI taxonomy): domain Eukaryota; kingdom Viridiplantae; phylum Streptophyta; class Magnoliopsida; order Gentianales; family Gentianaceae; genus Eustoma; species Eustoma russellianum. The sequence goes on from AP025051.1 coordinate 32,412,041, forward strand.
GCTGCAGGAGAAAAGGTAAGTTTTGTCTCTATTGATGACATGTCCACTTCCATAGAGATCTTCTCTTGGATGGAGTCAAGCTTCTTGAAGAAGCTTCTTTTTGAAAGCTCAAACAGGAAAGAGAGCATTCTCCAAAAAGGAATATTGCTTGTGATTTTTCAGTTAGAAAGAAGACACAAATGTCAACATATCATAAGAAAGAGTAGCATAAAATATTTGAGGCGTTCAATCATTTGAAGCGCCTAATGTGATAGGAGAACTATCGTTTAGTGTGACATAGGACGCCTAATGTGAATAATGAACACCTGTTCAATGTGACATGAAGCGCCTAAAGTGGGCAGTTATCTCATTCGAAGTGAGATGATGCACTTGTTCTGAAACTTCACTCTCGTTCGAAGTGATATTTTGTCATTCAAAAGTTAGTCAAAGCTATTTTGATATTCGTGCCCATTTGGGAGGAAAATAGTCACTTTTGACTTTTGTTACACACATGAAGCACCTGTCAGGGCGTTCAAAGTGTTCTGTTTCACAGAAGTGTTACATGACGCATGAGGCGCTTTATATAGACGTTCGAAGTGTTCTGTTTCACAGATACTTTACATAAAGCACCTTAAATAAGCGTTCAAAGTGTTCTGTTTCACAACACTTCATATAAGGCACCTTATCTAGGCGTTCTAAACGTCGATTGTGCAAATCATCAAAACTTAACGTATTCTAATATTCTCCATCTTTTTGATGATTTCACAATGTGCATAAATTTAACCCAGGTTAAGGGTCCCCCTTAATTTATGCTCTCCCTTACATTATGCCTAACTTTGCTTAAATAGACATGGTGAGTCAGAAGTCATAATGCATATAACAGGAACCAGAAACATCCGCATCATATATCATTATAAGCAAAATAAATCAAGTCATTTTCATAACAAGGAAAAAAAATTTCTTACTTATTCATTCATCAATCGATCATTAACTAAATGCCTTGTGCAATCTTCAGTCATCCATTGCAGCATCTCTTGCAGCATCTTTAGCTCCTTCAGCATCACCACTTCCTCCAAGGGTGAAACCAGCAAATATAAAACCTCCGCTTGTTGCGAAGTCCGCAAGCCCGCTCATTGTTTCACCCGCTTATTGACCACCACTAGCTCTTGCACCACTTGCTCTAGCTCGTGCACTAGTATTTTCTCCCTCTAAATCATCAAAATCAGGAGTGAATTGTATCCATGGCAAAGTTGACAGAAAGGCTGTCTTGAGAACTCCAAAATGATACTCATTCCGCGCATGTCGAGCCTCGTGCTTCGCATCACGGATCTGTAACTGTTGAACGGTTTGCTCCAGAGTCTGAATCTGTAGCGCCCCGTCCCGGACAGCGGAATCCGAACCAGTGCACCCGTCGTAGCTTATTGAGAAGACTACAAGACGTCTCATCACTCGAGTACACATCATCTATGACACAAGAGAATAATTGCGGAAACAGGTATCCAATGAATCTCAACCGTCAAAATTCGTACATCGAATGGTAACAAAATCTCCAAAAAGGGTAGTCACGGTAACAACATCCTAAATCCTCAAGTAAATGCAAGAAACTGGAACGATTAACAACTGTCTCAACTATCTCCCAAAATGTCTCTATGTATCCCATTCAGCCCACTCGCCATCGTCTTCTATGAATATCATATCGTAGGTAGGCTCATCTGCAAGGACAAAGGTAGTACCCTTAGCGAAAAACGCTAGCAAGTAACCCGCTTATAAGACATACGGGATCAACACATGGCAAGACATGAGTAATATGTAATTCAAGGGGAATGGGACACATGTCTTGTATACTTTCAAAAGCATAGATTTAACAGTACAAGAACATAAAACAGTAATTCATAAACACTAACGGTTAACAATCATTCAATTCACATATCAATTAACCCAACTGACTCACATGATGCATGTCAAAATATGCACTACACTACACAATCACAAATGCATGAGCAATTTCTTTTCAAAACAGTGCAATGCATGTCACAATGTCCGGTCTCGTAACTTTATACCCTGTAACGCACCCCAGCTTACATTTCTATCCCGTTTAACGTTACAGACAACTTTATACCCTTTAATGCACCTTAGCTTATATTTCCATCCCGATTAACATTACAGACAAATTTATACCCTGTAACGCACCCCGGCTTATATTTCCATCCCGGTTAACGTTACAGACACTTTGTGCCCTGTAATGCACCTCGGCTTATATTTCCATCCCGATTAATATTACAGGTTACCTTCGCAAATCTGTGCCGAAACACAGCTCTTTCAATACAATATGCAAATGCAAGTGCCATGATGCAAGACTCCTCATCTCATTCGCATTCTTGTTCACATATCCAATTCATGTTCACATATTCAATTCACATTCAGTAACAATCAATCACACAAGACTCCCCTCACTGACACATCAATGCTTATGCTTCAAGCTGGGTCGTCAACACTTAAACATGACCCTAAAATTCACAAACCAATGTGAATTCCCCCACATTCATCCATTGATCTTCATAAAACCTCATACGTTCAATTCCTAACCCTCTTAGATCATTCACGTTGAAATCAGATTCGAATACCCTTCGAATTCTCCAAACTTGATTCACCATCTTAAGTCATGTTCCCAAGACTTAGACTAACTCCAATCAGGTCCTAAGAAGCCTCTAAGGTCACCCAAAGGGTCCCCCAGCTCCCCTCTTTCTTCCCCTAGTTTCCCACAAAACTGCAGGACATCATCCCCTCACATCGATCGATCGATGTGACTTCATACCCTCACATCGATCGATCGATGTCCATCAGAGAACATCGATCTCTCAACCCTCTTCCACATCGATCGATCGATGTCCATCAGAGGAAATCGATCTCTCAACTCCCCCTACATCGATCGATCAAAGTACTTCATCCCCTCACATCGATCGATCGATGTCCACTATTCCAGAACAGAAATTTTTGCAATTTCTGCAGAAACTACAGGTCTATATCCCAATCGTTTTCCAACTTTCTTCCCGTCATTCCAAGCCTAATCTTCCCTATCAATCCATTCTTAATCCCCTCAAACAAGATCCTTCATACGCACATCAACGATTCAACCCTAAAACTCGAATCACTCATCAAATCAAACCAAAAACCTAATCTTTACACTCTCCCCTCCCTTCAACCGCCATTATCAACAACGTAGGATTCGTGGGATGGGGATTTATATGATCTCACGTAAACAACGAACAACCAACAATGTTTCAACATATAATGGCCAAATCTCAAACCAAAACACATAGATCACACGTATAGATTCACATGAGGAATTTACTGCATGGTGATCCAATTTGATATCAAAATAGGCCCTTTTTCCTTCGCAAAACGTAAGAACTTATAAGTAGATTACTTGCCTGTGATTGCTCGAAGACGGATTAGAAAACGAACAAAGGTTGGATCAATTCCTGGAGGATGTCTTCCTCTTCTACTCCTTGAAGAAAACGGCTAGGGCTTGGGGTGGGGAGAGTCGACGTCTCTTTGTGAGGGAAAACTGACACTTGTTAATTTTTATATGGAAAGGGAAAAGTTTGGAGTTTCTAAATTATATCCTATTTTATTATTTATCTTAAAGGATAAATCTTTAATATTTAATTCAAAAATTAAATACGAATTAATTCCAATATTTAAACCCTCAATTAATTCCCATTAATCTTATTACTTAATTCGTAATTCATTACGGTTGACCGTCATTAATCTCATTTAATTCCTTCTTTATCTCTTAATTATTCTACGGAGAGTGGGGGCCATAACATTCTACCCCCCTTAGAAAAAGTTTCGTCCTCGAAACTGGCGTACCTTATTGGAAAAGATGTAGATATAGCTCCTTCATTTGCTCCTCAAGCTCCCACGTGGCTTCACGCTCCGTATGGTTACTCCACTGAACTTTGACATACGGAATGACGCGTCTGCGTAGGACTTGATCTTTTCTATCCACAATCCTTATTGGATGTTCTTCATAAGTGATATCTTCTTTAGTCTCCAATGGTTGAGCTTCAAGGATATGGTTCGGGTCCGATACGTATTTCCTTAGTTGGGACACATGAAATACGTTGTGGACTTGAGATAAGCTCAGAGGCAAGGCTAATCTGTATGCTCTCTCACCAACTTTACCAAGCACTTCGTAAGGACCAATATATCTAGGGCTTAACTTGCCCTTCATTCCGAATCTTGCAACTCCCTTGGTGGGTGAAACTCGTAGATAAACCTTTTCACCTTCCTCAAACTCCAGGGGTCGTCTTTTAGTATCGGCCCAACTCTTATTACGATCTTGAGCCACCCTTAACCTCTCTCTTATTACCTTCACCTTCGCAATTGTTTGCTCAACCAATTCTGGTGCAGTGATTGTCCTTTCTCCAACTTCATCCCAACAAACTGGAGACCTGCACTTACGTCCGTATAAGGCTTCAAATGGCGCCATGCCAATTGCACTGTGATAGCTGTTATTATATGAAAACTCCATCAACTTCAGCATGCTATCCCAGTTTCCTTTGAAGTCCAAGGCGCATGCTCTCAATATATCCTCCAAGGTTTGAATGGTTCTCTCGGATTGTCCATCCGTTTGAGGGTGGTATGCGGTACTCATTCTTAACTCCGTACCCATAGCCTTCTGGAATGCCCTCCAAAACTTAGAAGTAAACTTGGAATCACGGTATGACACAATACTGACATGGACTCCATGCAAGCTCACAATGTTATCCACATAGGTGTTGGATAGCTTCTCATACGAGGTACCATGTGGCATGGCTATGAAATGGGCTGTCTTTGTCAAACGGTCTACAATCACCCAGATCATCTCATTTCCATTTCTGGTCTTGGGTAGTCCTATCACAAAGTCCATAGTTACATGCTCCCACTTCCATTCTGGAATCTCTAGTGGCTTCATTAAACCACTAGGTCGTTGGTGTTCAGCTTTGACTTGTTGGCAAACCAAACATCTTTCAACATACTCTGCTATAGATCTTTTCATCCCTATCCACCAATAGTTTCTTTTGAGGTCCTTATACATCTTTGTGCTGCCGGGATGGATAGATAACCTTGAATTATGAGCTTCATTTAGCAACTCCTTTCGAAGCTCATCATTGTTAGGTACGCACAACCTATTTTGGAACCATAAACTTTCATCTCCTCGCAACTGGAAATCTTTTACTGGTCCCGCAGCTAGTTTGTCACGGATTTCTCTTAGCGCTGTGTCACCATACTGCACCTCTTTGATTCTGACCACCAAGTCTGGGCTGATAGATAAAGCTGTAAGAACATTCGCCACAGAATCCACTACTTCGAGGTCAAACTCCTCGATCTCTCTTTCAAACGGAGACTGTCTCGCATGGCTAGACTTCCTGCTCAATGCGCCTGCCACTCTGTTGGCCTTACCTGGATGATAGTTGATGGTTAGGTCATAATCCTTAAGTAACTCCAACCACCTTCTCTGACGCATATTTAACTCCTTCTGCGTGAATAAGTACTTTAAGCTCTTGTGATTAGTGAATACGGCACACTTTTCTCCGTACAAATGGTGTCTCCAGATTTTAAGAGCAAATACCACAGCTGCGAGCTCCAAGTCATGCGTCAGGTAACTCTGCTCATATGGTTTCAACTGTCTTGACGCGTACGAAATGACTCGTTCATTTTGCATCAACACACAACCTATAAACATAAAGTTAATTCAAGACTAGCATAAGTATATACAATGCATTAATTTTAATTATGTACATACCTAGTCCTTTCTTGGACGCATCACTATAGATCACAAAACCATCGGTGCCGGAGGGTTGTGCCAACACCGGGGCTGTGGTCAATCTCTTCTTGAGCTCGGTAAAGCTCTGCTCGCACTCAGCAGTCCATTCGAACTTAGTCTTCTTCTGCGTAAGTCGACTCAATGGGACAGCTATCGATGAGAATCCCTCAACGAACTTCCTGTAGTAGCCTGCTAAGCCTAGAAAGCTTCTCACTTCAGTCACGTTGGTAGGTCTTGGCCATTCCGTGATAGCTTCTATCTTTTTAGGATCCATAGAAATCCCATCTTCCGAAATCACGTGGCGGAGAAAGGATACACTTCTTAACCAGAATTCACACTTGCTGAATTTGGCGTAGAGCTTTTGTTGCCTCAAAATTTGTAACACCACTCTTAAGTGTTCAGCATGCGCTTGCTCGTCGGGAGAATATACCAAGATGTCGTCGATGAACACTACTACAAATTGGTCCAACTGTTCTCGGAATACAGTGTTCATCAAGTCCATAAAAGCTGCTGGGGCATTAGTTAGTCCAAAAGGCATCACTAAGAATTCGTAATGCCCGTATCGAGTCCGAAAAGCCGTTTTAGGTACGTCTCCGGCTTTCACAAGCAGCTGATGATACCCCTGACAAAGGTCAATCTTTGAAAACCAGCAAGCTCCCTTTAGCTGATCAAATAAATCCTCAATCCTTGGCAAGGGATATTTGTTCTTGATGGTAATCTTATTCAGTTCTCGGTAGTCAATGCACAACCTCATACTGCCATCCTTCTTCTTTTCAAATAGAACTGAGCTCCCCAAGGTGATACACTGGGGCGAATCAATTTCTTGTCTAACAACTCTTGAAGTTGTCCCTTAAGCTCCTTAAGTTCGGCTGGAGCCATTCTATAGGGTGCCTTAGATATAGGCTCGGCTCCAGGGATCAAGTTGATTTCGAACTCCACTTCTCTCGATGGCGGAACTCCAGGCAAATCATCAGGAAATACGTCCTTGTACTCATTGGTTACCGGTATTTGATCTATAGAAGGAACTTCCTACTTAGCATCTACTGTATACACCATTAATGCCTCTGCTCCTTTTTGCAAAGATTTAAAAGCCTTAATCGCCGTCAAGTATATCTTCTTTGGGGCTTTTGTTAACTTGACGTTTCCTTATACCGTTAGTTAATTCATCTTAGGGTCCTTAACGGTTACTCGCTTAAGTTTGCAGTCAATATTGGCATGATTCTTGGTCAGCCAATCCATGCTCAATATAACGTCGAAATCCTTCATCGGAATTGGAACTAGTGTCGCTGAAAACAATTTTCAATCCAACTCCAACTCACAATCTTTGTACTGGTGGTGGGATACCAGCACTTGTTCGCCAACTGCTTGCACTCTAAATGGGTTCTCAAGCCATTCGGGTAAACAGTTGAGTCCTTTGGCGAATCGCTTAGAGATGAAGGAGTGACTAGCTCCGCTATCAAATAATACGTTTGCAGGTACTTTATTAACTAGGATCACACCTAAACACAAAAGTGTAGCACATAAAGGTTTTCACATAAAACGTATTTAATCATCAACTTAAAAGACTAAAATTCAACTTAAGCTACTATTATTAAACTTAAGTCGTACCTGTCACAACGTTGGCGTCCTCCTGTACCTCAGCGTCCGTCATCGCGTGGACTCTCACATTGGGCCTGCCTCTCTGCTGCTGGGTCGGCCCTGCTACTGCCTGAGGCTTAGGGTTCCATTCGGGGCAATCCTTGATCCTATGGCCCGCCTTTCCACATTTGAAGCACGCTCCGGTTATTTTCCAACATTCTCCCGTGTGTCTCCTCTGGCAGTGTGGGCATACTCCGGGTGCTTGACGATCAGGCGGATTCTGTTGCGGTGCCCACTGAAATGGCCCCGCTTGTCCTTTCCTGGGAATCTTGACCCAACGTCCGGGTCTACCCCCACTTCTCTCTTCTCTGGGCCTTTTGCTAGACTCTTCACGAGCCTCTCTAGTCTGTGACCGTCGCATGTCACTCTCTACGCGGTAACATGCATCCAGCATTTCCTCAAAAGTTTTCAAACTAGACCCCGCTATGACCGTCCGTATGCGGGGGTTCAAACCTTCCTCAAACTTCAACATCTTCATCCGATTGTTTTCCAATACCATGGGTGTGAATTTGCTCAAGGTATGGAATCTATCCGCGTAGTCTGAAACGGACATCCTTCCTTGTTCGAACTTATCGAACTGCCTCATCTTTTCCAAAATGGCAGTCTCAGGCACATAGTAGTCCTTGTAAGCCTGTACGAATTGTCTCTAGTGAATAGGAAGGGTCATCTTTGGCAGAATGCCATTCCACCAGGCATTAGCTCTGCAGATCAGCAATGGTGTGGCTACATCCACCTTTAGTTCTTCAGGCACTTGCACAAGCCTGAAGCATTTCTATACTTCATCTAGCCAGAACCCAGCCACCTCTGGGTCAGTGGTCCCTTCAAAGGTTGGGGCATGCATCTTGCGCATCTCCCCAATATAGTACCTGATGCCTTGCTGGGGAGGTGGTGGAGGAGGTTGCTGTGGTTGTTCCTGCTGCTGAGCAACCCCTTGAGCTATCACTGTGATAGCGTCAATCAGTGCTTGTGGGACTAGGACTGGTGGTGGTGGAGGGTTCTCATTCCCATTGCCACCGTTTCCTTGATTATCTCTTCTGGGAGGCATTTTCTGCAAAATCAACGCTTATTAGCATTCAGCAATTCCAAAAAGTAAGTACTGAAGGCCCATATGCGTTGTACAAGGTGGAATTGTACGCTAAATAAAGTAACATTTATTAATTGACATTTATCGCGCTCGTACACACCCATCCCAATCAAACTTACATATAGGATCACATACTTAGACCTAAAGATCAACTTAGGGTGAAAATTATAACTTAAGACTCTACATGTCATAACATAGGTCTCCGAGGTAGATCTGAAGCCCAGTCTCTGATACCACCTGTAGCGCACTGACCTGGACAGCGGAATCTGAACCGATGCACCCGTCGTAGCTTACTGAGAAGACTACAAGACGTCTCATCACTCGAGTACACATCATCTATGACGCAAGAGAATAATTGCGGAAATAGGTATCCAATGAATCTCAACCATCAAAATTCGTACATCGAATGGTAACAAAATCTCCAAAAAGGGTAGTCACGGTAACAACATCCTAAATCCTCAAGTAAATGCAAGAAACTGGAACGATTAACAACTGTCTCAACTATCTCCCAAAATGTCTCTATGTATCCCATTCAGCCCACTCGCCATCGTCTTCTATGAATATCATATCGTAGCTAGGCTCATCTGCAAGGACAAAGGTAGTACCCTTAGCGAAAAACGCTAGCAAGTAACCCGCTTATAAGACATACGGGATCAACACATGGCAAGACATGAGTAATATGTAATATAATGGGAATGGGGCACATATCTTGTATACTTTCAAAAGCATAGATTTAACAGTACAAGAACATAAAACAGTAATTCATAAACACTAACGGTTAACAATCATTCAATTCACATATCAATTAACCCAACTGACTCACATGATGCATGTCAAAATATGCACTACACTACACAATCACAAATGCATGAGCAATTTCTTTTCAAAACAGTGCAATGCATGTCACAATGTCTGGTCTCGTAACTTTATACCCTGTAACGCACCCCAGCTTACATTTCCATCCCGGTTAACGTTACAGACAACTTTATACCCTGTAATGCACCCCGGCTTATATTTCCATCCCGATTAACATTACAGACAACTTTATACCCTGTAACGCACCCCGGCTTATATTTCCATCCCGGTTAACGTTACATACACTTTGTGCCCTGTAATGCACCTCAGCTTATATTTTCATCCCGATTAACATTACAGGTCACCTTCGCAAATCTGTGCCGAAACAAAGCTCTTTCAAAACAATATGCAAATGCAAGTGCCATGATGCAAGACTCCTCATATCATTCGCATTCTTGTTCACATATCCAATTCATGTTCACATATTCAATTCACATTCAGTAACAATCAATCACACAAGACTCCCCTCACTGACACATCAATGCTTATGCTTCAAGCTAGGTCGTCAACACTTAAACTTGACTCTAAAATTCACAAACCAATGTGAATTCCCCCACATTCATCTATTGATCTTCATAAAACCTCATACGTTCAATTCCTAACCCTCTTAGATCATTCACGTTGAAATCAGATTCGAATACCCTTCAAATTCTCCAAACTTGATTCACCATCTTAAGTCATGTTCCCAAGACTTAGACTAACTCCAATCAGGTCCTAAGGAGCCTCTAAGGTCACCCAAAGGGTATACAGAAAGGAGCTACACATCGAACATTTTTGGCATGGCATATAACATGTATCTAGACACTTTTTAAATACTTCATAAATTTTAAAGTGTTCTATAAAAATCAATTAAGGGCTGATTGGATTATATCATGTGTGTATAATTATATGTGCACTATTTTACAAAGTTGGCAAAAATAAAATTCAGCGCATGTATATTCATCATACACACCTAGCTCAGCCATGTTGGAGCATATGTGGAGCTTTGTTGGCATCTTGATTGGCCAAGAATGAAGTATACAGAAAGGAGCTACACAAGGTATGTGTATTAATTGAAACATAGTACGGAAATGTTTTAAACATATCATGGAAATAATCAAGTGATATTTTCAAATATCACACATGCTGAAAATTTTAGCATGTGTGTGATGGATGTGGCCGAATTTGTGGCTTCTTGGTGACCAATTTTTATTCCAAAATTAGTTGAAATATTATGTACTAAATGATGACTGATTTCTTCTTTATTTTCAAGGAATTAATCAAATGCAAACTTGGCAACAATTTGAATAAATTTTGAATGTTACACATGCAGAAATTTTAGCATGTGGAAAGGCATAATGGCCGATTTTTGCAAGGAAATGGGTGATTAGTTGTCTTGCTAATTATGTGGGATTATTATATGAATTATGGCAGTACTTTTATGTCTAATTGGCACATGTTTTTCAGGTTTATTTTCAGATTTGTCTAGTCATCAAATGATGACAAATTCCATCCAATCAATTAGTGCCAAGTAAGCAAGAGCTTAATGATCATCCAATGAGGAGTTGCCAAGTAAGCAAGGAAATGTCACAATGATGCAATAAACTCTTCCAAGGACTTAGAAGATGATTTTCAAGAGGAGAAGAAGGCATCAAGGGGGCGGCTACTAGTGATAAAAGGAATGAGGAGAGCAAACAAAATACAAGACAAGGCTTACAAGTTCAAAGTGCTAAAAACGTTTTATACACTCTCCTTCTTCACTTCTTTCTTTCTTCTCTCAAAAATCCTATTGTATTCATATTCATACATATTGAATAGTCTTCTTACATTCCACCATATACTCTTTATTGTTGTAAAAGATTGATCAAGGTGTGATCAATCTTGCACACGCAAGGTGGTGGTGTTCGTGATCGTTGTATTCATTTACAAGGTTTGTAAAGGGTTGGAGTTGGTGTGTAACTCCATCAACCCTGCGTGGTAAGGTTTTATTTGTGTTTTGTGATTAGTGTTAACCAAGAAAGGTGTCCTCGAAGACTGGAGTAGGTTGTTTTAACCGAGCCAGTATAAAATTCCTTGTGTCCTCTACTTTCAGCACTTACTTTCAGTTTCCAGCACAGTGCATCGTATTTATCACATTCGTAAAAATAGTAAACGAATTTGAAAAATCATGAAACTTTCAAGAAATATAGCCACACGTCTTAAGGTTGTTTTGGCGCAACCCTTTTTGACAAGTATAAGTAATTGAAACGTCAAAAGTCTTGAGACTAGTGCAGTCTGATTTTCAGGCTTGCAAAGGTTGAGACTTTGAACGTATTTGACTATCTTCCCAAAAGAATTTTTCAAAACTGTTTCAACCCAACTAAATAAAACTAATAAGGAGTTAGTCATTAAAGTTTAAGAGCATTTAGAGTCACGGTTAAATAGGAATTAATTTTTCAAATCAGACTACCGTTTCTGCAGATTTGCGCAATCTGACCACTAACGATTTCTCAAGGGGTTAGAGGTTGAATTTTAATATGACATTTTTAGGAGATACTTAGAACATTTGAGACTAAGTTCTCTCCAAATTTCAGAATTTGTGAATACCTGTAACCTAGTTTTCAAAACGGTTTAAAACTAGTCCTGAAAACAGAAACTGTTTTCAGAAGTTAGGTTTTTGGTTTAAAACAATTTTAAAAACCACATTTTCCGCACCCATTATTCAACCCCCCCCTTCTAGTGGTGCTTGCAGATCCTACAAAAAAAGATGGATACCTACTGCATTGTGGTATGGAGATTTGGTGACATCCTTGTCAAATTTCTTTTTCGTCCATGGAAAATTGTCCTTTGTCAGATCTTTCCTAATGGCTTTCAGATCTTCAGGTTCAGTGACTCCAACTATTTGCTTTCTTCTTTTTTCCTTTTTTGATAGCACTTGAAGGTCCAGCAAAGCTTCTTCCTTGAGAGGCCATTGAGAATTTTGAGGGAGTGATTTTCGTTTGAGGAAGAGGGAAGAATAGAGGAAGTCTACAGTGAAATGATGTTTGGAGAAGAACTAAGAGAGTGATCTTCGTTTGCAGCAGAGAACTGGAGAAGATGATTTTGAAGAAGAAGAGAAGGGAGTTGCGGAAGAAAAATTTACTGCAGACAGGGGAAGCAATTTGATTGACGTAGGGAAGTGATTTTAGGGATGTGGGGAAGAGAATATACGGCGTTGTTGGTCAAAATCATTCAATTGGCACGAAAAGGTGAAGAGTCACCAGGTTTGGCAAAGAGAACATTAAGAATAGGCGCCTAATGTCACTTCGAACAACAGTTTATAGAGGAATAAAGCGCTTGAAGTGGCATTGAATGGCTGGGTTGACAAGTTAAAGCTGCCCGATGTCACTTCGAATAAATGACTTAGTTCAGATGAAGCTCTTAATAGGACTTCGAACACATGAACGTTTTCAAATAAAGCACTTTATGTGAGTTGAGCTTGAGAATTTGAATGTTTATTTCCTACCAATCCTGCTGGATTAAATTTGACCCATGTTAAGTAACTCCAACCTACTTCTTATGGAGGAAAATGCATCATTCGGTGAGGGTTCTGTAAAAATATCCGCCAATTGGTCATGTGTGGGAAAAAATTCCACACTAACCAGTTCTTTTTCTACACAATCACGAATGAAATGATATCTCACTTCAATGTGTTTAGTCCAACTATGGTGAACCGGATTTTGTGCAATATTATTGGCGGAAGTGTTATCACACAATATAGGCACTTTAGAGAAGTGAATGTTATACTCATTCAATGTGTTTGTCATCCATAGCAATCGTGCACAACATGAGACGCCCAACACATATTCGGATTCCGCATGGATAGAGCGACGCTGTTTTGTTTCTTGGAGAACCAAGAAACAAGACAGTCACCGAGAAATTGACAAGTCCCAGATGTGCTCTTCCTATCAACAAGACTCCCCACATAATTGGAGTCAAAATAACCTCTCAAATCAAAACATGCGTTCCTAGGATAAAATAATCCAAATTTCAAAGTACACCTAAGGCGTTTTACCGCAACTAGATGCAATTCCCTAGGATCATTATGAAATCTAGCACATAAGCACACTGTATGCGATATATCTGGTCTACTAGCAGTCAAGTAAAGTAGACTCCCTATCCTCCACGATACGAGGTTACCCTAATATGCTTTTCTTTCTCATCCTTATCAAGCTTCAAACTTGTGCTCATTAGAGTGTTCACTTGTCTCCCTTTACCAAAATTGTACTTTTGAAGCAAGTCCTTTGTGTATTCGTTTGATAGACACCTTCTTTAGTTTGCTTGATTTGAATTCTGAGAAAGTATGTAAGCTCACCCATTATATTCATTTCGAGTTCACCTTGCTTCAAGCTAGCAAATTGCTCACAAAGACAATTGTTAGTAGCACCAAAACTAATATCATCCACATATATGTGCACAATCAATTGATTTTTACTTTGTTCTTTTATGAACAAAGTTGTGTCAACTTTACCCCTTGAAAAAGCATTATTAAGAAGAAAAGTGATTAACCTCTCGTACCAAACTCTTGGAGCTTGTTTAAGGCCATAAAGAGCCTTTTTGAGTTTGAATACATGATGAGGAAAATTATGACATTCAAATCCAGGAGGTTGTACAACGTACACTTTTTCTTGAATAACACCATTTAAAAATGCGGATTTGACATACATTTGGTAAAGTTTAAAATATTTATAGCAAGCATATGCCAATAATATTCTAATGGCTTCAAGCCGATTCTACGGGAGCATATGTCTCATCAAAATCGATACCTTCTTCTTGACGGTATCCTTGAGCAACTAGCCTCGCTTTATTTCTTGTGACATTTCTTTGATCATCTATTTTGTTACGAAATACACATTTTGTACCTATAATGGGATGATCAAGTGATTTGGGAACTAACTTCCAAACATCACTTCTTTCGAATTGGTTTAGTTCCTCTTGCATTTCCAGGATCCAATTCTAATCAAGAAGTGCATCTTTAATATTTTTAGTCTCTATGAGAGATACAAATGCTGATACGCCTATTTAAATTATCTATGACCAACTCGTGTGGGTGAGAACTTTTGTGCTTGAATGATCTAGGAAGATTTGTGACATCCTCTTTAACTTCTTCATGATTACTAACCTGAAGAAACGGATCATTACTATCCAAACGAACATCATTTTCTAGAGTAGGTGATGCATTATCAACATTTTGCGTATCAACAAAAGGAATGTGAGAAGTATTTCCATTTGATTCACTTTGTTCATGGGCATTTGGTGGAGGAGTGCCTCCAATAGGCTCTACTCTCAAATCAATGGAGATGTTCCCTCTAGGAGACTTATCAACAACTTCTTGTTGATGAGCAACCGTTGGAGTATCATCAAGAATTTTTTATTGAGAAGCATCAACTTCATTCTCTTCACTATCCTCGTTAAGCTTAGGTTCGTCATTGAGTGACTCATTAAACTTAACATGATTGATTCTTCCACCTTCTGACTCTTTTTATTGAAAACACAAAATGCTTTGCTATTTGAGGCATAACCTAAAAAGATACCTTCATCCGCTTTGAGGTCAAGCTTATCCAAAATATCCTTGGTGTTAAGTATAAAACATTTACACCCGAACACTTTGAAGTACCCAATATTAGAGACCTTGACATTCCAAAGCTCATAACGTGTCACATTTATGTAAGGTCTCAAATATACGCGATTGATCACATGACAAGCAACATTTACTGCCTCGGCCAAAAAAACTTGGGTAAGCTGAACTCATTCAACATTGCCCTACACATTTCTTATAGGGTTCTATTCTTTTGTTCGGCCACACCATGTTGTTGTGGAGTTCTAAGAGCCGAAAAGTCATGTGTGTATCCTTTGGATACACAAAATATCTCAAAATCTCCATCAAACTCACCACCGTGATCACTTCTTACGGTTTTAATATTGTCACTCATGTGATTTTCCAATCTTTTACTTAAGTTGATGAATTCACTCGTGCATCACTTTTCTTTGCAAGAAACATCACACATGTATAACGAGTATAGTCATCTACTACCACGAAGGTATAATGTTTACCATCCAAACTTTTAGTGCCAATATCCCCATACAAATCCATATGTAATAATTGTAGGGATTTTGGAGGTGGAAATATTTGTTTTGGGCTTAAAGT